>CM019824.1:26726916-27388205 GCA_009763385.1 Coix lacryma-jobi var. lacryma-jobi
AGAACCACTCCTCACCAAGATGAGCTTCACCACCTCTTCTTCTTCTATGCTTCTTGTCATCACTCTTGCTATACTTGTTCTTGTTCTTCTTTTGTGGACAATCGGCAATGAAATGATCATCCGCTCCACATCATAGCAATTTCTCTTCTTTGACTTCTTGAAGTAACCACCTTTGCCCTTCTTGTGCATCTTCTTTCTCATGAATCTTCTAAAGTTCTTCACAATAAGGGCCAACTCATCATCGGAGTCTTCACTTCCTTCGCTTGAAGAGTCATCTCGGGCCTTGCTTCTTCTTCTTGATTAGCCTTGAGTGCTACCACCTTTTTGTGCTTGCCTCTTGTTCTTCTATATCTTCATCATCCAAGACTTCATGATGCTTTATCTTGGCAAGCATCTCATGAGGTCCCATGCTCTCATAGTTAGGTCTCTCCATGATGATTGATGCAAGGTTCTTGTTCCTCTTTCTATATGCTCTTAATAGCTTTCTTCCAGCTGAGTAGTCATCCCACTTTGTGTCTCCGAGTGCTCTAATCTGATTTACCAACGTCATGAATCTGTCAAACATTTGTTGAGTGGTCTCATTTTTCTTGATTGCAAAGTTCTCAATCTTTCCATGAAGAAGCTCTATGTTGCACTTCCTCACACTCGCATCACCCTCATATGATATCCTGAGTGTATCCCAAATCTTCTTGGCATTCTCCATTCCATGTACCTTGTTGCTTTCTTCAGGCTTTAGGCATGATAGAATCAATGATGCGGCTTGAACATTTTGTTGAAACTCAAACACATCATTGTCGGTGAACTCTTGACCTTCAACATGACTTGGTCCATTTTCAACAATCTCCCAAACTCTTGCAGCAAGAAGGTGTAGCTTCATCTTGTGTGCCCAATCATTGTAGTTGATTCCATCAAAGGCAGGTGGCTTGCCTAGATTGACGCTAGGCAATTGTATGACCTTGCCCATATGGCTATAGTCATATGGCACTCTAGTGAACTCGGTGTCTTCTTGCCTTTCTTTCTCTTCTTCTTCTCTTCTTCTTCTTGCATCCGGCGGCTGATTTCCACTGCTTCCGGATGCTTCGGCTTTGCTTTCCAAAGCTCGCCTCAAACTCTCCATCTCATCTTTCATTCTCTTCATCTCATCTTCATGCTTCTTTGCTTGATCTTGAATTATCTGAGCAGTAACCTTCTTGACAATCTCATCAAGCTGTTCTTGACTTATGGTAGACATGATTCTCCCTTACGCGGTGAAGCGCTAACACAAGGGTTAGGCTCCGATACCAATTGAAAGGACCGAATCAGCCTAGAGGGGGGTGAATAGGTGATTTTTGACTATCTGAAACTTCACAAACTATAAGATGTAGTTAGATAGCAACCGGAGAGGCCGGTTTGTTTGGGTAGGTACTACCGGGTGTGAAACACCGGTACTACCAACACAAACAAACGGCACAACCGGGATCCTAAAAGAAACTACAAATCCGATGAAAGTAAGATATGAAGATAAAACAAGTTTCTAGCCAACTTTCGAAGAATAATTTATGGTAAAACTACTCTCACGAAACCTTGGTTGCTCCCCTTGATGTAGATCGAGCCTTCCCAACCTAAGAACAAGATAGGGATAGGAAGAACACGAAGAACACAATAACAAGAGAAGTAGAGAAAATAGGGACAACAACAACAAGCACACGGGACACAAGATTTATCCCGAGGTTCGGCCAATCCACTAAGGAGTGCCTACTTCCTCGTTGTTGAGGTGACCACAAAGGTCGGAGTCTATTTCACCTCCTCGCCTCACTCAAGCAACCACAAAGGCTACGAGAGTATCTCTACTAGAAATCTCAGGGTAAATACAAACGCTTCGGGGAGCCCTCACAAGTAAATCAATACGGGCTACCACGAAGAACACCTAACCGGCTAGAGCTCAAAGAGCTCAAGAGTAAAAGACACAAAACAAGCCGGCAAGATGGAAACCAAGTGCTCAAGTCGAAGATTGATGCTTCCCACTCTCGAATCTCACTTCCCTAGCTCAAATCTTGCAGGGAATGAATCTAGGAGCAAAGGGGGAGAGAGATGGGTGAGTCAATGCTTGGAGAGAGTTTGTCTAGAGTTAGGTCAGCAATAAGTGTATAGTCTCAGTCCGTGACCGTGAAAAGTGAAGAGGGGAGGCATTTATACTCCCTCAGTCCGAGGCTGGTCGGCGCAGTCCGACCAGCCATGGTCGGTACCACCGACCATGACACAACGGTCGCATACACAGATCTGGTCAAACTGACAAGCACCGGGCCAAGGTCGGAACCACCGAGGCCGGTGGTACCGAGGTAATGGCGGTACCACCGCCAGGCCAAAACAAGCTCGAACAGAGAGCAACTCAGTTAGGGACTCGGTCCCTCGGAAACTACCGCCCGAGGGTCGGTTCCTCCGAGGTCGGTGGTACCGAGGTAATGGCGGTACCACCGCCAAGTCAAAGGCTAGTCAGTCCAGAGAGCCCTGAAAAACTTTCAACCACCGAACCTGGGTCGGTGCTTCCGAGGCCGGTGGTACCGAGGTTATGGCGGTACCACCGCCAAGTCATATTCAACACAACACAGAGAGCCTCGCAAAGTCAAGTTCCTCCTCGTTACCGTTACCGACTCCGTCGGTACCTCGGATCCCGGTGGTACGAGGTGATGGCGGTACCACCGCCAGGCCTTTTTCAATTCTACACAGGGAGCTCTGCAAACTTGGTTACCACCGGCCTTGCGTCGGTAGCACCGGGGCGGTACTACCGAAGTAATGGCGGTACTACCGCCAGGCCAAAAACAGCGCGAACAGAGAGCCTTGCAAAATTGAAACTACCGGCCATGGGTCGGTAGCACCGCGGGCGGTACTACCGAGGTAATGGCGGTACCACCGCTAGGTCAAAAACAACTCTATCCAGAGAGGGTTGCAAACCAGGTTACTACCGACCTTGCGTCGGTACCACCGCGGGCGGTAGTACCGAGGTTATGGCGGTACTACCGCCAGGTCATTTTTTGACCAACACAGAGAGGGTGTTTGAGCGCTGCGCAGAGAAGCTGTGGTCGGTACCACCGACCACCCATGGTCGGTACCACCGACCAAAAGAATTTACCCTCTACGTGTTCGTGATTGTGGTGTCTCTCAAGCGAACTAAGGTTAGTCGATTTGAGCACTTTTCTCCACATCTAGCCAACTTACTTTGTGACCCTCTTCATAGTCCGGCTTACCTATAACTCAAGTTTAAAATTGAAATTTTAAACTACCACTTGAGCTAGGCATCTTTATGTCCAAAAATATCCTACGTGCTTTGTTCACGAGATTTCAACGTTTCAAATCTTTCAAAGGACTAACACCTGCATACATGCTTTATAAACTGGTTAGTCCCTAATTTGATTGTCATTAATTAGCCAAAACCCACATTGGGGGCGAATGCACTTTCTAGAAAGACGCTTCTAGGGCCCCGCGCGGTGGAGGCGGCGTGTTGGAGCCGCGGTGGCGGGTGTGGCGGTTTGGAAGCAAGAGCGTGGGGGAGATGGTGGTACAGTGGCGGTGTTGGATGACGGGGTGACCGCGGGTGGAGGTTGTGGCGTGGAGCCCGCGGTGAGGAGATGGTGGGGAGGTGGAGATCTTTGTGCAGGAGATGGGGTTGAAGCCGTGTCCTCAACACATCGTCACCGCCCGCAGCACTCTGATGCGCTGGGGAATAATGACGAACTGGACTATAGTTCCTGCTACGCAAAACAACAAATGATGTGAGCATCCAACTAATATATACATATAGGAGTTAGTGTAATAAAAATTGTTTCTCGTTCACGCGCACACTACCTATGGTGAGGATCTTGATCAGTAGGAGGAGGTTGCGTGCGGTGACACTCCAGGAATAATAATGAAGCGCTTGCGCCAGCAAAAAATGTCTTCTCCGCTTCACCTAAAGTCTTCTCCCCATCTCCCCCTTCGATTTCCAGTGCCACGCTGCCACAACCTGTCTAAACCCTATCCACAAAGATGCTAGCGTATCTGGCTGCACTGGTTGACCATGGATTCTTGGTGTTCTTGTGCCGTCGATAGGGTTTACAACACCGACAACCACCTTTTTCGTGGCATTTCCATCTGGAATGTGCAGCTCACAAGTAGTAAAAGGTTCTTTAACGTCATCCACGGGGAAGCGTAGCTTGGAGACATCTTGAATGGTTGGGTACTTCCGTGGAGGCGCAGCTGCTTTTCATCTGACCTGGGGGGCTAATGTTCGCTTGAGGCTGTTGTGATGATGTACCTTGCCCACTCGTCATTTGACTAAGTGCCGCTTGCACTTGCCTTTTGATTTCCTCCTGCATCCATTCTTCATGAGATTTCTCACGCTCTTGTGTTTGAAGAACATACTCCTCCAACTTGAAGAGTCGCTCTGCCTCCTCGTCCTTCTTTCTCTGGCGGCTTCTGTAACTTTCTCGATCCGCTTCAAAGGAATGCAGCCACGAAACGGCCCCAAAGCCTCTCGTACGCCCACCGTGCTCAGGATTCTCCAACGCGTACGTGAGTTCATCCTTTCTCTGTTGGGCTTGAACTCGCCAGCCAACACCGCATTTCGTGCTTGAACGAGCCTCTGTGCTGCTCTTGAAATTTGCGGGCCCCAATCAAGCTCCCCGTCCAGGGTTAGGGTGGTTCCCCATGAGCGTAGAACCAATTTCTGGACCGTTCACTCCAATTTCTTCTTATTGTCTCCGGGACTACCCCCTGGCAAGCATCTCCTGTTCTTCTCTCTCCCACTTTGGAAGCAGGCAGTCTTATAGCCACCTGATCCTAAATGATGGTGGTATTTCTTCTGAGTTGCATTCTGTTTGTTTACTCTGACCCGGGCCTCGCTCTCTTGTGATCTTTGTACTGTACAAATTCATCCCAATTGGCCCTTATCTTGACATACGCCTTAGAGTTGAAATCTGGCTTCTCGTTATTCAGCACAAACTTGTGGTACAATTTCTTCTTCCAGTCCTGAAAAAGTGTGGCCATCTTCTTCATTGTCCACTCCCGAATTCGCCTCAGCAGCTCCTCATCTTCCGTGTCGAACGAGAAATGAGCTTGGATGTCATCCCAGACTAGTTGCTTGTCAAGATCGGAGACATAACTGATCTCGGGAGCACTTCGCCTCTCTTTCCATTCACGGGCACTTATCGGAATCCGATCTCTCACAAGGAACCCACAGTGAAGACATATTTCTGTGCATGGGGTCCTAGTGGTTGGCCTGTAGCCATATCGAATTCGGAGATTACATGACGGCCCTTCAACGGCCTCTTCGGATCCTCGTTTTGGTCTGCTCTGCCCCGTCGCAGACGTCGATCAGAGGGCTACACATAGGTAAAGACACGATGATGAAACCCTAATACAAGTTAGTTGAGATAAACCTAACACGACATATTGTATATATACCTTGCCTGTATTGCCTTCTTCCATCTCAACTTGTTGTTCAGGGGATTTTCATCATGCATGGTCATGTCTTCGTAATTCAAAAGTATTGACTCCCGTCATCGTCGCCGCCGACGATGATATTCATCATTTCCTCCTCCATGTTCTCATTTGGGTCGGCCATTTCTACGAATATTAAAATATATATACAATATGATCGGACACTTAGAGGAGCTTTATACATGTATGTGAAACGAAAACCGAAAACTACGGGTTCAGGGGTTTAGGGTTTCGGGGTTTTTAGGTTTGAGGGGTTTAGGGTTTCAGGGTTAGGGGTTTAGGGTTTCGGGGTTCAGGGGTTTAGGTTTGAGGGTTTAGGGTTTCAGGGTTTCGGGGTTAGGGTTCGGGGTTTAGGTTTGAGGGTTTAGGGTTTCAGGGTTTAGGGGTTCGGGGTTCGGGGTTCAGGGTTTCGGGTTTAGGGGTTTGAGGGTTTTAGGGTTTCGAATTTTAGGTGACATGTAATCGCCAACATTAAAAATAACATATATTCGTAAAGAGGCAATTCAACATAAAAATAACACGAAGAAGCATATCTGTCAAAATATTTTAAGTGTAAATACATGTTAAACATATCCAAGTGATTTTCTGTGGCATTCCAACATGACACATGATTTTCTATGAACACATTTCTACGAATATTAAATATTTATATAATATGATCGACACTTAGAGGAGCTTTATACATGTATGTGAAACGGAAAACCGAAAACTAGGGGTTTAGGCGTTCGTGCCGGGTTTTCGGGGTTTAGGGTTTCGGGTTCGGGTTATCGGGGTTAGGTTTCAGGGTTCGGGTTTCGGGGTTCGGGGTTTCGAGGTTTAGGTTTCGGGGTTTAGGTTTGAGGGTTTAGGGTTCAGGGTTAGGGGTTTAGGTTTAGGGTTCGGGGTTCAGGGGTTTAGGTTTGAGGTTTAGGGTTTCAGGTTTCGGGGTTTAGGGTTTCGGTTTAGGTTGAGGTTTAGGGTTTCAGGGTTTAGGGGTTCGGGGTTTCGAGGTTCAGGGTTCGGGGTTTAGGGTTTGAGGGTTTAGGGTTTCGGGTTTTAGGGTTTTGAGTTTTAGGTGACATGTAATCGCCAACATTAAAAATAACATATATTCGTAAAGAGGCAATTCAACATTAAAATAACACGAAGAAGCATGTCTGTCAAAATATTTCTAAGTGTAAATACATGTTTAAACATATCCAAGTGATTTTATATGGCATTCTAACGTGACACATGAGACACATGATTTTCTATGAACACATATTTCTAAGAGTAATAAATATGTTTAAACATATCCTTGTCACGTGATTACACACCGTGGACGAGAACGACGACGGCGGACGGCAGCGAGGATGACGACGGTGCGGATGACAGTGGACGGCGGCGAGGTCGTGTGCAGCGGTCACAGGACTACAGGTCGAACACATATTTGTTAGGTAAAAAAACATATATATGATTTTCCTTTTTCTATATATATCTATTCATATTTTTTTGTATATATCTATTTCTAGAAAAGAAGAAATTAAAAAAGTTAAATAGAAAATAATCTATAAATATATATATATATATCTATTATATTTTATTTTATATATATCCTTTCTATTTCTAAATACATATATATTTAGTTTCTATATATATATCTATTTATATATCACTTTCTATATATTTAGTTTCTAGATATATATTTTTTTTTCATTTCTTTTTTTACACTCTCACACACACCCACTGCTGGACACTGCTACACACGCACACCACGCACACTGCACACGCACACACACGCACAGGCCTTACGGCGCGGCGCGCGAGGAGGACGGCTGGGACAGCGGCGCGTGGCGGCAGAGCGGAGGACGGCGGCGAGGGCGACGCGCTGTACGGCAGCGGAGGGCAGTGAGGACGAGGAGGAGGACGGCGGCGCGGAGCTCGCGGCGAGGAGGACGGCGGCGCGGACAGAGGCTCGACGGCGAGGTGAGGGCGGCGGCGCTGGGCAAACGTCGATCTGGCCGGAAAGATTGGAGGGCACTGTGCCCTGTGCCCTGTGCCCTATATACCCGGGAGGGCCTTTAGTCCCGGTGCGTAATACGCCCCGGGACTAAAGGGTTGGACCTTTAGTCCCGGGCGGGCTTACGCACCGGGACTAAAGTCCCGGTGCGTAAGACGGCCCGAGACTAAAGGGTTCTTTCCCGCCACAGTTTTGGGTTTTCAGTATTTTGGGTTTTGTATTAAGTTTCCACTATATGAATATGTTGTAATTCTTGTTAATTGTATAGTAAATTGAACAGTAGGCATAAAATTACTTAAAAATAACAGTTGTATATCCTTTAACCCTATTGTATAGTAGAAAATTTTGTAGCATAAATTCTTTCTTTTTTTATAATAACGAATATAAATGTAAAATAACCATTCATATTTGGTTAATGCAAAAATGTAATGTTCAATTTAAATTTAAAAAATTATTGGCTTTCAATAGAAAATTTATTTTCATATCATTGGACGTTAATCTTTGTTTAAAACCTAAAAAATCATTGCCCAATTTCTTTCTACGCGACAGATGTAGTAGTTTAGATTTTTAAATTTAGTTTTTTTAAAAATATATCTTAAATCTTTCTAATTAAAAGAAAATTAATATTTGATATACTTTCTTTTAAAAATTAGTATGAGATTCTTTTTGCTTTAGTTACAGAAAAAAATATTAAATTTTAGTATCTTCTTATGTATATATAAATCCATTATCAAATAAATAAAGTCTTAATTAATTAATTATTACATAATATATTACAACCCCTATTAAGCGGGCACAACTGTGAACCTCCTCTTGACATATGTCCCTTGGTTATGATCATCCTTAACCATGGAGTTTCCTCATTGTTTAACAAAATGCTTGGGTCTTTGTTCACTTTGAATGGCGGAATTCGATCATCTCTTTCATAATCACCTGACATGTCTGACTTGTCCTCAATTCCGACAATGTTTCTTTTCCCTGAAAGAACTATATGGCGCTTTGGCTCGTTGACGATCGAGTTGTTATCATTTTTCCTCTTTTTGGTTTTTGTAGACATGTCTTCACATAGAACACTTGACTCACATCTGCGGCAAGGACAAATGGTTCGTCTTTGTACCCAATATTGTTGAGGTCCATTGATGTCATCCCATACTCCTTGTCGACTGTTACCCCACCTCCGGTATCCGTCATCTTGACCCATTTACACCGGAACAAAGGGACTTAAAATTAGGTGCGTAGTCTAGTTCCCATATGTCATGTATGCGGCCATAATATGTTTGTTTGTTCCCATTTGGATCCGTGGCATCCACACGTACACCACTGTTTTGGTTGGGCTCCTTGCGTCTTGGGCTACTGTGTAAAATGTATTCCCATTGATCTCGTACCCTTTGTACGTGTGATATGCCACGATGGTTGTCTGGCCAACAAATAAAGCTGCTCATCTATGTTGTCATCACTCTGACATTGTTTTCGCAACCAATCGCCGAAGGTTTGCATGTGCTGACGTGTAATCCAAGATTCACTCTTCCCGGGCACTTGGATCGAAGGAAATCCTTATGTACCTCGATATATGGATCAACCAATGAGGAGTTCTGTAGAACTGTGTAGTGTGCTTTATCGAAGTAATCGTCTCCTGTACCGATATATGTTTTCTTCCCTAGTGTTCCTTGCCACTGAGTCTGCCCTCGTGTCGCGATTCGGGAACGCCAATCGGGTCAAGGTCTGGAATAAAGTCCACACAAAACTCTATGACCTCCTCTGTTCTGTAGCCTGGACGATGCTTCCTTCAGGCCGAGAACGGTTATGAACATATTTTTTCAGGACACTCATGAACCTCTCGAATGGGAACATGGTGTGTAGGAACACAGGACCGAGAATAATGATCTCCTTGACCAGGTGAACTAGGAGGTGTGTCATGATATCAAAGAAGGATGGAGGGAACACCAACTCAAAGCTGACAGACATTGAACGACATCATTCTGCAAAGTAGAAAGTTCCTCTGGATTGATTGCCTTTTGTGAAATTGAATTGAGGAATGCACATAGCTTCACGGTGGCTAGATGTACATGTGGAGGTAGAATTCCTCTTAGAGCAACAGGAAGCAATTGGGTCATAAGCACATGGCAGTCATGGGACTTCAAGTTTTGGAACTTCTTCTCTAGCACATTAATTATTCTCTTTATATTGGAGGAGAATCCAATGGGACCTTGATGATGTTAAGGCATTCAAACATGCTTTCCTTTTCTTCTCTGCTAAGAGTGTAGCTAGCAGGGCTTAAGTACTGGCGCCCGTCATCTGTCTTCTCCGGATGCAAGTTGTCTCGTTCTTTCATGCGCTGCAAGTCCTGTCGTGCTTCAAGTGAATCCTTAGGCTTTCCGTAGACACCCATGAATCCAAGCAGGTTCACAAAAAGGTTCTTTGTCAGGTGCATCACGTCGATCGCATGGCGGACCTCTAGGACATGCCAGTAGGGTAGCTCCCAGAATATGGACTTCTTCTTCCACATGGGTGCGTGTCCCGAAGCGTCTTTGGGAACAGGTTCGCTGCCCCGTCCCTTTCCAAATACTACTTTCGTATCCTTCACCATTTCGAGTATATCATCTCTGGTTCGGTTATGAGGCTTGGTTTGGTGGTCTGCCTTACCTTTAAAATGTTTGCCTTTCTTCTTACTTGGGTGGCCCACAGGAAGAAACCGACGGTGCCCACATACACGACCTTCCGACAGTTTTTCAAAAAAAACTGTCAAGGTCTTCAAAACAGTGTGTGCATGCATTATATCCCTTGTTTGTCTGGCCTGAAAGATTACTTAGAGTCGGCCAATCATTGATTGTTACGAACAATAATGCTCGCAGGTCAAAGTGTTCCTGTTTGTACTCATCCCACACGCGTATGCCTGGTTTGCTCCATAGAAGTAGAAGTTCCTCAACTAATGGCCTCAGGTAGACATCGATGTCGTTGCCAGGTTGCTTCGGCCCTTGGATGAGCAACGACATCATAATGAACTTCCACTTCATGCATAACCACGGAGGAAGGTTGTAGATACATATAGTAACTGGCCAAGTGCTATGACTACTCCTTTGCTCCCAAAAGGATTAAAACCATCTGTACTTAAAGCGAACCTCAAGTTTCTAGCCTCATCTGCAAACTCTGGGAATTCTCTATCTATCGCTCTCCACTGGGATCCATCAGCTGGGTGCCTCAGCATATTGTCTACCTTACGGTCTTCTTATGCCACCGCAACAACTTTGCATTGTCCTTATTTCTGAACAAACGTTTCAAACGTGGTATTATAGGAGCATACCACATAACCTTGGCAGAGATTTTCTTCCTGCTTGGACGTTCTTCACCCTCTACGTCGTCAGGATCATCTCGCCTTATCTTATACCGTGATGCTTCACATACCGGGCATGCATCCAAATTCTTGTATTCCTCCCCACGGTACAGGATGCAGTCATTAGGACATGCGTGTATCTGCTGGATTTCTAATCCCAAAGGCGAACGACCTGTTTGCTTCGTACGTAGTGGTGGGCAATTCGTTCGCTTTCGGAAGCATCTTTTTCATTATCTTCATAACTGTCAAATGCCTTATCGGATGTACCATTCTTTGCCTTCCATTGCAGCAGTTCCAGCGTAGTACAGCTTTTTTTTGGCCATCTTCAGCAGTGGGATATAGCAATTTCTATGATCCTCTAGCATGCGCTCAAACTTGACCTTCTCCTTGTCACTTTCACATTTCTTTGTGCAACACGAATGGCATCACCAAGAGCATCAACATCAGCTGTCACATCTTCTGTCGCTGCCGCATCTTCTTCACCATCTCCCCCCACTGCATCATCATCAAAGGCACCGTACTGAGCAATAATATCAGCGTGAGCCAATTCTTCTTCACCTTCTTCACCATCATCCATTAACAACCCCTCTTTCTTCATGCTTGTCCAACAAATATAGTTTGTTACGAAACCTGACTTCAACAAATGCGTATGAAGAGTCCTTGGGCATGAATATTCCTTCAAATTCTTACAGACGGCGCATGGGCAGCACATGAAACCATCCCGCTTGTTTGCCTCAGCCACACCTAAAAATAGTGCACGCCAGCAATGAACTCTTTGGAGCGGCGATCGACATTATACATCCAATTGCGTGACAACATCTGCATTAAATATTACAACCATGCACTTAGTAGTTTCTCATGTTATTGCACAACACTCATGACATCACATGATTGATTAATTCAAAAAGCTTGACTACAACGAAGACTATCGCAGAGTAGCACTAAAAAAACTAAAAATAAAATGCACTTAAGCAACATAATTAGTTCGCGTCCGATCCCAACTAAAATAGACAGATCATTCGCTTCATCAGCATGGATGGGCTGCTACCGCTGACTCACTGCCTCATCACCTTCAGCGGCAACCTCCTGTGCAACAGAATTTCGTACGTGCTGAACGTACTCTTCCTCCCAGTACCAACCTTTACATCCGCCGGTGCCCTCCCATTGTAATTAGAACAAAGAATAAGAAATTTAAACAACATCATCAAGCAAAAACGATACGAATGAACCATATTAATCAAATGCGGGTAAATAATAACCCACCTCATGGTCCGGACACTTGTAGAATATACGACCCTTGTTGATTCCCTCTTTTTTCAGTCGGTACTCCTTCACAATCTTCTGCTTACACTCGCCGCAAGCAATGAGAGGAAGATCCGGCCGCAAACGCTTCGGATCCCGATGATGAGAGGCTGAGGACCCGATCACGGTTGCCATCTACTATATCCATGCTCATTTTTTAAACTATTACATGCAAATTCCTATTTTCTAAACAATTATAAATAAAAAACTCTAAATTTATCTATTTGTTTAGATAATTGAAAAATATGATATAACAATACCAATTTCCACATTGTCTACTCTATCTTATTATTGTTGCAAACTATTATAATTCCACATTTTTATTGAAAATATACTAAAAAGACAATAAAATTCATATTACTCGTCTTGCATAAGTATGAAATATAGAATGGATACTACCTAGCAGTAGAAAAACTATCAAGTGATTGTGATGAACCAATTTAAACTACTCAACTCTCTATGCTTGTTCTTGCAAAGTATATATTTTAATTAAATTCCTCTCATATTCAAAGACATGGTAGGAGATGAAAATAGTTACCTCTAAACGCAAAGAGACGATGACGGGGTCAAAGAAGATCACCAATTGACGCTGGAGACGAAGAAAATGAAGAACAGCAAGAACAACAGCAAGAACAAGCAAGAAGCTCACTGAAATTTGAATGTCTCTAGCTCGGGGGAGGAAGAAGTTGGCTGGTTAAAAACTGGGGAGCTTTAGTCCGGTTTGTATTTAAAAACTGGGGCTAAAGGTGATCATTATCCCGGGGCAAAGCCACAAACCGTGGCTAAATCTTTAGTCCCGGTCCCGTGGCACCAACGGGACTAAAGAGTGCCTTTAGTCCCGGTGGTAACACGGACCGGACTAAAGGGTCCCTGCCCCGACAGCTCTGCGCAGTAGCGTGGGGCAGACCCTTTAGTCCCGGTCCGTGAAACCGACCGGGACTAAAGAGTCTATTAGTCCCGGGCGGCAAAAACACCGAGACTAAAGATGATTTTGAGAATCGGCCTATGACCCTATTCTGTAGTAGTGAGAGGATGCTGAACAGTTACTATAGTAGCAAAGCAACCACGGTGCCCTAGCAAAAAAAAAACGTAGATATCATCTTGGAGCCGCGCGAGAGCTAATTGAAGAGCCTTGACCTTTACTCGTGCATATATTACGGTGTAATCATCCATCATAAAAATAAAAATGGGTCCGACAGTGTATGCACCTGCAGAACTTAACGTGGCTCAGTTCATTAATGTGGGGTGATTCAGGGGGTGCAATCGGCGTGGTGTTGATTCTTAAGATGTGTTCAGGAGGTGGCTTCGGCATCATAGTACTCCACTAAAGCAGTTTCAGCTGTGATCTGATATCCTTCTTGCTTTTTAAGCCAAAGCTAAAGAGGTCACTCAGTATATTGGTGAGTTTGACAACTCTGAGTGGAAAAGGGTAGTAGGTCACTATCTAGTAGGAAAACTATGTCTCATCTGTGCCCAACATTTGCCTTGTTTTATTTTTCTCCAGACGAAAAACATCTCTATTTTTGCAAATCTTGAAGACTGTCATGTCTTTCCAGGTATCGTTGTGAGTGATAGTGGACAGACTACCGACGCTGGGCAATGTCATGTCCAAAGGAAAATTAGTTGTCGTTACATGCCATTTATTCAATATATTAATTTGATGCTACATGTGGATCCCACACAAGAAAACCTAGTAATAAGTCATACATATAATCCTGTTAAGATTCAGATTTGCTCGTCTCAAAAAAAAAAAGATTCAGATTTGCAAATAGTTTGTGACTTTGTGGCACGGCACCTCTAGCTCTCAAGTTGTCTTTTAAGGGGAAAAAAGTAGAAATGATGACATCAGCTATAGTCTTCACTAATTAAAATGGAGATCACTGTCACCCGGGCTTTTGATTCGACGACATCCTCTACCAACCAAAGGAAGGAAGAAGAAGTAGAAGCCCTACTACCTGCTTTGCTCTAACTAAAAATGACCTGTGTGAGCTGTGAACCAATGATGTTGTGCCGTCGTAGCCCAGCTCTACTTGGTACATTCCTTTTTTGGACCTTCAGCCCACACCACCATCTGCTTCTTTATGCAAGAATATATGTCAGTTCGAGTTGTCACTAATCATCACGCCGGGCTACAGCTGACCGGTGGGCCCGACAGAAAGATGAACCCTAAAAATTATGCTGCAAAAGCGAGCATACAAGAGGAAGGGAAGGGAAGGCACGCCCGGTGGGACCAAGCATGCATGGAGGCAGTTGTGTCTGCAGTCCGGGAGTGCCGGTGCCCTCGCCAACATCCCCATAGGAGAAGAGGATACTAAACCAGTAGCTCACTTTACCAAAGCATATACTGTATGCATTCTCTTTGCCAGCAGCTTCCTCAATCCTCACGGCCATGCAATCATGAGCGTTGATCGTCTTTTTAACCTCCATCTGTATAACGGTATGGCTATATCCTACATGCAAGTAGCCCCGGGTTGCACTGATGCACTTTGCAATTGGTAGTGTTTACTTTTTGTAGTATCCTCTGTTCTGGGCTTTTTTAATACTATACATGTTACTTCTTCCTCCTATCCATTTTATAGGATGTATCGTATCATTCCCAACGAAAAAACTACTAGGGTTTTTATCCTTTGTTAATTACCTTGCCACATAGTCATTTTGCCGATGTGACAAGTAATTTAATATGCCACATACACAAATAGAAAACATGTCATTCTCTTATTCCTCATGTTGAAGTATGGAGGGGATGTTTGGTTTGCTGCCATAACTCGCCATGAGTAAAGTGAGGCTGCCACACCTGTCCGGCTGGTGTTTGGTTGTCCATTAAAGTTTGGCTGCCACATATTATTTGTCTATCGTTTTGCTTCTGTTCATTTGTCCTTTACCTGGTGGTGAGTGTGGCGAGTTGTGGCAGGTGTGGCGAGCTTTCTCGTCGCCTCGGCCGTGGCGATGCCACTGACGCCACACTGTGGTGTGGCTGACTGAGACCAGGAACCAAACAAGCTATGAATAAACTAAAAGATGTCCCGCGCGTTACTGTGAAAATTGTAAAGAATTTAGAATAAATTTGAGTGGTTAAGTGGAGATGGTATATATGTGCATAGTTTGCGATTAAAAGGCTAGAAATTAGTGGGACGGTAGGCTAGAAATTAGTGGGGTGACTTGGTTATTAGTGAAAGATGATGTGGATATTTAGTGGAGGATGATGTGGATGGCTTGCATGTTGAGATACACTTGTAGTGGAGATTAACTTTATAAGAGATAGATATAGATATAGAACAGAGAAGCTTCATACTTCCTCTCCTAAGAGCATGGTAGAAGGCACAAAGGAAACCACCATCAGTAATTAGCTCTCAGTGCATTAACTCCATTAAGCTCTGGGACTCAAGACCTGTCGTAATCAGAGATACCACTACTAGAGAAAAGGTCTTTGGACGATAGACTGATTCGGCCATTAGTCTCGAATTTTTTGTGTCCGGGACTAAAAGTTCTTTAGTCCCGGTTGGTAACGGTTCCTTTTCCTCGAGGCAACCGGGAGGCAACCGGGACTAAAGAGTCAGTGTTCTTTAGTCCCGGTTGGTAGGACTAAAGGTGGACCTTTAGTCCCGGTTGGTATTACCAACCGGGACTAAAGGACCTTTTAGTCCCGGTTGGTAACACCAACCGAGACTAAAGGTCCTTCCAGACACAATTTAAAAAAAAAAGGAGTATCATATTCTATCAGATGTGTAGTGTAGCTCAGTTGGTAACGCATGTCCAGAACCGGGACTAAAGGCCCATCCTCCAGTAGTCACATAACGTTTCGTTTGGCGTAATCCACCAAAGAAACACAATCATGCACGTAATTTACTTGCGAACGCACCTAATTTTCCTTTTCTAAATTAAAATGAAAAAATCGTGCCAATAAATTGTTTAATCTGGTCCTACCTAGATTACGGTGAAAACTTTAGTCCGACCCTCGATTCATATTCGTTTTGGCTGCACTACTGCTATGTATTTTTACGTTGTACTCCGATATAGTATATGTACGTACGTACACCCTCCGTCTTTGGATATCGTTTTAGCTATAAACCTAGATAAGCGTTTATCCAGATTTATAGCTAAAACGACGTCTTTTTAGGACCAAAGAAGTATAATATATAACAAATATATATAATAATACATATGAGTGAGTTTTCTATATTTCTGAGAATAGTTACTCTCATTTTTAATAAACCACATTGTGTATATGCACTTACTCATTTATCATCTTGAGTATGTACATACTCATTTTAAGATAATCAAAATCTTTCTATATGAAATTTTTTTAACAGATCATATTTTTAAATATATTATTATAATATCATTACAGTAGTATATAAAATAAGTATAATTACTATATATTCTGTGTGTACATACATACTCGACATACGTACTGTCATAGATGTTCTAGTATGATCGTATATTCCGCGTATATATATATATATATATATATATATATATATATATATATATATATATATATATATTGTCAGACTATATACACTATAAATCTTGAGGTATACACATGAGAGTAATTACTCTCTAGAAGTATAAAATAATTTCTCATTATATATAATACTTCCTCTGTCCTAAATTATAAGTCGTTACAAGAATCCTGACAAGTTAAGTTTTTTAGTTTGACTAAATTTATATAATATAATAATAATATTTAGGATACACAAATAAGTATCATTAGATTCTTCATTAGTTATATTTTTATATTATATCTGCTTGATGTTATAAACTTTGTATTTACCTCTATAATTTTAGAATAAAGTTAGATGCTTTGACTCTCCAAATTTTTTTAAAATAATTTATAATTTAAAACGGAAGGAATATATAATATATAATATAGCTGCAAGCAGCACGGTTGTTTTGTGTAGTTTGTCTCATTTCGTAGCCTGCATTTTGTCACCACCGTGGCAGTAGCATACTGTTTGCCTAAGATTCCTTGTACCTTGCCGTCTTGTGTAGTTGTGTTAGATGGGGACAGACACGGGCAGTCAAAATCGGCAGTACTATGAAACGGGCTGTGTTCTCGTCTGCATTCGTCTAATTTTTTTAGACGATATAATCTCGCGCACTTCATCTAATATTAGAATAATTACGTTATTATATTATATACTCAGACGGTTACGATCACTAGGGCACTGCTTCACTTATATATCAACCAAAAGGGCTTGGATAACAAGCTGTAATACGCTGTTGAACCATTTTACGCGCAGTTTCCTCCCTTCCGGCCTCTCGGGAGAACCATGAAAACTACTGTAATACGGAGTACTAATAAAGAAGCAAATAAAAAGATGCAGTTTTCACCTGCACATGAAACCAACAAGATACTAGATCCGCATCCGCCGCCTCCACTCTCCAAAACTACTCCGTCGTCACATGCACAGGAGGCTGGCTGCCTGCATCTGGATTGAAGCGAGTCAAGTCAAAGCAGGGGAGGCTGATGGCTCGCTCATGGTCACAGTCACAGCCTCACAGGCAGATCTGGCTCCACGCAATTTTTGGAGAGTGCTCCCTCGCTCATGGAGCCCACACATTACCAGACCACATATCACTACTACTAAAAAAAAAAAAAAAGACCTTTAGTCCAGGTTGAAATGGGTCTTTAGCCCCGGGTATCTCAACCGGGGCTAAGAATCCGAGACTAAAGGTCGAGAATTAATCCGGGACTACCCGGGTGCTTTCAACCGGGGCTAAAGGACTACAGAAAGGGCCTTTAGCCCCGGGTATCTCAACCGGGGCTAACAATCCGGGACTGAAGGTACCCGGGGCTAAGAATCCAGCGCATCTCGCCTCAGGCACGCTTACCAACTGAGCTACGCAATCCACGTGATGTAGTTCTGGACGTTTTCCTTTTGAATCCACTCGTGAAGGACCTTTAGCCCCGGTTGCTAACACCAACCGGGGCTAAAAGGACTTTTAGTCCCGGTTGGTACCACCAACTGGGGCTAAAGGGTCACCCTTTAGTCCCGGTTGGTAGGACTAAAGGTTCAGCACCTTTAGTTCGGGTTGGTAATACCAACCGGGGCTAAAGATTCACCTTTAGCCCCGGTTGGTAATACCAACCGGGACTAAAAGTCTTTAGCCCCGAACACAAATTTTTGCCGAGACTAAAGCTCAGTTGATAGATTGTCCAAAGGCTTGTTCTCTACTCCCTCCGTCCCTAAATAAGTATCGTTCTCGCTTCCCGAGAAAAAGTTACCGGCAATTATATATTAAAATATATTAATATTTATGCTAAGTAATTAGTATCATCGGAAAGATCTTTATATCTAGTTTTTTAACAAAATTATTTGGAGATATAAATATTGCACATATTTTCTACAAATTGAGTCAAACACGTGGCATGCACACCAACGACGACACTTATTTAGGGACGGAGGGAGTAGCAGTGTATAAGTATATGAAACTTATTTTGATTCTTTTAATAGCATGGCTGGTAAGTGCATCGATAAGTTTAAACGAACAAAGCCTATGTTTAAACAACTAAGTAATAATAATAACATATAGGAATATTTGTGTGATAAACTTCTATGCGCACCATGCAGGCACGAATTGTTTAGCTGAGAGCGCGAGATGAAATCAGCGAGGTTAGCATACTGAAAGGTTCTAGAACCTAGGATTCCTCTACTAGGGCCCCCTTTGGAACACAGGAATGGCCAAATAAAGGAATAGGAAAATCATAGGATTCTCATAGGAATGTAATTGCAAAACAAAGGATTGAGAACATATAGGAATGCATGCACAAAGCCATTTGGATAGAGTGAAGGAAAGGATTGGAGAAAATAGGTAATTAAGACGGATTAACTAGCATATAATATGGGTCTTGTCAATAATTGTTCCACCTGTGCGATGCTAGGAGCTTTGCATCACCGGTACCAAGGCAAATTTTCCTCGATCCCACGCACAGGAAAGAAAAGAAGAGGTTCAACTTGATGTTTCAAATCCTACGGTGTTCCCGTGAAATGTGTTGGGTAGGAACTTTTCCTTTATTTTTCCTATGGTCCAATCCTCCAATCCAAAGGCATGAACAGTGCTCAATCCTATAGGAAACCAAATCCTCCATTATTCTCCAAAATCCTTCAATCCAAAGGAGGCCTAGACCTCTACGGGGCGTGGCCGCTGCCTTTTCCTAGATCTTTGCACTTTTTATTACATTGTGTATACTCTATAGTAGTATATGCCTTTTGAAATACTCTGTGCAGCTATGCTCGTTGGATGGAAACCTCTAATGGTTCATATTTCATGCGAAAACGAAAAAAAACAAACAAATTGAGGTGGCAGCTTAATAATACATTAATACTCCTACTAGGCCTTGTTTAGATTGCATCAAACTTTCAACTTTTTTTACTCTCTCCATCGCATCAATATTTGGACGTATGCATGAAACATTAAGTGTTGGTAAAATAAATAACCGATTACGCATATTAGTTGTAAATCACGAGACAAATCTTTTAAGTCTAGTTAACATATGATTGCACAATATTTGTTAAATACAAACGAAAGTGTTACAGTAACAAAGTTGAAAAAAATTTCAGCATACTCCGTACAAGATTGTAGTATAAAGAAATGGTACTGATATAGAAGTACTCCTATACTATACTGTATTATTTTATAATAAAAACCTGATGGTTAGTAGCAGCAGTAGTATCATCATCAGTAACATCTGAATCTGACGGGGATGATGGCGCCTAGTTTGGGGGGCGCGAGGACGTACCCCGGCCCCACATGGGCGCCATGTGTCCACGCCCGCCCTGGAATCCAGCTCGGCGGCCACCCAGATGGCTTGCAGACGCAGCGCCCGCGGCGTCCTTTTTTGCACAGGCTTGTGCGTGCGGTCCTGCCGGTGCCGGCCTCCCCCTCCATCCCCCCGCCCTGAAACTTGCGTCCGCCTCCTCCCATCTCCAGCTCCAGTCTCGGTCAGCCTCCCTCACGCGCTCTCGCCGTCTCGCGTCGCGCGCCGCGCGCCCCCGTGCCTCTTTGTTTAATCCTCCCGTCCCATGTCGGCATCCCGCTCAGCGTGAGCGTGCCCTGGCACCGGCAGCGCGTCGTAGCCGTCCCTCGCCCTCGCTGCTAATCCCTCCTCCGTGTTTGACCGGCTAGGGCAAGTGAAGCTGGCGCTGCTGTGACTGCCTAGTCACCACTACTGTATGTCTGAAATTTTCAGAGGTTACATCATCTGATGCCCTCGATTCAGATAAGGTTCACAAACAATTGCTGCTCGATGTTTAATTAATCTACTGCATTGTGGCAAGCAGTTGGCACTAGCCGCATATAGGACCAACCGTACCGATGCAAATTAATTAATGTGTGTTGATAAAGTCCAGTTCCTCCCATTGCCATTGGCACCTACTACTACCTAGTACTGTTGTTGGTACGTACTAGATCATGTAGCTGTTACTGTTGGGGAGCAGCGAATCATCGTAGTAGGAGGGTTTTAATTGGCTTCAACTTGCATGGCTTAAGGACTAATTATATATATAGTACCACTATATACAGCAGCCTGCCCTGCTGATGGGTATCTTAGCTTTCTGACGGCTTTTTACCAGGTAGATCGAGCAAATATTAGTAAAAGTACTCCCGAAACAGCAAGTACTCGTATGCATTTGCATGGATCATGAGATCTGAAGACGAGCCTGAAGAGATTATACTATTATACAGCTACCAGTTAGCTACACACACACACAAACAGCAAGGACAATCTGGGAAGCGGCTCGACGTGGGCAGGACAGGAACAAAATTATACATCATGTACCGGTGCATGCTGCATGCTCCCCTCTTTATCCCGCCTTTAGGCTAGCTATACTGGCCACGTCCGATTTGGTTGGGCAGCGGCCAGCCTGCCCACACAAACATGTCTAGCTGCAAGCCTGCAGGCACCATCTTCTGTAATCACAGCACCGCCGGCAGCAGAAGCAGCTAGCCAGCCATGTCCGACGCTTTATTAGTTACCTTTGGTTAGTTCTAGGGCTACCTCAGCTACCGTAATTTGTGCAGCTGTACTTCTTTTCATTCTGAATTTCTGATGAGATACTCTGTTTTCTGCTTGATCTTCCTTTGTGCCTATTACAGGCTACGCGTTTTCCATTCATCTGTAGACTGTGTTGATCTCATGCTTAGGTAGGAGTAGACAGAATATGCAACCAGGCATTTTTAAGCTTGGCCCAGCTATTAGTCCTGTGGAGGAAGAGGTAGTAGTAAGTGGGCTCAGTGCCAACCAGGGCCGGACAGAGAGTTTTGGGCTACTATTCTTGGTCCAGGAAGGTCCGCTAACTGCTAAAGTAAACAAGGAATTCCAGTAAACAAACAACATTTTGGGCCGTGCTGCATGCTATGGAACATCCGTCGGCGTTTGGCCCATGATAATTTCCCTGCAATCATCAGCTGCCTGAACATACATGAAACTGCTGGGCGGAGATTTGGCCCAAGAAGAGTGCGGTACGACACCTGGACGGACAGCGCCGATCCCGGGAGGCCCAAACGGCCGAACGATCGGAAGTCCCATCATTTGCAGTGTAGGGCCGCCTTTGGCTCATAGGATTGGCATAGGAAAAATCCAGGAAGCGAACGATGCAGGAAAGGCAAGCCAGTTCGATTCCTTTGGAATCGTTCCCGCAAAAAAAGAGCTTGAAGCGGATGTTTCATTTCCTACGTGTACAGTGAGAGAAGACTCTTTCCTCCATCGCTTTCCTCCGGAACGATTCCCGTGAACCAAATAAGTGCTGACATCGTCTATTCCTATGGATTTCCTTCCTCTGTTTCACCTGCATTTGCCCTGCATTCCAAAGGAGGCCTAGAAGTAGAACAATAGGAATAGTTTAGGCCTTGTTTAGTTACCCCCATTTCACAAAATTTTCCATCATATCAACCATCACATCAATGTTCGGACGTATGCATGGAGCATTAAATGTAGGTAAAAAAATAACTAATTGTAGTTTTAGTATGTACATGTCGAGACGAATCTTTGGAGTCTACGTAGTCCATATTTGGACAAAGTTTGTCAAATAACAACGAAAACGCTACATGAAAAATTTTGCCATCTAAACAAGGCCTGGCACATTCCAATTTCGAGTGCCCTCGTGATGTTCTTTCTCCCTCGTTTTTTTGTTAAGAACCGTTTGGATCCTTTTATTTTAGTGAAACTGAAATCTACTCAATGGATTAAACTATTTGACTTGGAATTTGACATTCCATAACTTTGCCAAGTTCACCACATATGAGTCTATCTCGAATTGGGTGAGAAATAGAATTCGATTCCATAGATCATTTTCACTCTCCAACTTATAACACGCTCTTCAATTTATTTTGTTAAAGTAGAAATACAACATATAAGTGTCTCCCTTGTATGTCTAGCAATAATTTACAAATATATTTTATATAGAACCATATTAGCTTAATTAATTCGTGTCTAATTATTAGAATGAATTTAATTTCAAAAATCTAAACAGGTCTGTGGGTTAGAGTGGATTGAAGCATGGGCGAAGCTATGTTCTGATTAGGGGGTGCAAATGCACCCCCCAAATTTTATAAAAACAATGGTTTTATCTAAATTTTCACCATATATGCACCCCTAATAACAAATGTCTATGCACCCGCAAGGCAAGTGCACCCCCCTTTGATTTGCTCTAGCTTCGCCACTGGATTGAAGTGTAATTTGAACTAAATTACATCTCAATTCCTTCCCACCCACGTGGATTGGGATCCAATCCAACAAAACTCCCGTAAAAGACAGCCCCTTTGATATCGCAAAAGGCACAGGAAGACCGTGCCAAACGCCCAAGCTACAAAGGAAGAAGATGAAACGATGAAGCAGCCCATACATAGCACCGGCAGCAGGTTCTTTGTCTGTACGTGCCGACTGACGACGACACGCCACGCCACCTCAAGTCAAGTGGCCTTGGCCCTTGCCGATGATTAGTTTCGTCCACAGACTGCAATGTCCACCCGTCCGTCCAGCCAGCTTCACTCAGCAACATCACGAGTAACCCAAGCGAGACACACACACACACACAGAGAGCTCGACACCGATCACGAGCAATCCCAAGTATCCAAGACAGTCTAGGCTTGACAGCAACGTACTCGTTGAAACCTTCAACGTGCCCGTTGCAAACCTGCCAGGCCAGCCACTTTGCACGCCTGCTGGCTGCTGCAGTCGTGGCCTCACATGCCCAGGCCGCACAGCGACCGCGCAAACGGCTAGTCTACGCCTGTTTGGTTCGCGGACCAGCTTAGCCTGGCTCGCATAGAAGGAGCCTGGTTCTGGGTAGCCAGGCCCAATACATACAAGAACGTGGTGTTTGGTTGTCTGTATGCACGAGACAGGTTGAGCTGAGAAGTTTTGGTTGCTCGTATGAGAACGAGTTACATAAGATAAAAATATATAAATAATCATCATCATGACATTTATTACGGACAACTATTATCGAATAACACTTAGTTTACCTTAATTCTCCTTAATATACTTCAAAATATATAATATCATTTAATATATGCTAATAATATATTAATAACGTCATTAGATGACTAATTACCTGCACCCGCGAGTCTGGCCCGGCAGAAACGGCCGATTTTCTACGTTCCTCCAGAGCCAGGCTGCGGGAGGAATCTTGCACGAGCAGAGCCTGGCCAGACAGATACGCAAACCAAACAAACGCCTGTTCTCGCATCTGTAGAGCCTGACTGAGGGATGGTGCAGCCAACCAAACACACCCCTGCTACACCGCTCGGTCCAGTCTCCGCCTCTCCGGCGGCATGGCATCCGCTCCCAGCCGCGCAAATCTCGGCACTGACAGCTTTTTACTGGTAGCGGTAACTTTTCTGTGTTGACCGGATGAGGACTTGACGTCAGCGAGTACTCCCAACAACCAAGTGGACTCATGAGTCAGCAGCCGACAGCGTCTGATTCCACATGCTTTTTTCATCACGGCTTCGTTCCCAGCCGCAAAATCCCGCTGCCGTCGCCGATCACACGCGCGTCCGCATGTGACGGCAGTTTTTGTCGAGAGGCAGATTTATCTTGCAGAGGGAGATTGTTTCGCTTTTCTTTCAGAAAAAAGACATCGGATTCTGAGATTGTTTCGCTTTTCTTTCAGAAAAAAAGACATCTGAGGGATAAACAGAGGAGATTCTCGGCGAGGCGTAACAATAGGGAGATAATGGTTATTACATGACTCCAATCGTTGTGGCTTCTCTCAAATAAGACTCCAATCGTTGTGGCTTCTCTCAAATAAGACTCCAATCATTTGTTTCTCTCAAATAGTACTCCTAACATTGTTTGTATACTCTAATGACATTCTAGGCCCTTTTAATCAAATTTGGTAAATCAAAATACATGTATTTTATTAATGACTGTGGTGTTCTTCCCTTTGTACCTCTCCGGCTCTCCACAGCGGCCGGCAAGAACGTCCTCTTGGATCGAATCACCGAGCAAGCTCGATCGAATCACACTACTATTGCCTGCACGTACGTACAGCAGCATACTGACCGTACTTTCCTGGCGACTCCGCCATCGCCATGACGGCGCTCAAGAGGTCGGCGTAGGCGAGCTCGACGCCCCGGTGGCTGACGTGGATCTTGTGTAGGGACTCCTGCAGCAGCTTGTTCATCTCCTTGAGGCACCCTGTCTGGGGGTCGTAGCTTGCCGGGTCGGCGCCGGCGAACAGGGCGAGGAACGATTGGCACGCATCCCGCCAGCACCATCCCGGGCAATACGGGCATTAATGAAAAATACATGTATTTTGATTTACTAAATTTAATTAAAAGGACATGGAATGTTATTAGCCACCACGATTGGAGTCCTATAATAGCCATTTTCTCAACAATAGGAGAGATATTTCTTTCTAGAATCAAAGCCCCCCAATTTGTAGGGTTCATCACCGCCTCTTCCAATCTATACTGATTACTGAACACATTGGAACATTGCTAGATTATGCTGCTAGGATTACAAGGGTAATAATAACACTTATATACCTAAACACAATAATGCATTAGAGCACGTCGCTGCACAGAGGAGCTCAAAGGACTCTGTCGCTCGTTTAGTAGTAGATCGTACAGTTGTTACAGGAGGGGGCCAAAAAAAAAGAGCCGTCACGGAGCACGATCTCAATTCTAGGCGATGGCGATGGCCGTGGCCCGCTGCCGCTGGGCCCCCGCCGCGGCAGCGGCGGCCGGCGAGGGCGGGAGGCGCGCGTTGAAGTTCCTGTACCGGAAGGCCGCGGCGGGGTCCGCGTACGCGTCGTCGTCCTCGCCCTCGTCGAAGTTGAGCGCGTAGCTGAGCGCGTCGTAGCGGAACTCGCCCGCGGCCGCGCCGCGCCGCCGCCACCTCGCCCTCTCCGCGCCCGCGCCGCCGCCGCCGCTGCCACCCGCGCCGAAGCAGCAGCACACCGTGGTCCGCAGCCTGTCGCGCAGCTTCGACGGGGACGACGGCGACGAGGCCTGCGAAGCGGCGTCCATCGATCTCGCCAGTTCCGGACTGGAACGAAGGAGTCTCGACGAGTTGCTTTAGTGCGCGCCGGCGAATTGGGGGAAGTGGAGGAAGAAGTGCTGCTGGATACTGCGATTTGTGATGAGGAGGGAGGAACGAGTGCAGATGCGTTCTGAGGCGTGAAGGGGAAGAAGCGGTTTTGCGATGGAGGCGAAGGGATGCTGGCGGTTTGCTTAATAAGGAGGCGGCCCGCGCTGCGCCTGCGTGGGGTGGGCAAAAGGACGGATAAGGACAGGCGGCCGAGGCCGCGTGGGACGTGGGGTACGGCGGGCAGGCGGGCGGGCGACGGCGTGAGTAGCAAGCGACTGGTAGGTGGGCCCACGCGCGAGGGACAGCGGAAGGCGCCGTTACGCGTGGGGCGAGACGGAGAGGGACCGTCCGGGAATTTCCGCTGCGGAGGCCCTTGTTGGCTACAGTTGGAGGGAAGATGACCGTTTCGGATTGAGACGGCCTCCCTGGCGACGTGGGGCCCACGCCTCGGGGTGGGGGTGGGGGTGGGTGGGGGTGGTAACTGGTCCCCGCGGACGATCTCGGAGACGGGTAACGGTCACAGGCGTGCTCCACGTCAGCCGCATCGTGGCCGTGGTCGCGGCTAACCAACGGCGCTCGCCCGTGGGAACTGGGAACTGGGAAGTAGTAGCAGTAGGTAGTACCAGCGTGCACCGCAGCGCATTCTCCCTGCTTCGGTGCTTCCATCCCAGACAGACTGAACGCAAAAAAACTCCAAGTTTCGGGAGCGGCGTTTGGAGAATAATCGGTAGTTTGGTACGTATACTGTACATTATACAAAACATCAGCGAAATTTCATTTCATTTTGAATGAGTATAATACTATAAAACTTTGGGCAATTGCAAATCTGCAATGATGGTTCCATCATCGACTAAATTAGGTGATGCTCCTAATAAATGGATGCAGTAGAACCAAAATTTTTACAATGATACTTAGTTGACATCATAGATATTATTATCTGTTATATAAATTTGGTTAAATTTAAGATGTTTTTATTTTTTTTTAAGATTTTTACAATAACCTATAATTTGGAACACAGAGAGTAAAAAAATGGAGATGGGGAGAAGACGGAGACAGGTCCTAGGACTTCGAAAAACACATTGACACGAGCATTATTTAGGAAAAACGTTTAATTTCTTCATTCGACTGTCCAGTTCATGCATTGAAACTAAACGACATGGTGGCCAGCCTAATGACACAAATGGCACTAGCTAGGTACAGATATTTAGAAATTGGGTCCGGAAAACTATGCCATATACTTATGTTTTTCCTCACGCGAGAGTCTACTAACAATTTCCCAAACAACTACAGTTGAACTCATACAAGTCCAAAATTAAGGGCATTCCGAGCTCCCCTATTCTTGTGTGGTTTGTTCATTTGTTTTGAGTGGGAGAGTGCTAGAGTTTTAAGATTGGAGAGTGTTAGGGTTTGGTCTACCAAATCTATCCATCAGAGAGTGAAAATAGGTGGGGATTTGGAGCATCTCTAACCTTGTTAGCTCCCACCTCTTATATCTTCATCTTCATAATGGATTTATAGCTCATCGTTGCCCGTGGGTTTTCCCTGTAAAGGGGTTTCCATGTAAACCCTTTTGTATCTACTTGTGTTTTGATATTTATCTTTCTATACTTGTTATTAATTGGTTCATATCTTGCGTGCTATTGGTGCTATTCTGTTCAAGTTCATGCCTGGTGTATGGCTGAGGTTGGTATATGAGGCATACATGGGTTCTTTGATACAAAGATGGGGGAGCTGATGTGTCAGTGAGCTGATGTTTGTAAGTATACTTGTCGTTGTGAAGCTTGGACAACACAATGATCGGCTGCCCCTCTGCGTCCACATTTATCTAATTACTAATCATGTGACCTTGAGAAATGAGCAAGTATACGACCACAAAGCAATTATCTGCCCCAATGCTTTTTTGCACACTAAAATCATTTACAATACAGATTTTATCATAAAGTTTAAGTCTATCTATTACTTTTCTGTTATAGTATTTTCTAGATATAGCAATATATTTATTAAAAAGAAATGAAGAAAAAAATAAATAAGATTTTAAATCTTATTTAGACTTTAAATCTATAATATCTTTAAGATAATAAATAGATTTAGATTCTATACAAAGTCTAGATTGTGAGTGGTCTAGTGCCGACCTGGTTTGACCCTACTCTGGAAGCTCAGCTCGTCGTACGTGCCGTTGCACGAATGCACGGCTACGGCGCATCCACATCAAACGTCCGGGTCTCAGGGACGACCGATCGTCACTGCAAGTGCCTTAACACGGCATTTCCCCGTACAAGTGCCTTTAACACGGCATTTTCCCGCCAACCGCAATACAATACTATACACGCTTTTGACGCTTTGGACGGCCTCGCACTGGCGGCAAACTGGATATGGTTCCGTTCGATGACCCAGCCAGCGGATCACGCCTACGCGGCTACGCCCGCAGCCGAAAGGGCGGGAACGGGCGGGGGCCAGACAGGAAGGCCGACGAAGCTGTACGAGGGAGGGAGAAGCACCAGTTGAGGGCGAAAGGGCCTTCAACAGATCAAAAGCAAAAGGGGTCGGTTCGATACTTGCCCATCGATCGATGTGAACGCGGGGGCGGGCGGCTGGAACCGGATGCTCCGCCGAGACATCGGGCGGCGGAGGCGAGGCGGGAGGCGCGCGCGGCCAGGGGATCCGATCGGGTGGACCCCGTGCGTGGTCCCTCTCCATGCAGCTCGCAAAGCGGCAGCGCTTGCTGGCTCCTGCGGCCGGCGTTGGGTGGTGGTGACTGGTGAGGACTGACGAGGCACGCAGGTTTCGCTGCGCTGCCGCCGCCGGCTGGCGTCGCTTTGTTCTGAGCTTTGCAGAGAAAGCGTTCGGGCCGTTGACGACGCACGGCAGACCAGCAGTTGATCGTGGGGTTATCGGAGAGACAGCTCGTGTGACTCATGCGTGATGAAGCGCTTTAAACTTGCCACTGGATCGAAAAGGCGATGCCGAATGCGATATCTGTTCGATTGTTCATCGTCGTCGGCTAGTATATAATATATACAAGAAGATAAGGATAAATTCCATCCCATCATGGACGATAAGATAGTAATGGTCCATCGCATACTCAGTGCTCGACGAGCTAGGAGAGTATAGTCGATCTTTCCTTTTGGTTTTCAAAAATAGAAGCGCGGTAGTCTGATTGCACTTTTGATGACGCCCAGGTACACTAAGAGTTGCGACTTCCATCTTCATGAATGAATGAATCAATTCTTAGTGTTGTTTTAAGTTTTTTTTTTGAGTTTGATCAAAATCACATAAAAGAGCGTTAAATTTATAACATCAAATAAGTATCCTTAGATGAACCACGAATAATATATCAAAAATATTGTTGTTTTCTTATATTAATTTGGTCAAACATAACAAAAAGTTTGACTTAAAATAACTCTAAAAATTAATCCATGCAGGACAGATGGAGTACTCCACGAGAGTCATTGTATACAAAATTTGTTTATCATAACAGATGGTCTAATGTATCTACATAGATAAAGAGGCACCTCATATATATCTCGTGTAAAAATTAATACATCAACGTCCGACGAAGACATGTAGGACAAGTTTTAGCTTGTCATGGGAATGATTGTCCATGCAGAGATAAACCTGATGTACTGTAAATTGTGCACAGTAGGTGTGTCCCGATCGATCAGATTTTCTCTTGCGTCAGACATCTCTCCATTATTTCCAAACAAAAAACTACACCCTCCATTCCAAATTATAAGCCATTTTAAAATCTCAGAGAATCAATCTCAAATTTGACCAAAATTATAAGAAAAATAGAAAGATTTATGACATAAAAATATAACTAATAAAAAATCTAACGGTACTTAGTTAGAACCATAAATGTTATTATTTTATCATATAAATTTAGATCCATTTGAAAACCTATAATTCTAAGACTACCCGCACCGGTGCTTGTAAAGGCATCAGGTACGAGACCACGTCCGTGCATATAGGCCGAAAATCGCCGCACCGGGGGCCACTATCTTGACCTCCACGAGCGTGCTACCGCCATTCCTAGCGGCTTCCCGGACGGCCGGTACACACGCTTGCGGGCCCGCCTATCCTCGCGCCGCTCGCCGTCTGCGCCGGAGAAGAGAGAGGGAGCAAGGCAGAGAGAAGTCCGGGCCGCGCCGTCGCCCGTCGTCCGCGCCGGAGAAGAGGGAGGGTGAGGCCGCCGAATCCGCCATGGAGACGCCCGCCCGCCGCCGCCATGGACGTGCAGGGCCCGCCTGTCCCCGCGCAGAGGAGGAGCTCGAGCCGCCATCGGCGGACCTCGATGGCTCGAGCTCGAGTCGCCTCCGTTGGATCTGCGAGCTCGAGGCTCCCCGCGCCGGATCTGCGGGCGAAGGAGCGGGCAGAAGGAGGAGGGCGGTGGGCTGCGCGGCCACCAGATCCGCGAGCTCGAGGCTCCCCGCGCCGGATCTGCGGGCGGAGGAGCGGGCGGAAGGAGGAGGGCGGCGGGCTGCGCGGCCACCGGCCGGAAAGAGGAGGGCGGCGAGTTACGCGGATGCGGGAAGGAGAGGGGAGGGGAGGGGATATAATTAAAAAAATCTGACAAGTGGGGTATAGAGGTTGGATGGATGCAGAAGAAATGAGTATAGAGAAGAGAATCTTACTGACTAGGCACTATAGAGGATGAATATAGAGATCCATGAGTGCGGATAGTCTAAGCGAGTCATGCTATGCGATCAAGCTGCAAGCCTGCAACTACAAGCGAAGCATTATTCTCGGCAAAGCAACAACCGGTGCAGGAAACAATTACTTGTCTTGTATGTAGACCTTAGGCGTGTTTATGTAAATCTCACGACTAACTTGATCCTTTATTTTCTTCCAGCTCGGGTTTGGTCTTGTTTGAATCTTATTGGTCATAGTTGATAAACCCCTTTAAATCACTGTGTGTGATCAAATGAAATAATGATCTTTTTGTAAGATTGACTAAAATAATGATACATGCTTCATGAGGTAATGTATCATAAGTTCATCTCATGATTTTTAATATAATCAACTCATTTATCATATATATACTAATTATTGACTTATGAGAAATGAAGTGGTGATACGTAAACTCATTCCATTTCACCAACAAAAAAGAAAAAAAAAAGTGAGAAGAAGATGAATCAACTCGCTCCTTAGACCAGATACACATAGTTTCTACAAAGCAGTATAATTTGATTTGTGGCACACTGATACATGATGGAGTCGTGTATATGCCGGAGATGGCTCTATTCAGCAGGACTTATAAGCCAGCTGATAAGCTTAAACAATTGATTTATTGTGAGAGAAAAACACTATATTATCTCATGACTAATTTATACTTATGAATTAAAACTGTCTTATACCTAAATTAAAGTCGTGAGGAAACAAAGGAAAAATATTCACGCGCAAATAGAAAAGTGAGCATACCATAATTTCTACTAGAAAACGAGTGTATAATTTGGTTTGTGGCATGAGGAGTCGCGTATGTGCCGGAGACGAGGAAACGAAGGAAAAATCTTCACGCGCGCGAGTGGTAAGTGGGTAAACCACGGCAGAGCGGCTCGCCACGCGGCCGACGCAGGATCAGAGCCGTCTCGCCCGCGTCGCCCCCTTGGCGAACGGGCGCGCGTAGCGCCACGCCATGCCGTAACCGCTGCCACCGACCACAACGACCCCGAGCGCTTGCTGCTCGCCAAGACGCCTACCCAAGCACGCAGCTCCCGCCAGGCCGGCCGTGGTGCTGGTGGTGCGCGCCATGGAGCTACAGCTACTGGCACGACCCGCGGCGGCCGTGTCGTCCTCCGCGCGACCCTCGCTACAGCTCCCCGCCCCCGCCGCGGGCCCATCCCGTCCCCGTCGGCCCGGGTTCCGTACTCTCCGCGCTGCTGCTGCAGCTGCAGCTGCGGCGATCGCCGTGGAGCCGGTACGTGCTTCTCTCATCAAGTCTACAGGGCTTCTGTTGTAGTCAACGGGACTGGTTATCTTGTCCGCCACGTGTTTGTGGTTATGCTCGGCTCGGTTGCCAGCAATCGGTTGCCGGTCGATTATCACGGCTTCCTTCAGTGCTGCTGGTAATGGAAATACCTGCAATGCCTTATTGGCAGTGACCTTTAGGCTTTAGCTGAGCTAAATGATTTAGGTGCCGTTGGTCCGTATTTCTGGTATCAGTTGCTGCGCCTGGTATATGCGAACTAACTGGTGATGCCATCACACCAAAGACCTGCCCCATTGGATAATCGACTGACAAGTTTATCCGTACACACGAGCCTACGCATCTTCCACAACCACCTTGCTCTGCTCTTGGGTACATACAAATCACGGGTAACGTGGTGCCTTGGGAACCAGTTAAGTGGAAAGCAGAGACTGTAGCGGTTCCTGCTTCTGATTGTCAGGGTCCTTTACTGCCCATGTATGCCTAGACATTATGGCTTTGTTAAAATTTTGGCTGATGCTGCTTGTCGTCTGGGAATTTCTCTGGGATTTGTGATTTTGTGGTTCGGGTCAATTGTTTGTTACTCCCTCCGTCCCAAGATATAAGGTGCGATTTGACTTGGCACGATCTTCAAAAATATGTTTTGACCTATAATTTCTCTTATAATATATAATTTATAGAAATAAAAGTTTGATCATTAGAAAGTATTTCTAAATACAAATATACTACAATTACTTTTATAGTATAAGTTTTTCATATGATTAGACTAATTCTTAGTCAAAGATAAGAAAGTTTGAATTTTGAAATACGTGCGCGCCTTATATCTTGGGACGGAGGGAGTACTAGCAAAATGTACCAGACCCTGCTATCCATTTCTCTAGGACATTTGGCATCCCCCCCCCCCCCCACCCCCCAACAATATATCTTGCTTGTACCATGCAAACTAAAGATCTCAGTAATTTTCGTGATTACAGGAAACAAAAGAGCAGCAGCAGAATAGCATTATGGAAACAGAAGTATTTGCCTGCCCTGTCTGCTACAAACCATTGATGAGAAAAGGGCCACCAGGCATAAACTTGTATGTCCTAGTATGTTTCTGCTCCTTTTTCCAGCAAATGTTTTTGGCTTGATTGACATTTATGTTCTTTTGGATTATATACGCATTCCCCAGGCCAGCAATTTATAGATCGGGATTCAAGTGTTCAAAGTGCAACAAGTCATTTACCAGCAAGGACATCTTCTTGGACCTCACTGTAACTGCAGGAACAAAAGAATATAGCGAACAGAAGCCCGCTAGAACTGAGCTGTTCAGGAGTCCACTTGTCTCATTTCTTTATGAGAGAGGGTGGCGACAAAACTTTAATCGGAGTGGTTTCCCTGGTCTTGATGAAGAGGTACTTTTCTGATGGATAACTTCAACTTCGACACTATAATTTTACTGCACAATGAGTTCGAAAAGCCTTTCCTATGATCGAATAATTAATACATTTTAGACAGTAAGTATGTTGTGCATATTGTTTTTCTGTTGCAACAAAAGACCTTTTTTAAAGAAAAGGCAGGAGCTCTGCCACTCAATTAAGTATACAAAGACTTTTTAAGTCGTTGGGATGCAAAAATTGTTCATCAAGCAAAGATCTTGAACTCTTCACTCTCTTATGCATGTGCCTCTTCGGATCTGCTGGCATTATCAGTTTCAAATGGCTCAAGACTATTTTCAACCCGTTGCTGGTGGTATCCTTCTTGATGTCAGCTGTGGCAGTGGCTTGTTTACTAGGAAGTTTGCAAAATCTGGGACATACTCAGCTGTGATTGCTTTGGACTTCTCTGAGAATATGCTCCGCCAATGCTATGAATTCATTAAGCAAGATGATACTCTCCTCAATGCGTAAGCTCTCTGTCCTGTTTCTGAATCTTTGTTTAACAGAGGATCATGGATGCAGATTAACAGGGGATTTAAAGTTGAATTAGGAGCCATAATTCTCCAATCCAGTACTCACTTCATGTTTACTAACTAGCTGTTGAGAAGTTAGGGAAGCTCAAAGCATTTTCTCGATGCAACAAACCAAACATATTATCAATGAAAGATTAGGGCGGGGGATCACTATGATGTTTGTTGGAAGCTAATGTTTTTTCTAGTTTAATACCAACGACACTAATATCTATTGTCTAGTGGCTTGTAATCAACAGTGCATCCATTATTTTGTTACTGTATTTCTCCCAAGAAAGTTTTCCCCTAATCGAGCTTTGAAGTTTGAACAATATATACAAGTTAAGCAATGATTAATAACTTTTGTTATCTTTATTCCTAGATCAAGCCACAAAAACTGATGACTGTTTTCCTCTTCTGCTCTGCAGGAATCTAGCACTCGTAAGAGCAGATATTTCAAGGCTCCCTTTCGCTTCTTGTTCAGTAGATGCCATTCATGCAGGAGCGGCTATCCATTGTTGGCCCTCACCCTCTAATGCGGTACAATTTCTCATTTGCACTTGCAGTTGTGCTAAAATTTCAAAAACAAAAAAAGATCCAGATTTATGTAACACATGTAACTGCACAATATCTGCTTATAGTTATGTCTGGTACATAGAAGTTTTCCTAGTCAACCATAACTTTTCATCTCATAAAGATTTGTTTTGCATTAAACAAAACAACTGATGAAATTGGGATGCTTGCTTATAAATCATACTCTTACCTTCAAAATTGGGACCATGCTGAAATTTTAGCAAAAATATATAGAACCGTGAAAGGCTATTATTTGATATTAAATAGTGATTACATTTCCCCATTCTATTCATGTTGTTGTCATCTGAATATTCCATTGCATCGTGGCCAGCTTGATAAATCAGAACTCAAATTGTATCATTAGTGCACTGCCAACCGACAATGACAATCCTGCCCTTCCATTTGTTATCATGAAATATTTACTGATGTCTAATTATCAGGTAGCTGAAGTAAGCCGTGTCCTGAGGCCTGGTGGAGTTTTTGTGGGAACCACCTTCTTATCCTCTCCCAGGAACAACCCATTCTCTGTTGAAGCACTAAGGCCACTTAGACAGGTATTTGGCCATCTTTGCTATTTACTATTCTCTTTTTCGCTGAGCTTTTCTAATTTGTTCTTCCTTTTACCACTTTATGGTGCAGATTGTTGGACCAGTTAACACCAGCTACAACTATTTTACTGAAGGAGAGCTAGAAGACTTGTGCAAATCCTGTGGCCTTGTCAACTACAGCAGCAATGTTCAGAGGTCATTTATCATGTTCTCCGGGCAAAAGCCATATTGAAGAATTCTGTCAAGTCCAAGCTGTATTGTTTCTTCAAGATTCCTTGTAAAACACGTTTAACAGTATTTCTGTATATTTGTCTCATACTGTGCATAGGACATAGGTACCTTAACTTCTGTACAGTGTTCCTGAATGTATTCAGTACAAAAATGCATGCTAAAGACTCTTTGTTCTACGTGGCTACGTTTCTGTGAATCAACACACCCTTTGTTCTTCACTGGGCTACAAGCCTAGAATAATGATTGAATTATATTACCCTCCCAAATTGCACGTACTAATGCTGCAAGCAGATACAGATTCGGAGTCCGTTTCTGTTTCTGTAACTGTTCCTCTCGTTTCTCCTCTGCAGGGAGATTTTTAGAGAATCTTGGAATTGTATGCATTTATGGGTACCATGGAATTGTATGGAGCTAGATAGTGTATACCAACAACCAACTTTGACAAAGTAAGGTCCCGTTTGGTTGTTCTTCCAGGTGCTCTCCGGTTGCTCCCAAGTGGGCTCCAGCTTCAAATTGCGTAATGTTTAGTACTCGGATGCAAGCAGACATGTCTGCGAGTTCGCAGATAGGCTTAATTTCTGCATATTTCGCAAAACCCACAAAAACTAGGTCTACTAGTAGGAGGCCCCGCGCAGATGCGCGGGCTAGAAAGCATCATAATTTCTAACATTATTACTAATTACTAAAAAATACAATGTGTCTGTTTGAGATGGAAAATAGAACTTTCAGAGCTGTTGCCTATGTTGTGCTAATCTATCAACTCAAACTTAAGTTGTATGAGGAGTGGAAAAGAGGTTAATGTAAAGTCACAAACTGATGTAGACATTTGGTGAGATGTAACAATGTTGCACTAAGTGATCCAGTTGTTTTTATACCAGTGACCTTAATGTAGTCACATGAACGGGATGTATATGTATTTGGGAGATATAACCAACATCTAGTGTAACGTAATCTTATCAATTGGAGCAGCAGAGACCACCTGGAAAGGTAAAGGGATCTTAGTTAGAAATGCGGTGCTATAATTATGCTAAAACTTACGTTTACAGAAATTCATAAAATTATCCAGAAAATTGTTTTCTTTATTCTGTCCATAAGTACCTGAGTTGTTGTCATAACAGTTCCACGCTTTTTTTTTTGAGATGTGAGACGTTGTTATGTAGAGTATGGGATGCTGTTCATCATGGGCCTGCAAGCTGTTGTGTAGAATGCCACAAAAGGAAATTATTTCAGTAGTTAATGATATTTCAGAATAAAAATGGTACACCGCAGATAACCGTTGTCATTGAACTGATCACATTAACAATTGAATTAAAATGATTGTAATATTGGATCTAGTAATTAAAAAGGATGAAATCATAAATGACATTGGAGGAAGGGTTATGCATTTTGAGGGGGGTATGCTTAAGTAATGCGTGAAATCTCAGATTTTATTGTTGTATAACTGGTTCACATGTGTTTTATGCAACATTAGCTATAATTGGCATGTACATGAAACTGATTATCTAGGTATCACTGTAAAATGGCAGCAACATAAACTAAATCAGTGCAGCAAGAATGAAATCTCTATTAATGCATCTTTTTTGTGCTTCCATAATATTTTCTTTGCAACCTCTGTCCAGCTGTATGCCTAGATACACTTGAGAATAGGCTCTGAAAACAATTTTAAAAAATTTACTTGATTAAAGTTTGGTGATGAGTCGAGCTTATTACAAATGATTTCAACATCATTGGGGCCCACACTGAGAGTAGAGATAATTTCAAGATGTGTATAACTGATCGAATGGTACAGAAAACCTTGAAGAAAGAACATTAAATCAATCTTGTCTCGTAATGGAGGAGATGAACTATCTGCTTATTGTGTATATTTGTAATTGAAGTTCATATCTTCCGAATTCAAAGAAACTTGTTATAACTATAGAACAATAGGATAGATTCTCAAAGCAATTTAGCTATCTGGCAATTTCATAGGGAGAACTAAAAATGAGCATTTGTGTATCTGGCAATATTTGTGTATCTACTAAATATTTTCAATGAGGATACGCAGGCCTGTGGGTGATGTGACACGTGAGAACGCAACATAAAGTTGCCCATGAGAGAACACCGGGCTAGGCAGGTAGACACCAACTTTGCTAAGTGTCTGTCCTTGGCTTTTGTTTATCGTCATTGCATATGATACACACACTGGGAATTGCCGTCGTTTTAGCTTAAAGGGCCATTTAGGATCAGCTGAAATGGAAACTATTCTTGGGATGTAAGCTTTTGTTCCTCTAGACTTTCCTGTAATTACTTGAGCTTCGATAATACGGTGTGTGAGCTGTGTCACTATGAGTCTAGTTCCATTGCACAAACCTTCAGAGGGACTCAAATTTCTGAGTAACATTATAGGAATACCAATCTTGAGGTGGAGATGATGATCTGGGATTCCTGAAATTTTAATAGTGTTCAGAAATTCCGGAGGATAAAGTGATTCTAGAGTACAATAGTTGGATGTTGGATCATCAATGGAGTCTGCGCTGTAGTATGACATTTCATCAGTAGTTATTTGAGCAATTATTTTTGCATTTATAGTACCGGCTATCTCATTTGTTGGAGCCAATATTGCTCGCTGGCACAGGTAATCTGCTAACTATGAATCCTCAGGAGGTGTACCATACACAAGAGAAATTAGACTCTCAAGGTTTCTGTTGTTAGGTGGTAGTAGAAGGTTGTCCGGAATTTGAACCCATGACGTGTCAGGTTGATCAGCAGGCATGTTGGCATGAGTTGTGCCATCACCAATTGAGAGGAGCCATTGAGCAAATTCTTTCAATTCAAGTCTGCCTGACTCTGAAAGATGTGGGCATTTAAGCCTCATATTTTCAGTTAATTGAAGCACCTTACAACTACGCCATAAATAAGATCGGGTGATTGATGCATCTAAAATTTGTGGCTTTTTGGCTTTTGGAATAATGGGAAGAGTTTGCCTGAAATCGCCACCCAAGACAACTGTTATACCACCAAATTGTTTGTGTGCTGATGCATTGTTGCTTGATGACATAATGTCTTTAAGCGTGCGATCAAGTGCCTGAAAGCAGTGTTTATGGTTCACAGGTGCTTCATCCCATATAATTAGTGAAGTGTGCTGTATCAGTTCCGCAAGCTGTGTATTTTTTTTGATGGCACATACCGAGTGTTCTTCGATATTTAAAGGTAGTTTAAATCGGGAGTGTGGTGTTCGACCTCCTGGGAGTAACAGAGCTGCTATGCCAGAAGATGCAAACGCTAATGCTATTTTTCCCTTGCTTCTGACACTGTTGAGCAAAGTATTCCATAGAAATGTTTTGCCAGTTCCACCATATCCATAGACAAAGAAGGTATGCCCGGATTCATTAGAAAGTGAGTCCTCTATGATATTGTAGATATACCTCTGCTCTGAATTTAATTGAGTGATCATTTGGTTTACTTCATTGTCTATATGAGCTGAAGCATATGAAAGTTCTTCCATTATTAATCTATTTGTAAGAAACTCAGCACAATCTTTCTCTGGCTGTGGCAAATTGAAATGATGTAGGCTATAACCAGCATCCCTGAGAAGTATTTCTAGCTCTCGTAAGACATAAGATCTGATGTGGTGCTCTATGATATCATCTGGGGTCTCTGGAGCCAGCTGCTTTGCACGATATGATATGTCTTCTCCCATTAACTTAACATATTGTTCAAGTAACCTGAGTGGGTCTTTGATTTCACAGAAAAGTAGTAAAGTGATGAATAGTTGCCTTAATTGAGATGGAAATGCCCAGTGTGCTGCATCAGCCATTGCATGGAACCACTCTTGGTCATCACCAAGTAAACCCAACGCCTCACATGCTTCACGAAATGTTGGGTGTCGGTGTCCATCAATGGTGCAAATATCAGAATAGCATCGCGCTCCTTTCACTATGTGCAGGAACATTCTTAGGTAGAATCTCTCACCTTGATTAGGAGCGACATTAGCAAGGCGTCCAAGCTTTGGACGATTGTTACGGCGTACATCCCAAAACTTGCCATTAGCGTGCCATGTCCAATGCTCTGGGAAGTCTACATAAGTGTGTTGTCGAGCATGTGGATACTGTTGGTTTGCGTCGAACCATGCTGTTAGTTTTGTTATGAGCTTAGATGGATCCTCAATGACCTGATCCAGGTAGTCATCCTCAGTGTATAGGACTCCATTTTGTAAAGGTAGATGGACAGGAAGTCGCTCTATAGATGGGTTAGTGTAATGTATATCAAACTGAAGTAACCGCCATGCTGCATCATTAGAAGTTATACATCTACAGTCTAAGTATTCATTTATTTCATTTAATGTCCCAGTGGTACCCTCTGGATTGCTTCTTTTTCTTTGGATTGTAGCCTTCGCAGAGTCAGGGCCTTTGTTTGTATATTTAAATAGATATCTCTCCATTCCATTGCGATTGACACTCTCATGTGTGCTTGGTACTTAACCAATAGGTCTACATTGTGTGGCACCACAAATGTGTTATCAACCTGAACTCCACTTTTTTCGGTGGTAATACTATTGGCTGGGCGGGCATAAGTAACATGACTGTTAGGTAACACGATAGTGTCCTGACAATTTTTCTTTGGGTAGAACTTGTCACATTTTCCATTAAACATGCAAGGTGATGATGGCCGTACAGGGCCACAGGGACCATGAATCATAAACTTTGATACTGCCTCAAAACCTGTAGGATCAATGGAGGGGTCCGACAATTGTGCAGATATGAAGGCATCTATTTGAGCGGTGTCAAGAGGTTTGTCTTTTTTAAGCCACAATATAATGTGGACATGTGGAAGACCTCTTTTTTGGAATTCAATTGTGTAGACAACTAAAAAAAAGAATGGATAGCAAAACTTAGTGTGCCTTGTATCATGAAGGACAAAAAACTTGATAGTACAAAGTTATGACATCTTAAGAGTAACAGATAAAGGATAGCAGTATGAGGATGAGGGGATGAGAAAACAAAGACAGTTAGATGGTGAGAACGGTACCTCCAAGTATAGGTCTAAAGAAATCATACTTTTCGATGTCGTCCATGAGTAGTTTGAGCTTTATCTTAAAAACTCGATCAACAATATCAGGTCTATCAGAAGCATGTTGTCCTGGGATGAATGATAAGGCATCCTCAATTTCTGGCCATAAAGCGTTGCACGTAAATGTAATGAATAGGTCTGGGCAACTAAATCTTCTACATATTGCAACACAATCTTGATAGTTTTGGTAGTAGTAGCGTGGACTTCCAGTGAATGATGCTGGTAAGAAGGTTACTTGGCCTACAGATGAAGCTTCAGTGATGCCATTGTTGACAGCCTCAGCCAAGGCCTTATATGGGCTTGACCTATATTTTTTTTGGAAAGTTTTGCTTCTGAAATGTCTGAGCCGTTCATCTTCAACACTACAGTATGCATCAACCACATACGCTTGTGTTAGCCTATTGCAGCACAGGGGGGTGTTGAAATCTACAGCTCTGTCATGCAGCCTATATGAATAATATTCTGCCATGGTGATCTTTTGTCGTTTGATGTTCTGGGAGCGAGGACACGTTGTGTAGTAAAGGTTTTCATGAAAGCCATCTTCTCCATAAGGAAACAGTAGTGGATATTGCATCGACATAAATTTGCAATGTGTCTCTTTTACTCTTTGGAGTTGAGATGGGTGGTCTTGCACTACCAAGTCACGGCCTTCATCACTGGTACCTAAGTCATTGACTACCAAACCCACCACCTCAGATGCAGCTGGGTCACTATATATATTACCATGCTGTTTTGGAGCCGAGAATAGCTTTACAGCATATTGGTCCTCAAACTGTTCAGACAGGCTGTTTGCATCACGAGCAGTTCTAAATATTTTCACAATGGGGTTGTGTGCATCGAACATGTCTATGAAGGCAGCAACCATTTCCTCATTTGGCTCAAAACCTCTCTCCTGGGCTTGTGTAACCTTAGTTCGATTCATAATTTCATCGCAAGTGTCAAAGATATATAACTGACAATATTCTGGTCTTCTACCATTGGCAGGTATTAACGATCCTATTCGATGGCATAACTGGCCACTAATTTTGAACACATAAGGACCATGGCCATCATTTATGGCATCTATAACTTTGACACCCATGGAGGTCATGGCAAACATAGAGTTGTACCGTCTTATGTTGTCGAAGAAGTGCCTTGATAGTGAAGGATCTTCTCTTGTTAAAAGACGTAGCAAGGGTTCTGGCGGGGGCCTATGTAAAGGCAGAACAATGCTTCCTCCTCTGCAACACCTATTGTATGCAGGATTTAGCATGCTGTTACGACCACGCACTCGCTCTTCTATCCGAAAGCGAGCACCACAGTGCGGACACGTGCAATTTGGTCCTCCCAAATAGAGTGGGCTGAAAATGTTGCCTAAAGATCGATTCATTAATAATAGAAGAATGAAATGAGGAAAAAGACGTGAGCATGCACTTTGCATATTAAATTGGAACTAACTAGAACTCGGTAGAGTTAAAAAAAATGGAGGTTGATGGCAGTAAAATTGATATTTTTAAAAAATCTGGGACTAATGGATTATTGTAGGGGCATTATCTATGAAAAGGAGCTGTGTAGAGTGCGCAACTATACATTTTTTTTTCTTAAGTCCTAGAATGGTACACATGGCAGGGAGGAAGGTAAGTAATGAACGAAAACATAGGAATACTAGTATCTAGTCAGGAGCTTACGATGATGTCGATTGCGCAGCAATACCTCTGAATTCTCTGCATGTAATACACATGTGTAAAAAAATATTAATAAAACAGAAAATGGTGATGATGTGCTATGTAAGGGCAGTTCTGAGTGTTTGCCTGGTAAATATGAGCACATACCTTTTTCTGAGCCGTAAGCTATAACTGACGTTCGTCGTCTGTGGCTTCGAGTGGCAATGAATGACCCTTGGTGTGACATATTTACTATAAACAAAGAACAAAGGATGAATCATCACACTGAACTAAATTAAAATTTATAGGACATGAAAATATCAGTTCTTTTTTTTAAAGATCCAAGCAGGGTTAAAATAGAGTCGTTATGATTTGCGTGAATGTGGAATTTTACATTAGAGACACGAAAGCATTAGATAGGACAAAATTAATCATCTAGTCGTTGGCTGACCAAAAGTTGTTTTGAGTCCATTCTAAAATCCGAATTTGACATAGAGGTATGACCGTTGCGTGGCCTATGTATTTGTTATTTTAAACAAAGAACATAGAACGAATCAGCGTACTGATTGGAATTAAATTAGTAGGCATAGAAATATTATTTCATAATCTTCGTAGTCACTGCAATAAAATTGACAATAAATTCACTGCAATAAAATTGACAATAAAATTCATAGGCCATGAAAATATGATTTTTTTTTGCTGACAGGTCGAAGGAGACCTATAATAGTCTCTTTATTGCTTGCGTAAACGTGGAATTCGATATTCGAGACACAGGAAAGCATTAAATAGCACTTAATTAATCACGTAAACGCCGCCTGAACAGATTTGATCCTGAGATCGCCATCCTAAAATCCTAAGTTAACATAAAGTTATCGCCATCATCATGTTGTAGTTGTCTGTTGGTATGTGCAGCTATATCGGTTGTATATTGCTACGAAGGTAAACAATGAATCAGTAAAGCTACTGGAGGCAACAACGATCAGGAAGGCAACATTACCTATGTGTGGGTCATCAACATGAACAGGCACGCTTCGATGGCGTTTGACCATAGGTGAGCAAGAAGACGGAGCAGTAAAGAAGGCGAGAAGACTGTACTTCCGACTGTCGCAAACGTGAAGCCGTTGGGGAAGGGCGGCGCCTCCGTTCCGCGGGGATTCCGGCTCCGGCTGGCACGGGCGTGAACCCAGCCGAGAAGAACGACGGCGTGGGCGTGAATCTGGTGGAGAAGAGGAGGACGGCGGCGGCCGCCGGTTCGCGGGGATTCCAGCTCCGGCTGGCGAGGGCGTGAACCCAGCCAAGGAAAACGACGGCGTGAGCGTGAATCTGGTGGAGAAGAGTAGGACGGCGGCGCCTGCGTTCCGCGGCCGTCGGAGGATTCCGGCTAGGGTTACATAGCTTCGTGGTGACGGCGAAGGAAGTCGAGGGGCGCGAGGCAGCGTGTGTGGCGGCGCGATTGTGATGACGCGAGGGATGGCTTTGCAGTGGGAAGCGGCGCATCCGCACAGGCTGGTCGCGGAGGCGTGGTCTGCGTCGGAAGCTGGAGCGCAAGATTCGCAGCGGCGACGAGGAAGTTTCGCGAGTGCTGCTGCTGCTGCTGCTGACCGTACATGAGGCTTAAAGGATAAGGGAGAGTTGGATGGATATGGCAGAGTAGTTTTCGTGGGCATGGCAGTGTGGATAAGGGAGAGCTGGATGGGCATGACATAGCAGGCCTGATGGGCATGGCAGCGCGGTACTGTCCCAACATGAACAGTGGTTTGGGTCGGTGACAGGAACTACGCAAGGATAGATTTGTGGACTCGCGGACACGCCCAATTATCGTGTATCAGAGGAAAGCAGCGTTGACTCCGGCAAAAAACAAAACCGTGAAAGGGAGAAACTAGAGGAGCAGCAGTTCGAAGCTTCACTTGGCTCTGTTGCTGTTGCTACTTGCTTCGAACTGCTGCCAAGTGAAGCCGGGCATGTCCCCAGACCTCTATGCCACGCGGCACTGGCGGCGATAACAGTGCCTACTGCAGCAATTGGCGTTCGCAGGGCCGTCGCATCTGTGCCCCAGACGTCGGCTGTAGCAGTTGTGCCATCCATGGCAGCTGTCGTTGATGCTCTTGCTGCAGCCGTCGTTGGCGGCACCCTGCGCCGTGCCTCGCTGATCCGGCACGGCATGTACGTGCCTGTTCTCATGTCCCATCATATGCATGCTTCTCGTGAAGTAGATGATCACATTTACGAAAATATCATTGGAATATGTTTTTTTATAGAAATAAAATATTAGAAATTATTAGAGATGTTCTTCTTTTCTTCTTTTTAGTAGTTAGATTAGAATTAGAAAACAGTTTTTTATTAGAAGAAAAATTTAGAAAACTCTTCTAGATGCTATGGTGTTTTATAATGGAATTAGGGAGGCAACGCGGACTTTGTTGAGGGCCCAATTGGACTTTTTCCTTTACACGCTCATGGGCTGCCGTTGTGCCTGATTTGACAGGGTTGGTTAGTCGACCCGATTGCTCCATTATGGGCCGCATTTTTTTCTGGCCCGGCCTGGCCCGTCGCCTCGGCGCCCGGCACGCGCCGCCGCCGCAGTCGGCGCCCCAGCCCCTCCTCCCTGCCTTCGCTTTGCTCCCCATCTAGCCCTCCACGACCCTCCCCTCTCCGCCCGTCCGCCACCGCCACCGCCACCGCCATCGCCGCGCCGCCTCTCTCATCGTCGCCAGAAACGAAGCAGGACGCCCCCGCTACCCCGCTGACCTTGCGCTTGAAGATCAGTCCGCTGACACAGTTCCCTACGTGCAGAAAATCCTGCGGAGACCTGGGGGAAATCGCCCGGTCTCCCCCGCCTCTGGCTCGGCCTCGCCCTTTACGCTACACCTTGAGATTTTTTATTCACTCGATCCAATTCGGCCCTGCGATCCTAGATTTTGCGAGGTAGGGCGCCGATTAGGGGCCTGTGGGTGCGACGGCCTAGGGTTTGTAGCTACTGGTGCCGTCGCGGCCCGGGGAGGCGGTAGTGGACAGCGGCAGCTGCAGCCATGAGCGATGGCGAGCTCCATGAAGAGGAGAACCCGACCAACAGTGCCGCAGGTGAGCTTGACGCGCCCGGGACTTTTATCACAGCCACGTTATGCTTTTGGTTTGGTGTTGGTAGAGCAGATGTGCAGCCCCTAGGGTTGTCAAATTGCTGGGTTCTGATGTGTTGGGTGTGCTATGTTAACTGGTGTATTTGCTGGGTTTTGTGCAATGGATTTGTGGTGCCTATTTACAAATGGGATTAGATGGGCCGATGCCATGCTCTCTGGTGCTATATAGGATTAGATGTTCCTTTTTTTGTGTGTGTAAATTTTAGTTGCTGGAGCTACAGGTAGCACCAATGCAAGACTAGGTGGTTGGCATGCTGATCTGATATGGGCTTGTAAGTTGTAAATGTAAGAAGTTGCAATCTTTAGAGTCTGCTGTGAGAATCATCAAACTGCAAAATGGTGTTATGAGTCATGATGATGATCCTCTGTAGGGTTAAGGTTAACGGTTCCATGATGATCTTCTGTATTTTTTGCAATGTCTTGGAACTTAATTTACTGAAATGTTGGTTGAAACTTGAAACTAGCATTGAGATTCTCTGATGCTGCATTTTTAAAATACTGAAAACATGTAACCCTCTGTTTGGGAATGCATCGTGTCATCATTAACCCTCAGATTCTTAGTTTTCCAAACAATTTCTTGAGGTTGCTCCAAAACTGGATTTATTTGAAGCTAAGTACAATTGATGAAATGTTGGTTGAGACTAGCAATGAGTTTGTTTGAATAACCCCATCTTACTCATTAGTTATCTCTGTTGGCATCCTTACAGATGACGATGATGACGAGGATTATGAGGAGCCTGGTGGAGGAAATCACTTCTTGGGGTTTATGTTCGGCAATGTAGATGATTCTGGTGACTTAGATGCCGACTATCTTGATGAGGTATAGGCTTCTAATATCTGATTTTGTTGACATGCAAATGTCCTGTTTTTTTGTTGTTTTGATTATTTTATTTCACGTGTCTGCCTCTAGCAAATGACATGCATTTTATTGTTCTCATATTCTTAGTTGTGTTGAGATCTGATATCTCTATCTGCTTTGATCTTAGTGCACCCTCAGTTGGTCATTATTTGATACATATTAACCTCTTTGTTGGTGCTCCAACATTTTTATCGTTATGACATATAATTATATAATTATATTTTAGGGTGCTCAGTTGCTTTATAAGAACCAGCTTTACTAAAGGAACCATATTACACTGATTAAATTAATTTGATTTGATTTGAGTTCTGAAAATGATGAGATAGGGAAAATCAATACTACAAACCAAAATTTTCTCAGTCCATGCATTGTATTTTTCTTGTAATTTGGATATTTTCTGAATAGTCTTTAGTAGAACTCACTAAATTTTAGCCAGAACAATGGTTAGCTGCGCTGCCTTAGGGTACTTTTGTTTTACTGTTTTCCCATTGAGTCTCTGCAGGAAATCAAGCCACTAATTAGTTATGTTTATAATGTAATTTGGATGTTGCATTTCTTTATTACTTTTATTTTGCTCAATTCAGGATGCAAAGGAACACCTTTTTGCGCTGGCAGATAAGCTTGGTCCATCTCTCAAAGACATTGATGTATGTTATCTTGCATATAGTTAATTTTACTTACCCATTTCATCGTTACCAAACAAATTAATACTATGTTGTTTGCTAATTAGCTAATCAAGTCTTCTCCAGCACCAACTGATCCTTCTGAAGGTTAGTGACATATTACTGTTTCCATATAAGCTGCACCTATAGTTTTGAGAGTCATTCATGAAGCCAACTTTGCCATTGCTTAGGAAGACCTTCTTCTTCTTCTTCTTCTTCTTCTTCTTCTTCTCCCGTTTTCCGTGTCAAACTATGAACATAATTGATAACACATCTTCTTACCGTTATGTAGACTATGTTGAGAAGGCAGACGATGCTGTTGATTATGAAGATATTGATGAAGAATATGATGGACCTGAAGTTGAAGCAACTACAGAGGAAGACAATGTGTTGTCAAAAAAGGATTATTTCTCTTCATCTACAGTGTATGCATCGGTCAATAGTACAGTTTCAGTGTTTGACGATGAGAATTACGATGAGGAAGAAGAACCACCCAATGATAATGAGCCTCCTGGTGATAATGCTGCCCAAAATTTCGCTTCAGGTGATATACTGGATAACGTGCCTAATGTTTTCAAGTTCCATTTGTGTTAGCATCCATTCCATTTCTTACTACTTTCTGGTTCCCATGCTACCCCTGTTATTTTTTCCTTCCATCTAGTGATTAAACACCTTTAGCTTGGCACCTATTTGTTCTGCAACTGTATTTGTTTTCATACTTGCTTGCATGTCCAACTTCACCCTTCTGCTGGCTTGAGCAAGCATTGATGGTAGCGTTCAAGTCTTTTCTAGTCCAATAACTCTAATTAAACCTGAACTGAGGACTTGACCATCCTTTTCACTTTTTTCTTTTGTGATCATGGACTCTAGTTTGGCATAAATTTCACTTTTAATTATTGAAGATGAAAACTTCTGAGAATGTTATGGAACCTTTTTGTTTGAGCACACTTGAGTTTAATTGCTGATTACATGTTATAAAGTAAATAGAGCATTCTTTTGTTTTCCTTGAAACAACTAGAGCATCATCTGTCAGCGCTAACACATCGAATTTCAATCTGAGTTTTATCTATTAATATTTGTTATAGCTAACTGACTTGATTCTCATTTCTCGTAATCTTTTTGGATATAGTTTCTACTGAGCAGGCAGATATGGCAACCTCAAGTGATAACCTTGCCATGGAAAAGATTGGCTTGTTATCACATCCAGAAGAAAGTATGGACTTTGAATATGAAGATTTGGAGGTATATGAAGCGTGAACCTAGAGATTAACTTCGCATTGTCCTGTACCCTATTTATATAATTATAGCACTTTTCTCATTCGCCTCTAATTAAGCAGCATGAGAAGGGCACTGGGGAAGGTCATCTTGAGCCTGAAAGTGCGCCTTCCTTACCTGTTTTATGCATAGAGGATGGGAACGCGATCCTGAGGTTCACTGAAATTTTTGGTGTCCAAGAGCCTGTAAGAAAAGTGAAGGCAGATCACCACAAACGTCCTGCGAATAAAGGTATTCTGCATGTTTCAACAAAAAGATCCAAGAAGCACCATCCTCCCCCATGTACACAAGACCTTGATACTTGATAGATAGTTGGTAGCTGGAGGGTGTTACCTGAAACCAATGGTTATGCGGAACATAGTTATCCTAACTGCTTATGTGTTGTTCAATTTGAGATGAAGAAATTGTACTGCCACTGACTATGTCAACAGTATATGCTTACCATTTCCAATCTGATTTCCAATATGTTCATTCTGTCTGAGGGCAAGTATCTGCTTTGATGAAACAGTAGTTCTATAGAAATTGGCTCTTTTGACTAGGCCTAGTTATTATTACAGTGTTTTGAAACTGGGCCAAAAACAAATGCTGCACACGAGATTACTGTAAAAAGATATAGCCTATCAAAAGGGCCAACTATACGGAAAGGCAAGCAGGTTATGCTTATTTCTTTCAGGTCTTCTAATTGATCGTGTTAAGAAAAATTATTAATATGTGAACCTAATTTGCATCTGTATAACTTCTAGTTTGACTGATTGATCCTTTTGCAGCATAACCATTGTTGTCAATTACTTTATTTTCTGGCCATTTCCACAAAAGGAATGTATTTGATCTTTTTTTTACTGCTATATGAATGTACCTATGTACTTTTGATTTTCCTAACATCAAACTTCCACAAGGCTTTGTTGCTCCTATGTGCCACAAGTCAATAGCTTGTTACCGCAGTTAATCCTTGTCAAAACATTTGAATACATCTAATATCATATTTGTCTTGTTGTAATTACTTCCAGAGCTTCAGGTCACAGATGTTGCTGACAATGTTGAAGAAGATGAGGAACTAATTCTCCGAAGCACCATCCAAAGTTTCTCAACTTTGAAGCATATCCAGATGAATGAAGATTTTGTTGAGAGTGACAGTGATGAGTCTATTTCTGATGTCACTTTAAGGCTAAAGGATTCATGTCTTTCAGAACAACCAATGAAAGAAGCGCATAAGGATATTCGTACTGTCCAGCGATCCCCAATTTGTCCTGATTTTTATCCACTTGAGCATGATGATTGGGAAAGTGATATCATTTGGAACAATTCACCAGCAACTGATCAGCAGCCTTATGCAAAAATCTGTGAATCTGAAGAGAGTGTGGACTCTCATGGTGAAGACCAGGGTAAGGATTATGGCCAGGCCTCCAGGTGTTGGGATGTACAGAGTAAAAGCAATGGTTCCCCATTAATTGAAGAGACTTTTGGTTGTACAGAAATGCCTGCCCCAGCTAACTACTGTTCCCCTGGGAAAAGTTACCCTCCACTGACAAATGAAGATAACTTGGATCACATAACACCAAATAACTTAGATGATGCAGTTAAAATTGACACCATGACGCGTTTAGATAACCTTAGTTTACTGAACAGGGAATTATTAGAAGGATCATGGTTGGACAACATAATTTGGGATCCTAATGAGGCTACCCCAAAGCCTAAACTGATCTTTGACCTCAAAGATGATCATATGCTTTTTGAGATCCTAGATGAAAAGAATGTGGATCACATCCGGTCTCATGCCCGTGCTATGATTGTTAGTCAGTCAACCAAGACTTCAACACCAACAGTCGATAATTTTGACAATCAAGCAAAGACATTGAGTGGCAGGTTCAACATATCGAATGACAAGTTTTATTCTAATAGGAAGACTCCACAGCAAGCTAAATCTCATACTAAGAAACGTGCTTTAATGGGCATAAAAGTGGTGCATTCTGCTCCAGCTCATAAGCTGCAAACCATGAAGCCAGTACTGAGCAAGTATGAGGACTCCATCCTTTCCTGCGAAATTCTGATTATTATGTGCATCTACAATTTCTCATCTTCTCTTGTCTTACAAGCCTATACTCAAATGAATTTTTCATGCATTCAACTGTTGCATTGTTTACTTCATTGACGTGACTAGAAATGCAAGAGTGAATAACATTTTTTTAGTAACATATTCCTTTTAACTGAATGTTCATTTGATTTTGAGCCTTTATCTATAATCCAATCAAGTGAACAAGTAGCAGTGGTTTGTTGTTCTGAGGAAATATTTCTGTAACTATGAATATTCTTTAGCCTGTATAGCCGTTTGATGGAGACAGTTATGCTCCTGTTCAAGATAAAGATAAAGTACCAAATGCATGGAGTATATTGGTAAACATATGCACCAACTCATTCTTGTGCTCAGAGGTGGAAATTCCCCCATCCCTCAGCTTTCTATCTGACTGAATCCACTGTGACCTAAGTCAGTCTTAATAAATATGAAGAAGCTCCCACCTCCCACCAGGGCAAAAGATTTAGTTTGTGCATGTTCAAAGACTCTTTGTGCACCAGATATTTCCTCTTAACGTATAAAAGAAAACTTTCAGAACTTGAAAGTGTGATTATAGGTTGTTTTTCAAATCACATCTGGTTAAAGGGCGTACCCAGTGCCAGAGAGCTCCCGCTCTATGCGGGGTCTGGGGAAGGGTATTTAGTGGCAAGCCTTACCTTCGCATAAATGCGAGGAGACCGCGACTTGAACCCGGGACCTTCTGGTCACAGGCGGTAAGACTCTACCGCTTGCACCAGGCCCGCTCTTCAAATCACATCTGGTTAAGTGGAAGCTAAATTTTCTGCTGGGGCATGACATGGCACACTCATAATTGTGTGGTGCTGATCACATCGTAATCAGTTCTATTGAGCATTGCATTTGATTCTTGCACCCCTTGGACAAGTCAATATATGGTGTAGATTTTGACATTTTTGATCTTGACATTTTTCACAAGTGTTCTATTGGAGCTTTAGGGTATGTTTGGTGTCCTTGCCCATCCTTGCCTAGCCTTGCTAGTGGGCAAGGAAATCCTTGCCAGAAGAGGAGCCACTTCGGTTTTCCTTCAAAGCAAGGAGGTCCTTGCAGGCTTGCACACTTTGCCCAAAAGTATGGCTAGGCAAACAAACCAGGATTGCATGTTTTGCCGTTGGTAATGGAACCAGACATGACATTCGTTGTCATATACTTATATCACCCACTGCACCTTTTTTTTAGTTTGCACAGGGAACTGCACTATAGTGTGTATTGATTTTTTTCCCAATTCATCTCTAGTAACTTCTCCGATTGTCAACTTTGTGCAGTAAGGAAATTGCAAACTTTCATAGACCAAGAGCTAAGTGGTACCCACATGAAAATAAAATTGCTGCTCAGTTACAAGGAGCTGCTTGTAGCCATGGGAGGATGACTGTTTTACTTATGTCATTGGGAGGAAAAGGAGTCAAGATCTTGGTAAATGCTGAGGACACTCCGGTCTCTGTCAAATTAAAAGCATCAAAGAAGTTCGGTTGGTATCCGTTTACTAGCCCCATTCGTTTTGGTTTTTCTTTATTTGGAAATTTTTTTGTTGTGCTATCTGCTTTTTGTTGAGCAGTTGGTTGCTGATACATGTCCTGTGTAATTTAAGCCCCCAAATGTAAAGACAAATGATCATTTCCTCCGGTTTAATTAGTTTTCTCACCGCCTTAGCTTTTTGCAGAATTGAAGCCTTCTGAGAAGATCAAATTGTTCTGTTCTGGGAAAGAGCTTCAGGATGACATCTCGTTAGCCATGCAAAATGTGCGACCAAACTCCATTGTGCATGTTGTTCGCACTGAAGTGTATCTATGGCCAAAAGCACAGAAATTACCTGGTGAGGACAAGCCTCTACGCCCTCCTGGGGCTTTCAGGAAAAAAACTGATTTGTCTATCAAGGATGGACATGTTTTCTTAATGGAGTAAGTCCAATTTATTCGCCTTATTATATCTGGAAGTATTAATTTCAATGAACTTAACATTTGTGACTTTGTATAGGAGCTGATTATTTGAATGTTAGTTGTTAGTTCAACCAAGTGGTATAACACAACTTTTGATGTGGCATGGTCTGTTAAGTTGAAATTTGAACATAGTTATCTCTTGAATTATGTTGTTATGAGCTACAAAATTGTAACTGTAATAATGCACATTGAAATGTTGATATATTTCTACCAGTTTTGTATCTGATTAAACTCATATATAGTCGACCGAATTATTAGCTAAAAGTTACTAACTCCATCACATAGCTTTATTGATAGTGTTGTGAATTTTAGCCAGAGATTTCTCTTGTATTATTTTATTAATAGTTACAAAATCACAATTCTAAAGAAGTATTTTGAATACGACTCCAATGATATCAATTTCAATGATGTGATCACGTACCTTGTATATTCTTATATTAACTATTGATTAAACTTGAACTTAGACAGTCAAAATATGGCTTATATTCTGGATGGAGGAAGTACAATGTTTAAATTTTTAGATGATGCACCTTACACTAATGGAGGGAGTATGTGTGAGGTTTCTTCTATGTAGCTATTTGTGCTTGTGATTTGCTTATCGATATTGTGGACTTCCTGTCATAGTAGCACATGTGTTATTAACACATGAATGCAGATACTGTGAATAGAGAGTCTGATACTTTACAATGATTTTTTATTCTTTTACTTCTATTTTAGCCAAGTGCTTATCATTATGTTTATATGTGAAAACTATGTTGGTTATGCACATGGGCACATTTTGATTATGTTTTTTCCCACTATATAGTAATTCATCTGCCATTTATTGCCCTGAGTGCAGATATTGTGAAGAGAGACCTTTGCTTGTCTCGAATGCTGGAATGGGAGCCCGTCTTTGTACATATTACCAGAAAACTTCCCCTACTGATCAGGCAGCTGCATCATTACGAAACAACAATGATGGACTGGGCACAGTACATGCAATTGATCCTGCTGACAAATCCCCTTTTCTGGGAGACATACATTCTGGGTCCCACCAATCTTGTCTTGAAACAAACATGTTCAGATCACCTGTATTTCCTCAGAAGGTTGCAGCAACTGATTACTTATTAGTTCGTTCAGCCAAAGGAGTGCTTTCCCTCCGTCGCATCGACAAGCTATATGCTGTTGGCCAACAAGTAAGCTCTGGTGCCTGAAATACTATGTTCTGTATAAGTAGCATGTGCAATGTTTCCAACCCTTTCCTATCTGAAGCTTCTCCTTATATTGTCAAGGATAGGATTCCGTCACTGAATTCTTTGCTGTGGTGCATTGCTAAGCTTTACATTGCAGACCATGTTCTGAAATATTCATTGTTTCCTCTTAGGTTTAGCTTGTGCTTTTTCTGTGTGGGACCTTTAGGCTTTACTGCTTTAGTGAACTTAGCTGAAACATTGGATATTCCTTTGTTACAGTGGTAGAGATAGCTCTTGTTCATCCTGTTTTTCATTTATGCTTGGCAGGGAAATTCAATTTGTTTTATTGATAGGGATCTGCTATGAAGTTCAATGGTGTAGTGTTTTACATGTTTAGAAGCTTCTTTGTCACAGTTTTAGCATGGCATGCACTTGTTGAATGACCCTACGCGTTGGCATTTTGTTGCTAGCAGGTGAGGAACAGAAATATATGAGAACATCTGAACATGAACATTACAATAAAAGTCTGAAGAAATTATGTTGCATATTTACTTCATTTGTCAAAAAATGGAACACTCCTTGAGTTCTTTGTTTTTTTTTTGTGTCAAGAAATACTCCTCGAGTTCTTGTTTCCATTCAATTTCTGCTGTTGTTAGAACATCACATTGAGAATAAATCATCAGTGTCTAATAGCTGTTCTGTCTAGGAACTCTAGCAATTTCATCCGTAATAGTCATGTTTTCCTGCAGGAACCTCATATGGAAGTCTTTTCACCAGGGACTAAGAACGTGCAGAATTATCTGCTGAACCGAGTTCTTGCATATGTTTATCGTGAGTTTCGTGCTAGAGAGAGGCCTGATGTTATTCCTCAGATTCGAGCTGACGAGTTACCCATACAAAGTCCCCTGACAGAAGCTATAGTGAAAAAACGATTGAAGCATTGTGCAGATTTAAAGGTATTTGTTATCATACATGTTACTCAATTTTTTTTTATCTGTACATTTTTATATTTTAATTCTGGACTCTTACTCCCATATTTAACGCTCTCCCGCACTTCCTTACAGAAAGGACCAAAGGGGCATTTTTTCTGGACACAGAGACCTGATTTCCGGGTTCCATCAGAGGAAGAACTGAGAAGATTATTGACACCAGAAAGTGTGAGTTTCTGCAAATTATTGTTGCCCCTGTGTCAATCAATTGTTCCATCAATTGTTTAATAACAGTTATCTTTTCAATCCGAAAATATCACAATGACTCAACTAAAACGTCATTATCCAGGTCTGCTGTTATGAGAGTATGCAAGCTGGTTTGTATCGTCTCAAGCGCTTGGGAATTTTGAAGCTTACTCAGCCCGTTGGATTGGCTTCTGCCATGAATCAGCTTCCTGATGAGGCTATTGAGCTTGCTGCTGCATCACATATTGAGAGGGAACTGCAAATCACTAGCTGGAATCTGACAAGTAATTTTGTTGCTTGTACTAATCAGGTACCTTCCTCGTTGTCTCATATGGTGTATGGTGTTTTACTCAAGTAATCAGTGATACAGAACAGCACTAGTTTTATTCAATATTTCAATATCATTTCATTGACCTAAAACCATGTATTGTTCGTAAAAACTACCGAGTGCTAGTTGATGTGATCTATGCTTTAAACCAACCTCTCAAATAGTGCTAGCTTTAGCAATGGTTCAGTATGATTAGGCCCACATGAAACTCTCACATGATCTTGGAATGTGTTATGAGTCTAGCTCTTGGCCAAGATCTAGCTTTTCTCTCTCTTCTACTAAAATATGACAAAAATGCTTAGAGCTAACTTTTGAGTCAGCCATTGCGGTTGCCCTAAGATAACCTTCATATTTATTCGTTCCCGATTAATATTGGGAGCTAAGGGTCACTATTTGGTATCAACAGATAGAAAACTTGTACAGGGTAATGAGTTGTTGGTCACATTAGGTCATGTTTTGTGCCAGTCCATTTCATATTTGATAGTTGATTTGCATGGAATATCCCCCCTCAACCTGTTGGTTTTTGGATGTGACATGGTCCAGAAAACCCACCCAAATCCATGGCGATCCCCCTCAGCCCACTGGGATAAATAAGTCTGTGTGATGGGTACTTTTGATTCCATTTGGGCTGAGCTGCTGGAGAAGTAATAGCAATCTAGCGTTACCAGAATTATAAATTAAGCTATGGAGAAGTTATATCGATTCTATCTGCTTAAAATACCAAAATTATAAATTAAGCTATGGAGAAGTCATATCGATTCTATCTGCTTAAAGCTTGAATAAATTTGTGTCCTGTAGTGAGCCAGATTCAGTTTTCTTGGTGTGTTTTTTTCAGAAAAGGTTTTGAACTTTGGTGATTTTATTAAACTACAATATATGTTTTTTCATTTGGATGCTGTGTGTATAATTGCCAGTCTGCCACTGGTAGGACATGACTTAATAACCAGCTGGTTTTGGACCTCTATTGTCCTGTATATCAGAAAGTGGGTGTGCCTAGTAGTACCCAGCAAGATAGATGGGAGGTTAGAAATTTATGATTGATTCAGGTGAGGTGTGTTAGAATTGGGAGAAACACGACACTGAGTAGTGGAGAGAAGAGAACCAATGAAGTAAATAATCAATGTAGACATGATGTAAGATCGCCTATGTCACTCGGTCCTCTCCCCTGACTCCCGGAGATCAGGCAGCAACATCTGTGCACAGCATCCAGCTCCATAGGCCCTACTGCAGCATAGAGAGAAGGGACAGAGGTTTGCAAACAGATATATTGGTAGCGTTCCTATTCGGGCAAAGTTGAAGGATGGCACTCCTAGTTTTGTTGGGTTATGTATGTTCGAATGCATGTCTATCTGTGCATGTTTTCTAAATGCGAAATGTGAAGATATATGATGCTAGTTTTCCATGCTCTCTAGTTTATGGGTATACATTTTCCTGATTTAATCAATTTTCTTTTGGTGCCTGCAGGACAGAGAAAATATAGAAAGATTAGAAATCACTGGTGTTGGTGATCCATCTGGTCGTGGGTTAGGATTCAGCTATGTGCGAGTAGCACCAAAAGCACCTGCCTCTAATTCAGTGCACAAAAAGAAGTCAGCCGCTGCAAAGGGTACCACTGTAACTGGGACTGATGCTGATCTGCGCAGGTTGAGCATGGATGCAGCCCGTGAGGTACCATCATACTAATTTCTGTAATAATAAACGTAGGAAACATTGCCTGGCTTTGGAGATATTAGCATGCCTAAGGGCATGTTTTCAAGGCAAGAGTGCCTGGCTTTGGCGTTGCCCCCCTGGTGTCTAATTTCAGGGGCCTGGGGCTAGGATCGATGCCTGTTGGGAATCTTGCCTGGGAGGCTGCGAGAACAGCCCCTAATATCAAGGAACATGCTTCAGTATGAACATATAGAGTGGGTATTAATGTTTGTTGGTCTTTGGCATTCTTATTTAGGGGATCATTATATTTGAAAGCCACATGTGGGTCCTCTAAAAGAGAAACACTTGTCTCCATAAAATGAAACCCAATTATCATTTTGCCATTACAGTGTTGACTTATAAAATAACAGGTGGGACCCACTCCCCTGCGCCATTGACATACTCAGTGGCATTTTGGCATACAGACTTTCACTACTGTTGCAGACATCTATGATCTTTTTCATTATTGCATTATAGTGTATGAGTGTCTTCTTTTCCTACCTTAATTGAAGGGCAAAGCTTCTGCCATTTGTGTTTTAAAAAGTTATAGTGTATGAGTGATTAAAAAAACTGGACCAACCAAGGAGGAACTAGGTGGCTTTATGTCAACAAGAAAGTAGGCACAGCAACTAAAATAGAATACATGGTGTGTTGTCATTTATCATTGATCACAAAGCATATTGCTAAAATCTGCACCCATTCTTGGTGAAAAGGAAATCCATAGTGGCAACCTCCAAGGCCTGGCATGTATTGCATGTCCTTCATTTATTGCACCTTTTTACTTTGTTCACTAACATTTATAATTGATGCACTGCTATATATAGTTGCTGCTGAAATTCGGCGTACCTGAAGAGCAAATTGATAAATTAACAAGGTGGCATCGGATTGCTATGGTGAGGAAGCTTTCAAGTGAGCAAGCTGCATCAGGAATTACTATTGATGAAATTCCTGTTAGTAAATTTGCACGTGGACAAAGGATGTCTTTTCTGCAACTTCAGCAGCAAACTAGGGAGAAATGTCAGGAAATTTGGGACAGACAAGTTCAGTCACTTTCAGCTATTTATGGTGATGACAATAGCAGTGACACAGAAGCTAACAGTGATCTTGACTCATTTGCTGGAGATCTTGAGAACTTGTTAGATGCAGAAGAATTTGATGATGAGGATACTAGTACAGCAGACTTGAGAATTGACAAAGCAGATGGAATGAGAGGACTTAAAATGAGAAGGTGCTCTATGCATGCCCAAATTAACGAGGAAATTGAAGATGACGAAACAGAAGCTTCTCTGGCAAAGAAACTACTTGAAGGTAGTTATTTTCTTTTATGTTCTTTGCAAAAAGTACCGCTGGTGCATATGATTTATGGCCTCTTACGATGCAGACGATGGTAATGATGTGAAGAGGAAAAAGCAGCCTGCGGAATTGACAAATTGTGGCACCTCTATAGGTGCCAATAAAATGAAGCAGAGTAAGACTGGGCAAATGACCAAATCATCTAGTTATGCTGGTGCATTAACCCCAAAGGAGAGCACACTAAGAGAAGGAAAAGAGGTATTCTATCCTAGGATCTGGACCTGGTCTTCATTGTTCTTTCCCTTTGATTTATTGTTATTCTGGCAGAAACAATTTGTAATGATGTTATTCATCTTACTCCATGCAGATTGACAATTCTTTTGCTGAAGGTAGTTTGCCCTCAAAACTAAAACCAAAGATGTCAGTTGATGTAACTGAGATCCTTCTAGTTAAAAAGAAAAGTGTTCTAGGAAAGGATGGACCTAAGGTAAGCCCAGAACATGACAATGATATGTTAAGAAGTTCTATCCACAAGAATGTTTTTGTTTGTCGACTTGAATCAGCTTTTTTCTCCATTATACTTATTTTAATATTAGACACCTGCATCAGTGTTAAGTGTGAACATAATATTTTTACTTAAGTATGGTATAATGATATTTAGTACATCAATTATGTTGCACTTGTGGTGTTTTCCTTTCCATCAGGCTTCACACAGAAGTAGCTGATGGGTGTTGGAAACCAAAATGCCCAAGTTTGTATTTGTAATATGGTGGCAATTTAAGGTATTACCATTCAGTGCCACTGGGTATTGGTTTGCTATTGTGCCTATAAAAGTATTATGTTGGAAGTATGCTGTTAAAATTCTAAAATTTGAATAGTGTTAGTTTGATAATTCATCGAGAATCTTCCTTTCTCAAATATGCGATTCATATAGAAGCTGATCTGGTCTTCGCTATTGTGGGTCTCATGTGGCATGCTTTTCCATATTTTCAGGACAAGAAACAGGGTGCAAGGGGGGATACTCTTGTTTGTGGAGCCTGTGGCCAGGTAGGCTCAATAAAACGATTTCTTCCATGCACTCTTCTGAAAAATATTATTATATTTCATACCTTATTTTTCTCTCTCTTTGCTGTTGTATAGGTTGGGCATATGCGTACTAACAAACTGTGCCCCAAGTATGGGGAGGATCCAGAAATGTCAGAAATGGATGCTAATTCAGTTAAGTCCAACCCTACGGATATAAACCATTTGCCAGCAAAGACACCTAAAAGGTTGATAACAAAAGTTTCCTCTGAAGTTACTGAAACTGAAGGGCCAGAAGGTATTGAAAAAACAAAATCTGTCCCAGTAAAATTCAAAGTAGGGGCACCTGATAAATCCTTGGAGAGGAACACGTCACTCTCTGTGTCACTCGTTTCTGATAAACGCGTCATGGATGTTACGGACAGTAGATCTACTGGAAAGGTAAACAAGATAGTGATACCTAATAAGATGAAGTCTGATGATTTCCCTCCTGACACTCCAAAGCCATCTGTTGTATTTCGGCCTCCTGCTGAAGAAAAGGATGTACCTCGTAAAAAGATCACCATCAAGCAGCCTAAAGGCATAGACCAACAGAGACATGTTGAACCTAGGAGTGGTCAAGAGCCCACCAGAAAGATAAGAAAAATTGCTGAATTATCGAGTTTTGAGGATAAAAGTAGAGACGATGATCATTGGTTTGGTGGAGAACCCAGCCAGATGAATTCCTCACGTGAGAGGAGGCTGGGTCTGGAAGGAAAAAGAAGCAAAGCTATAATGGCAAATGATAGATCCTGGAGAGATTTTGAGGAGCAAAGAGAAATGCCACAACCAAGGCTCTTTGATGCTACGATATATGCATCGAGGGAGGAAGATCATCTAAAGGCAAAAAAGAAAAATAAGAAAAAGAAAAAACATGAATTCAAAGATGATGACTTGCTTGATCACAGGCCGTACAGAAATGACAGAAGGGTACCTGAAAGACATCGAGCAGTAAAACGATCTAGTCCGGCTCATGTGATTGGATATGCGTCAGCTGCTAAGCGTCGCAGAGGAGGAGAGGTACATTTTCTTAGCTTTCACCTATACGTTTAATTGTATTGCAAGTGCTTTGGAAAATGACAATAGCAACACCTGTGCTAATGTCTTGCCTCTTGCCTGTTGAGAACATAGCTGTGTGATAAAACAGTAATTATGGCAAAAGAGAGAAAATATCATCAAAATAAACGCACAAAATGATTTTGAAACAAGATGGCAAAAGCTAGTATATGTCTTGTATTTTGAAATGCTGTAAATTTCTGTAGTTTTAGTGTTACCGTCCACCCACTTATTTTAGTATCTGTACCCCATTATTTGATAATTGTTTTGCTAACTTTTTCTATTCAAACTGATAATTTGGTACTGTAGTGTTTGCTACATGCATTGTACAACTGTTAAAAGAGAATAAAGTAAATTACACATGGAGGGATTTGTTGGATGTGGAATTCGAGCTTGATTATTTGCTTCCTCGTCATGCAGGTTGAGCTCTCCAACATTTTGGAAAAGGTTGTTGATCACTTGCGGGGTTTGAGTGGATCACTGCTATTTTTAAAACCAGTGACAAAGAAAGATGCTCCTGATTACTTTGACTTCGTACAACGCCCAATGGATCTTGGTACCATCAGGGACAAGGTGAGGAAGATGGTGTACAGAAACCGGGATGAATTCAGGCACGATGTAGCACAGATACAAATGAACGCACACCTGTACAATGACGGTCGCCATCTTCACATCCCTCCACTTGCTGACGAGCTCATGGAGGTCTGCGACCATCTGCTTGACCAAAGTGCAGATCTGCTCACCGAGGCTGAAGATGCTATTGAATAGCAATATGATAATTAGATTTAGCATTTGCTATATCCTAACATAGATGATGTATTTGCTGATCTGTAGGAGGGAAAAGGTTGTACATTTTTGGGTCCTAGCAGTAATTTACATGCAATCCCAAATCCGGCTGTTTTTACCTACTGTTGGTATTGGGTTGGGAGTTAGTGGAAGTACAGAAGATCTAGGTTAGTCACTCAGAGTCCGCTGTAACCAATGGCCTCCTGTTGTAAAAATGTAGAATGTAATCTGTCCATATACATGGTTTATATCGGTCCAATAATCCGATTGTCATCCAGTATTTGATATGATATGAATGGCGTTAACTTGCAGCATGAATCAATAGAGCGCAGCACAACTTGTCTAGGTTTTATTTCAACCTTATTTCTTATCTGGAGTATGATTTTTTTTTTGACAAGAAGAGGAGTATGAATTGAACCAGCGGAAACGCAAAGCTGATGGGCAAATTTCAGTCATGCCGAAATGACCAAGATGAGCTCTGGCCTCGAGCTTGAGTCATCTGATATTAATGTCAACGTCTCTTAGCATCTGATATGAATATCAGGGCCTGTTTGGGAGAGTTGTGCTCCCTGATTCTCCAGCTGTGCTCCTAGATTTTCTGGTGAAGTGATTCTGTGGCTGAAAGTAGATTCTCTTTGATTCTTTAGCCTAAACTCTCAAAATCAGGATAGAGAATCACTTCACAGAATCAGGTGAAGCTACTTTTTTCAGCTTTCAGCCTCCTAGTTTATTTCAGAGAATCACTTCACAGAATCAGCAAAGAATCACTTCACACTGAAAAATGCGTTTGACAGCCAGAGAGTGATTCTCCCTGAGAATCAGCTCCGTGGAGCTCTCCCAAACGCACCCTCAACGTCTCCAAAGCTGGCTAAAGTTTAGTTGGTGGATGCGAATAGGCCTTAAAACGAGTCTCTTAGCATCTGACGTGGCATATCAACGTCTCTAATCGGACAACTGACATGGATGCCCCGAGTGCAAAACGATCTACTCCGGACAAATTATTTTGTTGCGTAACTCGTGAGACGTTTAATGACGTGTACTGGCCTTGACTGGGTACTCATGGCGATGTCATTGGATGTGTACCCATGGATGTTAACCTAACCGGCAAGTATCCGTCGTTTTAAACAATGTGCTATGCGTACACCCGTGTCTTCTTATATAGCCCAAAGAGACAAGTCCCCCCGTCCCCTCGCCCGCCCCCAATGCATGTAAGGTGATAATACAGACTATTAGATTACAGACAAGCAAGGTAGGATTAATTATCAGTATTCAGTAACTGTAAAGGTTCGATTTGAGATGCTCTCACCCATGAGGTACTCCGTATAACAGTTTCAGAAACCTGGATATGTACGATGGCGCTTGGATCGTCTGATACTCTGATCAGGACAAGGAAAGATACCTCAGTCATCCTTTTTTGTTAGTTAAAAAACAAAAGAAAGCTAGGCGATCGACGAACATCTGGTCTCAACATAATACTCTTTTTTATATAAATATATACTAAGCTACTGTCAATTTTTTTCTTTTTGCAATGGCAGTGACGAAACTGCGAAATTACATGAATTTCTTTACTCGAACAAGCAGAGCTTTTTCGCAGCGCCTCATAACAAGCTCCTGCTTAACTTGGCAAAGGATGAAGACGACCCAGCCAGCACCCAGCAGCGTCTGCAACTCTCCATGACTGCATCCATCTCCTCGTCCCAGACGCACACGGACACGGTCACACCTAATACATTATGCCCATATGCATCCACTTCTCTGACGACAGAGAAAACATTACAAATTTCGCACGACCAGTTCCCGTCGCTTCACCCTGTAATCCACTGCCGACTGCTGAGCTAGGGACCATATACTCGGTCATGTACACGTTTCGCAGTCGCAGTTCATCTGATCAGCGTCGCCTTCGCCTCGGAGCTTCGCTTGCGTAGGCACGGCAGCCATGGGACCGTCTGGCAGAGCCTGGCTCGTCGTCCTCCTCGTCTCTGCAACCCTCTGCTCCCATGTATCAGGTAGGCCTTTTCATTCACATGAAGAACGTCTTGTGGGGGCCAAGATCGATCGGTGAGCTGACACGTAGATGAATCGGCCATCGTCGCAGCTGCGGCGTCTGACAACACGACGGTGCTGGCGGCGGAGCGGACGCGGCGGAAGGATCCCCTCGACGGGCTCAGGTACTACACCGGCGGCTGGAACATCAGCAACAGGCACTACCTCGCGGTGAGTTCTTGGTTTGTTGCTGCGGCTGCCGGCTGCCGCTTCCCAGTTCAAAGCATGATTCATGGTATCCCGCTCCGGCGTGCCCCGTTGTGTTGCCTGCAGTCCGCAGGTTTCAGCGCGGCGCCCGTGTTCGCGTTCGCGGCGCTCTGGTTCGTCGCGGTCGCGGCGGCGGCGCTCGTCGCCTGCTGCTGCAACTGCTGCTGCCGCGGCGGCGGCGGCAGCTACTCCTACTCGCGCCGGGTGTTCGCGCTCTCGCTCCTGCTCCTGCTCGTCTTCACTGCCGCAGCCGTGTAAGCAAAGCACCCGAGCTTCCCAGCTCGATCACCCAACCAATCGTCGCACCTTGTGTGCGGATAAGCCGGCGGCGGCGATCATGGACTGATGGTGACACGGTGGTGCTGCAGCATCGGGTGCGCGGTTCTGTACGACGGGCAGGGCAAGTTCAACGGCAGCACGACGGCGACGCTGGACTACGTGGTGAGCCAGGCCGACGGCGCCGCGGCCACCATGCGCAGCTTCACGGCCCTCCTGGAGACGGCCAAGACGGTGGGCGGCGGCGTGGCCTCGCTGCCCCCCGACGCCGTGCGGGGCATCGACGACGTCGCGCGACGGGTGGACGCGGCCTCCGACGAGCTCGCCGCGCGCGCCGCCAGCAACTCCCGCAGGATCCGGACGGCGCTGGGCACCATGTACGTACGGAACACACGTCGCCGCTGGCTCTGACTCGTTCGTCGTCGGCGACCTGCCTGCGTGGTTCTTGTCTTGATGGGCTGGGCGCGAGATGAACTCGGTATACCATCCATGGCCATGGATGATGATCTTGATCGGGTGCTTGTTTTACGTGATTGCAGAAGGAAGGTCCTGATCGGCGTCGCGGCCGTGATGCTCGTCCTCGTGCTTGTTGGCTCCGGTGAGTATAAATTGCTCTTACCAAGTCTTCAGAAGAAGGGAAAAAAAATATGCTACTCCCTCCATCCCAAATTATAAATTATAAGACATTCCAAAAATCTTGGAGAGTCAAAGTTTTTTAACTTTGACCAAAATTATAGAGAGAAATACAAAGATTTATAACATCAAATATGTATATTATAAAAATATAATTAATGAAGAATCTAATTGCACTTAGTTGGAATCATAAATATTATCATCTTATCATATAAATTTGCTCAAAGTTGAAAAACTTTGACTTATAATTTGGAATGGAGGGAGTAGTACTTATTTACTTGACCTGCTTGGTATTACGACACCATTTACTTTTCAGATTCTTACGCAAGTTCTCTCAACGATTATTTTGTTGCAGTGTTCTCGTTGACCGGGAAGAAGTCGCTTTTGTCCTTGTAAGCACATTAGCACCGCATACAGAGAACATACGCATCCAATTCTGATTGTGACCGTAGTTGATGGAACACGTTCTTTCAGAGATTATATTGGTATATGCTAAGTTTCAGTAGCTGTATATTTTGACAGAGTGGTGTTTCTTGGATGGATCATAATCACTGCGACACTAATACTGTCCGGCACTTTCCTTCTCCTGCACAAGTAAGCTGTTGCCACCTCTTACGGATGGATTTAGAACGATTTTGAACAAATCTGCATGTTTTTGTTCCAGTTCGCTCAAATTTAGTCCAATTTTTTTCTTCTCATAAGTAGCAGAACGTTTTTCTCGTGTATCTGTATCTCACAGTTCTTACTCTTAGGGGGTGTTTGGTTCCCACCCCCTAGAGTTTAGTCAAGTTTAGTGGATGTGACTAGCTAGAGTTGTAGTGTTAAAAATGATTTTTAGTGGGGGTGTTTGGAACTTTAATGACTAAAAGTGACTAAACTTTAGTGGCTAAACTCTAGGGGTGGGAACCAAACACCCCCTTAGTCATATATATATATATATATATATATATATATATATATATATATATATATATATATATATATATATATATACCAAGTTAAAACAGAGCATACTGCGCGACCTTTGAATTTGGGCATGTGGTTCAGCGTGATAGGAGACACCTGCGTGGCCATGGACGAGTGGGTGGTCCAGCCGCTGGGGCAGAGCCGCACGGCGCTGGACGACATCCTCCCCTGCGCCGACGCGGCGGTGACGGCGGAGGCCCTGCGCCGGAGCAAGGACGTCAGCTTCCAGCTCGTCTCCAAGCTCAACCAGCTGGTCTCCAACGTGTCCAACCGCGACGTGCCTGCCCAGGCCGGCCCTCCGCTCTACTACAACCAGTCCGGGCCTCTCGTGCCGCTGCTCTGCAGCCCCTACAACGCCGACCTCTCCGACCGGCCCTGCGCCGCCGGCGAGGTCACCGCCGACAGCGCGCAACAGGTACGCAGTGTACGCACGCCGTACGCCACGGCACGGACATGTCTGACGACTGACGCGCTTACTGCACTGCGTTGTTCGCATCATCACCAGGTGTGGCAGCGCTACGTGTGCCGCGCGACGCCGACGGGCGCGCCGGGGTCGTCGGGGCAGGAGGTGTGCTCGACGGTGGGCCGCCTGACGCCGGCGATGTACTCCCAGATGGTCACCGTGGCCGGCCTCAGCGACGGGCTGCGCCGCCAGGCCCCCGCCCTGGCCGACATCGCGAGCTGCGTGACCGTGCGGCGCGCGTTCCAGACGGTGAGCCAGCGCGGGTGCCCGCCGCTGCGGCGGGACAGCAGCCGGGTGTACCAGGCGCTGCTGGCGGCGTCGGTGGCCGCGATGCTCGCCGCGGCGGCGTGGGTGGTGCACTCCCGGGAGCGGCGGCGGCGCCGGGAGAGCGAGCGGTTCAAGGTGTCGCCGTACAGGCTCCCCATCGAGGAGAAGGTGCTGCTCAACAGCCCCAGACGTCCGTACAGGCGAGTGTAATATAACAGGAGCAAAGTGACGAGCTTCTGGAGCACAGTGACGACTGACGACGGTGCAGGTCCGGTAGGACAAAAAAAAAAAAAAAATCTGAGGAGAAATCCGTAGATATATATATGGACGTACGCAGCAGTTTTGGCAGTAGAAAGAAGTATTGTACACTATATGTGTGTGTCCTTGTACTGTGATAATTCATAATTGTACATGTGTAGTTTTGCGAATAAATTACCTTCCTCTTGGGTCACACCGCACGGCCAGTCTGTCGTCTCTGTGTTTGATAAGATCAGGCTTCATGGTTTGGTTTGGTTTGGTTTGTCAAAACAGAAGCAGCCTTGCCAGATTTAGACCTCGTTTGGTACAGCTCAGCTTCACTAATGAAGCTGTTTTTTTTAGAAAATAGTTTTATGAATAACTTACTAGATGGAGTTGAGCTGTTTTGAAAAAAATATTTGGCAAAACAGCTTCACTAACAACTTAATGCATGGTTGGGAGAAAAAATGAAGGTGTGAGCTGTGAAAAGCTACTTTTTTCAGCTTCATGGGTGAAGCTGTTTTTGTGAGAGGGGGATAAAACAGCTTCATGGGTGAAGTTGCTTTGTAAAATGGTGTTCGGCAAAAAAAAAAAAACAGCTCACAACACCTCATAAAGCTGTTGTGAGCTGTACCAAACAGGCCCTTATTAGAGCCATGCGCCGACAATATACCATTATGATTTCAACCATGCTAATGTTTTTGTTGTTTGGCAAAACAGAAAATGTAAACTCCCATCACAGAGCTCCTAATTTTGGGCACTCTGTTTTGACCTGGTCCAATTTTGTCAATTTTTGACCTTGATTTGGACGATGGTCTAAATACAGTCCTCTTGCGCCTCGGTTTGGTCTGTGTTGGACTTGAACGAACTAAGAGCATCGCGAAGAGTATTTTTAAAGTTCACTCACTAAATCATTATTTGGGCATTGCGAAGCCATTTCCATAGAATCATTTTCTTTTTTCGCTCTTCAATAGTTTTTCTGTATCTTATGTGAAGAGTTATTCTTATTTCATGGCCAGCAAGGAATTTAGAACAGAAAATACCTCAATTTCTTTTATTAGAATGCTATATCTCTATCAATTATCAGTTAGAAAGGATATAGAAAGTTTCTAAGAGTTTCGCTAAAAGCTTGCCAGAATAAGGCTTACAACGACCACGATCCACACATATAAGAGACCCAATACAATACGCACATGCCATCCGTCCGGAAGCTCATCAACGTGGCCAGACAATTGAAGCATAATTTTGACCAACTGCTAATGTTTTTAATATTTTGTAAAAGTTGTAGACTTGATACACACTATATTAATAATAAACGTATACAAATTGACAATTCAACATAATATATATAGCTGCGAATTCTTTATTCATCAATAAAAACAACAGACAATAGAAGGTCTATATTAGTACTCGAAATAAACCATAGCTATATAATAGCCTTAAATCTTAAGCCCTACTAGCCATATAATCCTAAGCGCTAACAATGCTAACCTAAGACAACTTTACGGATCCCACATGAAACTAGAACAAGGTATACATGGCAAGACGAATGAAAGTATGTATGTATTAAACTGCATAATGAAAGGACCGTGACGCCTAAGAGGGGGGGTGAATTAGGCAACTAAAAACTTTTACTCTAACTAAGGCCTCTAATTACCACCTAGTCAAAACCTATGCAAGAATGTAAACCATCTATATGTGCAACTAAGGTTTTGCTAGGTGTGTTGCTATCTCTACCGCAAAAGAGTTTTGCAACCTATGATCCAAACCTATTAACTAGCCTATCAACTAAGCTAGGAAAGGTAAAGCACACAACAAGGTAGCAAAGTAAATGCGGAAGCTAAAGAGTGAGGTAGAGATGCAAACTCCCGTCGACGACTCCGGTATTTTTACCGAGGTATCGAGAAGCATGCAAGCTTCCCCCTAGTCCTCGTTGGAGCCCCTCACAAGGAATCCCTCGCAAGGGCCAAGCTCCCGGTCGGGTGACTCCGTGGATAGCTCCGGTCCTTCTCCACGCGCAAGTGGGTCTCCGGTTAAGCCACTCGTGGCAAAGCCTCTCCCGGATGCTTCCTGCCGTCTCCACTATCAAGCTTCCAGCCGAACCGCCGCGGGCCTTGTTCCCTTCGGTACACGGTGGTGGCCACACCACAAACGCGGTTGGTGTGGTCTCGCAAGACTACAAGCCCCTCCGATGTACAACAATGGTGCACGCAAGCACCGAGTAGCAAGAGGTATGCAAACCTTACTAAACACTAGGCCTAAACCTAGAGCAAGCGCATGAGCGGTGGTCTAACTAGCCTAAGCACTTCGCAAAGCACCTACACTAATCACCATGTAAATCACTAAGCACTATGCATATGGAGGCACTAATATGGTGTAGCAACACTCTTGGTATGTTTCCTTACTCCTCCACACCTCATTTGGCCGGTTAGAGGTGGTATATATAGGCCCCAAATCAAATAGAGCCGTGGGGGGGGGGGGGGCTGAAATCAGTTTTCTGTAGAGCATCGGATGCTACAGTGGTGGCATCGGAAGCTTTCTATGCTCATGTGATGAGTAGCCGTTGGAAAACTAGCCGTTAGACCTGTTTTTCGGGGGCATCAGACTCTACCACAATACTGTTCATTCTGGGTTGATTTTAGAGAGCATCGGATGCTGCATCGGAAGCTGGCATCGGATGCTGCATCGGAGCGTCCGTTGCTCTTTTTTTCAGTGAGACAGGCTTTCGTATTTTGGGCATAACTCTTAACCCTGAACTCCGATTTCGATGATCTTGGACTTTTCGGAAAGCTAATGAAATTCTCTACAACTTTATGCTAATGCCATGTCAGTTTGAGCAAATCCAAAATCATGAGACAGTTCCAATTCAATCAGCTCTTGTCTCGGCTTGAGCGTTAACTTTGTTTGCGTCCGGCCCTCTATTTCTTGTGTCTTGGACTTTGCTTGATCTTTGTAAGCCTCCAATACATATTGTAGGGTCTTGCTTGAAGTGTTGATCACTAGATCACCATATTGCCTTCGTCCAAGTCACATGTGCATCCTATTAGACTATAAAACAAACACTTGCAAACACATTAGTCCAATTTGGTTATGTTGATCATCAAACACCAAAATCCAAAGATAAATGGATCGAGGTCCATTTTCCTTACAATCTACCCCTTTTTGGTGATTGATGACAACACAACCAAAGCAAGAAAATAATAGAGACAAAAAAATTAAAATGCAATCTACTTGCTAGGATGCAATGCAAAGGCAAGATCATATGATGTTTAATAGATACCAAATTGAAACTTACTTATAAAAACATATCTTGCCCTTGCCATTGAGTTCCTTTTAGTGGCTTTATGGATTAATTCTCCCCCTAACTTCATAATCCACTTCCTCCATTTTTGGACCATTCCCAAAAAGATAACCATAAAAATTTTGAAAATTTGATTTTGGTTATTTTGTTTGTTTTAGTTTGGGCTTGCTTTTGGTCCCTTCACATTCTCCCCCTTTGGAATCAAACACCAAAAAAGGAAGACATTTAAAAGCATAAGGGAGGAAACATTATATAGGCTAAACTCCCCCTAAGTATATGCATACATATGGAGTAAGGCAAAGCATATGCATAACGGGTAAATTTGAGCACAAAGAAGTTTACTCTATATAATGCATGGAGAGAGCATATAAGAGTATCAAAGTGAAATCAACATAATGTTATCGGTTAGGAATACCATATGTAGATACCAAATGAATTATCGTCACATATGATGCTTGTCTCCGGGAACTCCATTTTCCTTGCAATGAGACTACTACACACATGATAAATTTGAAAGTAGTTTTAGTCTCAAAGCTTCCAAATTGTAGAGTAAACTCCCCCTCAAGGTGTGCATACAAGTTTGAAATACTTGTAGAAGAAATGCACATTGACTTGTGAGGTCAAACTACCATTTTCCATATTGATATTACAAGAAATGTGACATCAATTGAAGATGGTAATTGGGGTAGTTTTATCTATAATTTGGACTTTGGCATATATAAGATAAATACAAAGTAAAAGAAGCTATGCACCGTGCTTATAACCAATTAAAACTATGTAGAATTGCTCTAAGAATGTGAGTGATACCGAGCAAAACTACCATATGATAAGCCTAATTTGCATGACAAAAGATATGAATATACTAATGCAAACATAGGCAATGAAAGGAACTGGATGCTAAAAGTAATTGCAAGACATTTATACCAAATGAAAATAATTGCAAGAATTTAAATCTAGTTACCTAACATGGGAGGGGGGAATTTGGGTCCATAGTACTTACTAACATACTTGGCAATGGCATGATACAATGATGCACCCCATGATATGCACCCAAAACTTTGCCAAGTCTCCAAATTCCCCGATGCCAAATTTGCTACTCACTTCCCTTTCGGGACCCAAACCTTTTTGGTGCTCTTCATGGTTGAGATGATGTCCTTAGGCACCCAAATGCGTTTGGCCCATTGTTGGCTTGCTTGTTCACATTGATGGCCACCACCTTGTCATTCTTCTTCTTCTTCAAAAGATAAGGAGTGGAGGCCTTCTTGTTCACCTTGTTGGTGTAGGTGTTGGAGAGCTTGCTTGTTTGCTTTTTATTTTTCTCTTTCTTCTTTTCTCCCCCATGCTTCACCTTGCACTCATAGGACTTGTGACCTTCCTTGTGGCAAAGGTAACAAACCACGGTTTGCTCCTCATCAAGCTTCTTCACTCCCTTGACGGTGTTATCTTGATGAGTTCGGGTTTGCTTCCCCTTGCCTTTTGCTTGGGTCAAATCCTTTGTGAGGCGAGCCACTTCTTGCCTTAGTAGCTCATTTTCCATTGCAACTTCTTGTGTACATGTTTCTACAATTACATTCTCAACACAAGCTTGTTTGCACATGGGTGAGTCTAAATCAAGTAAATCAAAGCAAGAAGTAGAGACATCCTTTTTAGGCATATTAAAGATAGATTTTTCAATTTTAGGTGCCTCGGTGGGGTTTGCTCCGATGGTTTCAAGATTAGCAACTTTGTTAGTTAGCTCATCACAATGCTTGCACATAATTTCCATTTTGGCAAGCAAACTTTTGTAAGCATCTTGTGTGCTAGCTAACTTTGCTTTTAGTTTTTCATTTTTCTTAGCAAGTTGCTCATCGTTACTTGTGCAATCACATGTGCTTGTACTAGCTTCAAGTTTCTCAATTTTGTTAGATAGCTCAACATTCAAATTTGAAAAGGTTTCATATTGTTCAAACATAGCATTGTAGACTTGTTGAGAGCTATCTAATTTTTCTTTTAAAGCATTAATTTTCTTTTGTTGACTAGTACAAGCTTTAGCATAGTTGAGATTATCTTGCACAAGTTCATTATAAGAAGGAAGCTCATCATCACTATCACTATCACTATTACTAGAGATAGAGCTTGAGTTACCTCGTGCCATAAGGCACATACGCGAGGAGCTTGATGATAAGTGCTTGCGGCCGTGCCTCTTGTGATGGGCTTCATCATCACTTGATGAATCATCCCATGTCTTGATGGTAGTGAGAGCTTTGGCCTTACATCCCTTCTTTTTCTTGTCGTTAGGTGTGGGCTTTTGTTTTGGACAATCTTCCACAAAGTGCCCTTTCTTGCCACATCTATAGCATCCCTTTTTTCTTTGCTCTCTTCTTTGATTGGTGAAGAGGCAATCTTCTATAGTGATGGGCACACCCTTGACATTGAGCTTGCGGATCATCCTCTTGACTCCCTTCATGAGCTTGATTGTTTCTTCTTCATCTAAGGAGGAGTCAGATGAGGTGGAGGCTTGATCATCATTACTTGATTCTTCATCTTCATCATCCTCTTCTTCACTTGAGGAGCTTGAGCTTGTCTCAACTTGCCTTTTGCCCTTCATCTTTTTGTGCTCACATGTGAGAGCGATGTCTTTGCTTGATGAAGTGGTTTCTTCTTGACCCATCTTGCGTGACATCTCAAATGCCACCAATTTGCCAATGACAATGGTTGGGGTCATGGTGCTCAAGTCCTCCATGTTGTGGAGGATGGTGATGATGGTTGCATACTTGTTCTTTGGAAGCACGGAGATGATCTTCCTCACAATATCCGCATCACCTAGCTTTGTAATTCCTATAGAATGGAGCTCATTGATAATTAGATTCAAACGAGAATACATATCACGAACAAGCTCAGTATCATTCATTTTAAAGGAATCATAGCTTGTTTTAGTTAGGTGATATTTTTGCTCACGTACATTACTTGTACCATCATGGAGCTCATGTAGTTTTAACCAAATTTCATGAGATGTTTGCAAAGAAAAAACTTGGTTAAAGACATCCATGCTAATAGATTCAAACAAGCAATTTTGAGCTCTAGCATTAAGATGAATTTCTTTTTCATCACCCGCGGTAGGCTTTTCGGGATTCTTAATGGGTTTCATCCCGTCGCGGGTGACTCTCCAAACACCTAAATCAACGGCTTCTAAAAAGCAAGCCATCCTAGCACTATAGTAGGGGAAGTTAGTGCCGTCAAAGTGTGGAGGCCTAGAGGTATCCATCCCAACCTCTCTTAGGGGCGTCGGCTCAAAGGCGATTAAGCCAAGAGTCCACAAGAGAGCCAACCCGCTTTGATACCAATTGAAAGGACCGTGACGCCTAAGAGGGGGGGTGAAAGTCCTTGTTTGGTTTTGGATAATTGATGTCACCTAGAGTACTAACCTTGTCATGAAGTGTTTATGAGCTAGGTTGGTACATTCCAAGTACGGGAGCCAAATGATGATCATGGTATTGGTGGTGATGACCAAAAGATAGATCAAGTGCTCCACATTTGGAAGAAGAAGAAGAGAAAAACAAAATCCTATGGAGATCAAGGCAAAGGTACAAATATGAATTTTGTTTTGGCACTCAAGACACCGTAGAGGGTGTGAGTGCATTTAGGATAGATAGCCGTACTATTAAGAGGGGTATATCTCAGTGATCACGGTTATCAAGTGCCACTAGGTGGATTCATACATGCATATGCATTAGGACCTAGTGTGCTAACTCGAATCCTTTTAAAATGTTTGTGAAAATGCTAACACACATGCACATGATGTTGTACACTTGTTGGTGTTAGCACATTTGCAAAGGAGAAGTTGTTGGAGTTGGTTTGGATCAACACAGAGAAGAAAATGAAGTTTTCTGTGTATGGTCGGTGGTACCGACCAGGTGGTCGGTGGTACCGCCCATAGGTGCTGCGTGCAGCCTTCTCTGTAATGGGGCGTTTTTGGCCTGGCGGTAGTACCACCATTACCTCGGTACTACCTCCGGCGGTGGTACCGGCCAGAGGGTCGGTGGTACCGCGGCTCTAAAGGGGTTTCACGAGGCTCTATGTAGATTTGAAAATGGCCTGGCGGTAGTACCGCCATTACCTCGGTACTACCGCCCGCGGTGGTACCGACGCAAGGTCGGTAGTGGCTTGTTTTTCGCAGAGCTCTCTGTTCGCGGCAGATTTTGGCCTGGCGGTAGTACCGCCATTACCTCGGTACTACCGACCTCGGAGGTACCGACCAGAGAGTCGGTGTTTCGCCTAAATCAGCGGGTCGTGTGTTAATGGTTAGTTTGTCTCTGTCGGTACTACCGCCCAGGAGGGGTCGGTACTACCGACCAAGCGCAGAAAGGTAGGGTTCGAGCCGTCGCCCTTCCCTCTCTATAAATTGACCGTGGCCGCCTTTTGGGGTTCCTTCTTGACTCTCTGACTTCTTGAACATCCTCTTGAACAAGATCTAATCCCTCCCTCCGATCTCTTCGCTTGTTAGTGTAAATCCAAGTGAGATCGAGAGATCCAAGTGCATTTGCTTGTGAGTTTGCATCTAGTGGCACTTGGCGATTGTTGTTGCTGCGGATATTCTTATTACTCTTGGTGGTTGCCGCCACCTAGACGGTTTGGAGCAGCGGAGGAGATTAGGCACGAGTGGTGATTGTTCGTGGCCATCTCCCGGTGATTTGTAAGGGGTTTCTTGTACCTTCCCCGGCGGAGCGCCAAAGGTAACTCTAGTGGATTGCTCGTAGCTTGTGGATCCCCATCTTGTGTTGGTTGTGCGGCACCCTATTGAGGGTTAGGCGTGTGATGCCTATTAGCGCGTGAACCTCCAAGTGGGTGTATCGCTACAACGGGGACGTAGCTTGCCGGCAAGCAAGTGAACCTCGGAGGAAAAATTATTGTGTCAACTTGTCTCCGTGGTATTCTTTGATATTCATTTATTAATCTCTTGCCGGCTCGGTATACACACTTCTATCTCTTGTACTTACATTTGTTACTTTCTTGCAAGTTAATATTATACCTTGTTGTTAGTTACATTCTCTTATCTTGTGTAGTGATATTCATTATTGCTTATTTAGTTGTTGAATAGTTCCTTTGATATTGTGTGACTTAGAGTTTGTGGTTATCTAGAATTGTGAATAGGTGGCTTGCATCTGTGTAGAGCTAGCGCAAACTTCGCTTCGCCATTTAGTTGTCTAACTAGTTTGTTTAAGTGTTGTTGTAGAAATTTTTATAGGCTATTCACCCCCCCTCTAGCCATTTAGGACCTTTCAATTGGTATCAGAGCAAGGTCACCGTTTATTTGAGGCTTAACAACCTTCGGTGTCAAAATGGCTCATATCAACAACACCAAAAGGCCACCCCAATTTGATGGCACAAACTATAGCTATTGGAAGGCAAAAATGACCACTCATTTAAAGTCAATCAATAGAAAGATATGGCAAGTTGTGGATGTCAAGATTGAGATAGTCGATCCGGAGAATCTCACCAATGCCGAAGAAGAGAAGATGCAGAACAATGACATTGCTCTCAGTGCTATTCATGATGCCGTTGATGAGAGGGTATTTGAGCAAATCAAAAATTTGGAGATGGCATATGATGCTTGGAAGAAATTGGAAGAATCATTTGAGGGCACTCAAGCAGTGAAAGGAGCAAAAGCATACATTCTCAAAGAAAAGTTTGCTAGCTTCAAGATGAATGAAGATGAAAGTGTTCCAGAGATGTTCCATAGGCTTCAAGTGCTTGTCAATGATCTCAAAGCACTTGGAGAAGAGGTGAAGGACAAAGACTTCTCTCATAAATTCTTGAGATGTCTTCCCAACAGATTTGGCATGTTAGTCACGTTGCTTGTAAGAAGCGGTTTGGACACTATGACACCAAACCAAGTTCTTGGAGATGTAATGACCGATGACACCTACAGAGATGAGAATGATCAAGAAGTGAAGAAGGATGAGAAGAAGAAGAGTGTGGCATTCAAAGCCACAACATCATCATCAAAGAGCAAGGGCAAAGTAAAGAAGGAAGATTCTAGTGAAGATAACTGCTCAAATGATAGTGATGACGAAGATGAAGAGATGGCTCTATTTGTCAAAAGGTTTGGCAAATTCATGAAGAAGAAAGGCTACCGGGCAAGGAGGAAGAAGACTTCATACAAGAACAAGGATGAACCAAGGAGGTGCTTCAAGTGCGGTAGCAAGGACCATCTTGTTGCTCAATGTCCGTACAACAGTGAGAATGATGAAAATGACAACAAGAAGGACAAGAAGAAGGAGAAGAAAGAAAAGAAGAATTACACAAAGAAGAAGAAGGGGCAATCATATATGGTCACTTGGGATAGTGATGCATCCACAAGTGATAGTGATGAAGATAGTGATAATGAAGATCGCAAGACAAGCAAGAAGAAGGCACTTGCAAGTATTGCTATCAACAACAAGCCTTCAATCTTCGACACTCCATCATGCTTCATGGCTAAGGCCACAAAGGTACTATCTGATGATGATGAGAGTGATAGTGATGATAGTGATGATGATGAACCCACTAAAGATGAATTAATTGAAATGCTTGATGATGCTAGAGAACATTTTGATAAAAAGAGAAAGGAGTGCAAAGAATTGCAAAAGAGACTAAAAGCTCTTGAGCAATCCTTTGAGGAGCTCAATGCTACTCATGAGAGGCTAGTGGAAGCCCATGAGGAGCTTGGCAATGCTCACACTAAGCTTAAGGAAGCTCACTCATCACTTGTTGATCAAGCTAAAACTGAAAAAGTGGTTAAAACATGTGACATAGGCATAGCTTGTGATATAATCGATGAATCTTTCTATAAGCCTATTATTATTGCTGCTACTAACCCTTCATGTAGCTCATCATCTACTACTACTACTTCATCTATGGATGATGGTTTCACTTGTGATGCCTCACTCATGGTTGAGAATGAGACATTGAAGAAGGAGGTAAATGAGCTCACTCACGCCTTAGGTAAAGCCTATGGTGGTGAGGCCCGCTTGCTTAAGTGCTTGGGTAGCCAACGTTTTTCTCTCAACAAAGAGGGATTGGGCTATACCCCCAAGAATGGCAAGGCGGCTTTTGCTACTCACAAGACTAGTTTTGTGAAGAGCAATGTGAAAGGACCGTGACGCCTAAGAGGGGGGGGGGGTGAATTAGGCAACTTAAAAACTACAACTCTAAACTATGGCCTCTAATTTTCACTTAAGCAAAACCTATGCAAGAGAGAAAACTAACCAATGTGCAACTAAGGTTTTGCTAAGTGTGTTTGCTATCTCTACCGTAAAAAGAGTTATGCTATCTAGTTTCCAAACCTATCAACTAGCAAGCAAGCTATGAAAGGTAAAGCACATGAACTAGATAGCAATGTAATGCGGAAGGTAAAGAGTGTGATAGAGATGCAAACTCCCGTCGACGACTCCGGTATTTTTACCGAGGTATCGAGAAGCGCGCAAGCTTCCCCCTAGTCCTCGTTGGAGCCCCTCGCAAGGAATCCCTCGCAAGGGCCAAGCTCCCAGTCGGATACTCCGTGGATAGCCCCGGTCCTTCCCCACACGCAAGTGGGTCTCCGGTTAAGCCACTCGTGGCAAAGCCTCTCCCGGATGCTCTCCGCCGTCTTCACTATCAAGTTTCCGGCCGAAGCGCCGCGGGCCTTGTTCCCTTCGGTACACGGAGGCGGCCACACCACAAACTCGGTTGGTGTGATCTCGCAAGACTTACAAGCCCCACCGATGTACAACCACGGTGCGCGCAAGCACCGGTAGATAAGAGGTTTTCAAACCTCACTAAACACTAGGCCTAACACCTAGAGCAAGCGCAAAGCGGTGGTCTAACTAGCCTAAGCACTTCGCAAAGCACCTACACTAATCACCTAGTATATTCACTAAGCACTTTGGTGGCTAGAGCAACTAAATATGTGTCTATGCACTAAGATCACTTCCTTGAGCTCCAACCCGCCTATTTTGGCCGGCCATGGGGGTATATATAGAGCCCCAAGCAAATAGAGCCATTGGGGAGAAGGATGGGCTTCACTGCGAGGCATCGGACGCTCCGGTCGTAACCATCGGACGCGTCCGATGCTGCATCGGACACTCCGGTCGATACCATCGGACGCGTCCGATGCTCCTTCAACGGCTAGATGCCGACCAGGCACTGTTCAGCAACGGCTAGTCAGCATCCGATGCGTTTGGACCGGACGCGTCCGATGCCGCCAGAGCCTTTCTGGAACCTCTCTGTTCAGGCATCGGACGCAGGTCACTGTAGCGTCCGATGGTGCATCGGTGCGTCCGATGCGCATCGGTGCGTCCGATGCTTTCGGACAGGCACGTCCGATGCTCCTGTTTGCGCTGTACACGAGCTAGGGTTTACCACCGGACGCGTCCGGTGCTTTTGAGCAGCGTCCGATGAGTGCGTCCGATGCACCATTTGCATCGTTTCTTCGCGATTTCTTGCGCCGTCTTGGTTCCATTTTTGTGCCTTGGACTTTGCTTGATCTTGAGGGTCTTCTACTGATCTTCTAATGTCTTGCTTGAGGTGTTGATCATGGGATCACACCGTCGCCTTAGTCCAAGTCACATTTGCACCCTATTGAACTACAAAACAAACACTTGGAAATACATTAGTCCAATTTGGTTATGTTGTTCATCAAACACCAAAATTCAAAGTTAAATGGGCCGAGGTCCATTTTCCTTACAATCTCCCCCTTTTTGGTGATTGATGACAACACAACCAAAGCAAGCAAATAATAGATACAAAATTTAAAATGCAATCTACTTGCTAGGATGCAATGCAAAGGCAAGATCATGTGATGTTAAAAGATACCAAAATGAAAAGACACTTTTATAACTTATCTTGCCCTTGCCATTAAGTCCCTTTGTGGCATTATGGATTCAAGTCTCTCACTAACTCCATAATCCACTTCCTCCCTTTTCTTGGACCATCCCAAAAGATATAACCATAAAATTTTAAATTTTGGTTTTGGTTTGCTTTGGTCCCTCAAATTCTCCCCCTTTGGAATCAAACACCGAAAAGGAAGACATTAGTAGCACAAGGGAGGGTCAAATTTTGTGATCCTTTTTATGTGGAGTGGAATAGATCACAAAACTTGGCTCTCACATTATATAAACTAAACTCCCCCTAAGTATATGCATACATATGATGTATGGCAAAGCATATGCATAACCGGCAAATTAATGCACAAAGGAGTTTAATCTATATAATGTATGGAGAAAGCATAATAGAATCAATTGAATAAAACATGATGATATCGGTTAGGAATACCACATGTAGATGCCAATTGAATTGTCGCCACACACGATGCTTGTCTCCAGGGACTCCATTTTCCTTGCAATGAGACTACTACACACATGATAAACTTGAAAGTGATGTTAGTCTCAAAGCTTCCAAATTGTAGAGTAAACTCCCTCTAAAAGTGTGCATACAAGTTTGAAATACTTGTAGGAGACATGCACATTGACTTGTAAGGTCAAATTACCATTTTACAAGTTGACATCACTAGAAATGTGACACCAAATTGAAGATGGTAATAGGGGTAGTTAATCTACAATTCGGTGTTTGGCACATATGAAATAAAGCAATTAAGAGAAGCTATGTGCCATGCTCCTAAACAATTTAAACCATGTAGTTTTGCTCCAAAGATGAGAGTGACACCGAGCAAAACTACCATATGACAAGCCTAGAGATATGAACATACTAATGCAAACATAGGCAATGAAGGAACTAGATGTTAAATTGCAAGAAAATATACCATTGAAAGTAATTGCAAGAATTTAAATCTAGTTACCTAACATGGGAAGGGGAACTTGGGTCCATTGTATCCACTTACATACTTGGCGATGACATGATCCAATGCGATTCACCCCATGATATGGACCCAAACTTTGCCAAGTCTCCAAATTCCCCGTAGTCCACTTGACTACTTACTTCCCTCTCGGGACCCAAACCTTTTTGGTGCTCTTCATGGTGGAGATAATGTCCTTTGGCACCCAAATGCGTTTGGCCCCATTGTTGGCTTGCTTGTTCACCTTGATGGCCACCACCTTGTTATTTTTCTTTTTCTTCAAAAGGTAAGGTGTGGAGGCCTTCTTGTTCACTTTGTTTGTGTAGGTGTTGGAGAGCTTGCTTGTTTGCTTTTTGTTTTTCTCTTTCTTCTTTTCTCCCCCATGCTTCACCTTGCACTCATAGGACTTGTGGCCTTCCTTGCGGCAAAGGTAACAAACCACGGTTTGCTCCTCATCAAGCTTCTTCACTCCCTTGACGGTGTTATCTTGATGAGTTCGGGTTTGCTTCCCTTTACCTTTTGCTTGGTTCAAGTCCTTGGTGAGGCGAGCCACTTCTTGCTTTAGTTGCTCATTCTCCATTGCAATTTCTTGTGTGCAAGTATCTACAATCACATTCTCAACACAAGCTTGTTTGCACATGGGTGAGTCTAAATCAAGTAAATCAATGCAAGAAGTAGAGGCATCCTTTTTAGGCAAATCAAAGATTGATTTTTCAATTTTAGGTGCCTCGATGGGGTTTGCTCCGATGGCTTCTAGATTAGCAACTTTGTTAGTTAGCTCATCACAATGCTTGCACATGATTTCCATTTTAGCAAGCAAACTTTTGTAAGCATCTTGTGTGCTAGCTAACTTTGCTTTTAGTTTTTCATTTTTCTTAGCAAGTTGCTCATCATTGCTTGTGCTATCATATGTGCTTATACTACCCTCAAGTTTCTCAATTTTATTAGATAGCTCAACATTCAAATTTGAAAAAGTTTCATATTGATCTAGCATAGCATTGTAGGCTTGTTGAGAACTATCTAATTTTTCTTTTAAGATATTAATCTTCTTTTGTTGGCTAGTACAAGCTTTAGCATATTTAAGATTATCTTGCACAAGTTGATTGTAAGAAGGTAGCTCATCATCACTATGACTATCACTATCACTAGAGATAGGGGTTGTGTTACCTCGTGCCATAAGGCACATACGTGAGGAGCTTGATGATGAGTGCTTGTGGCCGTGCCTTTTGTGTCGGGCTTCATCATCACTTGATGAATCATCCCATGTCTTGATGGTGGTGAGGGCTTTGGCCTTGCATCCCTTCTTCTTGTCATTGGGTGTGGGCTTTTGTTTTGGACAATCTTCCACAAAGTGCCCTTTCTTGCCACATCTATAGCATCCCTTTTTTCTTTGCTCTCTTCTTTGATTGGTGAAGAGGCAATCTTCTATGGTGATGGGCACACCCTTGACATTGAGCTTGCGGATCATCCTCTTTACTCCCTTCATGAGCTTGATTGTTTCTTCTTCATCTAAGGAGGAGTCGGAAGAGGTGCAGGCTTGATCATCATCACTTGATTCTTCATCTTCATCATCCTCTTCTTCACTTGAGGAGCTTGAGCTTGTTTCAACTTGCTTCTTGCTCTTCATTTTTTTGTGCTCACATGAGAGAGCGGTGTCTTTGCTTGATGAAGTAGCTTCTTCTTGACCCATCTTGTGTGACATCTCAAATGCCACCAATTTGCCAATGACAATGGCCGGGGACATGGTGCTCAAGTCCTCCATGTTGTGGAGGATGGTGATGATGGTTGCATATTTGTTCTTTGGAAGCACGGAGATGATCTTCCTCACAATATCCGCATCACCTAGCTTTGTGATTCCTATAGAGTTGAGCTCATTGATAATTAGATTCAAACGAGAATACATATCACGAACAAGCTCATTATCATTCATTTTAAAGGAATCGTAACATGATTTAGCTAGATGATATTTTTGCTCTCTAACATTACTTGTACCATCATGGAGCTCATGGAGTTTTAACCAAATATCATGAGATGTTTGCAAAGTAAAAACTTGGTTAAACACATCCATGCTAAAAGATTCAAACAAGCAATTCTTAGCTCTAGCATTAAGATGAATTTCTTTTTCATCACTCGCGGTGGGCTTCTCGGGATTCTTGAGGGGTTTCATCCCGTCGCGAGTGACTCTCCAAACACCTAGATCAACGGCTTCTAAAAAGCAAGCCATTCTAGCACTATAGTATGGGAAGTTTGTGCCGTCAAAGTGCGGAGGCCTAGAGGTATCCATCCCAACCACTCTTAGGGCGTCGGCTCGAAGGCGATGAAACCAAGAGTCCACAAATGAGCCAACTTGGCTCCGATACCAATTGAAAGGACCGTGACGCCTAAGAGGGGGGGGGTGAATTAGGCAACTTAAAAACTACAACTCTAAACTATGGCCTCTAATTTTCACTTAAGCAAAACCTATGCAAGAGAGAAAACTAACCAATGTGCAACTAAGGTTTTGCTAAGTGTGTTTGCTATCTCTACCGTAAAAAGAGTTATGCTATCTAGTTTCCAAACCTATCAACTAGCAAGCAAGCTATGAAAGGTAAAGCACATGAACTAGATAGCAATGTAATGCGGAAGGTAAAGAGTGTGATAGAGATGCAAACTCCCGTCGACGACTCCGGTATTTTTACCGAGGTATCGAGAAGCGCGCAAGCTTCCCCCTAGTCCTCGTTGGAGCCCCTCGCAAGGAATCCCTCGCAAGGGCCAAGCTCCCAGTCGGATACTCCGTGGATAGCCCCGGTCCTTCCCCACACGCAAGTGGGTCTCCGGTTAAGCCACTCGTGGCAAAGCCTCTCCCGGATGCTCTCCGCCGTCTTCACTATCAAGTTTCCGGCCGAAGCGCCGCGGGCCTTGTTCCCTTCGGTACACGGAGGCGGCCACACCACAAACTCGGTTGGTGTGATCTCGCAAGACTTACAAGCCCCACCGATGTACAACCACGGTGCGCGCAAGCACCGGTAGATAAGAGGTTTTCAAACCTCACTAAACACTAGGCCTAACACCTAGAGCAAGCGCAAAGCGGTGGTCTAACTAGCCTAAGCACTTCGCAAAGCACCTACACTAATCACCTAGTATATTCACTAAGCACTTTGGTGGCTAGAGCAACTAAATATGTGTCTATGCACTAAGATCACTTCCTTGAGCTCCAACCCGCCTATTTTGGCCGGCCATGGGGGTATATATAGAGCCCCAAGCAAATAGAGCCGTTGGGGAGAAGGATGGGCTTCACTGCGAGGCATCGGACGCTCCGGTCGTAACCATCGGACGCGTCCGATGCTGCATCGGACACTCCGGTCGATACCATCGGACGCGTCCGATGCTCCTTCAACGGCTAGATGCCGACCAGGCACTGTTCAGCAACGGCTAGTCAGCATCCGATGCGTTTGGACCGGACGCGTCCGATGCCGCCAGAGCCTTTCTGGAACCTCTCTGTTCAGGCATCGGACGCAGGTCACTGTAGCGTCCGATGGTGCATCGGTGCGTCCGATGCGCATCGGTGCGTCCGATGCTTTCGGACAGGCACGTCCGATGCTCCTGTTTGCGCTGTACACGAGCTAGGGTTTACCACCGGACGCGTCCGGTGCTTTTGAGCAGCGTCCGATGAGTGCGTCCGATGCACCATTTGCATCGTTTCTTCGCGATTTCTTGCGCCGTCTTGGTTCCATTTTTGTGCCTTGGACTTTGCTTGATCTTGAGGGTCTTCTACTGATCTTCTAATGTCTTGCTTGAGGTGTTGATCATGGGATCACACCGTCGCCTTAGTCCAAGTCACATTTGCACCCTATTGAACTACAAAACAAACACTTGGAAATACATTAGTCCAATTTGGTTATGTTGTTCATCAAACACCAAAATTCAAAGTTAAATGGGCCGAGGTCCATTTTCCTTACACAATGGTCGGTTTTGCACTAGATGCAAGCAAAGTGGGCATGTAGAGCAATATTGCAAGAACAAGAACAAGAACGCTAATGTATCCTCTATTAAATTTGATTCTTGTTATTTGCTTACCAAGGGTGTTAATGGCATGAAAGCTAAATTCATTGGTACACCAATTGTGGGCTCAAAGAAGAAAGCTATTTGGGTACCAAAGAGTTTGGTCACTAATCTTGGAGGACCCAAAAAGGTTTGGGTACCTAAAAAGGATTGATTTGTTCTTGTAGGTCAACTATAAAGCCGGAGGGAGGCATTGGGTGCTTGATAGTGGGTGCACTCAACATATGACCGGGGATTCAAGAATGTTCAATTCAATCAATTCAAGCGGCAATCATGGTTTTGACTCTATCACATTTGGTGACAATGGCAAAGGCAAGGTTAAAGGGCTTGGTAAGATTGCAATATCCAATGACATGAGCATTTCCAATGTGTTGCTAGTTGAGAGCTTGAACTTCAATTTACTGTCAGTCGCTCAGTTGTGTGATCTTGGTTTCAAATGCATTTTTGGAGTTGATGATGTAGAAATCATAAGTGTAGATGGTTCTAATTTGATATTCAAAGGATTTAGATATGAGAACCTATACTTGGTTGATTTCAATGCTAGTGAAACCCAGCTGTCAACATGCTTGTTCACTAAATCTGGATTGGGATGGTTATGGCATAGAAGGCTTGGTCATGTTGGAATGAAACAGTTGAACAAAATAGTGAAGCATGATTTAGTTAGAGGCTTGAAAGATGTCACTTTTGAGAAGGATAAACTTTGTAGCTCTTGTCAGGCTGGCAAACAAGTTGGTAACTCCCATCCTAAGAAAAGCATGATGAGTACTAGCAAAGCATTTGAGTTATTGCACATGAATTTATTTGGACCAACAACATACCCTAGCATCGGTGGAAGTAAATATGGCTTTGTGATAGTGGATGATTACACTAGATACACATGGGTCTTCTTTCTTAGTGATAAAAGTGAAACTTTTGATATCTTCAAAACTTTTGTCAAGAAATGTCAGAATGAGTTTGAAACAACAATCAAGAAAGTTAGAAGTGACAATGGGAGTGAATTTAAGAATACAAGAATTGATGAGTTGTGTGATGACTTTGGCATGAGACATCAATTCTCACCCAAGTATACTCCTCAATCAAATGGGATTGTTGAAAGGAAGAACAGAACTTTGATTGATATGGCAAGGTCTATGCTCAGTGAATACAATGTCAGTCATTCCTTTTGGGCCGAAGCTATCAATACGGCTTGCTATTGTAGCAACCGTCTCTATTGCCATGGCATGCTAGAGAAGACACCATATGAGCTATTAAATGGAAGAAAGCCAAATATCACATACTTTAGAGTTTTTGGTTGCAAATGTTATATATTGAAGAAAGGTGCAAGATTGAGCAAATTTGAGAAGAAATGTGATGAAGGATTCTTACTTGGATATTCAACAACAAGCAAAGCATATAGAGTTTGGAACTTGGCTAGTGGTATTATTGAAGAAGTGCATGATGTTGAATTTGATGAAACTAAGGGCTCTCAAGAAGGAAATGAAAATCTTAATGATGTGAGAGGCACTCAATTGGCTAATGCAATGAAGAATATGGATATTGGTGATATTAGGCCAAGACAAGTGGATGATAATGAAGATGACCAAATGTTCTCCTCAAATGTGCAAGTTGATGCAAATCAAGCTAGTGGTTCTCATGATCAATCAAGTGCTAGTGAAGATCAACAAGCTAGTTCATCTCAACCAAGCAATCAAGTGCAAATCCTCCAACCAACCAATATTGCAAGAGATCATCCCATAGATCAAATTGTTGGGGATATTAGAAGTGGTGTGCAAACAAGATCAAGATTGGCATCATTTTGTGAACATTTTTCTTTTGTGTCATCATTTGAGCCAACCAAGATAGAAGATGCATTGATGGATGTTGATTGGGTAAATGCTATGCATGAAGAGCTAAACAACTTCACCCGCAACCAAGTTTGGGAACTTGTTGAGAGACCAAAGAATTACAATGTAATTGGAACCAAATGGGTATTTCGAAATAAGCAAGATCAAGATGGGATAGTAGTAAGAAACAAAGCAAGATTGGTAGCTCAAGGTTACACTCAAGTTGAAGGTCTTGATTTTGGAGAAACATATGCACCGGTTGCAAGAATGGAAGCAATTAGAATTCTATTGGCTTATGCATGTGCTCATAATATCAAGTTATATCAAATGGATGTCAAAAGTGCATTTCTCAATGGGTATATCAATGAGTTAGTATTTGTAGAACAACCTCCCGGTTTTGAAGATGACAAGAAGCCCAACCATGTTTACAAGCTCAAGAAGGCGTTGTATGGTTTGAAGCAAGCACCAAGAGCATGGTACGAGAGGTTGAGAGATTTCCTACTCTCTAAAGGGTTCAAGATGGGCAAGGTTGATACTACTCTCTTCACCAAGAAGATTGGCAAAGACTTGTTTGTGTTGCAAATATATGTTGATGATATTATCTTTGGGTCCACCAACCAAGAGTTTTGTGAAGAGTTTGGGAATATGATGGCAAATGAGTTTGAGATGTCTATGATTGGAGAGCTTAGTTACTTCCTTGGTCTTCAAATCAAGCAAATGAAGAATGGCACTTTTGTGAGTCAAGGCAAGTACATCAAAGATATGCTTAAGAAGTTTGGTCTAAATGATGCAAAAGCTATTAGTACACCTATGGGAACAAATGGACATTTGGATAGTGATGCTAGTGGCAACATGGTGGATCAAAAGTTGTATCGGTCTATGATTGGAAGCTTACTCTATGTGACCGCTTCTAGGCCGGACGTCATGTTTAGTGTATGCATGTGTGCAAGATTTCAAGCTTCACCAAGAGAGAGTCACTTGAAGGCAACTAAAAGAATATTGAGATATTTGAAGCATACACAAAATGTTGGATTGTGGTATCCCAAGGGGTCAAACTTTGAGTTGATTGGATATTCGGACTCTGACTATGCAGGATGCAAAGTTGGTAGAAAAAGCACATCGGGCACATGTCAATTACTTGGAAGATCACTTGTATCATGGTCATCGAAAAAGCAAAACAGTGTTGCACTTTCAACCGCCGAAGCAGAATACATATCCGCAGGGAGTTGTTGTGCTCAATTACTTTGGATGAAAGCAACCTTGGATGACTTTGGAATTAAATTCCAACAAGTACCATTGCTATGTGACAATGAGAGTGCAGTGAAGCTCACCAACAATCCAATACAACATTCAAGAACAAAGCACATTGACATTCTCCATCACTTCATAAGAGACCATCAACAAAAGGGTGATATTTCAATTGAGAATGTTGGTACCGATGATCAACTTGCCGATATATTCACCAAGCCACTTGATGAAAAGAGATTTTGCAAGCTAAGGAATGAATTGAATATACTTGATTTCTCAAATATGAGTTGATGCACCCTCCATTATATGACATGCCTTTCCTTCGACAAAGCAAAGGTAAAATTGTTTGGCATGACATTCATTCTTGCTAAGGATATGTTTAGTGCATTTAGTCATTCCTTGCATCTTATAGGCTCATTCATGAAAATAAAATACTTTTGATGTACATATGGTACCACTGTTGCTTCTATGTTTGATATGATCTAGTGGTAGCATATGACATGTTTATGGGCTTGTGAACCTAGTGTTTGATCTTGAAAACAAGCATTCAAGGGTTTAACCGACGTGAGTAAGATAACCATTGAAAGATGTGTGAAGAAGCTTACTCTAGAGCAAACCGTGTTAAATATCTTATGTTTGTTTGCTAGGTTGAACCATACTATGAACTTGATCACCTTTTTGATTAACTTAACTCCTACTAAAATTGGTGTGCCTTTTATGGTACTTAATGACAAAGGGGGAGAAATGGTTAAGATAGATATATATAACAAAGGGAGGATCAATTAAAATTTGAGCATATAAGTCGGGGGAGCAAGCTCATGAACTTATTGTTGCATTTGAATGTGCATATTCATATGAGTGATTGCATTGTAAAAATTTAAATTCAATATACATGCTTGTGTGATGTATGCTAGAAATAAATTTTGAATGATGATTTGTGAACTAGCATGCATAAGTGGTAGCTAGATGTAATCTGTTTTTGCAAAATGGTACTAGAACCTTTTATATAATGTTGATCTCATAAGGTATCTAGTGTTTTTGTAAGTCTAGCTAATCAAGATGCTAAGGATGGTGTACATTGGCAACTCCGATTGGTATCACGCTTCAAAGGTCCATTCTTTATACCTTAGCATCATTTGATAGTATTACTCTCCCACATTTCATATCCATGCATATGTGCCGAACTTGAACCAAACAATATAGCACATATGTAGGGGGAGCTAATACTAACAAAGTGGTGACTCAAATTTTCAAACATATATCTTTGTGAAAGGTTGTCATCAATTACCAAAAAGGGGGAGATTGAAAGTCCTTGTTTGGTTTTGGATAATTGATGTCACCTAGAGTACTAACCTTGTCATGAAGTGTTTATGAGCTAGGTTGGTACATTCCAAGTACGGGAGCCAAATGATGATCATGGTATTGGTGGTGATGACCAAAAGATAGATCAAGTGCTCCACATTTGGAAGAAGAAGAAGAGAAAAACAAAATCCTATGGAGATCAAGGCAAAGGTACAAATAGGAATTTTGTTTTGGCACTCAAGACACCGTAGAGGGTGTGAGTGCATTTAGGATAGATAGCCGTACTATTAAGAGGGGTATATCTCAGTGATCACGGTTATCAAGTGCCACTAGGTGGATTCATACATGCATATGCATTAGGACCTAGTGTGCTAACTCGAATCCTTTTAAAATGTTTGTGAAAATGCTAACACACATGCACATGATGTTGTACACTTGTTGGTGTTAGCACATTTGCAAAGGAGAAGTTGTTGGAGTTGGTTTGGATCAACACAGAGAAGAAAATGAAGTTTTCTGTGTATGGTCGGTGGTACCGACCAGGTGGTCGGTGGTACCGCCCATAGGTGCTGCGTGCAGCCTTCTCTGTAATGGGGCGTTTTTGGCCTGGCGGTAGTACTGCCATTACCTCGGTACTACCGCCGGCGGTGGTACCGGCCAGAGGGTCGGTGGTACCGCGGCTCTAAAGGGGTTTCGCGAGGCTCTCTGTAGATTTGAAAATGGCCTGGCGGTAGTACCGCCATTACCTCGGTACTACCGCCCGCGGTGGTACCGACGCAAGGTCGGTAGTGGCTTGTTTTTCGCAGAGCTCTCTGTTCGCGGACGATTTTGGCCTGGCGGTAGTACCGCCATTACCTCGGTACTACCGACCTCGGAGGTACCGACCAGAGAGTCGGTGTTTCGCCTAAATCAGCGGGTCGTGTGTTAACGGTTAGTTTGTCTCTGTCGGTACTACCGCCCAGGAGGGGTCGGTACTACCGACCAAGCGCAGAAAGGTAGGGTTCGGGCCGTCGCCCTTCCCTCTCTATAAATTGACCGTGGCCGCCTTTTGGGGTTCCTTCTTGACTCTCTGACTTCTTGAACATCCTCTTGAACAAGATCTAATCCCTCCCTCCGATCTCTTCGCTTGTTAGTGTAAATCCAAGTGAGATCGAGAGATCCAAGTGCATTTGCTTGTGAGTTTGCATCTAGTGGCACTTGGCGATTGTTGTTGCTGCGGATATTCTTATTACTCTTGGTGGTTGCCGCCACCTAGACGGTTTGGAGCAGCGGAGGAGATTAGGCACGAGTGGTGATTGTTCGTGGCCATCTCCCGGTGATTTGTAAGGGGTTTCTTGTACCTTCCCCGGCGGAGCGCCAAAGGTAACTCTAGTGGATTGCTCGTAGCTTGTGGATCCCCATCTTGTGTTGGTTGTGCGGCACCCTATTGAGGGTTAGGCGTGTGATGCCTATTAGCGCGTGAACCTCCAAGTGGGTGTATCGCTACAACGGGGACGTAGCTTGCCGGCAAGCAAGTGAACCTCGGAGGAAAAATTATTGTGTCAACTTGTCTCCGTGGTATTCTTTGATATTCATTTATTAATCTCTTGCCGGCTCGGTATACACACTTCTATCTCTTGTACTTACATTTGTTACTTTCTTGCAAGTTAATATTATACCTTGTTGTTAGTTACATTCTCTTATCTTGTGTAGTGATATTCATTATTGCTTATTTAGTTGTTGAATAGTTCCTTTGATATTGTTTGACTTAGAGTTTGTGATTATCTAGAATTGTGAATAGGTGGCTTGCATCTGTGTAGAGCTAGCGCAAACTTCGCTTCGCCATTTAGTTGTCTAACTAGTTTGTTTAAGTGTTGTTGTAGAAATTTTTATAGGCTATTCACCCCCCCTCTAGCCATTTAGGACCTTTCAGGGGGGTTCAATTAGGCAACTAAAAACTTTTACTCTAACTAAGGCCTCTAATTACCACCTAGTCAAAATCTATGCAAGAATGTAAACCATCTATATGTGTAACTAAGGTTTTGCTCGGTGTGTTGCTATCTCTACCGCAAAAGAGTTTTGCAACCTATGATCCAAACCTATTAACTAGCCTATCAACTAAGCTAGGAAAGGTAAAGCACACAACAAGGTAGCAAAGTAAATGCGGAAGCTAAAGAGTGAGGTAGAGATGCAAACTCCCGTCGACGACTCTGGTATTTTTACCGAGGTATCGAGAAGCACGCAAGCTTCCCCCTAGTCCTCGTTGGAGCCCCTCGCAAGGAATCCCTCGCAAGGGCCAAGCTCCCGGTCAGGTGACTCTGTGGATAGCTCCGGTCCTTCCCCACGCGCAAGTGGGTCTCCGGTTAAGCCACTCGTGGCAAAGCCTCTCCCGGATGCTTCCCGCCGTCTCCACTATCAAGCTTCCGGCCGAACCGCCGCAGACCTTGTTCCCTTCGGTACACGGTGGCGGCCACACCATAAACGCGGTTGGTGTGGTCTCGCAAGACTACAAGCCCCTCTGATGTACAACAATGGTGCACGCAAGCACCGAGTAGCAAGAGGTATGCAAACCTCACTAAACACTAGGCCTAAACCTAGAGCAAGCGCATGAGCGGTGGTCTAACTAGCCTAAGCACTTCGCAAAGCACCTACACTAATCACCATGTAAATCACTAAGCACTATGCATATGGAGGCACTAATATGGTGTAGCAACACTCTTGGTATGTTTCCTTACTCCTCCACACCTCATTTGGCCGGTTAGAGGTGGTATATATAGACCCCAAATCAAATAGAGCCGTTGGGGGGGGGGGCTGAAATCAGTTTTCTGTAGAGCATCAGATGCTACAGTGGTGGCATCGGAAGCTTCCTATGCTCATGTGATGAGTAGCCGTTGGAAAACTAGCCGTTAGACCTGTTTTTCGGGGGCATCAGACTCTACCACAATACTGTTCGTTCTAAGCTGATTTTATAGAGCATCGGATGCTGCATCGGAAGCTGGCATCGGATGCTGCATCGGAGCGTCCGTTGCTCTTTTTTCAGTGAGACAGCCTTTCATATTTTGGGCATAACTCTTAGCTCCGAACTCCGATTTCGATGATCTTGGACTTTTCGGAAAGCTAATGAAATTCTCTACAACTTTATGCTAATGCCATGTCAGTTTGAGCAAATCCAAAATCATGAGACAGTTTCAATTCAATCAGCTCTTGTGTCGGCTTGAGCGTTAACTTTGTTTGCGTCCGACCCTCTATTTCTTGTGTCTTGGACTTTGCTTGATCTTTGTAAGCCTCCAATACATATTGTAGGGTCTTGCTTGAAGTGTTGATCACTAGATCACCATATTGCCTTCGTCCAAGTCACATGTGCATCCTATTAGACTATAAAACAAACACTTGCAAACACATTAGTCCAATTTGGTTATATTGATCATCAAACACCAAAATCCAAAGATAAATGGGTCGAGGTCCATTTTACATACACATAACAATTGACAACTTAACATACTATAACTACAAACTTTTATTTATTATTAGTAAATACATGCGAACAACAATAAAAGGTCTATAATATAGTAGTACTCAAAATAAAGCATATCAATTCCTTAAACCTTATAAGCCCTACTATAGCCATATATAATCCAAAGCGCTAACAATGCTAACGTAAGACAACTCTACGGATCCTAGATATATTTTGCCATCTTGTCTTTCCACCGCCTCGGATGGCCTCACGCTCTTTGGGCCTGTCATTTCTTGGAGTGTTTCACCTTGAGCATCAATCTTGATGGCGACGACGTGTTTGTTCCCGCCAAGCGGATACGGAAGCTCATTTTTCTCCCGATGCAGGGCAACCCAATAGGCTCCCTTCCCGTCGGGCCTCACGTTGTCAGGGTATCCTGGTAGCTCAGCGAGTATCTCGGATGTGTTTGCGTTAGGCCCACGGATCCAATACCTAAGCAGCTTGCAAGGTCCGGTGAGTGCGACGATGAGGTGGGTCCTGTCCTCACTGATGGCGATGCCGTTAGGGTAGGTCACGCCGGACTGGAGCACGGTGACCTGGTTGGTCCGCGGACTGTACTTCATGATGCGCCCGGTGGAGTCCCCGGACGCGGTCACCATCTGGTGCTGTGACCGCCGGTAGGCCTTGCTACTATCAGTAAAATAGACATCGCCGGTTACCTGGTCGATGTCCACCCCATTGGTGAAGCGGAACGGCTCGCCGCCGGCCTCCGTGGCCAGCACGGTCGCCTCGCCGCCGCCTGGTCCCACCCGCATCAGCCCCATGTAGGCATCCGCGATGTATAGGTTGCCGGAGTCGCGGTGGAAGCGGAGGCCCAGCGGCCGGCCGCACGAGCTCTCCGTGGCCACCGGCGGGAGCTCGGACGGCGCGTCGCAGTTGTTCTTGGTGTAGCTCGGGCTGTACGTGAACGTGCTCCAGCCAGCTCCTTCGCCTCCGTACTTCAGGATGCGGCCGTCGGAGATGCTGACGTAAGGTCCGGCGCCGTGGCCGTCGAACGCGACGCTCTCGGGGCCGACCAGCGCGTCGGGCAGCTCCAGGCGCTGGCTGTTCGATGCGTCGATGGCCTTGGCTACGGCGGCCACGGCGGCGCACGGCAGGAGCAGCAGGACGGCGAGCAAGATCCCAAGCAGAACCAGCTTCGACGACGTGAACCGGCCCATGCTTGTGTTTCCGGCGAGGTTGGTTTCCGGTCGATGATGAGCAACCTCTTCTCGATGCTCGCTTGTTGCTTGTTGGCTGATCGCTGGTTCGGCTTGATGGGAAGGAGCTCCTCTTCCCTCCCGTTTTATTGGGACCTTTGTTCAAGTCCGAATCGATCAGTGCCAACAGAACAAATAATCGGACTAGAAGTTCTATTCAGAACAGGAACGAGACGTACGTACTCCGATTCTCTGACTTTTCGATTCCGTATTGATTGGCTTGTAATATATTATTAGTGCATTCGATCTTTTAATAACATACAAAATTTGTACAACGTAGATAGATAATAAGCACCCGAATTTTGATATCATGTGAAAAAATCACAACAGCTAACATGATTAAATGTTAAAATTTAAATATAAATTTATGATTTCACAAAATATGCAACAAGATCATATTTTATTAGGTTTCAACTAAATATATATTGAACTAGAAAAAAATGATGTGGGGTTCACACCTACATCCTACCACTACCGGAAAACTCAACTTTGTCGAGTGCCGCGTTTTTTGCCGAGTGCAATTTTTCGGGCACTCGGCAAATAAGCTCTTTGCCGAGAGCCAAATAAAAAACACTCGGCAAAAAAATTCTTTGTTTTGCCAAGTGTTTTTTCGGCACTCGGCAAAGAGGCGTCTTTGTCGAGTGTTTTTTCTTTGGCACTTCTCCACAACACCTTTTCACCTCGTTTTGCAAAGGTGCCAATACCACCAAGTGTACAACATCTTATGTATGTGTGTTAGCCTTTTCACAATCATTTATCAAAGGATTTTCGCTTGCACTCACCACGCCACTCAATCTTAGCAACATCGCAATGTTAGATTGCTCAAATGGCACTAGATGACCGATATGCAAACAAGTTTGCTCTTCTCAATAGCAAGGCCATCTATCCTAAATCTGGTCATAAATTTCTCTGCACGCTTATGACCGGTAAAATGAAATGCTCTACAAATATACCTTTGTCTTGCGCATTCCATTCCATCTTCTTCGGTATGTGATGCAACACATGCACCAACCTATCAACAAATGATATGATCCACTTCATATCATCACATCACATGACCTTCATGGTCCATCGATTTTGACCTAACTTGCTCTTCACCATTGCTTCGGTCCTTCGACGCCAAGTCTTTGCTCAAATCTCCCGACACTCGGTACCAACGGCTTCAAAGCCTCCAACTTGCCCTTCACCATTACAACCAGTCCATCAAGCCAAGTCTTGCCTTGATCTTCACCATCTTAGCCACATGATAACATGTCATGTCACATATGCAATAAGCTCCTCCATCACATGCATGAGCCTTGCAACATCCTTCAAGCCATTTCACCTCTATGCCATATGTTGCTCACACAATGAAAACCCTAAGACTAACAACCTATAGACATATTATGAAAATATATCTATGAATAATCAATGATATGAATTGGTACCATCAATCTTGGATAGTTTTTTCTAGAAATTCGGTCAAAGTCCAAAAAGTTTGACTTAAGACAACTCTAGAAATTGATTTTTTCAAGAGGGAGGGAGTATTCAACACTAGCACTGTATCTGTTGAGCTTTTAGGGCCATCCAATAGGCCAGCCCATTTAGCCATCTACAGATGTGACATGGGCTTCTTTCAGTTTTTTTTCATTTCATGTATGTTCCAATGGTCTGCCAATGTACGTGTATAGTACAACAAGTGTGATCTCCGATCATACATGCAATCGAACAGTACGAGTAGGCTTCAACAAGTGTTATCATTAGATTTATCTTTACAAATACTTTCTAATGATATTTGTTGTTTCCATTAGTTATATAAAATAATATAAATTAATGGTCAAAGTATAATCTCGAAGACCACACCAAGTCAAATCGCGCCTTATATCTGAGACGGAGGGGAGGGAATATTATTAGTGCATTCGATCTTTTAATAACATACAAAATTTGTACAACATAGATAGATAATAAGCACCCGAATTTTGATATCATGTGAAAAAATCACAACAGCTAACATGATTAAATGTTAAAATTTAAATATAAATTTATGATTTCACAAAATATGCAACAAGATCATATTTTATTAGGTTTCAACTAAATATATATGAACTAGAAAAAATGATGTGGGGTTCACACCTACATCCTACCGCTACCGGAAAAACTCAACTTTGTCGAGTGCCGCGTTCTTTGCGAGTGCAATTTTTCGGGCACTCGACAAAGAAGCTCTTTGCCAAGAGCCAAATAAAAAACACTCGGCGAAAAAATTCCATATTGGCTTGTAATATATTATTAGTGCATTTGATCTTTTAATAACATATATAATTTTACAACATAGAGATATAAGCACCCGAATTTGATATCATGCATGAAAAAAATCACAACAACTAACACTACCGGAGACGGGCTCTTTGCCGAGGGTCCTCGGCTTTGCCGAGGGCCAAAAATCGGGCTCTCGGCACACAGAGGCTCTCAGCAAAGCCATCTATGCCGAGAGCCTAACTCTCGGAAAAGAAAGGCTCTTGACAAAGAGCCTCTGTGGCTAACTCTCTTGACTTGAGAACGAGGTTAGGGTTCCAAGAGAACCAAGCCTTTGTGGCTACGTCAACAACATGGACTTAGGCAAATCTTGGTGGCAAGCTCACTCATCATAAATCAGTTGGTTGAGTTGCTTGTGGTGGAATCTGTCCATCCAGTTTTAAGTCCTCGACCTGGCCCGAGTGCTCGTATTTTTCTAGATTTATTCTAGGAGTTAACGTCAGGGTTACGCAACGTCTCCATCGACAGCGAGACGTCTGTGGTAACTTCGTGAATCTGAAGGTATGTCGGCTCAGTCCTTCGAGGATGCTCATAGGATTAGGGTATGCATACATGTGTCAATAGAGTTTAGTGTGCGTACGTGTTGTAGACGTCTACGTTGTATTGTGTATTTCTAAAAAAAAGAACTGGACTTAGAAGTTAGAACCATGATCCACGTACAAGGCCTAATATGCACATTTGTTTTGACACGAGGAACTTCCCCATTTCCATTGCAGCGAACAGAAATACAGGGTTTGAGAGATAACAATCGGAAGACTAGAAAGCAAAAGGGAAACCAGCTAACCGCTTACTACCACACATCCCTCATACAGTCATCACATCAATCCCAAGACAACAGAGTTTTTAATTAAGAAGCAGGCTAGCCACCACCACCTGGCGCACCAATCAGAGAGCAAAACACGCCAGCACCAGGGGCTTTCCTTCTTCACTTCTGATCGTCTTGGTATCTTCCAAAATGCTTCTTTGCTTTGGAAGCCAGTCCGCAATCGCCAGCATGGCATTGACTCCCTCAATTAGCTGTCTTTGTCTTCTTTGCCAAACAGTCCTGCCCAATAACTCATGAGTGCACAAGCATAACAAACAATTGTAGCAAGATAATTGACAATTTTCCCTTCAAAACAAATGGAATTGCGTGTTTTCCATATGGCTCAGCAAACAGCAGCAATTCCAAGAGCATGGAAATGCTTGCTAGATGGCAGCCAGCCTTCACACCAACTCCAACTTTGTTCAAGAGTTTTAGGAATGTTATTAGCATTAATAGCGTACTCCCTCCGTATCCTAATTAGAGGTCGTTCCGGGAGTTTAGCGATTTTGCCTAAAAGAAGACATTCCGACTTTTTGGACGTCGTTGCCCCTGGTGTTTCAGCTCCTGCATGCGTTTTTTTCGGCTCTCTCGCGCGCTGCCCCTTCGGCTCCCATGCACGCGTTAATAGCCACGCATCGTTAAAGCCCCTGCTTCAGCATTTTTCCTCTGAGGCTGAGGCACAGGGAATAACAGTGGCCCTTGCATCGGACCGGTGGCCTCTTCAAAGCGTTTATCCATTGCTGGGCCGAAAATACCAATCAAACGGCGCGAAAGGTATTCAAGAAAGTTGATTGATGATTGGTCATGGCCTCTGATACAGCTTTATACACTATTTGGGTCATTTTATGAATATCTTCCTCATCAGTGCTGTGGATTGGTGAGGAAGAAGAACCCTTGGGAATGGTTGCTTCTGGAAGACCTTGCCGCTCTTGTCTTGGAGAAAGTCATTAAGCACTTGCGTTGAAGCTCATCACAAGCTTGTTGTATTAAACTTCTCGAATCTGATGACAACTCTTCCATGGTCACATCCAGAATTTAATCGTCATTGATTTCAGGCATCTTGAAACAAAGGTGTCCCACTGGGCGTGCCAAAAAGTGTGTTGATGCAAAACGTGACACACCGCGCCTAACATACAGCAAGCCAAAAAGCTTGGCTTCAATCGGGTGCCCGGACGGTTTGGAATCCGGAGACGTGCCAGTCGGTTTGACCTGAGAACCAACAAGGGATAAAACTATGAGAATACCACTGGAACGTACCGGGTGAGACCAGACAGTTCCATATGTACGGCTTTGAAAGCCAATCACGATGGCACACAGCTATAGAAGCTGTCTGTCAAAGCATGTTTATAGAGTTATTCGGCTAACGTGAAAAAGAAAGCATGTAGGTATACCAACTGCCGAATGCACATATGAGGAAAGAACATGCTTAAACAAACAACAGACATCGTTTAAAAAAAACGTAGCGAATTGTAAACAAGCAGCTTGTGAATGTAAATCTATTCAAACAACACATGCATAGGCTACTCCAACTAGTGTGCCGCACGTCTAGTCTTCGCAAAACCCATCAAGCATAAACTAAGTCTACATCACTTCTTACGCCAGCCGGCTCCACTTGTCATATTTGCCTCCCGAACAAGATTACTGCCTTGCAAAATAGCCGACCGCTTATGCACTTGCCGAAACTCGAGAATTAACCGATCTTGATTTTCTGTCGAATGCCTCATATGACCATCTCTCGCACATTGGCCGTCTGTCATTCCCTTGCGTGTGCGAAAATCTGGGGTCAACACCTCCTCCAGCGATTGGCTCCTGTGCGGCGCTCATTAATAGCGCTGCACACTTCCTCCCCGCGACCACCAGGTATCGACCCTGGGACCTGGGCTCAGGACAGCTGCCTTGCCACACTAACCAATTGAACTCTATTTATTTCTTGCGTAGAACTCACCCGTAGCAGTATTTAATAGGGGTAAATAGGGAAAAATACTCTCTAATTAATGATTTATTAGTAACACACTTATGTCCTAAACGACTTCTAATTAGGATACGGAGGGAGTATGCTATAATCGTCCACACAACTTTAGCCGTGGAACATTCAAAGAAGAGATGTTGAATACTTTTATCAGAGCTACAAAACTGACATTTAGGTGAACCTGACCATTTCCTTCTGATCAGGTTATCTTTGGTTAACAAAGCATTATTGACATAAGCCACAAGAATATTTGATCTTGGAGGGAATTTTCCCCTTCGAGATCCTTTGTGATAATGGCCGACATCATTAGTAGTCATAGCTTTGTATACAGACTTAACACCAAATTTCCCTATGCTTCCGAAGCGTCAAGACACCAAATATACTCCATCTGTTAAACGCAACTCAGCGACCTGACTTGGGATGTCAAGCTAATGTAAGCTAAGAACATCCACCAACCATCTGGCGAATGGCAATGATCCTAATATGCCATCTATTCGGCAGCTCATCAATGTATCAGATAATTCAATTAAAATTTTGACGTAATGCTAATGTCTTTTATCAACGTGGTGAGACAATTTCAATTATAATTCAACCAATTGCTAATGTTTATTTTGGTAAAATTTATAGACTTAATACACACTATATTTTGTCATCCATTGTACGCGTGCGTTTATACATGATTCACGCTTATAATCCATATGAAACAAGAATAAGGTATACACGGCAAGACGACTGAAATTTGGATTAAACTGCATCACAATTGACAACTTAACATACTATAACTACAAACTGAAAGTTGTAGACTTGATACACACTATATTAATAATAAACGTATACAAATTGAGAATTCAACATAATATATATAGCTGCAAATTCTTTATTCATCAATAAAAGAACAGACAATAGAAGGTCTATATTAGTACTCGAAATAAACCATAGCTATAATAGCCTTAAATCTTAAGCCCTACTAGCCATATAATCCTAAGCGCTAACAATGATAACGTAAGACAACTTTACGGATCCCACGTAAAACTAGAACAAGGTATACATGACAAGACGAATGAAAGTATGTATGTATTAAACTGCATAACAATTGATAACTAACATACTATAACTACAAACTTTTATTTATTATTAGTAAATACAAGCGAGCAACAATAAAAGGTCTATAATATAGTAGTACTCAAAATAAACCATATCAATTCCTTAAACCTTATAAGCCCTACTATAGCCGTATATAATCCTAAGCGCTAACAATGCTAACGTAAGACAACTCTACGGATCCTAGATATATTTTGCCATCTTGTCTTTCCACCGCCTCGGTTGGCCTCACGCTCTTTGGGCCTGTCATTTCTTGGAGTGTTTCACCTTGAGCATCAATCTTGATGGCGACGAGGTGTTTGTTCCCGCCAAGCGGATACGGAAGCTCATTTTTCTCCCGATGCAGCGCAACCCAATAGGCTCCCTTCCCGTCGGGCCTCACGTTGTCAGGGTATCCTGGTAGCTCAGCGAGTATCTCGGATGTGTTTGCGTTAGGCCACGGATCCAATACCTAAGCAGCTTGCAAGGTCCGGTGAGTGCGACGATGAGGTGGGTCCTGTCCTCGCTGATGGCGATGCCGTTAGGGTAGGTCACGCCGGACTGGAGCACGGTGACCTGGTTGGTCCGCGGACTGTACTTCATGATGCGCCCGGTGGAGTCCCCGGACGCGGTCACCATCTCGTGCTGTGACCGCCGGTAGGTCTTGCTACTATGAGTAAAATAGACGTCGCCGGTGACCTGGTCGATGTCCACCCCATTGGTGAAGCGGAACGGCTCGCCGCCGGCCTCCGTGGCCAGCACGGTCGCCTCGCCGCCGCCTGGTCCCACCCGCATCAGCCCCATGTAGGCATCCGCGATGTATAGGTTGCCAGAGTCGCGGTGGAAGCGGAGGCCCAGCGGCCGGCCGCACGTGCTCTCCGTGGCCACCGGCGGGAGCTCGGACGGCGCGTCGCAGTTGTTCTTGGTGTAGCTCGGGCTGTACGTGAACGTGCTCCAGCCAGCTCCTTCGCCTCCGTACTTCAGGATGCGGCCGTCGGAGATGCTGACGTAAGGTCCGCGCCGTGGCCGTCGAACGCGACGCTCTCGGGGCCGACCAGCGCGTCGGGCAGCTCCAGGCGCTGGCTGTTCGATGCGTCGATGGCCTTGGCTACGGCGGCCACGGCGGCGCACGGCAGGAGCAGCAGGACGGCGAGCAAGATCCAAGCAGAACCAGCTTCGACGACGTGAACCGGCCCATGCTTGTGTTTCCGGCGAGGTTGGTTTCCGGTCGATGATGAGCAACCTCTTCTCGATGCTCGCTTGTTGCTTGTTGGCTGATCGCTGGTTCGGCTTGATGGGAAGGAGCTCCTCTTCCCTCCCGTTTTATTGGACCTTTGTTCAAGTCCGAATCGATCAGTGCCAACAGAACAAATAATCGGACTAGAAGTTCTATTCAGAACAGGAACGAGACGTACGTACTCCGATTCTGACTTTTCGATTCCGTATTGATTGGCTTGTAATATATTATTAGTGCATTCGATCTTTTAATAACATACAAAATTTGTACAACGTAGATAGATAATAAGCACCCGAATTTTGATATCATGTGAAAAATCACAACAGCTAACATGATTAAATGTTAAAATTTAAATATAAATTTATGATTTCACAAAATATGCAACAAGATCATATTTTATTAGGTTTCAACTAAATATATATTGAACTAGAAAAAATGATGTGGGGTTCACACCTACATCCTACCACTACCGGAAAACTCAACTTTGTCGAGTGCCGCGTTCTTTGCCGAGTGCAATTTTTCGGGCACTCGGCAAATAAGCTCTTTGCCGAGAGCCAAATAAAAAACACTCGGCAAAAAAATTCTTTGTTTTGCCAAGTGTTTTTTCGGCACTCGGCAAAGAGGCGTCTTTGTCGAGTGTTTTTTCTTTGGCACTTCTCCACAACACCTTTTCACCTCGTTTTGCAAAGGTGCCAATACCACCAAGTGTACAACATCTTATGTATGTGTGTTAGCCTTTTCACAATCATTTATCAAAGGATTTTCGCTTGCACTCACCACGCCACTCAATCTTAGCAACATCGCAATGTTAGATTGCTCAAATGGCACTAGATGACCGATATGCAAACAAGTTTGCTCTTCTCAATAGCAAGGCCATCTATCCTAAATCTGGTCATAAATTTCTCTGCACGCTTATGACCGGTGAAATGAAATGCTCTACAAATATACCTTTGTCTTGCGCATTCCATTCCATCTTCTTCGGTATGTGATGCAACACATGCACCAACCTATCAACAAATGATATGATCCACTTCATATCATCACATGACCTTCATGGTCCATCGATTTTGACCTAACTTGCTCTTCACCATTGCTTCGGTCCTTCGACGCCAAGTCTTTGCTCAAATCTTCCGACACTCGGTACCAACGGCTTCAAAGCCTCCAACTTGCCCTTCACCATTACAACCAGTCCATCAAGCCAAGTCTTGCCTTGATCTTCACCATCTTAGCCACATGATCACATGTCATGTCACATATGCAATAAGCTCCTCCATCACATGCATGAGCCTTGCAATCCTTCAAGCCATTTCACCTCTATGACATATGTTGCTCACACATGAAAACCTATAGACTAACCACCTATAGACATATTATGAAAATATATTCTATGATATATCTAATGATATGAATTTGGTACCATCAATCTTGATAGTTTTTCTAGAAATTCGGTCAAAGTTCAAAAAGTTTTACTTAAGACAACTCTAGAAATTGATTTTTTCAGGAGGGAGGGAGTATTCAACACTAGCACTGTATCTGTTGAGCTTTTAGGGCATCCAATAGGCCAGCCCATTTAGCCATCTACAGATGTGACATGGGCTTCTTTCAGTTTTTTTTCATTTCATGTATGTTCCAATGGTCTGCCAATGTACGTGTATATGTACAACAAGTGTGATCTCCGATCATACATGCAATCGAACAGTACGAGTAGGCTTCAACAAGTGTTATCATTAGATTTATCTTTACAAATACTTTCTAATGATATTTTTGTTGTTTCCATTAGTTATATAAATAATATAAATTAATGGTCAAAGTATAATCTCGAAGACCACACCAAGTCAAATCGCGCCTTATATCCTGAGACGGAGGGAGTATTATTAGTGCATTCGATCTTTTAATAACATACAAAATTTGTACAACATAGATAGATAATAAGCACCTGAATTTTGATATCATGTGAAAAAATCACAACAGCTAACATGATTAAATGTTAAAATATAAATATAAATTTATGATTTCACAAAATATGCAACAAGATTATATTATTAGGTTTCAACTAAATATATATTGAACTAGAAAAAAATGATGTGGGGTTCACACCTACATCCTACCGCTACCGGAAAACTCAACTTTGTCGAGTGCCGTGTTCTTTGCTGAGTGCAATTTTTCGGGCACTCGCAAAGAAGCTCTTTGCCGAGAGCCAAAAAAAAACACTCGGCGAAAAAAATTCCGTATTGGCTTGTAATATTATTAGTGCATTTGATCTTTTAATAACATATATAATTTGTACAACATAGAAATAAGCACCCAAATTTTGATATCATGCATGTAAAAAAATCACAACAACTAACACTACCGGAGACGGGCTCTTTGCCGAGGGCCAAAAATCGGGCTCTCGGCACACAGAGGCTCTCAGCAAAGCCATCTATGCCGAGAGCCTAACTCTCGGCAAGAAAGGCTCTTGACAAAGAGCCTCTGTGCGAGAGCCGAGCCCTCGACATAGAAACCACCCTCGACAAACGTGGAACCCGCAAATGGCCCCCTCTGCGTGTTAGGCTCTAGGCAAAGGTTTTTTTTTGTAAATTCTTTGCCGAGAGCCTTGACCCTGGCTCTCGGCAAAGATGCTATTTGCCGAGAGCTCTAGGAACCTCTCGGCAAAGAATATTATTTTTTTTGTTTTTTGCTTCCAATTTTTATTGAGTTTGCTACCGTTCTAAAAGCCAAGATTTTAATTTTGTGTATTTTCCATTCTTTTTGCTTTATTTTGCGCAATTTCTTCATTTTCTTGATTTTTCTGCAAGACACTCGTTTTAAACTGCAGGTGTATGAAATAATGAAACTTAGCGGTTCAAAAAATGGTATTAATTGTTCCGAGGGTATTTCTACACCGTATCTAGAGACAGACACGGAAACTCGACCGCGTCTCGTGCACGAGACACGGTGACCAAGTTGCGCGGGATTGAATTTAAAATTATTAAAAATACAAACGGAGTCGAAAAAATATGAAAATAGACGAGAGATCTTAACAAAAAAATTTCTTTGCCGAGAGCTCGCTAATGCTCTCGGCAAAGAGACTCTTTGCCGAGAGCCAAGGCCAGGGCTCTTGACAAAGAATTTAACAAAAAAAGAAAATGGTCTTTGCCAATAATAACCATTGAAATTATTTTATTTTATAAATAATTTCTCAACCCAGTAATAGTGAGAAACTATATAAAGTAACCTATAGATCTATATTTAAATAATCACCTGTGGTATTTGGACAAAAAGTAATCATGTAGCCCTAAGTTTACTATGCATACAAATTGCTACATATGCCATTAATAAATATAAAAAATATCCCTCAAATCTACATCTAATCTACCAAAACCTTCTATTAAAAAGTATTTTAAATTACATATATATGTTTTAACATTATCTAATTCTATTAATTTTAACTAGCAAACGTGTCCATACATTACATCTTGTTGCGTGATCACCTAAACGCCTTGTGTCATCTAATCTAATGTTTATGGAATCAGAATTCATACAATGATGGATGCATAAATATGCACATTTGCGACTCGTATGATGAGCATGATCAGGAATTGAGTTCAGAAGAGACAAGTATAGACACAAGAGCATCGTGGGAAGTTAAAATAACGATGGAAGAATCTATTCACTCTTTAATATTAACTATCTAAGATTTATAGGATCTAGATGGCTAGAGGAGGTGAATAGCCTACAAAAATTTCTACTATAAATCCACAAACACTAGAAATAGGTTATTTGTACAGTATGAGGTCCTAAGATAGCAACTATTTGCTCTAGCACTAACTCACCCAATGCAAGCCATATACAATGCTAGTAGCTTGGTCTCTATGCTATGTCACAGCACCTAACAAGCTACCAACTACATAAAAGCTACAAGTAGCTAGAGCTACTAATAAAGCACCTACAGCTAGTTACAACTACCATTACTTATAGGCAGCTACTCAAGCAACAATTACACTAACATGCACCAGATATGAATGAAATGCACAAGTATAGTAGAGCAAACCAAACGGGGCAAGAGGTGACACAGGATATATCTCCGAGGTTTGGTTGCTTGCGACAACCTATGTCCTCGTTGTGGCAAGTCCCAACTTAATGGTTCGTGCGCTAATTGGCCTCCACACTCCAAACCCATGACTTGGGTGCCGCAAGAACACTCAAGAAGTGCACTTGAACTCACGACGATTCCATTAGAGTTGCTCTTCATGGTCTCCCGCGAGGATGAGCACAAGAGCCCCTTACAAATCACTTGATCAGAGCTGGCAAGAAGCACCAAAGCCACTCAACGATCTCTTCAATCATCAGGCTAGCTAGGTGATGGCAGTCACCGAGAGTAACAATAGATCCACCAGCCCAACTCGCCCAACTAGCACCACAAGATGCAAGAATGCCATACAAATGCACTAGACACTCTCTAATCTCACCCAAATGAGGAATCAAAGGATGCAAGTGAGTGTAAGTGCAATCTAGCCCTATTGCGAGTTTTGGTGATAATGACCACATAATCAGGGGACTAATGAAATTTGTCAAGATGACAAACAACTTAAACAAAATGGAGGGTGATGTACAGGTTGTTGGACCCCTCAATAGCAAAAGGATATGGCTCCTAGCTCAAAGAAGTTTTATTTATTTTTCTTCTTAAAAATCGAGTTTAGGAAAAGCCATACTACTAAAGGGGATGGAAACACGCAAGCCTAAATGTGTAATAAAGTGCTAAACCTCCACCAATATCCTCATATATCTTGCCTAAGCAGCGAGTGAAACAGTTTCCCATTTAGAGCAAAATAGGTAGAGCGACAATGTCACCCTAGAGAGTGGCAATGTCGCAGTCCGGCGGTGCCACGCCTTGGGTGGCACTCCCACAACTTAAACTTTCCCATTGGCAAAGAGGGGTATATCCTTCAACCCTCTCTCGCCCAACGGTAACTTTTGGCCATTTGCATCTAGATCTGACCAGAGAAGCTCTGCTCTCTCTCACTCCTACTCCATTGGAGCACCTCAACCTTCTCCATTTGATTTCCACTCAAATATTGAGAGATTGAGCCTCCAAACAACACTTAGTTCATGTTGTGTCCGACGATTTGCATGTATTACTCTTGGAGCCTGCTCCGAGCTAGCTAGTGCGTCAGCCGATGAGCTTGCCAACTCTTGTGGCAGCCCCGCGGAGTTTGTAAGCACCCCAATCATCTATCGAAATCACTCGTTAACTGATGAGGCACGAGTCCGATCTTCCGAGAGGTAAAGGGGTAATTTCAATTGGTTGAGTCTCTACATTGATGATCTGACTTCAAATTAGACACGATTCGAATCCTGCAAACGCTACACCGCTGCTTCGTTGGTTATCAACCAAGCATAACTTGATTGACCTAGCCGAGAAGGATTTTTCTGCAAATGATATTGAAGAACACAAGCAAGAAGGTAAAGACACGCAATCTGAAATTGCAAATATGAATTGAGGCAAACTGAATAAGGAGTTCAAGCTCTTGATTTGAAAGGTCTAGTCGACACAGGCGAGAAGAACAAGAACATGGGCCCTGGACCACGGTAAACGGACTTGTCGCCATGGTTAGAATGATCTAGAAAGTTTCAACTGCGGAAACTTCAACTAAACAAAATTGGCGGCTAATTGGCAGTGGCTACTAAGATAAAATAGGCATAGAGGGTGACCTAGGGTTGGAGGCGCACCAAGGGGGGCACCCAGAACATGGGCCAAAAGCTAGCCCCACTCGATACAAGGCCAGGTTGGCCCAAAAATAGGTGTCGCAACAACTTTTCATGGTCACACAGCATGATCCACTAACGTTCTGGAGCTAGGACCAGACCCAAAATGATGACGTTGTCGTCCCATTTCCAACGAATATTCACACGCCATGTTTCGACGCCGTATGATGGAGATATCGCCGAAACCGTGCATGGATGTAGGCTGAATCTGAACCGGACGTGGAAACTGAGTTGGTGACGATTTGTAACTTGGAGAAGACCATGGCGCAAGTGTGTCCAGCATGATGATGTCCTCATCATTAACTCTCTTGACTTGAGAACGAGGTTAGGGTTCCAAGAGAACCAAGCCTTTGTGGCTACCTCAACAACATGGACTTAGGCAAATCTTGGTGGCAAGCTCACTCATCATAAATCAGTTGGTTGAGTTGCTTGTGGTGGAATCTGTCCATCCAGTTTTAAGTCCTCGACCTGGCCCGAGTGCTCGTATTTTTCTAGATTTATTCTAGGAGTTAACGTCAGGGTTACGCAACGTCTCCATCGACAGCGAGACGTCTGTGGTAACTTCGTGAATCTGAAGGTATGTCGGCTCAATCCTTCGAGGATGCTCATAGGATTACGGTATGCATACATGTGTCAATAGGGTTTAGTGTGCGTACGTGTTGTAGACGTCTACGTTGTATTGTGTAATTCTAAAAAAAGAACTGGACTTAGAAGTTCGAACCATGATCCACGTACAAGGCCTAATATGCACATTTGTTTTGACGCGAGGAACTTCCCCATTCCATTGCAGCGAACGAAAATACAGGGTTTGAGAGATAACAATCGGAAGACTAGAAAGCAAAGGGAAACCAGCTAACCGCTTACTACCACACATCCCTCATACAGTCATCACATCAATCCCAAGACAACAAGAGTTTTTAATTAAGCAGGCTAGCCACCACCACCTGGCGCACCAATCAGAGAGCAAAACGCGCCAGCACCAGGGGCTTTCCTTCTTCACTTCTGATCGTCTTGGTATCTTCCAAAATGCTTCTTTGCTTTGGAAGCCAGTCCACAATCGCCAGCATGGCATTGACTCCCTCAATTAGCTGCTCTTTGTCTTCTTCGCCAAACAGTCCTGCCCAGTAACTCATGAGTGCACAAGCATAACAAACAATTGTAGCAAGAGGATGGTGTTTCTATCAATGGCAGGTAATGGTGACCACGGCAGGCATTTTGTCGGAGACGAAGCAGGAGGAAGTCAGACACTAACTCACCGGCGCCATAGGTAAGAAACTAGATTCTTGCCCCCTTGCGGTAGCCTTCCTTGCTTATCTATCTCTAATTTACTATCCACCTCCTTCCAGGGTGGGGTCTTTCTCCAGCCAAGCTTGGGTTCCTCCTCCAGAAACGGTAGCTCCAATAGCTCTTTTCAATCTTTTCCCTAAGCCACCAGATCCTGAGCTTGATGATTCACTCTAGCAGACCCGTTTGAATGCCCTTTGGTACCACGAGGAAAAGGATAAGGCCCAGAAGGAACTGGAAGATGCATCCAAGAAGCATGGCATTGAGAAAGCTGAATGGGCAAACCAACAGAAACAGCTCTGCGGCATCATTACAGGTTAGCAGAGTTTTGGTCCTCTTCTTCTGTTTGAGCTTACCTTGCCTGACGCATCCCTTCTTCCTGCTAGCCCTTTTTGCAGAGAATGACCGTCTAAAAATGGCAGTGAAAAAATTGCCATTAAGGTGAATGCTCATGGGGACTCAGCCGAAGCTCGTCTTGACGCTGTGGATGGCCGCATAGATCAGGCCGTCATCCAAGGTGTGCATGCTGGGGTTTCCCTCGGGTTAGCGGCAATGAGTTCTTGGACCAAAGAGGATTACTCCTTTCTACCAGTCGGCTTCGCAGGTGGATACCTGGATGAAATGGAAGGTATCGAAGATTACGATGATCATGCCGCTGCCATTGCTGAAACTACTGATCCACAGTCTGTTCTGAACAAATTATTCCAAGGGTAGTTTGTACTAGGACAAATCTGTGAATGAAGTTTGTAACAGATGAAACTTGTTCTTCTCTGAATAATTCTATTTTCATCTCTCAGTGATTTTCCTGATTGCAACATCCCTTCAGAGAAAACGTCTCCCGAACACATGACGTCATCTTAGTCGATTAGATCTCGTTTTTTACATGTCATGTCGCTCGGCATCTTACTTACTGCACTCCACCTTTCTCTTCTCCCGATAAAGCTGCCAACTTGAAAAATGCTAGGGCTACCAGGGTCATGAATATTCTTGTACCAAAGGCAATATAAACAATATCGGCTATAACTTAAATTCTTGGAACATTTTTTCTGCTAAAGGCGATGCTTTACATCGACTATCTTTGTATACAATATCTTGAATCTGCCTTACATACAATTACCATGCAATCGGCTTTTAACAAGTAATGCCGAAGCTTCAACTCATAAGCAACACAAAAAACATATATTCATAGCCGAATACCCGTCTCTGGGTCTAACATTTTCGGCTAAGGCAAGCTACTACTCATCTTTTTCCTTTCAATTTTGTATAAGGGCCGATCTTATTGTAAAGCTATCGGCCGCCACGTACAACTCGAGACGATTACCAAGCTGTGGAAGTGCCTTCGTATATTCTTCAATTTCATCAAAAGCTGTTGTACGCCACCTTACGTGAATTCTTGATCTTCTTTTGGCAGTGGAGAAATAGGCAGAACTCTTTCAAAAGGTTTATAATCTGGATCAACCTCGCATATATTGGTCTTGCCTCGGCTTTATCACTAACACTTTATTCCTTGTCAGCCGACATGAAACCCGGTTCTAACTTCTCTCCATTGCCACCAATTTACTCAAAAATTAAATTGAGAGCCGATTGTTTGAATCGGTTGTTGGTCCTTGTTGAAAACGTTCACAGAACCTGCTTCCCAAGCTCTTCTAGAGAAGCACTCGATACCATCATATTCCCAGTAGATGGGCTCTGCATTGGCAACACTCACCGAATCATCAACATGGACAATTTCGATATCATCTCCAATCCACTAGATGAGGAATTGGTGCATAGTTGATGCAGTTTGCATGTATCCAATCCCTTTCTAATAGCAAACTGTATGCCCCCTTGCCATCGATGACGAAGAAAGTAGTAATCAGAGTTTTAGACCCGATTGTCAACTCAACATGAACTGCTCCCCGAGTATCAGAAGAATTACCAGCAAAGTCTCTCAACACCATGTCGGTCTTCAATAGTTCTTCACTTGTCATCCCAAGTTTTTCTGAAGGTGGTATATGACATGATATTTATAGCAGCTCCTCCATCAATAAACATTTTGGTTAATGGCTTGCCATTAACATACCCCCTCATATAAAGTGGCTTCAAATGTCGATGCTTAGCTGGTTATCAAAAACTGCCCGTTGAGCCAAAACAAGATGAGCTAACAAATCTTGGAATTCATCTTCGTCGAAATCTGAATACACTTCCTCTCGGATATCTTGATCTTCAGGGGCTATGAATTCAGATGGAAGAAAGAACGCCATGCATGCATCAGCCGAACGATCACCGCCATCAGGCTTCTCTTTAGGACGCCAAATTTGCTTTGTCCTGGCGCCGTTTGTGTTAACTCCCTATTCCTCAGGCGCTGCACTCTTCTTTTCTGGCTCTTTCTCAATCCTGGTGGACACCACTGTCCTTTCTGCCAAACATATTCGCGATATTCTTCTTCTCCAGTGCGAGCCCAATTTTGATCGGCAAATCCTCTTCCTTGCCGATTCTCGGAACTGTTTATTTTTAAGCGCCGATCGTCCTTAGGGATTCGTGCCCCAAGCCTTTCATGGACCGAACGGCGGTTGACTCGAGACTGCCTATATTCAGAATACTGATCCAGGGCAGTTGTTCTTAGCAGGCAGCTTCAAGCCTTCATTCCAACAATACTTGAAAAACGAGCATCCCCAGTGTGATTCTTTGGCTTTAGGCCGAATTGATTTTGCATCATATAAGCCATCTTATGCATGATGAGGTCAAAACTTGAAACTGGAGCCGCTTGTGCTTGTCCCCCAATATGTGCCCCTGCTGAACTTTTATAGCCTGAGTTGGAAAAGCATTAATTGCATTATAATCAATAAACTCTTGATATCCATCTCCAAACATGTTCTTTTGTATCCTGTACGTTACGGGAGACACCCTGAACGCAGACTGTGGGACATTCCCTGTTGTGCCGAACGAGAGCTGGCCATAAGTTGTGGGGGGTTGTTGTGTTTCATGCGGGACCATCCCACCTGCACTTGTACCAGCTCCGCCGCCTTCAGCATTTTTCCTCTGAGGCTGAGGCACAGGGAATAACAGTGGCCCTTGCATCAGACCGACGACCTCTTCAAAGCGTTTATCCATTGCTGGGCCAAAAATACCAATCATAACGGCGCGAAAGGTATTCAAGAAAGCTGATTGATGATTGGTCATGGCCTCTGATACAACTTTATACACTATTTGGGTCATTTTATTAATATCTTCCTCATCAGTGCTGTCGGATTGGTGAGGAAGAAGAACCCTTGGGAATGGTTGCTTCTGAAAGACCTTGCCGCTCTTGTTCTTGGAGAAAGTCATTAAGCACTTGCGTTGAAGCTCATCAAAAGCTTGTTGTATTAAACTTCTCGAATCTGATGGCAACTCTTCCATGGTCACATCCAGAATTTGATCGTCGTTGATTTCAGGCATCTTGAAACAAAGGTGTCCCACTGGGCGTGCCAAAAAGTGTGTTGATGCAAAACGTGACACACCGCGCCTAACACACAGCAAGCCGAAAAGCTTGGCTTCAATCGGGTGCCCGGACGGTTTGGAATCCGGAGGCGTGCCAGTCGGTTTGACCTGAGAACCAACAAGGGATAAAACTGTGAGAATACCACTGGAACATGTCGGGTGAGACCAGACAGTTCCATATGTACGGCTTTGAAAGCCAATCACGATGGCACACAGCTATAGAAGCTGTCTGTCAAAGCATGTTTATAGAGTTATTCGGCTAACGTGAAAAAGAAAGCATGTAGGTATACGAACTGCCGAATGCACATATGAGGAAAGAACATGCTTAAACAAACAACAGACATCGTTTAAAAAAAACATAGCGAATTGTAAACAGGCAACTTGTGAATATAAATCTATTCAAACAACACATGCATAGGCTACTCCAACTAGTGTGCCGCACGTCTAGTCTTCGTAAAACCCATCAAGCATAAACTAAGTCTACATCACTCCTTATAATTAGATTAATCCACCACAAGATACAATCTAATTATAAGAAGCTAAAAGCATGCATGTATCCAAACAGATCTATAAAAACTTATTACTCGTGTAAGCTTAACCAAGATCGATAAACTAGCCGAGTTGGGGTCCATGAGGAAGGAACATACAACAAGCACGATTAAATTAAACTAAAACCTGCATCTGCCGCACGATACCCAGTTTTACTATAGCCTAATTGTGGTTGACATGCATGAACTCGCAACATGTAACAATCTAGATTGAAAATTAACTCGACCATCATGATCTTGCGATTAAAGAGACACAAGTAAACTTGTGAAGCAGGGGCCGAATAAAAGTCAATCTAGATTGGGCAAAAGAGTGTTACAAAATTAAATAAACAATGCAACACATGATAACTTAATGAATCTATCGGATTTGCCAAATCTAACAGAGCCGATAACTATCTCGCTTCTGCTAAACATATGAATAAATGTCTGCCGCACGGTATCTACCCATAAGCAGAGCATAAGCAAAGACTTCTTGATCGCTAACAAGGGTCCGCCGCACGACCATTGAAAACAAGGAAGACTACTTGCATCATATCTAAATCCACCGCATGATACTAGACATGATAACAAGGTTGCCAGGACTTACAGAGGTCGACGGATCGATGATTCCTCTCGAAGAACTCGACGACACGACTAAGGACTCGAAGGTGGCACGAGGTCGGTTTGTATTGATATGGTTGTGAACAGTTTTACAATGGCCGAGGGTTATATTTATACCTTGGACAAAAAACGAATCCTAGACGATTACGATTTACATAACAAAAATTGGAAAGATACAAGTCCTACCCCTATTCTTTTCGGCGCTCTCCATTGTCACGCATCTTCTTACGCCAGCCGGCTCCACTTGTCATATTTGCCTCCCGAACAAGATTACTGCCTTGCAAAATAGCCGACCGCTTATGCACTTGCCGAAACTCCGAGAATTAACCGATCTTGATTTTCTGTCGAATGCCTCATATGACCATCTCTCGCACATTGGCCCGTCTGTCATTCCCTTGCGTGTGCGAAAATCTGGGGTCAACACCTCCTCCCAGCGATTGGCTCCTGTGCGGCGCTCATTAATAGCGCTGCACACTTCCTCCCCGCGACCACCAGGTATCGACCCTGGGACCTGGGCTCACGGGACAGCTGCCTTGCTACACTAACCAATTGAACTCTATTTATTTCTTGCGTAGAACTCACCCGTAGCAGTATTTAATAGGGGTAAATAGGGAAAAATACTCTCTAATTAATGATTTATTAGTAATCACACTTATGTCCTAAACGACTTCTAATTAGGATACGGAGGGAGTATGCTATAATCGTCCACACAACTTTAGCCGTGGAACATTCAAAGAAGAGATGTTGAATACTTTTATCAGCGCTACAAAACTGACATTTAGGTGAACCTGACCATTTCCTTCTGATCAGGTTATCTTTGGTTAACAAAGCATTATTTGACATAAGCCACAAGAATATTTTGATCTTGGAGGGAATTTTCCCCTTCGAGATCCTTTTGTGATAATGGCCGACATCATTAGTAGTCATAGCTTTGTATACAGACTTAACACCAAATTTCCCTATGCTTCCGAAGCGTCAAGACACCAAATATACTCCATCTGTTAAACGCAACTCAGCGACCTGACTTGGGATGTCAAGCTAATGTAAGCTAAGAACATCCACCAACCATCTGGCGAATGGCAATGATCCTAATATGCCATCTATTCGGCAGCTCATCAATGTATCAGATAATTCAATTAAAATTTTGACGTAATGCTAATGTCTTTTATCAACGTGGTGAGACAATTTCAATTATAATTTCAACCAATTGCTAATGTTTTATTTTGGTAAAATTTATAGACTTAATACACACTATATTTTGTCATCCATTGTACGCGTGCGTTTATACATGATTCACGCTTATAATCCATATGAAACAAGAATAAGGTATACACGGCAAGACGACTGAAATTTGGATTAAACTGCATCACAATTGACAACTTAACATACTATAACTACAAACTGAAAGTTGTAGACTTGATACACACTATATTAATAATAAACGTATACAAATTGAGAATTCAACATAATATATATAGCTGCAAATTCTTTATTCATCAATAAAAAGAACAGACAATAGAAGGTCTATATTAGTACTCGAAATAAACCATAGCTATATAATAGCCTTAAATCTTAAGCCCTACTAGCCATATAATCCTAAGCGCTAACAATGCTAACGTAAGACAACTTTACGGATCCCACGTAAAACTAGAACAAGGTATACATGACAAGACGAATGAAAGTATGTATGTATTAAACTGCATAACAATTGATAACTTAACATACTATAACTACAAACTTTTATTTATTATTAGTAAATACAAGCGAGCAACAATAAAAGGTCTATAATATAGTAGTACTCAAAATAAACCATATCAATTCCTTAAACCTTATAAGCCCTACTATAGCCGTATATAATCCTAAGCGCTAACAATGCTAACGTAAGACAACTCTACGGATCCTAGATATATTTTGCCATCTTGTCTTTCCACCGCCTCGGTTGGCCTCACGCTCTTTGGGCCTGTCATTTCTTGGAGTGTTTCACCTTGAGCATCAATCTTGATGGCGACGAGGTGTTTGTTCCCGCCAAGATACGGATACGAAGCTCATTTTTCTCCCGATGCAGCGCAACCCAATAGGCTCCCTTCCCGTCGGGCCTCACGTTGTCAGGGTATCCTGGTAGCTCAGCGAGTATCTCGGATGTGTTTGCGTTAGGCCCACGGATCCAATACCTAAGCAGCTTGCAAGGTCCGGTGAGTGCGACGATGAGGTGGGTCCTGTCCTCGCTGATGGCGATGCCGTTAGGGTAGGTCACACCGGACTGGAGCACGGTGACCTGGTTGGTCCGCGGACTGTACTTCATGATGCGCCCGGTGGAGTCCCCGGACGCGGTCACCATCTGGTGCTGTGACCGCTGGTAGGTCTTGCTACTGTCAGTAAAATAGACATCGCCGGTGATCTGGTCGATGTCCACCCCATTGGTGAAGCGGAACGGCTCGCCGCCGGCCTCCGTGGCCAGCACGGTCGCCTCGCCGCCGCCTGGTCCCACCCGCATCAGCCCCATGTAGGCATCCGCGATGTATAGGTTGCCGGAGTCGCGGTGGAAGCGGAGGCCCAGCGGCCGGCGCACGAGCTCTCCGTGGCCACCGGCGGGAGCTCGGACGGCGCGTCGCAGTTGTTCTTGGTGTAGCTCGGGCTGTACGTGAACGTGCTCCAGCCAGCTCCTTCGCCTCCGTACTTCAGGATGCGGCCGTCGGAGATGCTGACGTAAGGTCCGGCGCCGTGGCCGTCGAACGCGACGCTCTCGGGGCCGACCAGCGCGTCGGGCAGCTCCAGGCGCTGGCTGTTCGATGCGTCGATGGCTTTGGCTACGGCGGCCACGGCGGCGCACGGCAGGAGCAGAAGGACGGCGAGCAAGATCCCAAGCAGAACCAGCTTCGACGACGTGAACCGGCCCATGCTTGTGTTTCCGGCGAGGTTGGTTTCCGGTCGATGATGAGCAACCTCTTCTCGATGCTCGCTTGTTGCTTGTTGGCTGATCGCTGGTTCGGCTTGATGGGAAGGAGCTCCTCTTCCCTCCCGTTTTATTGGGACCTTTGTTCAAGTCCGAATCGATCAGTGCCAACAGAACAAATAATCGGACTAGAAGTTCTATTCAGAACAGGAACGAGACGTACGTACTCCGATTCTCTGACTTTTCGATTCCGTATTGATTGGCTTGTAATATATTATTAGTGCATTCGATCTTTTAATAACATACAAAATTTGTACAACGTAGATAGATAATAAGCACCCGAATTTTGATATCATGTGAAAAAATCACAACAGCTAACATGATTAAATGTTAAAATTTAAATATAAATTTATGATTTCACAAAATATGCAACAAGATCATATTTTATTAGGTTTCAACTAAATATATATTGAACTAGAAAAAATGATGTGGGGTTCACACCTACATCCTACCACTACCGGAAAACTCAACTTTGTCAAGTGCCGCGTTCTTTGCCGAGTGCAATTTTTCGGGCACTCGGCAAATAAACTCTTTGCCGAGAGCCAAATAAAAAACACTCGGCAAAAAAATTCTTTGCTGAGTGCCAAAAAAATACACTTGGCAAAGAAATTCTTTGCCGAGTGTTTTTTTGGCACTCGGCAAAGAGGCTTCTTTGTCGAGTGTTTTTTCTTTGGCACTTCTCCACAACACCTTTTCACCTCGTTTTGCAACGGTGCCAATACCACCAAGTGTACAACATTTTATGTATGTGTGTTAGCCTTTTCACAATCATTTATCAAAGGATTTTCGCTTGCACTCACCACGCCACTCAATCTTAGCAACATCGCAATGTTAAATTGCTCAAATGGCACTAGATGACCGATATGCAAGCAAGTTTGCTCTTCTTAATAGCAAGACCATCTATCCTTAATCTGGTCATAAACTTCTCTGCACGCTTATGACCGGTGAAATGAAATGCTCTACAAATATACCTTTGTCTTGCGCATTCCATTCCATCTTCTTCGGTGTGTGATGCAACACATGCACTAACCTATCAACAAATGATATGATCCACTTCATATCATCACATGACCTTCATGGTCTATCGATTTTGACCTAACTTGCTCTTTACCATTGCTTCGGTCCTTCGACGCCAAGTCTTTGCTCAAACCTCCCGACACTCGGTACCAACGACTTCAAAGCCTCCAACTTGCCCTTCACCATTACAACCAGTCCATCAAGTCAAGTCTTGTCTTGATCTTCACCATCTTAGCCACATGATCACATGTCATGTAACATATGCAATAAGCTCCTCCATCACATGCATGAGCCTTGCAACATCCTTCAAGCCATTTCACCTCTATAACATATGTTGCTCACATATGAAAACCTATAGACTAACCACCTATGTAATTCACTTCAAACACATATTGGTCCACCTAAGTTGTCACTCAATTATCAAAACCAAACTAGGACCTTTCACGATCCTAATCTATAAGACAATTTGGCTTCTTTAGATATATAACTTTTGCTACGCGCTTAAATATATTTTATATCTACATACAATAAAAGATATATCTAGAAAAGCATAAACGGTCTTATAATATGGATTTTTTTAATAGAGTACCATATACAATCTCTACTAGAGATTCAATGAAGTCTCCATGTTAATTCTCCTGATATAATATGCACTTGAAAAAGATAGATCCTAGATCTTCTCACAAGAATTAGAAACCTCTAGCCACCAATTCCATAAGCTCTAATCATAATGGGTAATAATAACCATTAAACCTATTTATATTTAAAATATTACTCACCTCTGCAGTAATGAGAAACAACAAAGTAACATATGAATCTGTATTTAAATTAATCACCTAATTGCCATTTTGCGCAAGAATCATGTAACTCTAAGTTTACTATACATATAAATTGCACACGAAGTAACCAAGCATGCTATTATTAAAATAACTAAAATATCCCCTAATATCATGCTTGGCCAACATTGCAGCTAGGGCGGGAAGCCGGTCCTATCTACTACTCCCTCTGTCCCTGAAAGAAGCAATTCCTAGGATCCATGCCGGTCAAACTTTTTAAACTTTGACTAACTTTATAGAAAAGAATAATAACATCTATGATATAAATAGACATATTATGAAAATATATTCTATGATATATCTAATGATATGAATTTGGTACCATCAATCTTGATAGTTTTTTCTAGAAATTCGGTCAAAGTTCAAAAAGTTTGACTTAAGACAACTCTAGAAATTGATTCTTTCAGAATGGAGGGAGTCACTACACCACAACACCGCATCAGCGTCACACATCTGACGCTAAAAATTATATTTGTCGTTGGATAATCTGTCGCTAAAGATGACTCAGAGACTATCTGTCGCTAATTCCTCATTTAGCGATTTATTGTCTGTCGCCATAGATATAGATAATTAATGTTGAACTGTCTGTCGCTAAACATAAGTATACCGTCACTCTGTCTGTCGCCAAAAATAATTGGGACCCACCTAGCTCGGGCGCGCCACTTCTCCCGCGCACAGCTTAGAGCTCGCGCGAAAATTTTGGCCTGGCCCGCAAAATATTAGCCTAGCCCACGGTTACAATGAAACCCTAGACGCTTTTCCCCCAATCCAATCATCTTCCTCCCGCCGCCGCCCACCCCCTCGCAATCTCCGTCGCTACTCCCTCCCAATCTTCGCCCAATCCAGCCCCAGATCCCACCCACCCCGCGCCGCCCACCCCCGCCTCCCTCCCAATCTTCACCTGCACCAGCCCCCACCTCTCGCCCACACCGCGCCGCCCACACCCTGGTGCGCAAGTTCGCCCCGCTTCCTGCTCCCTTGCTGCGGCCTGCGCGACGTACGGTGGAAGAACATCGTTGGAGGAAGCTAAAGCCTCGCCTGCCCCTGCTCCCTTGTTGCGCTAACTGGAGGTCCTGCGCCCAAGGAAGCCCCGCCCGCTGGAACGCAAGATGAAGCCATAGCAGCCCCAAATCCCTGCGCTGCTCGCTGCTTCGTCATTGCCCCGACCACCGAAACGCGAGATGAAGCTGCGGTGACGGAGAGGAAGACACACTTGAGGTGAGATAATTTTCTCCTCCACTCCCCCTTCTTCCTGGGTGGTGGAATTTGTGGGCGCTGGTGAGAAATCGAGCTCCAAGCGAGGAGGTGGTCGTGCTGGGGCTTGGTTGTGCGGACGCAGAGGCCTCCTAACGGACGCGGTTGAAAGGTCCTAGTTTGGTTTTGGTAATTGAGTGACAACTTAGGTGGACTAATATGTGTTTGAAGTGAATTACACAGGTGATTAGTCCATAGGTGATCATGTGTGAGCAACATATGCCATAGAGGTGAAATGGCTTGGAAGATGTTGCAAGGCTCACACATGTGAAGAAGGAGCTTAATGCACATGAAACATGACATGTGGTCATGTGGCTAAGATGGTGAAGATCAAGGCAAGACTTGGCTTGATGGACCGGTTGCAAAGGTGAAGGGCAAGTTGGAGGCTTTGAAGCCGTTGGTACCGAGTGTCGGGAGGCTTAAGCAAGACTTGGCGCCGAAGGACCGAAGCGATGGTGAAGAGCAAGTGATGTCAAGATCGATGGACCATGGAGGCCATGTGATGATATGAAGTGAATCATATCATTTGATGAAGAGGTTGGTGCATGTGTTGCATCAACACATGGAGGAGATGGAATAGAATGCGCAAGGCAAAGGTATACTTATAGGGCATTTCATTTCACCGGTCATAGGTGTGTAGAGAAGATTATGACGGGTTTAGGATAGATGGCCGTACTATTAAGAGGAGCAAACTTGTTTGCATATCGGTCATCTAGTGCCACTTGAGCGATCTAACTTTGCGATGTTACTAAGATCGAGTGGCGTTGAGTGAAAGAGAAAATCCTTTGAAAATGATTGTGAAAATGCTAACACACATGCACATGTTGTTGTACACTTGGTGGTGTTGGCAAAGGAGAAGTTGTTGGAGTTAATTTGGATCAACACAGAGAAGAAAAGGGAAGTTTTCTGAGTATGGTCGGCCAGTACCGCCCAGGGGGGTCGGTAGTACCGCCCATGGGTGCTGCGTGCAACCTTCTCTGTGTTGGGGCTGATTTGGCCTGGCGGTAGTACCGCCATATCCTCGGTACTACCGCCCGCGGTGGTACCGACCAGAGGGTCGGTGGTACCGTGGCCCTGAAGGGTTTTGCAGGCTCTCTGTGTTGAGCTGAGTTTGGCCTGCCGGTAGTACCGCCATAGAGTCGGTACTACCGACCGTTCGAGGTTTCGAGGTGTGAGGAGTTTGGAAGCTCTCTGGAAGTGGCCAGTTTTGGCCTACCGGTAGTACCGCCAAAGGGCCGGTAGTACCGGGCTCGGTAGTACCGACCAAGGGGTCGGTAGTACCATGGTATGGAGGAGTTTTGGATGCTCTCTGTAGATCCAATGTTGGCTTGTCGGTAGTACCGCCATAGGGCCGGTACTACTGACCTTTGGAAGATCCGAAGGCGAAGGAGTTCGGGGCTCTCTGTATAGTCCCCAGTTTGGCCTATCGGTAGTACCACCATAGGGCCGGTACTACCGACCATCGGTGGTACCGACCAGGAGTCGGTTGTTCGTTTTGGTCAATGCGCCGTGTGTAACGGCTAGTTCTGACACTGTCGGTACTACCGCCCAGGGGGGTCGGTACTACCGACCGAAGCGCAGGAAAGGGGAAACGGCTAGTTGGCCGCTCCCCTCTATAAATAGGGGTGGAGGCCGGGTATGGGCCGGTTGCCGGAGCACTCCAAAGCCTTGGTGGCTTGTGCGGATTTGCTTGTGAGCCCTCTAACACACATATGCTTTAGTGCTTATCCGATTGTGTGAGAGAGCGATCCTAGTGCGTTGCTTTGAGAGATAGCATCGAGTGGCACTAGGTGTTCGAGTTGCAAGCCGATGTGCTTATTACTCTTGGAGGTTGCCACCTCCTAGACGGCTTGGTGCGTGTCTCTGTCGTGAAGCCCGCGTGAAGATTGTGCGTGGCTTCGGAGATGCTTTGTGAGGGGCATTGTGCTCGCCCCGCGGGAGATCGCGAAGAGCAACTCTAGTGGAAAGAGGCGTGAAGAGCGCCAAGTGGTCCGGCCGGATCAAAAGCTAGAGCTCTTGGTGAGCACTCCATCGTGGAGAGGTTGGCTTAGTGTCACCACTAGCGAGAGGATCGGCGGCAACCTTGGGCTTGCTTCAACGGGGACTAGCTTGGTGGCAACCAAGTGAACCTCGGGATAAAATCTTGTGTCCCCGTCTCTTGTTGCTCTTATTGTTCTTTGTTCCTTGCATATTACGCTTGTTTGTGTTCTTCGTGTTCTTCTTCCCTCCTTCACTCTATCTTAGGTTGGGAAGACTCGATCTACCTTTTTGGCAAGAAACCAAGACGTGGGGAAGCTACATTCGTCATCTACATCATCTAGGGAAGTGGGGTAATTGCTAGATCTGAGATTGCATCTCATCCCCTTCGATTTCGTAGCTCCCTGCAGGTGCTCGGTAGTACCGGCTTGGAAGCCCGGTAGTACCGGCATCGGTAGTACCGGCTCTACAGCTCGGTAGTACCGACTGCCTGTTGTTTGCACTAGCTTGTATTGCAATATTTATTCTTGTGCTAGTGTTTAGTTGCTTAGTTTGTGTAGCTAAGTTGAGCTCTCTAATTTGGCTTGGGTAGCCTTGTTATTGAGCATTGCTAGTGAGCTTAGGCTTTGTGCTTTGCTTGCTAGATTGCTTAGGAGCTCCCCCGTGCTTGAAGTACTAGTTGCATAGGCTTGTGTGAACTTGCTTCTAGAATTGGTTAGGTGAGCTCTAGCTAGCCCGACACCTTATTTGCATTGATTAGGATCTTTTGTAAGGTGTCATAGAGAGTTAGGTAGAGGGTGTAGTCTTGGCTAGATCGATAGTTTTAATTCTGCATTTGTTTCGGTTAGCCGCTCCAATTAAGTTTAATTTTAAAAGGGACTATTCACCCCCCTCTAGTCCGCCATCTCGACCCTTCAGCGGTGCAAGCTGCATTGAGGCTCGAGCTTGGAGCCTGGAGCCGGCACCTCGCCGGATCTCGGCTGTCATGGTCCGCGCTGGTTCCGTCGTCACCAAGGAGACTGCACGCAGATTTTGCTAGTGCCACAGTAGTGGCCTGCCAGGAAGAGCCAACCATGCGGGTAGCAGGAAAGCGGACACACCGGGAGCCAGGCGCGTTGGTGGAGACGACGACAATGGCGACGGAGAGCACCGGGAGCCGGACGCGTTGCCTCTCTGCTGCTGTGCTGCAAGTCTGGGGAGAGATGAGATGGCTGCAAGGAAGTGGAAGGACTACAAGGCAGACTTAAAAGAGAAGTTCTTTGATGAAACATTAACAGATGAACATTTGAAGGAAAGACTTAAAAATATACTAAATGATGATGACATCAGTGATCTTATTATGTTTTGGAGGTGTCCTGAATGTCAAGTAAGTACATTTGAATCACTCTTTTCCATTACTTGCCTATGAATGTGCAAACACTAATGATTTCTACCATAGGCTCGCACTGAAAGGGGAAAAGCAAATCGTGCAAAGTTGAGGATTCATCATACGTCGGGAAGCGTCAGCCATGCTTGCCGTAGTTATAATCTGGTAGAATCCTATCATGTTATTCATCTTGTAGATTATTTTGGGACGTTTTCATTGGTACATAGTTATAAAACTTGTAGGGTAAAGCACTTGGACGCCCCCCTCGAATAGATGAAGTGTACATCAATACACATACAAGAAAAAATGGAGTACCTTTAAGGGAGGCAGCTGAAACAATTGTAAGCCCCCCCCAAAAAAAACATGGACCTATTGTATGCACTTTAATTATTCATATTTTTGTAGGATGAGCTTAAAGCCATTGTTGAAGCTCAACCAGAGTTGAAGGATAAAACAATTCAAGAAGGCGATGGTGTATGCTGCTGTTTGTGGAATGAAGGAGCCAAGAGGACGTGTCCGTGTTTTGGGTCTAGGACCAACCCCCCAAGAGATTGGTACCCCAGGGCTGAAAGCACTCATGTCAACAAGGATGCAAATGGAAATTTTTGCTCGACAGAAAGCTGAAAGTAAAAACAAAACTCTTGAGCAACGCATTGTGGAATTGGAAGAGAGGATAGCACAAGGAAGGACAAATGTTGAAGTCCTGTCACAGCATGGCTCTAATTCACGACAGTATGTGGTAAAGCACTCAAACTAAATTATCTCTTTACATGTCTTAATGTGCACATACATTTCTTAGGTAGCAGCCAATAAATACTATTGTTTGATTCTTGTGTAGAGTACGACTCCTGAAGAACCTATTGATGAGCCACATAATACTCCTAGACGTGAAGAATATGATAATTATGTAGAGGATGAAGACTATGATCAGTATATCGAGGATGATGAGAACTTGCTCCCCCATCATAGGCATGCTGCAGTCCAATCACCTATGAACATTACAACAACAACAAATGTTCGCCCTGGCTTTGCAAATGATACTCATGTAATATTCTATGCCCGCACAAAGTATTTGTTTGTGATTTGAAAAATGTTCCCTGCATTACAATTCTAATGAGGGCGTCATTTATTTTAGGTTCAAAGGGAAGGGAACTTGCCTCTCTCTATGCCTGTAGCCCGACCAGCTATCAACATGACTACTAGGCCAACAAGTGATGTCCACCGTAATACACATGTAATCTTGCCATGCTACTGCAATGTTTCGCTTTGTGATTTGAAATATGTTTCATGCTTTATAGTTCTCATGAGTTCATCATTTATTTTAGGTTGCAACGGAAGAGAGCATGCTACCCCCTAGACCTGTTGCAAGCAGATCAACTATTAACATGACTACAACACCAATAAATGATATCCTCCATCGCTTTGCAAATGACAATGTAATCTTGCAATGCTGCAGAAATGTTTCTCTATGATTTCAAATATGTTTTATGTTTTGTAGCTCTCATGAGTGTCTTTACTTCAGGGTGGAACTAATGGGAGCTTGCTCCCCCATAGACATGATGCTGCCCATTCATCCATAAACAAGACAACTACAACAAAATGATGGATCTCGCTTTCATGATAACCTTGTAATCTTCATGTTCCTGCATTCTTTTATGGTTTCATATATGTTCCTTGCTTTAAAATTCTTATGGTCCCACTATTTATTTCAGGTTGGAAAGGATGTGATATTATTTGCTATGTTGAGATCCGAGTTAGCTGTGGCTAGGGGAACAGTTATTTCAACTAATCCAAACACTATGGTAGGAGGCCAGCCTCTTGGCAATGAATATTGTGAAGTAGTTGTTTATGTTGTGATGAGAAGGGATGCTATGCTGCCTCGAACTTATGGTGAGATGCAGACTATGGCCTCTGTTCGCCTAAACGGCCGTTTAGTCCGTTTAAACACCGTTTAAACGGTAAACAGAGGCCATCTGTTTTGTTTAGGCCCTAAACGGTGAATTAAACGGTTGGACCGTTTAAACCCGTTTAAACCGTTTAAACCCGTCTAAATGGTCTAAAGAAAATCAGGTTAGACATGATTAAATGATCTAAACAACCATTTAATCCATAATTTGGTTAATTAGAGGACTACGACTACCCCATAATCAACACAAAACTAATTAACCATTGTGAGTATATGAAATGTTGTGGATTTAGATTTCTTCCAAAAAATATATTGGTATAATATTTATTTTTTACATGTGCAAATATGTACAGTTCTAGCAAATTTAATTGTTACATACATAAATATGTAATTTTAGTGTTACATACAAAACCGTTTAGGCCGTTTAACTCCGTTTAAACACCGTTTAAACGGCCCAAACGCTAACAAGAGTGACCGACTGTTTACCGTTTATGTTTAGGAAAACATGACTATGGCTGATGCTCTTAAGATGAGCATTGCATGGCCATATAATAAAGTAATATACTAGACTTGACATATTTTTTTTATTTTGGTTTGATTTCTAATACATGACCAATGTTTCTAATTAAACATATATGTGTATGTGATAGATGAAGGAATGCAAGAAGAAGGAATCCAAGAAGGCATCTAGATCTCTCAAGGACACTACAGGTATGTCCTTAAATTCAGCACAACTGTGTAAAACCTAGTGACTAAATTCAGCACATAGTATATATTTGGAGGCAATTACTAAATTCTATAGATAATGGAATATATACCACTATGACCTGTAGCATACTGTACCTGTTGGAGGAAATGAATCATACATAGTCTGTTTTGTCACCATGTGTGGCTACCTAGCCTTTCCTACTTAGTAGGAAATTAAAGTTCTCAAGTAGGTACTCTTATAAACAAATACAGTAAGTGTGCAAGTAACCTGCAGTAAATTTTTTGTTTTTTTGTCAAGTAACCTACAGTAAGTAACCTGCACACTTGTTGCAGCAAAAATACAGTAAGTGCGCAAGTGAACCTTTTGTTTTTCTGAAGTGCATGCCTACTATGCCTTTTCTTTGTCTTTCTCAAGTGCATGTTAGTTTACATGTGGCTTCAATGGGTCAGCATGGATTTTTTTTCCCCTTTTACTGTGATGGTAGTAGCTGAATATAGCCAGGTGTTTAGTGATATCGTGCATTTGTCTCTTGTATTTTGTACCATGTTAAGTATCTTTTTTTCATTCATTTTCTCCAAATTCTCAAGATAAAAAGGACTAAATGAGAAAGCTTATCATGTGTATCAAGTGTTAGTAACTGGTTTACTTGGTAGTTTTATATTGTTTGTCACTACTCACTGTGTGTTGATTGAAACTGAAGTTGAGTTCTTATTATTGATGCAGGAGCTGATCCAGATGAAGGACGAGTCCACCATTGATCTTTTGCAAGCCAGAGCTGATAATGTAAGGACCTTATTTTTTCCTCTTCAATTTGTAATATGGTCTGTTGTTCTAATGCTGGACGCATGTCTCTTTGCTAGTTAAAAAGTAAGCTAGTTTTTTCATGAGATGGCCCGGAGAAACATTTAAAATTTTTACATAACAGATCTAGGTTGTTAGCTTATGACAGCCACTGACTTTTATTTTAGAGCATATATGAAGCTTCACTATGAAATATTAGTTCCTATGCGAAAAAAGTCTCCTACCAGCTGTGCATTTGCGTCTCAAATTTTGTACTCGCTCTAAAATCTCATATGAAGTGATAGTTGGTGCTTGCTATCTTTAATAAATGAATTATGTGTAGCTTTGTTTCTTTAAAATTTTAGCAAGAATGAAGTGATAGTTGGTGCTGCTATCATTAATAAATGGACTGTGTGTGTATGGTAGCTTTGTTTCTTTATAATTTTAGCAAGAACAAGATTATTGATGCATGCAAAATATATATATATATAGTACTGGATTGTAAGCTTTGATATATAGTGTCATTTCAGCTTCTCGTATCTGTACTTCGTTTTTCTAGTGGGATGCTAAACTGAAATACCTTTGGTCAAAGAATCATACATTTTGTAAATTGTTTACATGTCATTGCTTTTTGTTTCTCCACTTGCCTAATTACAAACTTTTATATTTTTCAGGATGGGCACAAGTTTTTGGCTTCAGTTTTGGAAAATGGTTCACCATACATAACATGAAGTATTGGCAAGCCATTGCTTTTGGTTTTGAGTTTCTAGAAATAATTGTGCACAAACATGTCAACACAAACTATTAGTATTGCTTGCTGAGATGTGTACTCTTATAATCCTTTGCTTGCTGGGATGTGTACTCTTATAATCCTTTGGTTGTTGGATAATTCAAACTATGTGCAAGACAAGATTGGATGCTATATATATGTATTCTCCTCTGTGATGTATGAGTTTCTATTTCTGTGATGGACATAAGCTTTAATGCAGGGTTGATATGCGCTAAATGTTTTTTTTGTAATTGTATTTTTTTTCATATTTATATTGCTGTTGAACAATCTGTCGCTATAAATATAGACTATTGGACAATCTGACGGTATATGCTTAGTAACAAAGCATCTGTCGCTAAAACTTACCAATAAACTGTCTGTTGCTATAAATATTCAGGGAAACAGATTGTCTGTCGCTAAAACTACTGTCTGTCGCTAGAAATTTAGCGACAGGACTTACACCGTCTGCAGAAGTCTGTCGCTATAACTTTTTAGCGACAGACCGTCTGTCGCTGTATCCGGTTTTAGCGTCAGATCGTCCATCGCCAATCTCGGTGTAGTGAGTATTCAACACTAGCACAGTATCTGTTGAGCTTTTAGGGCCATCCAATAGGCCAGCCCATTTAGCCATCTACAGATGTGACATGGGCTTCTTTCAGTTTTTTTTTCATTTCGTGTATGTTCCAATGGTCTGCCAATGTACGTGTATATGTACAACAAGTGTGATCTCCGATCCTACATGCAATCGAACAGTACGAGTAGGCTTCAACAAGTGTTATCATTAGATTTATCTTTACAGATACTTTCTAATGATATTTTTGTTGTTTCCATTAGTTATATAAAATAATATAAATTAATAGTCAAAGTATAATCTTGAAGACCACACCAAGTCAAATCGCGCCTTATATCCTGAGACGGAGGGAGTATTATTAGTGCATTCGATCTTTTAATAACATACAAAATTGTACAACATAGATAGATAATAAGCACCTGAATTTTGATATCATGTGAAAAAATCACAACAGCTAACATGATTAAATGTTAAAATTTAAATATAAATTTATGATTTCACAAAATATGCAACAAGATCATATTTTATTAGGTTTCAACTAAATATATATTGAACTAGAAAAAAATGATGTGGGGTTCACACCTACATCCTACCACTACCGGAAAAACTCAACTTTGTCGAGTGCCGCGTTCTTTGCCGAGTGCAATTTTTCGGGCACTCGGCAAATAAGCTCTTTGCCGAGAGCCAAATAAAAAACACTCGGCGAAAAAAATTCCGTATTGGCTTGTAATATATTATTAGTGCATTTGATCTTTTAATAACATATATAATTTGTACAACATAGATAATAAGCACCCAAATTTTGATATCATGCATGTAAAAAAATCACAACAACTAACACTACCGGAGACGGGCTCTTTGCCGAGGGTCCTCGGCTTTGCCGAGGCCAAAAATCGGGCTCTCAGCACACAGAGGCTCTCAGCAAAGCCATCTATGCCGAGAGCCTAATTCTCGGCAAAGAAAGGCTCTTGACAAAGAGCCTCTATGCCGAGAGCCGAGCCCTCGACATAGAAACCACACTCGACAAACATGGAATCCGCAAATGGCCCCCTCTGCGCTGTTAGGCTCTAGGCAAAGGTTCTTTTTTTTGTAAATTCTTTGCCGAGGGCCTTGACCCTAGCTCTCGGCAAAGAGGCTATTTGCCGAGAGCTCTAGGAACCTCTCGGCAAAGAATATTTTTTTTTTCTTTTTTTCTTCCAATTTTTATTGAGGCCTTGCTACCGTTCTAAAAGCCAAGATTTCAATTTTGTGTATTTTCCATTCTTTTTGCTTTATTTTGCGCAATTTCATCATTTTCTTGATTTTTTCTGCGCGATGCTCGTTTTGAACTGCAGGTGTATGAAATAATGAAACTTAGCGATTCAAAAAATGGTATTCATTCTTCCGAAGGTATTTCTACGCCGTATCTAGAGACAGACATGGAAACTCGACCGCGTCTCGTGCACGAGACACGGTGACCAAGTTGCGTGGGATTGAATTTAAAATTATTAAAAATACAAACGGAGTCGAATAAATATGAAAATGGACGAGAGATCTTAACATCGCATGTAGAGGGAACAAATTTGGGAGTGTTTGGAGCAAGTGGTGACGGAAGATGGTTGAAACCCTGAGATCTCCGCATATGATCATGTTTCAACCATCTTGTGCCACCACTTGCTCCAAACATTCCCAAAAATTTTGCATATCCTCTGCATGCGATGTCAAGGTCTCCCATCTATTTTCATGATTTTCTGACTTTGTTTGTATTTTTAATAATTTTAAATTCAATCTTACGCAACTTGGTCGCTGTGTCTCATGCACGAGACGGTCAAGTTTTCACGTCTGTCTCTGGACACGGTGTCGAAATACCCTTGCAAGAATGAATATCATTTTTTGAATCGCTGAGTTTCATTATTTCATGCATATGCAGTTCAAATGTATGTCTCGCAAGAAAAATCAAGAAAATGATGAAATTACGCGAAATATAGCAAGAAGTATGAAAAATAAACAAAAATTTAAATATTGGCTTCTAGAACTGTAGCAAGGCCCCAAAAAAATCTGGAGCAAAAAAACAAAAAAATTTCTTTGCCGAGAGCTCGCTAATGCTCTCGGCAAAGAGACTCTTTGCCGAGAGCCAAGGCCAGGGCTCTTGGCAAAGAATTTAACAAAAAAAAGAAAATGGTCTTTGCCAATAATAACCATTGAAATTATTTTATTTTATAAATAATTACTCAACCCAGTAATAGTGAGAAACTATATAAAGTAACCTATAGATCTATATTTAAATTAATCACCTGTGGTATTTTGGACAAAAAGTAATCATGTAGCCCTAAGTTTACTATGCATACAAATTGCTACATATGCCATTAATAAATATAAAAAATATCCCTCAAATCTACATCTAATCTACCAAAACCTTCTATTAAAAAGTATTTAGATTACATATATATGTTTTAACATTATCTAATTCTATTAATTTTAACTAACAAACGTGTCCATACATTACATCTTGTTGCGTGATCAGCTAAACGCCTTGTGTCATCTAATCTAATGTTTATGGAATCAGAATTCATACAATGATGGATGCATAAATATGCACATTTGCGATTCGTATGATGAGCATGATCAGGAATTGAGTTTAGAAGAGACAAGTATAGATACAAGAGCATCGTGGGAAGTTAAAATAACGATGGAAGAATCTATTCACTCTTTAATATTAACTATCTAAGATTTATAGGATCTAGATGGCTAGAGGAGGTGAATAGCCTACAAAATTTCTACTATAAATCCACAAACACTAGAAATAGGTTATTTGTACAATATGAGGTCCTAAGATAGCAACTATTTTCTCTAGCACTAACTCACCCAATGCAAGCCTATACAATGCTAGTAGCTTGGTCTCTATGCTATGTCACAACACCAAACAAGCTACCAACTACATAAAAGCTACAAGTAGCTAGAGCTACTAATAAAGCACCTACAGCTAGTTACAACTACCATTACTTATAGGCAGCTACTCAAGCAACAATTACACTAACATGCACAAGATATGAATGAAATGCACAAGTATAGTAGAGCAAACCAACGGGGCAAGAGGTGACACAAGATATATCTCCGAGGTTTGGTTGCTTGCGACAACCTATGTCCTCGTTGTGGCAAGTCCCAACTTAATGGTTCGTGCGCTAATTGGCCTCCACACTCCAAACCCATGACTTGGGTGCCGCAAGAACCACTCAAGAAGTGCACTTGAACTCACGACGAGTCCATCAGAGTTGCTCTTCATGGTCTCCCGCGAGGATGAGCACAAGAGCCCCTTACAAATCACTTGATCAGAGCTGGCAAGAAGCACCAAAGCCACTCAACGATCTCTTCAATCATCAGGCTAGCTAGGTGATGGCAGTCACCAAGAGTAACAATAGATCCACCAGCCCAACTCGCCCAACTAGCACCACAAGATGCAAGAATGCCATACAAATGCACTAGACACTCTCTAATCTCACCTAAATGAGGAATCAAAGGATGCAAGTGAGTGTAAGTGCAATCTAGCCCTATTGCGAGTTTTGGTGATGATGACCACATAATCAGGGGGCTAATGAAATTTATCAAGATGACAAACAACTTAAACAAAATGGAGGGTGATGTACAGGTTGTTGGACCCCTCAATAGCAAAAGGATATGGCTCCTAGCTCAAAGAAGTTTTATTTATTGTTCTTCTTAAAAATTGAGTTTAGGAAAAGCCATACTACTAAGGGGGATGGAACACGCAAGCCTAAATGTGTAATCAAGTGCTAAACCTCCACCAAATATCCTCATATATCTTGCCTAAGCAGCGAGTGAAACAGTTTCCCATTTAGAGCAAAATAGGTAGAGCGACAATGTCACGCTAGAGAGTGGCAATGTCGCAGTCCGGCGGTGCCACGCCTTTGGGTGGCACTCCCACAACTTAAACTTTCCCATTGGCAAAGAGGGGTCTATCCTTCAACCCCTCTCTCGCCCAACGGTAACTTTTGGCCATTTGCATCTAGATCTAACCAGAGAAGCTCTGCTCTCTCTCACTCCTACTCCATTGGAGCACCTCAACCTTCTCCATTTGATTTCCACTCAAATATTGAGAGATTGAGCCTCCAAACAACACTTAGTTCGTGTTGTGGCCGACGATTTGCATCTATTACTCTTGGAGCCTGCTCCGAGCTAGCTAGTGCGTCAGCCGATGAGCTTGCCAACTCTTGTGGCAGCCCCGGGGAGTTTGTAAGCACCCCAATCATCTAGCGAAATCACTCGTTAACTGATGAGGCACGAGTCCGATCTTCTGAGAGGTAAAAGGGTATTTTCGATTGGTTGAGTCTCAACATTGATAATCCGACTTTAAATTAGACACGATTCGAATCCTGCAAACGCTACACCACTTCTCCGTTGGTTATCAACCAAGCATAACTTGATTGACCTAGACGAGAAGGATTTTTCTGCAAACGAATTGAAGAACACAAGCAAGAAGGTAAAGACACGCAATCTGAAATTGCAAATATGAATTGAGGCAAACTAAATAAGGAGTTCAAGCTCTTGATTGGAAAGGTCTAGTCGACACAGGCGAGAAGAACAAGAACATGGGCCCTGGACCACGGTAAACGGACTTGTCGCCATGGTTACAATGATCTAGAAAGTTTCGACTGCGGAAACTTCAACTAAACAAAATTGGCGGCTAATTGGTAGTGGCTACTAAGATAAAATAGGCATAGAGGGTGACCTAGGGTTGGAGGCGCACCAAGGGGGGCACCCACAACATGGGCCAAAAGCTAGCCCCACTCGATACAAGCCAGGTTGGCCCAAAAATAGGTGTCGCAACAACTTTTCATGGTCACACAGCATGATCCACTAACGTTCTGGAGCTCGGACCAGACCCAAAACAATGACGCCGTCATCCCATTTCCAACGAATATTCACACGCCATGTTTGGACGCCGTATGATGGAGATATCGCCGAAACCGTGCACGGATGTAGGCTGAATCTGAACCGGACGTGGAAACTGAGTTGGTGACGATTTGTAACTTGGAGAAAACCATGGCAAGTGTGTCCAGCATGGTGATGTCCTCATCATTAACTCTCTTGACTTGAGAACGAGGTTAGGGTTCCAAGAGAACCAAGCCTTTGTGGCTACCGTACAACAACATGGACTTAGGCAAATCTTGGTGGCAAGCTCACTCATCATAAATCAGTTGGTTGAGTTGCTTGTGGTGGAATCTGTCCATCCAGTTTTAAGTCCTCGACTTGGCCCGAGTGCTCGTATTTTTCTAGATTTATTCTAGGAGTTAACGTCAGGGTTACGCAACGTCTCCGTCGACAGCGAGACGTCTGTGGTAACTTCGTGAATCTGAAGGTATGTCGGCTCAGTCCTTCGAGGATGCTCATAGGATTAGGGTATGCATACATGTGTCAATAGGGTTTAGTGTGCGTACGTGTTGTAGACGTCTACGTTGTATTGTGTAATTCTAAAAAAAGAACTGGACTTAGAAGTTAGAACCATGATCCACGTACAAGGCCTAATATGCACATTTGTTTTGACGCGAGGAACTTCCCCATTTCCATTGCAGCGAACGAAAATACAGGGTTTGAGAGATAACAATCGGAAGACTAGAAAGCAAAAGGGAAACCAGCTAACCGCTTACTACCACACATCCCTCATACAGTCATCACATCAATCCCAAGACAACAAGAGTTTTTAATTAAGCAGGCTAGCCACCACCACCTGGCGCACCAATCAGAGAGCAAAACGCGCCAGCACCAGGGGCTTCCTTCTTCACTTCTGATCGTCTTGGTATCTTCCAAAATGCTTCTTTGCTTTGGAAGCCAGTCCGCAATCGCCAGCATGGCATTGACTCCCTCAATTAGCTGCTCTTGTCTCCCTCAATTAGCTGCTCTTTGTCTTCTCGCCAAACAGTCCTGCCAGTAACTCATGAGTGCACAAGCATAACAAACAATTGTAGCAAGATAATCGACAATTTTCCCTTCAAAACAAATGGAATTGCGTGTTTTCCATATGGCCCAACAAATAGCAGCAATTCCAAGCGCATGGAAATGCTTGCTAGATGGCAGCCAGCCTTCACACCAACTCCATCTTTGTTCAAGAGTTTTAGGAATGTTATTAGAATTAATAGCGTACTCCCTCTGAATCCTAATTAGAGGTCGTTCCGGGCGTTTAGCGATTTTGCCTAAAAGAAGACGTTCTGACTTTTTGGACGTCGTTGCCCCTGGCATTTCAGCTCCTGCATGCGTTTTTTTGGCTCTCTCGCGCGCTGCCCCTTCGGCTCCCATGCGTGCGTTAATAGCCACACATCGATAAAGCGCGTGCCTCCTCCCAGCGATTGGCTCCTGTGCGGCGCTCATTAATAGCGCTGCACACTTCCTCCCCGCGGACACCAGGTATCGACCCTGGGACCTGGGCTCACGGGACAGCTGCCTTGCTACACTAACCAATTGAACTCTATTTATTTCTTGCGTAGAACTCACCCGTAGCAGTATTTAATAGGGGTAAACAGGGAAAAATACTCTCTAATTAATGATTCATTGGTAATCACACTTATGTCCTAAACGACTTCTAATTAGGATACGTAGCGAGTATGCTATAATTGTCCACACAACTTTAGCCGTGGAACATTCAAAGAAGAGATGTTGAATAATTTCATCAGAGCTACAAAACTGACATTTTAGGTGAACCTGACCATTTCCTTCTAATCAGGTTATCTTTGGTTAACAAAGCATTATTTGACATAAGCCACAAGAATATTTTGATCTTGGAGGGAATTTTCTCCTTCCAGATCCTTTTGTGATAATGGGCTAGCATCATTAGTAGTCATAGCTTCGTAAACAGACTTAACACTAAATTTCTCATTGCTTCCGAAGCGCCAAGACACCAAATCTACTCCATCTGTTAAACGCAAACTCAGCGACTGACTTTGGATGTCAAGCCAACGTAGCTAAGAACATCCACCAACCATTTGGCGAATGGCAATGATCCTAATATGCACATGCCACCTATTCGGCAGCTCATCAATGTATCAGATAATTCAATTAAATTTTGACGTAATGCTAATGTTTTTTTATCAACGTGGTGAGACAATTTCAATTATAATTTCAACCAATTGCTAATGTTTTTATTTTGGTAAAATTTATAGACTTAATACACACTATATTTTGTCATCCATTGTACGCGTGCGTTTATACATGATTCACGCTTATAATCCATATGAAACAAGAATAAGGTATACACGGCAAGACGACTGAAATTTGGATTAAACTGCATCACAATTGACAACTTAACATACTATAACTACAAACTGAAAGTTGTAGACTTGATACACACTATATTAATAATAAACGTATACAAATTGACAATTCAACATAATATATATATAGCGAATTCTTTATTCATCAATAAAAACAACAGACAATAGAAGGTCTATATTAGTACTCGAAATAAACCATAGCTATATAATAGCCTTAAATCTTAAGCCCTACTAGCCATATAATCCTAAGCGCTAGCAATGCTAACGTAAGACAACTTTACGGATCCCACGTGAAACTGGAACAAGGTATACATGGCAAGACGAATGAAAGTATGTATGTATTAAACTGCATAACAATTGATAACTTAACATACTATAACTACAAACTTTTATTTATTATTAGTAAATACAAGCGAGCAACAGTAAAAAGTCTATAATATAGTAGTACTCAAAATAAATCATATCAATTCCTTAAACCTTATAAGCCCTATTATAGCCATATATAATCCTAAGCGCTAACAATGCTAACGTAAGACAACTCTACGGATCCTAGATATATTTTGCCATCTTGTCTTTCCACAGCCTCGGTTCGCCTCACGCTCTTTGGGCCTGTCATTTCTTGGAGTGTTTCACCTCGAGCATCAATCTTGATGGCGACGAGGTGTTTGTTCCCGCCAAGCGGATACGGAAGCTCATTTTTCTCGCGATGCAGCGCAACCCAATAGGCTCCCTTCCCGTCGGGCCTCACGTTGTCAGGGTATCCTGGTAGCTCAGCGAGTATCTCGGATGTGTTTGCGTTAGGCCCACGGATCCAATACCTAAGCAACTTGCAAGGTCCGGTGAGTGCGACGATGAGGCGGGTCCTGTCCTCGCTGATGGCGATGCCGTTAGGGTAGGTCACGCCGGACTGGAGCACGGTGACCTGGTTGGTCCGCGGACTGTACTTCATGATGCGCCCCGTGGAGTCCCCGGACGCGGTCACCATCTCGTGCTGTGACTGCTGGTAGGTCTTGATACTGTCAGTAAAATAGACATCGCCGGTGACCTGGTCGATGTCCACCCCATTGGTGAAGCGGAACGGCTCGCCGCCGGCCTCCGTGGCCAGCACGGTCGCCTCGCCGCCGCCTGGTCCCACCCGCATCAGCCCCATGTAGGCATCCGCGATGTATAGGTTGCCGGAGTCGCGGTGGAAGCGGAGGCCCAGCGGCCGCCCCACGAGCTCTCCGTGGCCACCGGCAGGAGCTCGGACGGCGCGTCGCAGTTGTTCTTGGTGTAGCTCGGGCTGTACGTGAACGTGCTCTAGCCAGCTCCTTCGCCTCCGTACTTCAGGATGCGGCCGTCGGAGATGCTGATGTAAGGTCCGGCGCCGTGGCCGTCGAACGCGACGCTCTCGGGGCCGACCAGCGCGTCGGGCAGCACCAGGCGCTGGCTGTTCGATGCGTCGATGGCCTTGGCTACGGCGGCCACGGCGGCGCACGGCAGGAGCAGCAGGACGGCGAGCAAGATCCCAAGCAGAACCAGCTTCGACGACGTGAACCAGCCCATGCTTGTGTTTCCGGCGAGGTTGGTTTCCGGTCGATGATGAGCAACCTCTTCTCGATGCTCGCTTGTTGCTTGTTGGCTGATCGCTGGTTCGGCTTGATGGGAAGGAGCTCCTCTTCCCTCCCGTTTTATTGGGACCTGTTAGAATTTATATGGGCTTGGCCCAAAATAATTCTGAAATTCCTAAAATAAATCTTAAAACCCATACATGTGTGTGCAAAGAGGGAAGTGGAACTCTTTAGTCCCACCTTGCTAGTGGAATGGGAGGAGAACTTGCTTAAATATGGAAGTTCTCTCCACTTCCTCAAGTCTAGTGTGACAAGGAGAAAGAGAAGTCCACAGGCGCGCGCTCGCTCGCCTCGCCTCGCCGGGCCAAGCGGGGCGGGTCCGCCGAATTCCGGCTCCTCGCCTTGCGGGAGCGCGGTCTCCTTTTGCAGTTTCTTCAAATTGCAGAGTCCTAAACAGTTACGAGTCAAGAGTCCTAAACTGATTTAGATCGTGATCGCGACACGAGGTCGGTTCAACAGGGCTATATAAGCAACCTATCGGCCACGCCAAAACGCATCTCAACACCTCTCGAGCTAGGGTTTGCCTCATATCGCTTTTGCGCTGCCGTCTAGTCGTCTTCAGTTCGTTCGCTTGCGTGCACCAGCCACCGGGCGAGCAGGTCTCCGGAACCCTCGTCTTTGCGATCCTGCACCGGGAGAAGGCGAATAAGGTTTTTGGGAAGCGCTCGTCGCGCGACTGCTCTCGTCTTCAACAACGGGTCGTCTACCGTCCAAGTCGGGCGGCGCTGCGTCAAGACGTACTCGTCGTCAACTGCTCTGAGCTCTTCCTCCAGCGCTCATCGAGGATCGTCCAGCACCGACTCCCCACCGTCTTCTCCAACAACAGAAAGGTACGCCGTTCGTGATCTAATGTCTATGCTTATACCAGATCTTATGCCTTTGTTCTTGCTTTTTAATCTATCTGGTGTACGAGCTATGTTTACACCGGTTGTCATGTATGAGATCATGTTATGCATGTTTTGCTATGCTAGTAAACAAAACAATCTGAGATATCTAGATCATCAATTTGTCATGATTTATATTCTGGTTTTAATCTGGAAATTGACTATTCTTTTAACAATCCAAAAACCTTATTATAGGTTTTCCAGAATTAACTATGGCTAGTTTTGTTAATGCGCTGAAGCCAGAAACATTTTCTGGAGAGCACTTTAAGAGATGGCAAGTTAAGGTCACCAATTGGTTGACGGCCATGAAAGTGTTCTGGGTGAGTGCTGGTATGCCCGAGGGAAATATCTCTGAAGAGGATCAGAGAGCTTTCTAGGATGCCAACCAAATCTTTGTGGGAGTTGTGCAGAATGTCCTTGCTGATCATATTTTTGATACAATTCTGCACATTAAACGCAAAGACTTTGTGGGATCATCTGGCAGCTACCTTTGGTGCTTCAGATGCTGGCAAAGAGTTGTACATCATGGAGACTTTTCATGACTACAAGATTGTTGCGAACAAATCTATAGTCGAGCAAGCTCATGAGATACATCGTCTGGCAAAAGAGCTTGAACTCCTTAACTGTGTTATACCCGATGAGTTTGTGGCTGGGTGCATTATTGCAAAGCTACCTTCCTCTTGGAGGAATTTCACCACAAGCCTTAAACACAAGAGACAGAAAATATCAGTTGAAAACCTGATAGCATCTCTTGATGTTGAGGAGAAGGCTCGGGCTAAAGATAACATTGAGAAGGGGAACGAGGAAAGAGCTAGCCCCACTTCGTCCAGAAAAACCATGGCAAGTACAAAGGAAAGCCTAAGTCTTTCAATGCCAAAACTACTACTACATTTAAGAAGAAGAAGAAGAATAAAGCAGAGTTGTCGTGCTTCACTTGTGGAGAGCTTGGGCATTTTTCCAAAGAGTGTCCGGAGCGAGCGGACCGCAAAGGGAAAAGAAGAATGTCAACCTCGTGACTACTAGCGATGCTGATGACGGGTATGGTAATTTTCCTACTGTACTATCAGTATTTCAATCACCAAATTGGTGGGTTGATACAGGTGCTAATATTCACGTATGTGCTGATATCTCTCTGTTTTCTTCTTATCAGGGGCTCCAAGGTTCCTCCGTCCTAATGGGGAATGGATCACATGCTTCTGTTCGTGGTGTTGGCACGGTAGATCTGAAGTTTACTTCGGGGATTGTGCAACTGAAGAACGTGCAACATGTCCCTACTATACACAAGAACCTTGTTAGCGTATCTCTTCTTTTGAGAGATGGTTTTAAAGTAGTTTTAGAGTCCAATAAAGTAGTTATGTCTAAGCATGGACAATTTATTGGTAAAGGCTATGATTGCGGAGGCTTGTTCCGCCTATCTTTGGCAGATTTTTGTAATAAGTCAGTAAATCATATTTGTGGCACAATTAATGATAGTTCTAATATTTGGCATTCTCGTTTATGTCATGTGAACTTTGGTTTAATGTCACGTTTGTCTAGCCTGAGTTTAATTCCAGATTTCACTATTGCCAAAGGTTCTAAGTGCCATAGTTGTGTGCAATCAAAGCAACCTCGAAAGCCACTCATAAGCGGGAGGAGAGAAACTTGGCACCTCTAGAACTCATACATTCTGATCTTTGTGAGATGAATGGTGTGTTGACAAAAGGTGGAAAGAGATATTTCATGACTTTAATTGATGATGCAACTAGATATTGTTATGTTTACTTGCTTAAAACTAAAGATGAAACGCTAGACTACTTTAAAATCTATAAGGCTGAAGTTGAGAATCAACTAGAGAGAAAGATTAAACGTCTAAGGTCAGATCGTGGTGGTGAGTATTTTCCTATGCTTTTTGATGAATTCTGTATGGAACATGGTATTATTCATGAGAGGACAGCTCCCTATTCTCCTGAATCAAACGGGATTGCCGAGAGGAAAAACCGCACGTTGACTGACTTGGTGAACGCCATGTTAGATACTGCTGGTCTTTCTAAGGCATGGTGGGGGGAGGCTTTATTGACCGCGAGTCATGTCCTGAATAGAGTTCCAAACAGAAATAAAGAGACAACTCCATACGAGTATTGGGTTGGAAGGAAACCATCACTTACATACTTACGCACGTGGGGATGTTTGGCGAAAGTCAATGTTCCAATTTCTAAGAAGCGTAAGCTTGGACCAAAGACTGTGGATTGCATCTTTCTAGGATATGCACATCATAGCATTGCCTATAGATTTTTAGTAGTAAAATCTAAGTACCTGATATGCATGTGGATACGATCTTTGAATCTCGTGATGCTACATTCTTTGAGAACATTTTTCCTATGAAAGATATGCGTAGCAATGCTAAGTTTTCCTCTGAATTAACTCCTGATTTTACTACACCTATTGAGTCTCCGCTTAAGTCATTTGAACAACCACTTAATGAAGTTCTTGAGGAGGATGACAATGAAATTCTTGTGAGGAACAAGAGACGAAGGATTGCAAAATCCTTTGGTGATGATTTCATTGTGTACCTTGTGGATGATACTCCTACTTCTATTACAGAAGCATATGCATCTCCAGATGCAGATGATTGGAAAGAAGTTGTTCGTAGTGAGATGGACTCGATTCTTTCTAATGGTACCTGAGAGTTATCTGAGTTGTCTTTTGGTTGTAAACCTGTGGGTTGTAAGCGGGTGTTCAAGAAGAAGAAGCTTGACCTGAGGGTACTATTGACAAGTACAGGGCTCGGCTTGTGGCTAAGGGTTATACTCAAAAAGAAGGCGAGGATTTCTTTGATACTTATTCACCTGTTGCTAGATTAACCACTATTCGAGTATTACTTTCCCTGGCTGCCTCATATGGTTTTCGCATTTATCAAATGGATGTGAAGACACCTTTTCTTAATGGAGAGTTGGATGAGGAGATCTATATGGATCAGCCTGATGGGTTTGTAGTAAAAGGTGAAGAGCAAAAAAAGTGTGTAAGTTATTGAAATCTTTGTATGGCTTGAAACAAGCACCTAACAACATGGCATGAGAAGTTTGACACTACTTTAATTAGTGCAGGCTTTGCTTTAATGAAGCTGATAGGTGGTGGTATTATCGACATGGTGGGTCATTCTGTTATATTATGTTTATATGTTGATGATATTCTTATTTTTGGAACAAATATTGATGTTATTAATGAGTCCGTCAAGTCTTTCCTATCAAAGAGCTTTGATATGAAAGATCTGGGTGAAGCTAATGTTATTTTGAACATTAAGCTGATTAAGGATGAGAGTGGGATTACTTTGTTGCAATCTCACTATGTTGAGAAGGTTTTGAGTCGCTTTGGCTTTATGGATAGTAAACCTTCTCCAACACCTTATGATCCCAGTGTGACTTTGAGAACGAATAGAAAGTTTGCTAGAGACCAACTGAGATATTCTCAGATTATTGGTTCACTCATGTATCTAGCGAGCGCAACTAGACCAGATATCTCATTTGCTGTGAGCAAGTTGAGTAGGTACAGTCCAACCGGTGATAATCATTGGCATGCACTTGAAAGAGTTTTGCGTTATCTCAAAGGTACAATGAGTTTTGGAATTCACTATTCTGGGCACCCAGCTGTGCTAGAGGGATATAGTGATGCAAACTGGATTTCTGATATTGATCAGATCTACCGCCACTAGTGGGTATGTTTTTACCCTTGGAGGTGGTGCAGTGTCATGGAGGTCTTGTAACAGACTATTTTGAATAAATCAACCATGGAAGCAGAACTTGCTGCTTTGGATACAGCTTCTGCAGAGGCAGAGTGGCTGCGTGAGCTCTTGTCTGACTTACCGGTGGTTGAAAAACCAATACCGGCTATCCTTATGAACTGTGATAATCAAACAGTGATCACGAAAGTGAACAGTGCTAGGGATAATGCGAAGTCAACAAGACACGTTAAAAGACGTTTGAAGTCTGTCAGGAAGTTGAGAAACTCCGGAGTAATAGTTGTGACTTATGTACAAACAAACAAAAACCAGACAAAACCTGGCAGATCCCTTTACAAAAGGTTATCACGGATGTGATAGAAATCGCATCAAGGAGATGGGTATGAGACCCATATGAGTTTACAGTAGTAGTAACCCACCTTTTTGATCGGAGATCCCGTGACTAAGATCTGGGAAGAACAAGCTATTGGTAAACTGAGGAGAGTAATTTCTAAACCCTCTCTTTGTGAAGATGCAATACTCTCATTGCTATGAGGCACTGTATGGAAGGTTGGCAAGACCTTAATATGTTCTATTGGTTTTTAAAAGCAAAGATGCTGTCCTACAGAGTATTCTTGAAAGAACATACCTATATGAGCCATGACTGTTAAACGTCGCAGTCTATGAGTTTAGGGTGATCTCTAGTAAGCTCGTGAAGAGACCATGGAGTATGACGTATATGCTCCACCCACGGAGAAAGGCTATTGGCAGCCAGGTACTAGTTTAACCTTGAGTAAAACTTGCTTTACGCAAAACTTGCAATTCAAGGCATAATCCATTGTTCAAGTTGTGAATAAGTGTAACTTGAGGTTATAGGCAGAAGTTCAACTTAACAGTCTCTGCTAAACACTAGTATATCAAACAGTAACGGGAACAGGCAAATCTCTAAATGAGCATTTGAGATCTGGTGGGGGATTGTTAGATTTATATGGGCTTGACCCAATAATAATTCTGAAATTCCTAAAATAAATCTCAAAGCCCATACATGTGTGTGCAAAGAGGGAAGTGGAACTCTTTAGTCCCACCTTGCTAGTGGAAGGGGAGGAGAACTTACTTAAATATGGAAGTTCTCTCCACTTCCTCAAGTCTAGTGTGAGAAGGAGAAAGAGAAGTCCACACGCGCGTGCTCGCTCGCCTCGCCTCGCCGGGCCGGGCGGGGCGGGGCGTGGCGTGGCAACTTGCGCGGGTGCGTGGCACCTGCGTGAATGGTCCGCCGAAATCCGGTCCTCGCCTTGCGGGAGCGCGGTCTCCTTTTGCAGTTTTAGTTTTTGGTTTCTTAGCCTTCAAGTTGCAGAGTCCTAAACAGTTACGACTCAAGAGTCCTAAACGATTTAGATCGTGATCGCGACACGAGGTCGGTTCAACAGGGCTATATAAGCAACCTATCGGCCACGCCAAAACGCATCTCAACACCTCTCGAGCTATGGTTTGCCTCATATCGCTTTTGCGCTGCCGTCTAGTCGTCTCCAACAGTCCGTTCGCTTGCGTGCAACCAGCGACCGGGCGAGCAGGTCTCTGGAACCCTCGTCTTTGCGATCCTGTACCGGGAGAAGGCGAATAAGGTTTTTGGGAAGCGCTCGTCGCGCGACTGCTCTCTCGTCTTCAACAACGGGTCGTCTACCGTCCAAGTCGGTCGGGCGGCGCTGCATCAAGACGTACTCGTCGTCAACTGCTCCGAGCTCTTCCTCCAGCGCTCATCGAGGATCGTCCAGCACCGACTCCGCCACCGTCTTCTCCAACAACAGAAAGGTACGCGCCGTTTCGTGATCTAAGTTCTATGCTATACCAGATCTTATGCCTTTGTTCTTGCTTTTAATCTATCTGGTGTACGAGCTATGTTTTACACCGGTTTGTCATGTATGAGATCATGTTATGCATGTTTGGCTATGCTGTAAACAATACAATCTGAGATATCTAGATCATCAATTTGTCCTGATTTATATTCTGCTTTTAATCTGGAAATTGCCTATTCTTTTAACAGACACCCTTTGCAAGTCTAAATCGATCAGTGCCAACAGAACAAATAAATAATCGGACCCGTATTGGCTTGTAATATATTAAGCTTGTAAAAATCGGACCTGTATTGGCTTGTAATTCGGACCCTATTGGCTGTAATTATTCATAACAGGAACGGCACGTACTCCGATTCTCCGATTTTTGATTCCGTATTGGCTTGTAATATATTATTAGTGCATTTGATCTTTTAATAACATATATAATTTGTACAACATAGATAATAAGCACCGAATTTTGATATCATGCATGGTAAAGAAATCACAACAACTACACTACCGTAGACGGGCTCTTTGTGTCGAGGGTCCTCGGCTTTGCCGAGGGCCAAAAATCGGCTCTCTCGGCACACAGAGGCTCTCAGCAAAGCCATCTATGCCGAGAGCCTAACTCTCGGCAAAGAAAGGCTCTTGACAAAGAGCCTCTGTGCCGAGAGCTGAGCCCGAGAGCCGAGCCCTCGACATAGAAACCACCTCGACAGACGTGGAACCCGCAAATGGCCCCCTCTGCGCTGTTAGGCTCTAGGCAAAGGTTCTTTTTTTTGTAAATTCTTTGCCGAGAGCCTTGACCCTGGCTCTCGGCGAAGAGGCTATTTGCCGAGAGCTCTAGGAAGCTCTCAGCAAAGAATATTATTTTTTTTTGTTTTTTTTCTTCTAATTTTTATTGAGGCCTTGCTACCGTTCTAAAAGCCAAGATTTCAATTTTGTGTATTTTCCATTCTTTTTGCTATATTTTGCGCATTTCTTCATTTCTTGATTTTTCTTTGATTTTTTCTCGCGAGACGCTCGTTTTGAACTGCACGTGCATAAATAATGAAACTAGCGATTCAAAAATGGTATTCATGTTCCAAGGGTATTACGGAACTAGCACGTCAGGAATGCTCCAGAAGGATCTAGAGACACCAGAGGACACCACGAGGCGGGACACACCCGAGAGGCCCAGGGTGGGACTGACCGGTCCCACCCTTAGACGACCGGTCTCCCACACCGGGTCCGCTGGCCTCCGTCTTCTGGAAGCTTCTTCCACCGCCTTGAGGATCCATCTTAGCCCTACATGAAGTCAGGTTTGATCCAACAACCGCGGTTGATCCCTCAAGGCTATATAAACGGCCCCCGACCCCAGGGAAGATCAAGTCTATCTTCAGAAAAGTCTACGCCTCATTCAGAAACCCTAGAAGAAGATTTCAAGAGCCAGCTATCAAGTAGAAGACTAGATAGCCCTCTAGTTTAGGTTTAAACCTAGTCTTATACTAGAACTAGAGGAGAGAGAGGAAGAGATCAAGAAGGAGCTCCGGCCTGTCGGATCAACTTCTTCCTCTTGTACCTGCGGATTCAAGTTCATCGTCAACTTGCTTCAACGATTGTTTCGGTAATCAATGTCTATATTTAAGTTTGAGCCATTGTTTTTATTATTCTTAAGGTTTATGACTATCTTTTGAGTACTTTAATTCTAAGTTGCTCTACAGTTAGAGTTGTTGGATAGTGTAAGCGTGGTGCTTAGACTTGATAGCTCATAAATGCCTCCTATAACGTCGGTAGTAGTGGTTGTTCGCAAGGCTGACTCTTATAGCCTTGTTGATTCTTCTATAGTCCACTTACCCGTTTGTAGGCTTGGTAGGATTATACATTTGTATAAAAGACTCATACTCTGTTTGTGACCTTTTATGGCAACTTCCCCACTAAGAATAATATGAACATATCACTCTCGAATTGGAATTAGACAGCCTTAGTGATCCCCCTATACTTCTAGATTCTCCGTCCTTGTTAGCTACTCAGGAGTTAGACTTTAAGACTTAACACTATCCGTTCCTTTGGGTTCAATATTAAACTGAGTTACTTTGGTGAAGTGCTACATCGGTAGATGTTATCTGTGCGCTTGCGGATAAAGTAGAGTGTGCGTTAATTTATACCAACAGCCACTCAACGATCTCTTCAATCATCAGGCTAGCTAGGTGATGGCAGTCACCAAGAGTAACAATAGATCCACCAGCCCAACTCGCCCAACTAGCACCACAAGATGCAAGAATGCCATACAAATGCACTAGACACTCTCTAATGTCACCCAAATGAGGAATCAAAGGATGCAAGTGAGTGTAAGTGCAATCTAGCCCTATTGTGAGTTTTGGTGATAATGACCACATAATCAGGGGACTAATGAAATTTATCAAGATGACAAACAACTTAAACGAAATGGAGGGTGATGTACAGGTTGTTGGACCCAAGGTTTTGGGATTCAAAACGCAAAATAATTCGGTGGTCACCGAATTTGACGAAATTCGGAAATTTTTAAAAATTCGGACCGGTTTTCAATTAAGTTGACCAGTCAAACATTTTGTATTTACTCAAATTTTAACCGAATTTTGCCCGAATTTTGACAAATGTAGTCCGAAATTTTGGTAAAAAATAGAACAATAGAGAAATCAATTAAAAATGATCAAACAATATACCATACTTCGACAAAGGCATAGAATCAATAAATACTTCAATAGTTTGCAAACACATAGAAGCCAACACAAATTTAATTTCACAAGTGTTGTCCGCCGGGGTGCAGTAGCCCTGTCCATCTGGAGCATCACCAAGGCCAATGCGTGGCCTTGCACCGCCCCTGGCACTCATCTGGCTGATGTCGCGCGCTACTACTAACCCTGCGCAGTAGAGATTGCTCTCCATGAGGAGGACCTGCACCAAAAACCGAGATTCAAAGGGGATTGGGAAGGATTCAGGATATGGCTGTAGGGGAGGAGAGGAGTAGAAGGGGAGACGATGGCGGGGAGGATTGGATTGGAACAGGAGATTTGTCGCTTTCGTCTTCACGCGGTTGCGGCCGCTTGCGTGCAGTGCTCGGGGCGAAGCCGCCGCCGGCCAGAAGGAAGGGGAGAGAGGAAAAATGAAATCCTTGGGTTTACACAGCTGAGTTTGTGCCTTTATACATACGGAGGGTTATTTGGGCTGCTATGGATCTTGGGCCGAGGTGAAAATTCAAAATGGGCCGAATTATTTTGTCCGATATAGTTTTTTCTCGGGCCCATCTGAAATGGACGAATCTCACCGAATTTCAGCCCAATTCGGTCGAATCCCAAAACTTTGGTTGGACCCCTCAATAGCAAAAGGATATGGCTCCTAGCTCAAAGAAGTTTTATTTTTTTTTCTTCTTAAAAATTGAGTTTAGGAAAAGCCATACTACTAAGGGGGATGGAACACGCAAGCCTAAATGTGTAATCAAGTGCTAAACCTCCACCAAATATCCTCATATATCTTGCCTAAGCAGCGAGTGAAACAGTTTCCCATTTAGAGCAAAATAGGTAGAGCGACAATGTCATGCTAGAGAGTGGCAATGTCGCAGTCCGGCGGTGCCACGCCTTTGGGTGGCACTCCCACAACTTAAACTTTCCCCATTGGCAAAGAGGGGTCTATCCTTCAACCCCTCTCTCGCCCAACGGTAACTTTTGGCCATTTGCATCTAGATCTAACCAGAGAAGCTCTGCTCTCTCTCTCACTCCTACTCCATTGGAGCACCTCAAACCTTCTCCATTTGATTTCCACTCAAATATTGAGAGATTGAGCCTCCAAACAACACTTAGTTCGTGTTGTGGCCGACGATTTGCATCTATTACTCTTGGAGCCTGCTCTGAGCTAGCTAGCGCGTCAGCCGATGAGCTTGCCAACTCTTGTGGCAGCCCCGGGGAGTTTGTAAGCACCCCAATCATCTAGCGAAATCACTCGTTAACTGATGAGGCACGAGTCCGATCTTTCGAGAGGTAAAGGGGTAATTTCGATTGGTTGAGTCTCTACATTGATGATCTGACTTCAAATTAGACACGATTCGAATCCTGCAAACGCTACACCGCTGCTTCGTTGGTTATCAACCAAGCATAACTTGATTGACCTAGCCGAGAAGGATTTTTCTGCAAATGATATTGAAGAACACAAGCAAGAAGGTAAAGACACGCAATCTGAAATTGCAAATATGAATTGAGGCAAACTGAATAAGGAGTTCAAGCTCTTGATTTGAAAGGTCTAGTCGACACGACGAGAAGAACAAGAACATGGGCCCTGGACCACGGTAAACGGACTTGTCGCCATGGTTACAATGATCTAGAAAGTTTCGACTGCGGAAACTTCAACTAAACAAAATTTGCGGCTAATTGGTAGTGGCTACTAAGATAAAATAGGCATAGAGGGTGACCTAGGGTTGGAGGCGCACCAAGTGGGGCACCCACAACATGGGCCAAAAGCTAACCCCACTCGATACAAGGCCAGGTTGGCCCAAAAATAGGTGTCGCAACAACTTTTCATGGTCATACAGCATGATCCACTAACGTTCTAGAGGTAGGACCAGACCCAAAACGATGACGTCATCGTCCCCTTTCCAACGAATATTCACACGCCATGTTTCGACGCCGTATGATGGAGATATCGCCGAAACCGTGCAGGGATGTAGGCTGAATCCGAACCGGACGTGGAAACTGAGTTGGTGACGATTTGTAACTTGGAGAAGACCATGGCGCAAGTGTGTCCAGCATGGTGATGTCCTCATCATTAACTCTCTTGACTTGAGAACGAGGTTAGGTGAAAGGATCAAGATGCCCAAGAGGGGGGTGAATTGGGCTTTTCTAAACTTTAGCAAGAATTAAAACCTATTAAGCCCAATTAACCCCCTTGTGCCTAGAAGTGTGTTTCTTTCTATTCTACCACACAAAAGACCAAGTCTATGCCACTCCTACTCTAGCAAAGTAATTAAATAGAGAATGAACAAGAAGTATAATGCGGAATTGAATTGCTCAAAGATAAATGCGTAAGTAAAGGAGTAGAAATGACAAGACGATCTTTTTCCGAGGTATCGAGGTGTCGGCACACCCCCCTAGTCCTCATTGGAGCACCCGCGCAAGGGTATCGCTCCCCCTTGATCCGCGCAAGGATCAAGTGCTCACTACGAGCTGATTCTTCGCCACTCCGGCCCGGTGAATCGCTTGCTACCGGTCATAACTTGGCTTGGGTCATCCACAATGCCTCCGGATGATCACCAAGCTCTCCGATCACCACCAAGACATCTAGGTAATGCCGATCACCAAGAGTAACAAGCTAGAACTCTCACTTGACCAAGACAAGGCCAAAGAGATGGATGGATGCACACTTGCTACTCAATTCTCACTAGGAGGTCACTAATTCTCTCAATTAGCAATTCACTCAACCTCACTAGGGCTCTTGCACTTTCTCACACTCACAATGTGTCTCTCAGCAGATGGAAGTGGCAAGAACACTCTAATGGATGAGGAGGAGTATAAATACTCCCCCAACCAGCCATCCAAAAGAGCACTGAACAGGTGCCTCTGCGGGGGCATCAGACGCTCCGATGACCTTGACCAACGGTCGACTGTACCATTCTGTCAGACCTGTTAAAGGAGCAGATGCCACCACAACGGACGCGTCCGATGTGGATTTACCCTCTCTGGAACCTCTCTGCATGGACATCGGACGCTGGCCCTCAGCATCCGATGTCAGCGTCCGGTGCAACTCCAAGTTCACGAGCACGTGAACAGTGGCACGAGCGCGTCCGATGTGGCAACATCGGCGTGTCTGATGCCACGCACCAGACTAAACCCTAGTCTGAGTGAGCATCGGACGCGTCCGATGCTCACCAGGCCAGCGTCCGATGCCCATATCAAGGGCAAAACCAACTCAGATCGCGACGCGGCCTTGACGACTTTTGATCCTCTCGACATAAGGCATCTCTATGAGCTACCTAGGGCTATGAAATAATAAGTGTGCACCACACCTACCTCAATAGACTCATCTAGGTCAAGCTACTGATCCATGCTCCCCTTTAGTACGGCCAAAGGAAAAACAAAGACCTAAGACTACCTAAGTGTCCTCCAACACCATATGACACTTAGCCTAGTCTACCACCGTCTTCGTCGTCCGTCCTTTGAAAACCGAAATGATATCCATTGCCAGGGGACATGAACTCCATATGCCCGTATCGTCACCATTACCGTGACCTAACTCAATCTTGTTTCTGCAAAACACACGTTAGTCACAGTAATCTTGTGTTTCATCCAATCACCGAAACCCACTAGGGGCCAAGATGCGTTCAATCTCCCCCTTTTGGTGATTGATGACAACATGAGATCGAGTATAGAGAGAAGAGGTTTTCAAATCATGACATGTATGAACCTGCAATGAATAAGAGAAAGTGATTAGAGGCAAGCTCATACATATCATGCCATCATCCTACACTCAACAAGTTAGAATGAATAGCAAGTGCAAGAGTAAAGAACTCGAATACATAACAAGTGAGAATTAAGCGCAAGTAATCGAGCGAAATGAAATGACATGTCATATAATATATCATAGTGAGCACAACACATGTCATGAGATCCATAGCACAAGTATATAACTAAACAAAGTGCCAAAAGATGCGATAAGTAAAGAGCAAATGAGAACATAACACATCAAAAGACGCAAATCCCTCTCACACCGCCCGCTCCCCTATCGCTATACTCATCCACTCTCCCCCTTTGGCATCAAGCGCCAAACTAAGCGTCGGAGGGCGGAGGTGGGGCAAACAAGTCAGGTGCAGTCTCTGGAGTACGCTGAGTGAACTCGAACTGGTGAAGAAAGCGTCTCGGAGTCTAAGGAAGAAGATCCGGCAGTCTGACCCTCTGGAGCTGGAAGCTGTGGCGAAGCGGTCTGGGTCGACTCTGGCTGCCCTGCCTGCTCTGTGTGCTCTGTCGCAGTCTCTGTAGCGGTGGCCGCCTGAGCCTCGGAGTGCGGAAGCTCTGCAATAGAAGATAGCTCAGGTTGTGCTGTAGTAGTGGTCTCGGACTAGACAGGCGCTGTCTACTCGGAAGACGCAACGGAGCTCGGTAGGGTCTCAGTGGTAGAGGTCACTGGAGCTATCGGCGTCTGTACTGGGTCCTGAAGATCAGGCGTGGGAAACCCAGTGAGCTCACTGAAACTGGCTGACAAGTCCCGTGTCACAGTGGTAGTCGTCGCAAACAGGGACTCTGTCGGGCGTGGAGTGAAGCCAGAGCGTAGTGGACTAAAGAGAAGGGCCCCGCCTGGTGGAGTAGTGAAACTCGTAAACTGCGAGGAGCTGGGGCCCGCGAGCTGCTGCTGCTGCTGACCAAACTGCGATGGCTGCTGGGGTAGGACAGGTGGCTGCCACTAAAGCTGGTGCTGGGGAGGGGGCTGCTGCCACTGCCACTGAGGTGGACCACTCGCAAGTCTCTCCATGAAGGTGAGTGTCTGCTGCTGCAACTCCATCATCTGCCGCTGCAGTCTGCTCTGACCGCTCCTGAAGAGCCTGCTGCTGAGCCAAACGCTGCTGCTCCTGGGCTAACTCCTCTGGACGTCCTGAGTGACTATCCTCTGTTGCTCCTCCATCCGTGCAAGAATAGCTAGAAGGGCGGAATCGGAGGAGGCAGTACCAGATGTCTCGGCCTGTGAGTCGTGAGCTCTAGGATGAAAGCGGGGCGGGAGCTGATAGTCCTCGTCGGAGCTGTCGGTGGGGTCGTCTGCGACGTCCGTGTCACCGCCATCGAGGTCAGCAAGCTCCTGCTCTGCGAGTGCCCGGACTGTCTCGTCCTGCTCCCGTGCAGACTCTGGCACGTCTGGGCTGTCTGGACTGGGTCGCTGGAGCTGGACGGTGTCCCCTCTGCTGCTGTGCTGTCTGCGGTCTCGACCTTGTCCCAAAAGCTGACTCATGTTGTACGGAGGGAAGACGGTCGCGGAGCCGGAAAGAGACTGGCCTGGGTGAGATCCTGTCATGACAGCTACCTTCCAAAGGATGTAGGAGATCTAGTGCGCGTATGGTAGTTGTCTGCGGGCCTTGATGCCCTCTGCTACTGTATCCTCCATCTCACGGATAATAACATCCATAACATCAAACTCCCTCTGCTGAATCAGGTGTGCTAGAAGCCACAACTGGAGTCTGGAGATGGCCTCTCTGAAGCCAACACGGGGCAGCAGGGTGCGCCTGAGGACCTCGTGGAGGATCTGAGCCACAGGAGTGAGATCCTTTGGCGCTCGGCTCGAACCCTCCCCGAAGGGCTCACGAAAGCAGGGGCGCACCAAGTCTGTCGCCGCCGTGAGGGTGCCTCAGTGGCTCTGTCTAGTCGTAGCACAAGTCGTGGATCCGGGTCATAGAGTGACTCAAGCTGAACTAGTCCCGGATCTCTGACACAAAGAGCCTGTAGTGCTCCCCTCTGAAAGTGAACTCAATAGTCTGACGATCAGGATGCACCCACAGCGAGGCGTAGAACTGAAACACCCAGTCCTCTATATAGGAGCCAGACTGCCCCAACAGGTCTGCAAAGCCCGGTAAGTAGGTGAGGCTGGGGCGGAGCTGCTCTGAAGCTGTCACTAGGGCCTCCAGGGTGCAAACTCGCTGGGAACGCAGGCTGATCCTAGCGTTCCTGTAGCCATGGTAGAAGTCCTCCTGCAGCACTGTGAAGAAGTCTGCCCCTGCCTGCTCTTGCCACTCCCTCGGGAACCACTGCTCGACTGGGACGAGCCTGAGTGTCTGTATCTGCGAGCACGTGGTGGCCCGGAGGTCCAGTCGCGGTAACGGCGGGGGCGCACGCCTCGACGGAGCACGCTGCTCCCCGCAGAGGGACGTCGGGCCGGGGTGGCACCTCGGTCCTGCGACGGGACGACCGGCACCTGGGAACCTCCTCTAGAACTGCCTCCTCGGCCTCTGCCTCTGCCTTAGCTGCCTCGGCCTCTACCTGGCCCTGCTGCGAGCTCTAGGGCTCGACACCTGGTGAGGTGAACGTGGTCCGACGACCGGCAGCCATAAGAGTGCCAATCGGCGAGCCGTGCCGATGCTCGACCTCCTCTATCGCTCTGCGCTGGGCTGGGGACAACTGGTCCTGAATCCTGAGTCCGCCAGTACTCGCCACCCTGCTCGGCCCCCTCTGCGCACGCGCTGCAACTCTCGTGCCTGGTCGGCCTCCCTCTGCTCCTGAGTGCGCTTCCGGCGCGTGATCAACTTCCCCTTCTCGGGCCTCTGACCGGAAAGGGGGACGGGGAGGAGAGTCCCCTGGGCCACCACCGACGTACTTGCAGCGCGGCATGGCTGACAAGAATGAGAAGCACTAACACTGAGTGAAGCGGAACTGACGCTAAAGGAACCTCGGACACTGAAAACCCCTGACAAGTCCAACTAAACTAACCAAAAACTCCCCCTGTCACTGAACCTCTGCCACTGACACTCGCGAGGCTTGGCCTCGATCCTGACCCACGGGCTTGGCCCCGGGTTCTCTATCACTGCCCAACTGTTAAACTGGCCACTGACTCACTGCAAGAATAGAGTGTATATATAGAAGAAACATACATAGACTAGAGATGAGAAAAGGGCCTATGGAAGCAAAGCACGAGGATAAGAAGAGAGAACGGGCATTGCTACCTGACGATCGACGAAACGACCCAAGAGCAAGGTAAGCACTGATGTTCAGGCACCCACGTATCACACCGAGGTGGACTGCAAAGAAATTGGGTGGAAACAGGGTTAAAACAGTGGTGAACGTTCTTTGGAGCATTCCATCGAACACCTGGAGTGCATGGACTGGGAGGGGAAGGTGAAGCTCACTGTGGAGATGCTGCCCGGCCGGGAAAGGACGCCGAAGTTGAAGGAGAAGGCAGGGAATGGCCTCTGGCGAGATGGACTCGGTCGCCGGCGAGCTTTGACGGCGAAGGAGTCTGGCGATGAGCTTGCGACACGGGCGATCGGACAAGCGGCGAGCACGCACGGCTGCGAGGGGAAGTGGAGCGAACGCGATGCAGCATGGTGAGGGTGGTGGGCGAGGACGGCGGCCGGCGGCGAGGGTTGGCACGGCGAGAGCACGGGGGGGGGGGGGGGGGGGGGGTTGGGGGGGGGCGCGGCCGGCGAGCTGGATGGCTAGGGTTAGGGTGGGGTCGGCGCGCGTGGAGGAAGATGGATGAGATGACGTTGGGGCCGGTATGTCAATGAGAATAACCTATTGCGCCGCTTAAAGGGGCATCAGACGCGCTGATGTATTCACATCGGACGCTCCGATGCCCACACAGAGAGGTCGAAAACGGCCAAAATTGCATCGGACGCGTCCTTTGCCTCAGCATCGGACGCTGAGCAGCGTCCGATGGGACAACGGACGCTCCATTGATTACACAACGGATGCTACGCCAACACTGTTCCAGCCGGGGCTGTGTATAGTGGGGGCATCGGATGCAGCAAATTGGACTGTTTCGAAGATCCCCGTTGCGGCTCCCTCTCCCAACCAAGTTCCAACTCAACTAAGAGGCAAATAAACACCAGTTGGAACCTAGTATGAGCATCCTCGTATAAACCCTCAATTTTATAAATATTTTGCCATAGGCTACTTATTATTTTAAGGTAAAATAGGCGATAAATCCCGAGGAGACAACATGCGTCCACCAAAACTAGGGGTCTCAACCATTAGGAGCCTCAAATGCTCCCCCTAGCGGTGGACGAACACAGTGGTTGCTCAAAACATAACCAAAAAGAAATGACAAAGCAACACACATGCAAATGCAATGCAATACAGAATTTGAATCTAGGTTGTTTGTCAAGTTTGCTCATGGGTAAGCTTCTTCACACGCTCTTTAGGGCGGTTATCTTAACCACGTCTGACAAGCCTATGTGCAAAAGCATAATTATCATGGCATATGATACAAGCAATGCAAAGACAAACCCCCTTACTTTCACGTTGACAAAGTTACTCGATCAAGCACATTAAGCTCACTTCGCAATCTACACAGAGTGTTTTTCATCAGGGGTTTTGTGAAGATATCCGCCAATTGATCTTCGGTTCTAACTCCCTCTAAGGATATGTCTTTCTTTGAAACATGGTCTCTAAAAAAGTGATGGTGAATATCTATGTGCTTGGTGCGAAAGTGTTGAACCGGGTTTTTAGCAAGCTTAACCACGCTCTCATTGTCACACACACCAAGGTACCCTTTCTAGAACTACACCATAGTCTAAAAGGGTTTGTTTCATATAAAGGATTTGTGCACAACAAGCACCCGCGGCTATGTATTCTGCCACGACGGTAGACAAGGCCACACTATTTTTCTTTTTTGAACCCCATGAGACTAGTGGTCTCCCAAGCAAATGGCACCCTCTGGATGTGCATTTTCTATCTACTTTGCAAACCGCATAATCCGAATCGGAATACCCAATGAGTTGGAAGTTAGCTCCTTTGGGATACCAAAGCCAATGCTCGGGTGTGCTTTAGGTACCTAAGGATTCTCTTCACCGCTATGAGATGTGATTCCCTAGTGAAAGGATCAAGATGCCCAAGAGGGGGGGGGGGTGAATTGGGCTTTTCTAAAACTTCTTGCAAGAAATTAAGACCTATCAAGCCCTAATTAACCCCCTAGTGCCTAGAAGTGTGTTTGACAAGAATCAATTGCACAAAAGACTATTGCTAACCCATTTCTACTCTAGCATGGCAATTCAACTTATTAAAGAACAACAAGTAAATGCGGAATTGAATTGCTCAAAGGTAAATGCAGTAAAGAGAGTAGAGATGACACGACGATCTTTTTGCCGAGGTATCGAGGTGTCGGCACACCCCCCTAGTCCTCGTTGGAGCACCCGCGCAAGGGTATCGCTCCCCCTTGATCCGCGCAAGGATCAAGTGCTCACTACGAGCTGATTCTTCGCCACTCCGGCCCGGTGAATCGCTCGCTACCGGTCACAACTTGGCTTGGGTCATCCACAATGCCTCTGGATGATCACCAAGCTCTCCGATCGCCACCAAGCCGTCTAGGTGATGCCGATCACCAAGAGTAACAAGCAAGAACTCTCACTTGACCAACGCAAGGCTAATGAGATGGGTGGATGCACACTTGCTACTCTCAATTCACTAATGAGGTGTTTGATCACTCAATTATCAAATCTCTCAACCTCACTAGGCCTCTTGCACTCACTTGCACTCACAATGTGTTTTGGCACCCTTTCAAATGAGCAGAGACAACATGAATGAGGGGGAGGCATATTTATACCCCCCAACTCGAAACATGCACGAAGGGGTAAGTCCAGCCAGTTATGCACTGACCGGACGCACCTGTCGGGGTGACCGGACGCGTCCGGTCAGTGCCTAACGGCTACGTGACGTTAGGCCTGACAATTGTACGAAGTGCTAATCGGACGCTCTCATGCGTCCGGTCACCACTGACCGGACGCGTCCGGACATCGAAAACCCTCTCTGGAACCTTTCTGGACGCGACCGGACTCACCACCCTGGTGCGTCCGATCGATTGTGGAGGACTGTCCGGTCACAACTAGGCCCACCCCTCAGCCAACACTACTGACCGGACGCATGCCTCAGCGTCCGGTCACTAGGTTCGAGCGTCCGGTCGCATTTTGAAGTCCAAAACGACTTCGGTTTGCGACGCTCCCTTCACGAATTTTCTTCCTTATGATCTTAGGGACCTTTCTAAGCTACCTAGGGCTTTGGTTAACAAGTGTGCACCACACCTAACTCAAAAGTCTCACCTAGGTCAAGCTACCCATTCAAACCCCTCTTAATAGTACGACCAAAGATAAAACAAAGACCTATGCTACTCTAAGTGTCCTTCAACACCAAATGACACTTAGAACTAGCCTATCACCGTCTTCGTCGTCCATCCTTTGAAACCGAACGAATTCCATCAATAAGGGGGCATGAATACCATAGAGCCCTCACGATCATCATTACCATGACCTAACTCAACCGTTTCTGCAAAACACACGTTAGTCATAGTAATTTACCGTTGTCATCCAATCACCGAAACCCACTGGGGGCCTAGATGCTCACAATCTCCCCCTTTTTGGTGATTGATGACAACCTCAATATGTTTGAAAGAAAGGTGAGGTTTTCAATAGCTTGGTTCATATAAGCATGTGACAATAAGATCAAAAGGGTTAGGCATGCTTATACAAACCAAGTCCACATAAGTACTCAACATAATAAGAGTTAACACAAGTACTTATGAACAAGCTCATTTATCGGAGTATAAGTGCGGAAGCAAAGTAAATGAGCATAATCAAGTGACATGTAGAAAGTAACGAGTTAAGCATATCATGTCACAATTGAGCATAACAAGTGACATGGAATATATAACAAGTGAAGCATATCATGTCACATCCAAAAGACATACACATATCGTACAAGTGCCAAAAGATAAACATGTATGCATATGAGTGCAAGATCATACAAAAGAACCAAAACCCTCTCACAGGCTCCCCCTATGTCTAACATACGCCCTCTCCCCTTTGGCATCAAGGACCAAAACCTAAGGGTCGGAAGGCGGGACGGGAGCAGACGAGTCGGGCGATGAGGTGCGCGGAAGAGTCTCGAACTGAGCAAGATAGGCCTCCTCGTCGGACGACGAACTGTGAGCTGGCTGACCCTCGGACACTGGACGTGGAGGTGAAGCAGTCTGGGTCTGCTCAACTGACTCGAGAGCGGCCTCTGGCGCTGGAAGCTCTGGCTGGGGAGGCTCTGTCTCTGGAGGAGGGTCCACGGGCTCTGTCGCTGCCACTGACACGGTCAAGAGAGTCTCAGGTGCTGAACTGACAAGCAGAGTCTGACTCTCAGAGACCGGAGGCTCGGACGACGCTACTGAGGAGGGGAGTGTCTCGGTGGTACCAGTAGCGGGAGCAGGAGCTGGAGCAGAAGGCACCGACAACTGAAACTATGGCGGGGTAGGCAGACCAGTGAGCTCACTGAAAGAAGCCTCCAAACTCCGCGGTGTCACTAGAACCGACTCTGTCTGAGTAGGAGTGAAGCCTGAGTGAATCGGCGTGAACCCTGGTTGCTGCCCTGGCAGAGGTGAAGAGAACCACTGAGGGTACTGTGGGAAGGGCGAGACCATCGACGAAGGAACTGACATGTAGAACGAGGTCGACGGTCCGGGCTGCTGCAGCTGAAACTGAGGCGGCTGAGGTAACTGTGGAAGAGCCACCATCCTCTCCATGAAGGCAAGTGTCTGTGTCTGGAGCTGAATCATCTGCCTCTGGAGAGCGTCCTGGCGCTCCTGAGCCTGTGCTGCGGCCACTGCCTGTGCCTCTGCCAGTCGAGCCTGCTCCTGTGCCTGTCATCGCTGCTCCTCTGCCTCACGCTGAACCTCCTCAGACAGTCGAGACTGCTGCTGCTCCATCCGAGAAAGAATGGCCAGGAGTGCGGGGTCGGAGTCGGCCATGCACGAGGAGGAGGCCTCTGAGTCATGAGCTGCCGGTGGACGCATCCTCGGAAGAGGAGCGTAGTCGTCGTCGGTGCTGTCAGACGGAACCTCCAGATCAGGGTCCTCGCCCTCTGCCTCAAGCTGTGCGAGCTCGGCCTCTGCCAACTAACTGACAGTCTTGTCCTGCTGTGCCTCTGTCTCTGTGACAACCGGCCTCTGGCGCTGACCCCTGGGACGAGTGGCTGGACGATCCCCGGCAATCTGGCGGGTGTCGTATACGGGGAACTCCGTCGGGGACTGGAGAAGCTCTGGAAGCAGGGCCGGAATCATCCGCCTCAGAAGAAACAGATCAGTGGGCATAGGGGAGCTGCCGGTGACCCTTGAAGCCCTCTGCGAGTGTGTCCTCCATCTCAGAAATGATGACGTCCCAAATATCGAACTCAAGCTGGGAGACCAAGTGGTGAACTAGCCAGATCTGAATCCTGGTCAACCCCTCTCTGTAGCCTGTTCGGGGTAGAAGAGTACGCCTCATGACCTCGTTCACGAGACGGGCCGTCGGCGTCAGGTCACGAGGACGCCGGCTGGACCCCTCTCTGAATGGCTCCCGAAAGCAGGCACGGACTAGGTCGGCTGGGGGAATCACTCCTGCCTGTGATCGACGGGGTGGCTCGGTCTCTCCATAGCAAACTGTATGGACCCTGGTCGCATAGGCAGTCAGACCAAGGTACTCTCTGGCACGGGAGCTGTAGAACCTATAGGACCTCCCCCTGAAGGCAAAGTGGAGGAACCGGTGATCTGGGGAGATCCACAGGGACGCGTAGAACTGCCGAACCCAATCCTCAACGTACTGGCCACTCCATCCAAGAAGATCCGCCAACCCGGGCAGGTAAGAGAGCATAGGACAGATGGCCTCTCCAGCAACTGCAAATATAGTCTCCAGCGGGCAAACTCGGTGGGGACGGATGTGAACGCCGCTGTTGACATATGCTCTAGAAATCCTCCTGAATAACAGTGTAGAAGCCCTCGGAGGCCTGAGGGTGCCTGGCGGCTGGAAACCACTCCTCGTATGGAACTAGACGCAGGGCCTGCACCTGACGTGCTGTCGCGGCCCGCAGGTCCAAGTGCTCCACAGTGGGGGTCCCTATGTCTCGGAGGGGGTCGACCACCCCGCCGTTGCCCCTCAGGTCTGGGAGACACCTGAGTGCGAGAACGGGTGGACCGGCGGAGTGGCGGCTGTGCTGGCTGCTCCTCTGTCTGACCCTCTGCCTGGGTCTCTGTAGTAGTGCTGGGCTCTGGAGCAGACCCACCTGCTGTAGCTGCGGCGAGAGCTGAGGCTGCCTCGGATGGGAACTGAAAGCCTGACGGGAGGACCTCACGGGTCGTCAAGAGAGTACTGAACACCGTGAACCCAGACAACTCCGCCTTCTGTCTGAAGCAGGGCCTGAACCTGCTGCTCTGTGAGGAGGTCACGAACCCTCTGACTGCTCTGCTGACCGCTGCCCTGACTCTCCTGAGCTGAAGCCGGGTCTCGAATACGAAGACCTCCTGCCTGACCACCCTGCTCAGCCCGCTCGGCTGCTCGAGCTGCTGCTAGTGCTATCTCAGAGTCACGGTCTAGATGCTTGCGCTTCTTGGAGATGAGCTTTTGTGGCCTCTTCCCTTTGTCACCAGAGGGAGGGCACGGGGGGGGGGAGGATCGGCCCCGGGACCTCCGCCGACGTTCTTGCAACGAGCCATCGCTACAAGAACAGAGCCACTGACTGCCTCGGACAAGAGCAACTGCCTCTGAGAACCACTGTCACTGACGAGACCTGCTGCCACTGAGTACCACTGTCAAGCAAACCAGAGGACGGGACTGAACCTCAGAGGCTTGGCCTCGTTCCGTATCCATGAGCTTGGCCCCGGATTAATCGAACATTGGCACACTGACACGGTCCCGACTCGCTGCAAGAGATAAGTAGGGATATATAAGCATATAATCTAGAGAAGAGAAACCTATCAGAAGCAAAGCAAAAGAAAAGAGAGAGACAAGGCATGGCTTTGCTACCTGATGAGACACGACGAACTGACCAAGCCAAGGGAAGTAACCGACACGTTTGGGCACCACGACGGTTCGCCAGAATGATCTGCGCGAGAATAAGGCCAAGAGGCGGGTTAAAAAGGCATGAACGTTGGTTGAGGCAAAATGTCGAGCACGTGGCAGGCACAGTGGAGGAAAGGGAGTGGGGAGCTTACTGAGTAGAGCTAGCTTGCCGAAGAAGAATTACCGGAGAGAGAGTGAAGGTCGGAGACGAAAAGCACGGGCTCCGGTGACGAGGACGAGAAACACGGGCCAGATAGGGTTCCGGCCGAGAGAGTGGCGCGGTGGTCGAGTGTGGCGCGGGGGCCGGGTGGGACGCGGCTGCTGCGGCGGCACGGGACGCGGGCGGCGCGAGCGCGGGCGCTGGGCAGCGGCGCGGGGTGGGAGGACAGCGGCGGCGCGGGGGCGGGGGGGAGGCGGCGCGGTGGTTAGGGCACGGGGAGGTTCGGGCTCGGGCGCGGGCGAGGAAGGAGACGAGTGAGGCCCACGTGTCGGTAGAAGAGCATACCACGCTGTTTAAGTGGCGACCGGACGCACCCAAGGTGACCGAACGCACGACGCCCGAGCGTCCGATCACAACCAGAGAGCTCCAGAAACGGCGATGAAGCGACCGGACGCGTCCTGTCCCACGTGACCGGACGCACACCAGCGTCCGATCAACACTCAGCAAATGACTGGACGCAGCCATCAGGGCCTGACCGGACGCGACTGAGTTACTGTTCATGCGCGTGAGAGTTGCACTGACCGAACGCACAGGGTGAGTCCGGTCGCAGCGTCCGGTCACAGGAAAACCCCTGTTTTGACTCGATTTTTCGCGCCAACTTCTCCCAACCAAGTTCCAACTCAAATAAGACGCAACTAAACACAAGTTGGAACCTAGAGGAGTGACTTCTCTCAAACCCTCAAATTTTCAAATATTTTGCCATAGGCTAATTTAGTTTTCTAGATAGAATAGGCAATAAAGACCGAGGAGACAACATGTGTCCACCAAAACTAGGGGTCTCAACCATTAGAAGCCTCAAAAGCTCCCCCTAGCGGTGGACGAACACAGTGGTTGCTCAAAGCATAACCAAAAAGGAACGACAAAGCAACAAACATGCATATGCAATGCTTTACGAAATTTGAATCTAGGTTGCTTGTCAAGTTTGCTCATGGGTAAGCTTCTTCACACGCTTTTTAGGGCGGTTATCTTAACCACGTCTGACAAGCCTATGTGCATAGCATAATTTAGACATGGCATATTTATACATTGTAATGCAAAGACAACCCCTTTTCACCTTTGACAAAGTTACTTAGATCAAGCACATTAAGCTCACTTCGCAATCTACAAAAGTGTTTTCTCATCAAGGGGTTTTGTGAAGATATCCGCCAATTGATCTTCAGTTCTAACTCCCTCTAAGGATATGTCTTTCTTTGAAACATGGTCTCTAAGAAGCTTGGTGCGAAAGTGTTGACCGGGTTTTTAGCAAGCTTAACCACGCTCTCATTGTCACACAACAAAGGTACCCTTTCTAGAACTACACCATAGTCTAAAAGGGTTGTTTCATATAAAGGATTTGTGCACAACAAGCACCCGCGGCTATGTATTCTGCCTCGACGGTAGACAAGGCCACACTATTTTTCTTTTTTGAACCCCATGAGACTAGTGGTCTCCCAAGCAAATGGCACCCTCCGTATGTGTTTTTTCTATCTACTTTGCAACCCGTGTAATCCGAATCGGAATACCCAACGAGTTGGAAGTTAGCTCCTTTGGGATACCAAAGGCCAATGCTTGGGGTGTGCTTTAGGTACCTAAGGATTCTCTTCACCGCTATGAGATGTGATTCCCTAGGATCGGCTTGAGAGACACATGCACACACTAAACATGATGTCGGGCTAGATGCGGTCAAATATAACAAGCTACCAATCATAGAACGGTAGAGAGTTTGATCAACCGGGTTACCTCCCACATCTAGATCGAGATGTCCGTTTGTTGGCATTGGAGTCTTGATAGGCCTGCAATCATCCATGTTGAAGCGCTTGAGGAGGTCTTTTGTATACTTCTCTTGAGATATGAAAGTCCCCTCCTTCAATGCTTGACTTGGAAGCCTAGGAAGAATGTGAGCTCTCCAATCATGGATATTTCGAACTCCTTCGACATCAAGTCACCAAATTCCTTGCAATAGGCTTCATTTGTTGACCCGAAGATGATATCATCAACGTAGACTTGACAAATGAAGATGTCTCCATCAAGCTTCTTGGTGAATAGTGTGGTGTCGACCTTCCCAATGATGAAACCCTTCTCAATAAGGAAGTCCCGGAGGCGCTCGTACCATTTGGGGCTTGCTTGAGCCCATATAGTGCCTTGGACAACCTATAGACATGATTAGGATATCTAGGGTCTTCAAACCCGGGAGGTTGATCAACATAGACTAGTTCATTTATGAAGCCATTTAAAATGCACTTTTCACATCCATTTGATATAATTTAATGTCATGATGTGATGCATATGCAAGGAGGATACGAATGGCTTCGAGTCTTGCAACCGGTGCAAAGGTCTCTCCAAAATCCAAACCTTCAACTTGAGAGAACCCCTTTGCCACTAGCCTTGCCTTGTTTCTAACAACCTTGCCTTGATCATCTTGCTTGTTCCTAAACACCCATTTTGTTCCAATGACTCTTGCGCCTTTGGGTCGCTCTTCAAGTGTCCAAACTTGGTTGCGGGTGAAGTTGTTTAATTCTTCATGCATAGCATTCCCCAATCCGGATCACCTAGAGCTTCATCTACAATGGTAGGCTCAACAAGAGACGCAAAGGAGTGATGTTCAATAAATAAAGCAGTTTTTGAGATCGAGTCATTACACCCCTTGTTGGACTCCCTATGATGAGATCTTGAGGATGAGCTTGTAGTAGAGGAGTAGTCCTTTGATCAACCACTTGAGGGGCCGCTTGTGGAGCATCATCTTGAGCTTGTACCACCATTTGATCATGGGAGACATGAGTATCTTCAAATGGATCTTCCCATCTTTGTCATCAACAAGTGGTACATTGGATGAGGATGGCTTGTCAATGACTTGCACATCATCATCATCATCTTTAGGCTTGATGGCTCCAACCGGCATGTTCTTCATTGCTTCCCTCAATGGTTCATCACCTACATCATCAAGATTTTCATGCTCTCCTTGAGAGCCATTAGATTCATCGAATTCCACATCATATGTTTCTTCTACCATCCCGGTGGCATGGTTGAATACTCGATATGCTTTGGACTTCAATGAGTAACCAACAAGAAAACCAATATACAATCGGCGTTGAAACTTCCCTAGGTGTTGGCGCTTCTTGTAGATGTAGCATTTGCACCCAAACACTCTAAAGAAAGATACATCCGGCTTCTTGTTGTTGAGTAGCTCATAGGGGGTCTTGCCAAGTAGATGATGGGGGAACAATCGATTTGATGCATAGCAAGCGGTGTTGATTGCTTCCGCCCAAAATCTCTCCGGTGTAGAGTGTACTCATCTAGCATTGTCCTTGCTAGGGTGATTAGAGTCCGGTTCTTTCTCTCAACTACCCCATTTTGTTGTGGTGTGTAGGTCGCGGAGACTTCATGCTTGATCCCAACTTCATCACAATATTCCTCAATATGGGTGTTGTCAAACTCCTTTCCGTTGTCACTTCTAATCTTCTTGATCTTCACATCAATTCATTTTGGGCTCTCTTGGCAAACTTCTTGAATGAAGGGGTTGCTTCGGATTTATCATGAAGAAAGAATACCCAAGTGTATCTAGAGTAGTCATCAACAATCACTAGGCATAGAGATTTCCACCCAAGCTTGCATATGTTGTTGGCCAAATAGATCCATATGAAGAAGCTCTAACTCTCTTGATGTTGATACAAAGGCTTTGGTTGGATGAGTGTTTGCAACTTGCTTGCCGGCTTGACATGCACTCCACAATTTGTCTTTCTCAAATTTGACATCCTTCAAGCCCTAACCAAATCCTTCTTCAATAGCTTGTTGAGAGTGTTCATTCCAACATGTGCCAATCTTCTATGCCATAGCCAACCAAGTGATTGCTTAGTGAACAAACATGTCTTCAAGTTGGCATCTTCGGAGGTGAAATCCACTAGATAGAGATTGTTGTAAATAAAGCCCTTGAATATCACTTGTGTATCATCTTTCTTGGTCACAACCACTTCCTTGTCGGTGAACAAACATTGAAAGCCAAGATCACATAGTTGCCCAACGGATAGCAAGTTGAAGCTCAATGATGCAACTAGAAGCACATTGGAGATGGTATGATCATTTGAATTGCCACTTTGCCCAATCCCTTGACATTGCCCTTTGAGTTGTCACCAAATGTTATCTTTTCTTGGTCATCGACATTCTCTTCTAGTGAGGTGAACATCCGGGGATCACCGGTCATATGTTGTGTGCAACCACTATCAATCACCCAATGAGATCCACCGGTCTTGTAGTTCACCTACACACACAAGAAATCAAGCTTGAGCTTTTGGGACCCAAACTTGTTGCGGTCCCTTAACCTTCTCTACTAGTGACTTTGCAACCCAAATATTGCTTTGGCCTATTCTTGTTAGGAGGCCCCATGAACATGACTTTCATCTTGCCACTAGAGTCTTGTCTAAGCATGTAGTGAGCATTGAAAGCAAGGGCCTAGCATGCTTGGGCAAGGGTGTAGGTTTAGGCTCTTCACAATCACGAGCAAGTGTCCTTCCTTTCCACACTCATAGCATCTTCCAATCTTCTTCTTCTTTGGCTTAGTGATGCTCTTGCATTGCTTCATCTTCTCTTCAAGAAAGCCAATGCCATTTCTATTTGTCTTCATGACGGTGTTCATGAGGAGCTCACTTTGAAGACATTGACCCTTTGTGAAGTTCCTCAATCCGGGGTGAGGTGCTCTTTCTCTCCTCTTGAGCTTGTCATTCTCTTGTTGTTGGAGTTGCAGAGATGGTGTCATTTTGTAATCCCTCTCCATCTTCAATCTCTTGTTCTCTTCTTTTAGCATGTCTAGCTCAAGTGACATGCTATACTCATCATCTTGGGTCTCAATGATGACTGCTTGTGGTTTGCAAGCTTCTCTAGATCAACCTTGAGCTTTGCATTCTCATTCTTGATCTTGACATAATCATCATAGTGATCGGCCACAACCACACTCTTGCCTTTGCCACTAGCTCTTTGCTCATCATGCTCACTAACCAAGTCCTCACAAGATGTTGCTATGTCACACTTAACAACAAGGTTAGGAGCATCATGTTGCTCATGTGAAAGCATATCATAAGCAACACTAAGTGTATCATGATCTACTTTGACTTGAGTACTTTCTTTGAGCGAAGTATAACTAGTGGTAAGATCACTATGCATCTTATCAGTTTTTCATTTTTAGCTTTGAGCTCCTTGTTAGAGGACTTGAGCTCCTTGATAGTGGATGACATAGTAGCAAGTTCATCTTTTAGCTCATCACTAGCATGTGTAGCATTGTTATATTTTTCAACAAGAGCTTCATTGTCACTAACAAGCCTATCATTCTTGGCTCTAGTCTTTCTTATGATTTTAGAATAGTTTGTTAAGCAATGTAACAAGCTCATCATAAGAGGGTGCCTCAAACTCACCATCACTATCACTATCAACTAGAGTCATCATCGCTTTGTACCTTTCGATCACCTTTAGCCATGACGCATAGGTGTGTAAATGATGATGGTGACAGTGGTGGTGGTGGTGGGTGTAGAAGAGCCAATGACTAGAGCAGCCACCTTCTCCTTCTCATCATCACTATCTTCATTGGACGAGCCATCAGAGGAGTCAATGTCGGTGAGCCAATCACCAACAATGTAAGCTTTACCACCTTCTTGTGGTATTGCTTCTTCTTGCCATCCTTCTTCTTGTAGGCTTCTCATTCTTCTTCTCATCTTCACTTGATGAATCATTTTCTTGCCCTTATTCTTGTTCTTGTAGTTGTCCTTCTTGGGCTTGGTACATTGATGAGCAAGATGGCCAAGCTCACCGCAACTGTAGCAATCCATTTCGGAGATTGGCCTTCTCTTGCTACTTGTGAAAAACTTCTTCTTTCTTGAGTCAAAGTTGACTCTGTTCTTGTGGAGCTTCTTCAACATTTTGGTGGTCTTTCTCACCATGAGAGCGATGTTGGAATCATCCTCTTCATCACTTGAGCTTTCATGATGCACCTCAATAGCTTTGGACTTGCCCTTCTTGTCATGACTTGCTTTGAAGGCCAAGTCCTTCTTCTTGTCAGTGGAAGAGCCACCACTTGGTGTGATGTGCATGTACATCTCATGAGCATTGATCTTTCCCAATATTTGAGTTGGAGTAGCGGTGGAAAGATCACTTTGGTGTAGCACGGTCACAATGTGTCCATACTTCTCAATTGGAAGGACACAAAGAATCTTCCTCACAACATCGGATGTTTGCATTTGTGTGAGGCCAAGTCCATTGAGTTCTTCTACAAGAACATTTAAGCGCGAGTACATTTCATTTGCATTTTCATTAGCATGCATATCAAAAGAATGAAGCTTTCGCATGACTAGATGATAACGCTCCTCACGCTCACTCTTGGTTCCCTCATGGAGAGCACAAATGTTATCCCATAGATCATGGGCATTCTTGTGGTTTCGGACGCGGTTAAACACATCCTTGCAAATGCCTCTAAATAGAATGTTTTTGGCTTTGCATTCCATTTCTCATTCTCTTCCTCATATGGCGTGAGGCTAGTGCCCTCCTTGGGTTTGGGGAACCCGGTTATGGCAGCTTCGCGGCATCTCACATCAACCGCTTCTAGGTACGACTCCATACGGATTTTCCAATATGGAAAGTCGCCTCCCTCGAACATGGGAGGTGGTCCATCACCTTCGGACATCTTAACTCTAGGCGGTTAAGCCTAAATCGAGAACACGAGGCTCCGATACCAATTGAAAGGATCAAGATGCCCAAGAGGGGGGTGAATTGGGCTTTTCTAAAACTTTAGCAAGAATTAAAACCTATTAAGCCTAATTAACCCCCTTGTGTCTAGAAGTGTGTTTCTTTCTATTCTACCGCACAAAAGACCAAGTCTATGCCACTCCTACTCTAGCAAAGCAATTCAATAGAGAATGAACAACAAGTATAATGTGGAATTGAATTGCTCAAAGGTAAATGCGTAAGTAAAGGAGTAGAAATGACAAGACGACCTTTTTCCCGAGGTATCGAGGTGTCGGCACCCCCCCTAGTCCTCGTTGGAGCACCCGCGCAAGGGTATCGCTCCCCCTTGATCCGCGCAAGGATCAAGTGCTCACTACGAGCTGATTCTTCGTCACTCCGACCCGGTGAATCGCTCGCTACCGGTCATAACTTGGCTTGGGTCATCCACAATGCCTCCGGATGATCACCAAGCTCTCCGATCGCCACCAAGCCGTCTAGGTGATGCTGATCACCATGAGTAACAAGCTAGAACTCTCACTTGACCAAGACAAGGCCAAAGAGATGGATGGATGCACACTTGCTACTCAATTCTCACTAGGAGGTCACTAATTCTCTCAATTAGCAATTCACTCAACCTCACTAGGGCTCTTGCACTTTCTCACACTCACAATGTGTCTCTCAGCAAATGGAAGTGGCAAGAACACTCTAATGGATGAGGAGGAGGAGTATAAATACTCCCCCAATAGGCCATCCAAAAGAGCACCGAACAGGTGCCTCTGCGGGGGCATCGGACGCTCCGATGCTAGGCATCGGACGCTCCGATGACCTCGACCAATGGTCGACTGTACCATTCTGTCAGACCTGTTAAAGGAGCATCGGACGCTGGGTAGCGTCCGATGTGGATTTACCCTCTCTGGAACCTCTCTGCATGGACATCGGACGCTGGCCCTCAGCGTCCGATGCCATCGTCCGGTGCAACCCCAAGTTCACGCGCACGTGAACAGTGGCACAGGCGCGTCCGATGTGGCAACATCGGCGCGTCCGATGCCACGCACCAGACTAAACCCTAGTCTGAGTGAGCATCGAACACGTCTGATGCTCACCAGGCCAGCGTCCGATGCCCATAGCAAGGGCAAAACCAACTCGGATCACGACGCGGCCTTAACGACTTTTGATCCTCTTGACATAAGGCATCTCTCTGAGCTACCTAGGGCTATGAAATAATAAGTGTGCACCACACCTACCTCAATAGACTCATCTAGGTCAAGCTACTGATTCACGCTCCCCTTCATAGTACGATCAAAGGAAAAACAAAGACCTAAGACTACCTAAGTGTCCTCCAACACCATATGACACTTATCCTAGTCTACCACCGTCTTCGTCGTCTGTCCTTTCAAAACCAAAACGATATCCATCGCCAGGGGACATGAACTCCATATGCCCGTATATTCGCCATTACCGTGACCTAACTCAATCATGTTTCTGCAAAACACATGTTAGTCACAGTAATCTTGTGTTTCATCCAATCACCGAAACCCACTAGGGGCCAAGATGCGTTCATTAGGGTTCCAAGAGAACCAAGCCTTTGTGGCTACCTCAACAACATGGACTTAGGCAAATCTTGGTGGCAAGCTCACTCATCATAAATCAGTTGATTGAGTTGCTTGTGGTGGAATCTGTCCATCCAGTTTTAAGTCCTCGACCTGGCTCGAGTGCTCGTATTTTTCTAGATTTATTCTAGGAGTTAACGTCAGGGTTACGCAACGTCTCCGTCGACAGCGTGACGTCTGTGGTAACTTCGTGAATCTAAAGATATGTCGGCTCAGTCCTTCGAGGATGCTCATAGGATTAGGGTATGCATACATGTGTCAATAGGGTTTAGTGTGCGTACGTGTTGTAGACGTCTACGTTGTATTTGTAATTCTAAAAAAAGAACTGGACTTAGAAGTTAGAACCATGATCCACGTACAAGGCCTAATATGCACATTTGTTTTGACGCGAGGAACTTCCCCATTTCCATTGCAGCGAACGGAAATACAGGGGTTGAGAGATAACAATCGGAAGACTAGAAAGCAAAAGGGAAACCAGCTAACCGCTTACTACCACACTTCCCTCATACAGTCATCACATCAATCCCAAGACAACAAGAGTTTTTTTAAGCAGGCTAGCCGCCACCACCTGGCGCACCAATCAAGAGCAAAACGCGCCAGGACCAGGGGCTTTCCTTCTTCACTTTGATCGTCTTGGTATCTTCCAAATGCTTCTTTGCTTTGGAAGCCAGTCCGCAATCGCCAGCATGGCATTGACTCCCTCAATTAGCTGCTCTTTGTCTTCTTCTTCGCAAACAGTCCTGCCCAGTAACTCATGAGTGCACAAGCATAACAAACAATTGTAGCAAGATAATTGACAATTTTTCCTTCAAAACAAATGGAATTGCGTGTTTTCCATATGCCCCAGCAAACAGCAGCAATTCCATGCGCATGGAAATGCTTGCTAGATGGCAGCCAGCCTTCACACCAACTCCAACTTTTATCAAGAGTTTTAGAAATGTTATTAGCATTAATAGCGTACTTCCTTCGTATCCTAATTAGAGGTCGTTCTGGGCGTTTAGCGATTTTGCCTAAAAGAAGACGTTCCGACTTTTTGGACGTCGTTGCCCGTGGCGTTTCAGCTCCCGCATGCGTGTTTTTCGGCTCTCTCGCGCGCTGCCCCTTCGGCTCCCATGCGCCCGTTAATAGCCACGCATCGATAAAGCGTGTGCCTCCTCCCAGCGATTGGCTCCTGTGCGGCGCTCATTAATAGCGTTGCACACTTTCTCCCCGCGGCCACGAGGTATCGACCCTGGGACCTGGGCTCACAGGACAGCTGCCTTGCTACACTAACCAATTGAACTCTATTTATTTCTTGCGTAGAACTCACCCGTAGCAGTATTTAATAGGGGTAAATGGTAAAAATACTCTCTAATTAATGATTCATTGGTAATCACACTTATGTCCTAAATGACTTCTAATTAGGATACGGAGGGAGGTATGCTATAATCGTCCACACAACTTTAGCCGTGGAACATTCAAAGAAGAGATGTTGAATACTTTTATCCAAAACTGACATTTAGGTGAACCTGACCATTTCCTTCTGATCAGGTTATCTGTGGTTAACAAAGCATTATTTGACATAAGCCACAAGAATATTTTGTCTTGGAGGAGAATTTCCCCTTCCAGATACTTTTGTGATAATGGCTAGCATCATTTTTAGTCATAGCTTCGCAAAACAGACTTAACACTAAATTTCCCATTGCTTCCGAAGCGCCAAGACACCAAATCTACTCCATCTGTTAAACGCAACTCAGCGACCTGACTTTTGGATGTCAAGCCAATGTAAGCTAAGAACATCCACCAACCATTTGGCGAATGGCAATGATCCTAATATGCACATGCCATCTATTCGGCAGCTCATCAATGTATCAGATAATTCAATTAAAATTTAACGTAATGCTAAGTTTTTTATCAACGTGGTGAGACAATTTCAATTATAATTTCAACAATTGCTAATGTTTTTATTTTGGTAAAATTTATAGACTTAATACACACTATTTTGTCATCCATTGTACGCGTGCGTTTATACATGATTCACGCTTATAATCCATATGAAACAAGAATAAGGTATACATGGCAAGACGATTGAAATTTGGATTAAACTGCATCACAATTGACAACTTAACATACAATAACTACAAACTTTTATTTATTATTAGTAATACATGCGAACAACAATAAAAGGTCTATAATATAGTAGTACTCAAAATAAAGGATATCAATTCCTTAAACCTTATAAGCCCTACTATAGCTATATATAATCCTAAGCGCTAACAATGCTAACGTAAGACAACTCTACGGATCTAGATATATTTTGCCATCTTGTCTTTCCACCGCCTCGGTTGGCCTCACGCTCTTAGGACCTGTCATTTCTTGGAGTGTTTCACCTTGAGCATCAATCTTGATGGCGACCAGGTGCTTGTTCCCGCCAAGCGGATACGGAAGCTCATTTTTCTCCCGATGCAGCGCAACCCAATAGGCTCCCTTCCCGTCGGGCCTCACGTTGTCAGGGTATCCTGGTAGCGTGAATCATCGCCGGTAGGTCTTGCTACTGTCAGTAAAATAGACATCGCCGGTGACCTGGTCGATGTCCACCCCATTGGTGAAGCGGAACGGCTCGCCGCCGGCCTCCGTGGCCAGCACGGTCGCCTCGCCGCCGCCTGGTCCCACCCGCAGCAGCCCCATGTAGGCATCCGCGATGTATAGGTTGCCGAGTCGCGGTGGAAGCGGAGGCCCAGCGGCCGGCCGCACGAGCTCTCCGTGGCCACCGGCGGGAGCTCGGACGGCGCGTCGCAGTTGTTCTTGGTGTAGCTCGGGCTGTACGTGAACGTGCTCCAGCCAGCTCCTTCGCCTCCGTACTTCAGGATGCGGCCGTCGGAGATGCTGACGTAAGGTCCGGCGCCGTGGCCGTCGAACGCGACGCTCTCGGGGCCGACCAGCGCGTCGGGCAGCTCCAGGCGCTGGCTGTTCGATGCGTCGATGGCTTTGGCTACGGCGGCCACGGCGGCGCACGGCAGGAGCAGAAGGACGGCGAGCAAGATCCCAAGCAGAACCAGCTTCGACGACGTGAACCGGCCCATGCTTGTGTTTCCGGCGAGGTTGGTTTCCGGTCGATGATGAGCAACCTCTTCTCGATGCTCGCTTGTTGCTTGTTGGCTGATCGCTGGTTCGGCTTGATGGGAAGGAGCTCCTTCCCTCCCGTTTTATTGGGACCTTTGTTCAAGTCCGAATCGATCAGTGCCAACAGAACAAATAATCGGACTAGAAGTTCTATTCAGAACAGGAACGAGACGTACGTACTCCGATTCTCTGACTTTTCGATTCCGTATTGATTGGCTTGTAATATATTATTAGTGCATTCGATCTTTTAATAACATACAAAATTTGTACAACGTAGATAGATAATAAGCACCCGAATTTTGATATCATGTGAAAAAATCACAACAGCTAACATGATTAAATGTTAAAATTTAAATATAAATTTATGATTTCACAAAATATGCAACAAGATCATATTTTATTAGGTTTCAACTAAATATATATTGAACTAGAAAAAAATGATGTGGGGTTCACACCTACATCCTACCACTACCGGAAAACTCAACTTTGTCGAGTGCCGCGTTCTTTGCCGACTGCAATTTTTCGGGCACTCGGCAAATAAGCTCTTTGCCGAGAGCCAAATAAAAAACACTCGACAAAAAAATTCTTTGCTTTGCCAAGTGTTTTTTCGGCACTCGGCAAAGAGGCTTGTTTGTCGAGTGTTTTTTTCTTTGGCACTTCTCCACAACACCCTTTCACCTCATTTTGCAAAGGTGCCAATACCACCAAGTGTACAACATCTTATGTATGTGTGTTAGCCTTTTCACAATCATTTATCAAAGGATTTTCGCTTGCACTCACCACGCCACTCAATCTTAGCAACATTGCAATGTTAGATTGTTTAAATGGCACTAGATGACCGATATGCAAACAAGTTTGCTCTTCTAATAGCAAGGCCATCTATCCTAAATATGGTCATAAAATTTCTCGGCACGCTTATTTCCGGTGAAATGAAATGCTCTACAAATATACCTTTGTCTTGCGCATTCCATTCCATCTTCTTCGGTATGTGATGCAACACATGCACCAACCTATCAACAAATGATATGATCCACTTCATATCATCACATGACCTTCATGGTCTATCGATTTTGACCTAACTTGCTCTTCACCATTGCTTCGGTCCTTCGACGCCGAGTCTTTGCTCAAACCTCCCGACACTCGGTACCAACGGCTTCAAAGCCTCCAACTTGCCCTTCACCATTACAACCAGTCCATCAAGCCAAGTCTTGCCTTGATCTTCACCATCTTAGCCACATGATCACATGTCATGTCCATATGCAATAAGCTCATCCATCACATGCATGAGCCTTGCAACATCCTTCAAGCCATTTCACCTCTATCACATATGTTGCTCACACATGAAACCCTATAGACTAACCACCTATAGACATATTATGAAAATATATTCTATGATATATCTAATGATATGAATTTGGTACCATCAATCTTGATAGTTTTTCTAGAAATTCGGTCAAAGTTCAAAAAGTTACTTAAGACAACTCTAGAAATTGATTATTTCAGGACGGAGGGAGTATTCACACTAGCACTGTATGTGTTGAGCTTTTAGGGCCATCCAATAGGCCAGCCCATTTAGCCATCTACAGATGTGACATGGGCTTCTTTCAGTTTTTTTTTTCATTTCGTGTATGTTCCAATGGTCTGCCAATGTACGTGTATATGTACAACAAGTGTGATCTCCGATCATACATGCAATCGAACAGTACGAGTAGGCTTCAACAAGTGTTATCATTAGATTTATCTTTACAAATACTTTCTAATGATATTTTTGTTGTTTCCATTAGTTATATAAAATAATATAAATTAATGGTCAAAGTATAATCTCGAAGACCACACCAAGTCAAATCACGCCTTATATCCTGAGACGGAGGGAGTATTATTAGTGCATTCGATCTTTTAATAACATACAAAATTTGTACAACATAGATAGATAATAAGCACCTGAATTTTGATATCATGTGAAAAAATCACAACAGCTAACATGATTAAATGTTAAAATTTAAATATAAATTTATGATTTCACAAAATATGCAACAAGATCATATTTGATTAGGTTTCAACTAAATATATATTGAACTAGAAAAAAATGATGTGGGGTTCACACCTACATCCTACCAAAACCGGAAAACTCAACTTTGTCGAGTGCCGTGTTCTTTGCTGAGTGCAATTTTTCGGGCACTCGGCAAAGAAGCTCTTTGCCGAGAGCCAAATAAAAAACACTCGGCGAAAAAATTCCGTATTGGCTTGTAATATATTATTAGTGCATTTGATCTTTTAATAACATATATAATTTATACAACATAGATAATAAGCACCCAAATTTTGATATCATGCATGTAAAAAAATCACAACAACTAACGCTACCGGAGACGGGCTCTTTGCCGAGGGCCAAAAATCGGGCTCTCGGCACACAGAGGCTCTCAGCAAAGCCATCTATGCCGAGAGCCTAACTCTCGGCAAAGAAAGGCTCTTGACAAAGAGCCTCTGTGCCGAGAGCCGAGCCCTCGACATAGAAACCACACTCGACAAACGTGGAATCCGCAAATGGCCCCCTCTGCGCTGTTAGACTCTAGGCAAAGGTTCTTTTTTTTTTGTAAATTCTTTGCCGAGAGCCTTGACCCTGGCTCTCGGCAAAGAGGCTATTTGCCGAGAGCTCTAGGAACCTCTCGGCAAAGAATATTATTTTTTTTGTTTTTTTTCTTCCAATTTTTATTGAGGCCTTGCTACCGTTCTAAAAGCCAAGATTTCAATTTTGTGTATTTTCCATTCTTTTTGCTTTATTTTGCGCAATTTCATCATTTTCTTGATTTTTTCTGCGAGACGCTCGTTTTGAACAGTAGGTGTATGAAATATTGAAACTTAGCGATTCAAAAAATGGTATTCTTTCTTCCGAGGGTATTTCTACGCCGTATCTAGAGACAGACACGGAAACTCGACCGCGTCTCGTGCACGAGACACGGTGACCAAGTTGCGCGGGATTGAATTTAAAATTATTAAAAATACAAACGGAGTCGAATAAATATGAAAATGGACGAGAGATCTTAACATCGCATGTAGAGGGAACAAATTTGGGAGTGTTTGGAGCAAGTGGTGGCGGAAGATGGTTGAAACCGTTTGATCTCCGCATATGATCATGTTTCAACCATCTTGTGCCACCACTTGCTCCAAACACTCCCAAAAATTTTGCATAGCCTCTGCATGCGATGTCAAGGTCTCCCATCTATTTTCATGATTTTCCGACTTTGTTTGTATTTTTAATAATTTTAAATTCAATCTTACGCAACTTGGTCACTGTGTCTCATGCACGAGACGGTCAAGTTTTCACGTCTGTCTCTGGACACGGTGTCGAAATACCCTTGCAAGAATGAATATCATTTTTCGAATCGCTGAGTTTCATTATTTCATGCATATGCAGTTCAAAAGTACGTCTCGCAAGAAAAATCAAGAAAATGATGAAATTACGCGAAATATAGCAAGAAGTATGAAAAATAAACAAAAAATTAAATATTGGCTTCTAGAACTGTAGCAAGGCCCCAAAAAAATCTGGAGCAAAAAAACAAAAAAATTTCTTTGCCGAGAGCTCGCTAATGCTCTCGGCAAAGAGACTCTTTGCCGAGAGCCAAGGCCAGGGCTCTTGGCAAAGAATTTAACAAAAAAAGAAAATGGTCTTTGCCAATAATAACCATTGAAATTATTTTATTTTATAAATAATTACTCAACCCAGTAATAGTGAGAAACTATATAAAGTAACCTATAGATCTATATTTAAATTAATCACCTGTGGTATTTTGGACAAAAAGTAATCATGTAGCCCTAAGTTTACTATGCATACAAATTGCTACATATGCCATTAATAAATATAAAAAATATCCCTCAAATCTACATCTAATCTACCAAAACCTTCTATTAAAAAGTATTTAGATTACATATATATGTTTTAACATTATCTAATTCTATTAATTTTAACTAGCAAACGTGTCCATACATTACATCTTGTTGCGTGATCACCTAAACGCCTTGTGTCATCTAATTTAATGTTTATGGAATCAGAATTCATACAATGATGGATGCATAAATATGCACATTTGTGACTCGTATGATGAGCATGATCAGGAATCGAGTTCCAGAAGAGACAAGCATAGAAAACAGAGCATCGTGGGAAGTTAAAATAACGATGGAAGAATCTATATATTCACTCTTTAATATTAACTATCTAAGATTTATAGGATCTAGCTGGCTAGAGGAGGTGAATAGCCTACGAAAATTTCTACTATAAATCCACAAACACTAGAAACATGTTATTTGTACAGTATGAGGTCCTAAGATAGCAACTATTTGCTCTAGCACTAACTCACCCAATGCAAGCCCTATACAATGCTAGTAGCTTGGTCTCTATGCTATGTCACAGCACCAAACAAGCTACCAACTACATAAAAGCTACAAGTAGCTAGAGCTACTAATAAAGCACCTACAACTAGTTACAACTACCATTACTTCTAGGCAGCTACTCAAGCAACAATTACACTAACATGCACAAGATATGAATGAAATGCACAAGTATAGTAGAGCAAACCAACGGGGCAAGAGGTGACACAAGATATATCTCCGAGGTTTGGTTGCTTGCGACAACCTATGTCCTCGTTGTGGCAAGTCCCAACTTAATGGTTCGTGCGCTAATTGGCCTCCACACTCCAAACCCATGACTTGGGTGCCGCAAGAACCACTCAAGAAGTGCACTTGAACTCACGATGATTCCATCTGAGTTGCTCTTCATGGTCTCCCGCGAGGATGAGCACAAGAGCCCCTTACAAATCACTTGATCAGAGCTGGCAAGAAGCACCAAAGCCACTCAACGATCTCTTCAATCATCAGGCTAGCTAGGTGATGGCAGTCACCAAGAGTAACAATAGATCCACCAGCCCAACTCGCCCAACTAGCACCACAAGATGCAAGAATGCCATACAGATGCACTAGACACTCTCTAATCTCACCCAAATGAGGAATCAAAGGATGCAAGTGAGTGTAAGTGCAATCTAGCCCTATTGTGAGTTTTGCTGATAATGACCACATAATCAGGGGACTAATGAAATTTATCAAGATGACAAACAACTTAAACAAAATGGAGGGTGATGTACAGGTTGTTGGACCCCTCAATAGCAAAAGGATATGGCTCCTGGCTCAAAGAAGTTTTATTTATTTTTCTTCTTAAAAATTGAGTTTAGGAAAAGCCATACTACTAAGGGGGATGGAACACACAAGCCTAAATGTGTAATCAAGTGCTAAACCTCCACCAAATATCCTCATATATCTTGCCTAAGCAACGAGTGAAACAGTTTCCCATTTAGAGCAAAATAGGTAGAGCGACAATGTCACGCTAGAGAGTGGCAATGTCGCAGTCCAGCGGTGCCACGCCTTTGGGTGGCACTCCCACAACTTAAACTTTCCCATTGGCAAAGAGGGGTATATTCTTCAACCCCTCTCTCGCCCAACGGTAACTTTTGACCATTTGCATCTAGATCTGACCAGAGAAGCTCCGCTCTCTCTCACTCCTACTTCATTGGAGCACCTCAACCTTCTCTATTTGATTTCCACTCAAATATTGAGAGATTGAGCCTCCAAACAACACTTAGTTCATGTTGTGGCCGACGATTTGCATCTATTACTCTTGGAGCCTGCTTCGAGCTAGCTAGTGCGTCAGCCGATGAGCTTGCCAACTCTTGCGGCAGCCCCGGAGAGTTTGTAAGCACCCCAATCATCTAGCGAAATCACTCGTTAAATGATGAGGCACGAGTCCGATCTTCCGAGAGGTAAAGGGGTAATTTCGATTGGTTGAGTCTCAACGTTGATGATCCGACTTCAAATTAGACACGATTCGAATCCTGCAAACGCTACACCGCTGCTCCGTTGGTTATCAACCAAGCATAACTTGATTGACCTAGCCGAGAAGGATTTTTCTGCAAACGAATTGAAGAACACAAGCAAGAAGGTAAAGACACGCAATCTGAAATTGCAAATATGAATTGAGGCAAACTGAATAAGGAGTTCAAGCTCTTGATTTGAAAGATTTAGTCGACACAAGCGAGAAGAACAAGAACATGGGCCCTGGACCACGGTAAACGGACTTGTCGCCATGGTTACAATGATCTAGAAAGTTTCGACTGTGGAAACTTCAACTAAACAAAATTGGCGGCTAATTGGTAGTGGCTACTAAGATAAAATAGGCACAGAGGGTGACCTAGGGTTGGAGGCGCACCATGGGGGGCACGCACAACATGGGCCAAAAGCTAGCCCCACTCGATACAAGGCCAGGTTGGCCCAAAAATAGGTGTCGCAACAACTTTTCATGGTCACACAGCATGATCCACTAATGTTCTGGAGGTAGGACCAGACCCAAAACGATGACGTCGTCGTCCCATTTCCAACGAATTTTCACATGCCATGTTTCGACGTCGTATGATGGAGATATCGCCGAAACCGTGCAGGGATGTAGGCTGAATCCGAACCGGACGTGGAAACTGAGTTGGTGACGATTTGTAACTTGGAGAAGACCATGGCGCAAGTGTGTCCAGCATGATGATGTCCTCTTCATTAACTCTCTTGACTTGAGAACGAGGTTAGGGTTCCAAGAGAACCAAGCCTTTGTGGCTACCTCAACAACATGGACTTAGGCAAATCTTGGTGGCAAGCTCACTCATCATAAATCAGTTGGTTGAGTTGCTTGTGGTGGAATCTGTCCATCCAGTTTTAAGTCCTCGACCTAGCCCGAGTGCTCGTATTTTTCTAGATTTATTCTAGGAGTTAACGTCAGGGTTACACAACGTCTCCATCGACAGCGAGACGTCTGTGGTAACTTCGTGAATTTGAAGGTATGTCGGCTCAGTCCTTCGAGGATGCTCATAGGATTTGGGTATGCATACATGTGTCAATAGAGTTTAGTGTGCGTACGTGTTGTAGACGTCTATGTTGTATTGTGTATTTCTAAAAAAAGAACTGGACTTAGAAGTTAGAACCATGATCCACGTACAAGGCCTAATATGCACATTTGTTTTGACGCGAGGAACTTCCCCATTTCCATTGCAGCGAACAGAAATACAGGGTTTGAGAGATAACAATCGGAAGACTAGAAAGCAAAAGGGAAACCACCTAACCGCTTACTACCACACATCCCTCATACAGTCATCACATCAATCCCAAGACAACAAGAGTTTTTAATTAAGCAGGCTAGCCACCACCACCTGGCGCACCAATCAGAGAGCAAAACGCGCCAGCACCAGGGGCTTTCCTTCTTCACTTCTGATCGTCTTGGTATCTTCCAAAATGCTTCTTTGCTTTGGAAGCCAGTCCGCAATCGCCAGCATGGCATTGACTCCCTCAATTAGCTGTTCTTTGTCTTCTTTGCCAAACAGTCCTGCCCAATAACTCATGAGTGCACAAGCATAACAAACAATTGTAGCAAGATAATTGACAATTTTCCCTTCAAAACAAATGGAATTGCGTGTTTTCCATACGGCTCAACAAACAGCAGCAATTCCAAGCGCATGGAAATGCTTGCTAGATGGCAGCCAGCCTTCACACCAACTCCAACTTTGTTCAAGAGTTTTAGGAATGTTATTAGCATTAATAGCATACTCCCTCCGTATCCTAATTAGAGGTCGTTCCGGGAGTTTAGCGATTTTGCCTAAAAGAAGACATTCCGACTTTTTGGACGTCGTTGCCCCTGGCGTTTCAGCTCCTGCATGCGTTTTTTTCGGCTCTCTCGCGCGCTGCCCCTTCGGCTCCCATGCACGCGTTAATAGCAACACATCGTTAAAGCCCCTGCTTCAGCATTTTTCCTCTGAGGCTGAGGCACAGGGAATAACAGTTGCCCTTGCATCGGACCGGCGGCCTCTTCAAAGCGTTTATCCATTGCTGGGCCGAAAATACCAATCATAACGGCGCGAAAGGTATTCAAGAAAGTTGATTGATGATTGGTCATGGCCTCTGATACAGCTTTATACACTATTTGGGTCATTTTCTGAATATCTTCCTCATCAGTGCTATCGGATTGGTGAGGAAGAAGAACCCTTGGGAATGGTTGCTTCTGGAAGACCTTGCCGCTCTTGTTCTTGGAGAAAGTCATTAAGCACTTGCGTTGAAGCTCATCACAAGCTTGTTGAATTAAACTTCTCGAATCTGATGACAACTCTTCCATGGTCACATCCAGAATTTAATCGTCGTTGATTTCAGGCATCTTGAAACAAAGGTGTCCCACTGGGCGTGCCAAAAAGTGTGTTGACGCAAAACGTGACACACCGCGCCTAACACACAGCAAGCCGAAAAGCTTGGCTTCAATCGGGTGCCCGGACGGTTTGGAATCCGGAGACGTGCCAGTCGGTTTGACCTGAGAACCAACAAGGGATAAAACTGTGAGAATACCACTGGAACATGCCGGGTGAGACCAGACAGTTCCATATGTACGGCTTTGAAAGCCAATCACGATGGCATACAGCTATAGAAGCTGTCTGTCAAAGCATGTTTATAGAGTTATTCGGCTAACGTGAAAAAGAAAGCATGTAGGTATACCAACTGTCGAATGCATATATGAGGAAAGAACATGCTTAAACAAACAACAGACATCGTTTAAAAAAACGTAGCGAATTGTAAACAGGCAACTTGTGAATATAAATCTATTCAAACAACACATGCATAGGCTACTCCAACTAGTCTGTCGCACGTCTAGTCTTCGTAAAACCCGTCAAGCATAAACTAAGTCTACACCACTCCTTATAATTAGATTAATCCACCGCATGATACAATCTAATTATAAGAAGCTAAAAGCATGCATGTATCCAAACAGATCTATAAAAACTTATTACTCGTGTAAGCTTAACCAAGATCGGCAAACTAGCCGAGTTGGGGTCCATGAGGAAGGAACATACAAACAAGCACGATTAAATTAAACTAAAACCTGCATCTACCGCACGATACCCAGTTTTACTAAAGCCTAATTGTGGTTGACATGCATGAACCCGCAACATGTAACAATCTAGATTGAAAATTAACTCGACCATCATGATCTTGCGATTAAAGAGACACAAGTAAACTTGTGAAGCAGGGGCCGAACAAAAGTCAATCTAGATTGGGCAAAAGAGTGTTACAAAATTAAATAAACAATGCAACACATGATAACTTCATTAATCTATCAGATTTGCCAAATCTAACAGAGCCGATAACTATCTCGCTTCTGCTAAACTTATGAATAAACGCCTGCCGCACGGTATCTACCCATAAGCAGAGCATAAGCAAAGACTTCTTGATCGCTAACAAGGGTCCGCCGCACGACCATTGAAAACAAGCAAGACTACTTGCATCATATCTAAATCCACCGCATGATACTAGACATGATAACAAGGTTGCCGGGACTTACGGAGGTCGACGGATCGATGATTCCTCTCGAAGAACTCGACGACACGACTAAGGACTCGAAGGTGACACGGGGCTGGTTTGTATTGATATGGTTGTGAACAGTTTTACAATGGTCGAGGGTTTATATTTATACCTTGGACGAAAAACGAATCCTAGACGATTACGATTTACATAACAAAAATTGGAAAGATACAAGTCCTACCCCTATTCTTTTCGGCGCTCTCCATTGTCACACGTCTTCTTACGCAAGCTGGCTCCACTTGTCATATTTGCCTCCCGAACAAGATTACTGCCTTGCAAAATAGCCGACCGCTTATGCACTTGCCGAAACTCCGAGAATTAACCGATCTTGATTTTCTGCCGAATGCCTCATACGACCATCTCTCGCACATTGGCCCATCTGGCATTCCCTTGCGTGTGCGAAAATCTGGTGTCAACACATGCCCCCTAATTCTGGGACAAATATTTGTTTCAAAATTCCTTTTTCTCCATATTCATACATGGAACCTCCGGAAGCATCCACCTCTGTAGAAATCTTGCATGTCATAATTACCTCACCTACCGATTCATCTCCCGATGCACCTCTTGGGATTCTTTAAAATTTCCCTTCACTCTGTTTTGGCCTGCGTACTCTGAACTCCCTTGCTTCAATCTCAAAACCAGAAAACCCTCTTTTCATCTGCCATCTTCCAATCTAGAAGATGTCTTCTGAAGCAAGCCGTCATAGCTCTGAGCTTGGGGCTTCTAGCACTTCCAAGAAGAGGTTATTCTTCATTGTTTCCGTCTCGAAGATGAAACAGCTGTTCTCATGTTGCTTCTCGTTTAGGAGGACCGACGACGACCTCTCCGAGGACTTGGCTGAGAAGGTCATCGACCTTAAATTTGATTTGGAGGGGAAGGATCGGGAGATTACCCGAATCTCTCGGGAGCGTGATGTCGCTTGGAATCAGGCCGCTGGTAAATATTTTTCATCATTCTTACTATTTCTTTTCCTGTTTTCCTCCTCCTGCCTTTGCTCATCCTTTTCTCTTTCAGCTCTGGAGGTCAAACTTCACGCTCTTGAGGCTGCTGTCGCCAATCTCGCCATCACAGCCAATGTACCGGGCACGACAGCCCTGAAGCGGGTGAATGAGGTCAACCGAGTCCTCCCCGACATCTCCAGAGCTGGTATGGGATACGGCGCAGCGCTTGCCTTCAACGTTGTACAGATTCATTCCGGCGCCGATTACCGCAACTTTGATGTCTGTGAGCGAGGGCTAGAATACAGGGTGACATACTCTGTCAATGATATGAAAGAAGCTGGAACAGATCTGGCTGATTCTTTTGACTTTGATCTCCCGATTAGGAATAGGATAGAATGGATGAACTGATTTTCCACTGCAACTTGTTCCCTCTTTTGTAAATAAGAAGTTTTCTGATCTGATTTCCAAAATCAATCTGTGACTGATCCTTTGAGATCAATATGTGCCCTGTTTCGTGCATCAGCTATTAATTTTATCTTTACCCCAGCGACGATGCATATTACATCGGCTATTACTGATAATCATGCTAATCATCTCTGTCCCGCAAGTAATCGCTGCAACTGATTACCTTAGATCCAAAGTTTTCAATCTTCTCCAATTTTTCTGATCCATGATGACATCAGGATAGTATTTTTTAAGGGACTTCTCCGTTTTCAGCTTTCTGTCCTCAGTGCCAAACGGTAACATGAATTCCCAATTAGCCGAAACTGAATAACTCCTAACCGAATCTTATCGGCTTCCCGATTCCGGAGTCATGACTTTCTTTAATCATCAAAAATCCGGCCTGGCCCAATAACGGCCCATAAACTGTAAAAAAACCCTATTTTGATGCTTGATTTCTAATGTGCAAGCCACGGTCCTATAAATATGACCTGGCGCATGCTGTTATTCTTGACTCCAATCAAACAGTTTGATTTGTAAGCTCCCCACTTCTCGGCTTCTAGCTCAAGCCAGAGAGAAAATCCTCTGCTTGTGTTTCTATCAATGGCAGGTAATGGTGACCACGGCAGGCATTTTGTCGGAGATGAAGCAGGAGGAAGTCAGACACTAACTCACCGGCGCCATAGGTAAGAAACTAGATTCTTGCCCCCTTGCGGTAGCCTTCCTTGCTTATCTATCTCTAATTTACTATCCACCTCCTTCCAGGGTGGGGTCTTTCTCCAGCCAAGCTTGGGTTCCTCCTCCAGAAACGGTAGCTCCAATAGCTCTTTTCAATCTTTTCCCTAAGCCACCAGATCCTGAGCTTGATGATTCACTCTAGCAGACCCGTTTGGATGCCCTTTGGTACCGCGAGGAAAAGGATAAGGCCCAGAAGGAACTGAAAGATGCATCCAAGAAGCATGGCATTGAGAAAGCTGAATGGGCAAACCAACGGAGACAGCTCTGCGGCATCATTACAGGTTAGCAGAGTTTTGGTCCTCTTCTTCTATTTGAGCTTACCTTGCCTGACGCATCCCTTCTTCCTGCTAGCCCTTTCTGCAGAGAATGACCGTCTAAAAATGGCAGTGAACAAAATTGCCATTAAGGTGAATGCTCATGGGGACTCAGTCGAAGCTCGTCTTGACGCTATGGATGGCCGCATAGATCAGGCCGTCATCCAAGGTGTGCATGCTGGGGTTTCCCTCGGGTTAGCGGCAATGAGTTCTTGGACCAAAGAGGATTACTCATTTCTACCAGTCGGCTTCGCAGGTGGATACCTAGATGAAATGGAAGGTATCCAAGATTACGATGATCATGCCGCTGCCATTGCTGAAACTACTGATCCACAGTCTGTTCTGAACAAATTATTCCAAGGGTAGTTTGTACTAGGACAAATCTGTGAATGAAGTTTGTAACAGATGAAACTTGTTCTTCTCTGAATAATTCTATTTTCATCTCTCAGTGATTTTCCTGATTGCAACATCCCTTCAGAGAAAATGTCTCCCGAACACATGACGTCATCTTAGCCGATTAGATCTCGTTTTTGACATGTCATGTCGCTCGACATCTTACTTACTGCACTCCACCTTTCTCTTCTCCCGATAAACCTGCCAACTTGAAAAATGCTAGGGCTACCAGGGTCATGAATATTCTTGTACCAAAGGCGATATAAACAATATCGACTATAACTTAAATTCTTGGAACATTTTTTCTGCTAAAGGCGATGTTTTACATCGGCTATCTTTGTATACAAATATCCTTGAATCTGCCTTACATACAATTACCATGCGTTCGGCTTTTAACAAGTAATGCCGAAGCTTCAACTCATAAGCAACACAAAAAACATATATTCATAGCCGAATACCCGTCTCTGGGTCTAACATTTTCGGCTAAGGCAAGCTACTACTCATCTTTTTCCTTTCAATTTTGTATAAGGGCCGATCTTATTATAAAGCTATCGGTCGCCACGTACAACTCGAGACGATTACCAAGTTGTGGAAGTGCCTTCGTATATTCTTCATTTTCATCAAAAGCTGTTGTACGTCACCTTACGTGAATTCTTGATCTTCTTTTGGCAGTGGAGAAATAGGCAGAACTCTTTCAAAAGGTTTATAATCTGGATCAACCTCGCATATATTGGTCTTGCCTCGGCTTTATCACCAACACTTTATTCCTTGTCAGCCGACATGAAACCCGGTTCTAACTTCTCTCCATTGCCACCAATTTACTCAAAAATTACTCTGAGAGCCGATTGTTTGTGTGACACCCTAGTGTCAAGCACTGCATTAGGAACTTCATTAGCTACTAAAGAAGCATAAGCAATGCATTGCATCGTTTCATGTGCACGAGTGCTTTTGTCTTTTGTTTATTTATTTGGATATTGGATTTCTATTTGACTTGATGATTTAATGGGATCTCTGTTTTGGTTTTAGTTATGTAGAGGTTACAAAAATGGTTTTTAGAAAAAGTGTCCTATATGAAAGTTGTAGAGAAAATTATTTTGAACAACTTTCATATTTGGGTCAAAACCTAGTTTGGAGTTTTTGAAACTGTTTTTGAATGGTCCAGTTTGAAAAGATTTTGGAAAAAGAAAAGGAAAACGATTTCTCCCTGACGCCCCACCTTTCGGCCCATCTGGCCTTTCGGCCCAACCTCGCGCGCGCTGGCCCCGCTCGCCCGCTCGCGTGCGCCGGTCCGCTCCCGCCTCGCCCGCGCGCCGCGCGCACCGCGCGCGACATCGCCGCTGACACGCCCGCACCGTACGCCGGCCGCAACCGCCACGTGGCCGCCGCATGCTGCCGAGGATCCTCGCCGGCCACTCCTCGCTCGATCCTCTCTCACCCGAGCACGCAAGCTATCTTCCCCGGCCACTCTCCGCGCTGCCTCGCCGACCGCGCCGCCGTGGCCCCGCCACGACCACCGGTCAAGCCGATCAAAACCCCGAGCACCCCCCTTCACTCCCTCACACTCCCGCACACACTCTCCCACTCTCGCTCGCACTCTCCTCCCCTCGCCACCAAGCCAGAGCAAGCGCTCGGCTCGCTCTCGCCGCGACCTCCACCGCAACCTCCCCTCTCCGTTCCCAATCCCACCGAGCACCACCGTCCGATTACTTCTGCACCAAGCTCCGCCTACGCCGTGCACACGCTGTGCGCACGTCGTCATCACCGACCGAGCCCCAACGCCGCCGGAGGACGTAGCGCCTCTTTCGGTCCGCCAGTCGCCACCGCCGAGCCGCAACGCCGTTCTTCCTCAACCCGAGCTCCACCATCTCCCTCCTTCACCATCGAGTTTCACCGAGTCAAGGCAAGGTGAGAACACCGTCTAGACTCAACGCTACCGCTCTCTCCCACATCTTCTACTCCCCGGCCGAGCGCCAAGGGCGCCGCCGCGGCCCGCTCACGTGGTCAAGCTCCTCTGCAGCCAACCAAGCCGAACCAACCCCGTATCTGTGCTCCCTAGGGTTCGTAGAAGCTTATGCCTCCACCTATTTCTCCGGCGACCGCCGGGCACGGCCAAGCCGAGCCTCACCGACGCCACCGTCCGCCATGGCTCGTCGCCGGCATGCTCCGGCCATGCGCTGGCCAAACCATCACCACCACCGGATGCGCCTCGTTGAGACGAGTCTATCTAGCCTAGCCTCGCCGCCGGAAACCTCACCGCCGGCGAGCAGCCGCCGGTCAAACCTCTCCCCTGTTTTCCTCTCTCTGACGGGTGGGTCCCGTTGACCCACGGACCCCGCGCGTCAGCCTCTGTTTGGTCCATGGACCGCATCCACCCGAACCTTCGCCGAGCCCTCGAGCCAGGCCTCGGACAGACTTCCGTCTCGCCCGAGCCCTCGAGCTAGGCCTCGGACAGACTTCCGTCTCGCCCGAGCCCTCGAGCTAGGCCTCGGACAGACTTCCGTCTCGACCGAGCCCTCGAGCCAGGCCTCGGACGGGCGAGTGATTTTCCGTCTCGCCCGAGCCCTCGAGCCAGGCCTCGACCGAGCCCTCGAGCCAGGCCTCGGACGGGCCTCGACCTTGAGCGAACCCTCGAGCGCTGTCTCGACCGAGCGGGCCTCGAGCGAACACACACCGACCGCACCGCGCTCGAGCCTGGTTGAGTCGAGTTGGGCCGGGTGTACGCAAGCCAGGCCGGGAGATTTCAAATGTTTTCTTTTTGATTTATTTTCCAGAGATGCTTGTTATTTTTGTGTAGCACGTTTTACAAATCCAAATGGAGTGCCTTCAGTTTTGTTAGTTTGTTTATGAGTAGATCTACCATGGAAGAATATGAAAGTATTTTTGGTGGGAGTTTATTTTACTATTTTCATTTATTTCAGTTTATATGCTTTTGTTTAGATAAATGGTTATATATGTTTTCTGGTTGAGATAATTCCAGGAAAATTTTGTGTAAGTGTATTATCCTGTTTTACACCTGTGAAAAATATATGATGCACTGTTTATATGGACAAAATTTCTATTATGCTTAAAAGTCCTTTTTGGCTGATTTCTTAGAATAAATGTTAAGGTGTCTTATATGTCAAAATAAAATAGGGGAAAAATGGTGTAGTCTCTGAATGCCATGTCCAAACTAAGGAAAATGCAAGCATGAGCTGTTGTATGGTGAAATCTGAAGTTGCTTTACAAATGTACTTTTCTGTGTTTTCCTTTGAAAACTTATGTAAGGAGTAATATAATGTTTCTGTTCATGGAACTTTCTTGATAAGCATAAAATTTGAAGTAGAATCTGGGAAAAATATGAAATAGAGTTTTGCGCCCTTTTACAGTAGGGTTGTAGTTCAAAGTACCTTTTGGGGCAGTTTGCTTGTCATTTTTATATCTGCAGTTCTGAATTTTATTTTTGGCTGAAATTTGTTCAGTGGAGTCCAGCAACTGTTGTTTACCTTCTGGATTTTTCGTGGATTTTTCTGATTCCAGAAAAGTGCACTTGCAGTTCAAACCTAAGTTTCTTCTTGAATTATTAAATAAGAAAAAGGTGAATAAATGGATTTTGTTTTATGAGTATTTGCCTCAATGTCATAAATGGTTCAACAAGTTGGTTTTGTTGGTTTGCAAGAAATGCTCTTTCTCATACCTTCACACCTCGCACCCCTCATTTAAATACTTATTTATTCGTCGCATGCAATAGGATCGACCCCGCCGGAGCCCGACCAGGAGCAGGAGATAAACGCCGAGCAGCAGATCCCGGAGCTCCAGCAAGCCGAGGAAGTCGACCCCGCCAGCGACGCTAACTTGCCCGAGTGCCCCTCCCACGAGGCCTCGGTCTTCACCCAAGGCAAGCCCCGGAGCATTCTAAGCCTCCCAGTTTTTATAATTAATTTACTTGAGTCCTTTTATATTGTGATGCATTAGGTTTAGGAGTTGAATGAATCCTATTTACTGCATTACCATTCCTTGATGATTGATTATTACCTGCCTTGTTATCCTGTTACTTTAAAATGTAGAATTGCTTAGTCTGCTTAATAAAAGTAGTTGCTAAGGATGTTCCCGTAATACCCCGGGTGGGTATTTACCGGATCACGGTTGGCTATATTTGCTATCGTGGAAAAGAACCTGAGTAGTAATGAAATACGGTCAACTGGAAGGCAAGGCACAAGTTTGGAAACTTGGGGCAGTCCGTCCGTTGGATCGTGTAGGTTTGTATCAATGTTGGCCCTCGTTCATTTTTGAACGCGCCCTTTTACTTAGGGATATGTCGGTGCTGTAATCATCGACCCCAAAGCCGGTTAGAAGCTGTTCGGGCCGGTTTCAACCCGTGTCGTGCCCTCTAGTACGGAAGTTGCGATCTGCCGCGTGAGGCCATCGCCAGACTCCGATTGGGCGGTCCGTGTTTGAACCGCGGCGATTACCACCACGAACAAGCGTCGAGCGGTTGCCCAATGCATGGACCCGATGGGGAAAGTGTGGGCTGGTATTAAAGGTCTTTCACCAGCTGGTTTGGAATTCGATTCGAGTCGCCGTCTCCCCCGGTTAGTGGGAAACTATGGCGAGCTTCACCACGATACAACTCCATGTGATATCTAAAGGTTCAACTAAAATGTGGACAAGTCAACTGGATATGGTTATATTATTTGTCTGCTAGACTCAAGTGTGTGCAATAGTTCAGGTGCAAACCTAGAAGAAGGAATAGGTATAAAAGATGACAGCTCATTAACTTCACTCATACTTCGCTTATCTTAAATTGAGCTTTGCGCAAATTCAAGATCCCCGCTCCACCCAAAAAGGCCTTGCATGTCCTTGGTGTCTTTATTTTCAGTTGGACGGGTAAGTCTAGCTGAGTACATTCCCGTACTCAGGGTTTATCCCGTTGTTGCAGATGGCCAGGTCTACTTCGGCTATTGTAAGCACTGCCTCTACCCCGTGGAAGGTGATGAGGAGTAGGCCCAGGGCAGGGCCGTCCAGAAGCTTTCCCCCTTTTCTTTTGCTGGACTGAGACTACTAGTGGCACATTATCTTAAAAGGGAAGAGTGAGTTGTGTGAGTTGGTTTATCAAAACAATGTTTTATTTGGACCACATGTGTGGTAGTCGTGCTTTAAACTATTTCAGCTTCCGCACTTTCAAACTCGGTATTGTAATAACTCCGTTTTAAATTCGCACTCTGATATGTTAAATTCGGGTTTCATTTCCGCTGTGATGTATCTTTACGAATGTGATCCTTGAACAATGCGATCCTGTATGATGTATGGTGTTAGAAATCCTTCGTGATTTCTGGACTACCGGGGTTATATGGGTTCAAGTATCAGTCGAAGTCAGACGAATTTGGCTAAGATAATACTTGAGCTCTTATAATCAGGGCGGTTCCGCCACAGTTTGAATCGGCTGTTGGTCCTTGTTGAAAACGTTCACAGAACCTGCTTCCCAAGCTCTTCTAGAGAAGCACTCGATACCATCATATTCCCAGTAGATGGGCTCTGCATTGGCAACACTCACCGAATCATCAGCATGGACAATTTCGATATCATCTCTAATCCACTGGATGAGGAATTGGTGCATAGTTGATGCAGTTTGCATGTATCCAATCCCTTCCTAATAGCAAACTGTATGCTCCCTTGCCATCGATGATGAAGAAAGTAGTAATCAGAGTTTTAGACCCGATTGTCAACTCAACATGAACTGCTCCCCGAGTATCAGAAGAATTACCAGCAAAGTCTCTCAACACCATGTCGGTCTTCAATAGTTCTTCACTTGCCATCCCAAGTTTTCTGAAGGTGGTATATGACATGATATTTATAGCAGCTCCTCCATCAATAAACATTTTGGTTAATGGCTTGCCATTAACATACCCCCTCATATAAAGTGGCTTCAAATGTCGATGCTTAGCTGGTTTATCAAAAACTGCCCGTTGAGCCAAAATAAGATGAGCTAACAAATCTTGGAATTCATCTTCGTCAAAATCTGAATACACTTCCTCTTGGATATCTTGATCTTCAGGGGCTATGAATTCAGATGGAAGGAAGAACGCCATGCATGCATCAGCCGAACGATCACCGCCATCAGACTTCTCTTTAGGACGCCAAATTTGCTTTGTCCTAGCGCCCGTTTGTGTTATGTCCCTATTCCTCAGGCGCTGCACTCTTCTTTTCTGGCTCTTTCTCAATCCTGATGGACACCACTGTCCTTTCTGCCAGACATATTCGCGATATTCTTCTTCTCCAGTGCGAGCCCAATTTTGATCGGCAAATCCTCTTCCTTGCCGATTCTCAGAACTGTTTATTTTTAAGCGCCGATCGTCCTCAGGGATTCGTGCCCCAAGCCTTTCATGGAACGAACGACGGTTGACTCGAGACTGCCTATATTCAGAATACTGATCCAGGGCAGTTGTTCTTAGCAGGCAGCTTCAAGCCTTCATTCCCACAATACTTGAAAAACGAGCATCCCCAGTGTGATTCTTTGGCTTTAGGCCGAATTGATTTTGCATCATATCAGCCATCTTATGCGTGATGAGGTCAAAACTTGAATCTGGAGCCGCTTGTGCTTGTCCCCCAATATGTGCCCCTGCTGAACTTTTATAGCCTGGGTTTGGAAAAGCATTAATTGCATTATAATCAATAAACTCTTGATATCCATCTCCAAACATGTTCTTTTGTATCATGTTCGTTGCGGGAGACACCCTGAACGCAGACTGTGGGACATTCCCTGTTGTGCCAAACGCGAGCTGGCCATAAGTTGTGGGGGGTTGTTGTGTTTCATGCGGGACCATCCCACCTGCACTTGTACCAGCTCCGCCGCCTTCAGCATTTTTCCTCTGAGGCTGAGGCACAGGGAATAACAGTGGCCCTTGCATCAGACCGACGACCTCTTCAAAGCGTTTATCCATTGCTGGGCCGAAAATACCAATCATAACGGCGCGAAAGGTATTCAAGAAAGCTGATTGATGATTGGTCACGGCCTCTGATACAACTTTATACACTATTTGGGTCATTTTCTTAATATCTTCCTCATCAGTGCTGTCGGATTGGTGAGGAAGAAGAACCATTGGGAATGGTTGCTTCTGGAAGACCTTGCCGCTCTTGTTCTTCGAGAAAGTCATTAAGCACTTGCGTTGAAGCTCATCAAAAGCTTGTTGTATTAAACTTCTCGAATCTGATGGCAACTCTTCCATGGTCACATCCAGAATTTGATCGTCATTGATTTCAGGCATCTTGAAACAAAGGTGTCCCACTGGGCGTGCCAAAAAGTGTGTTGACGCAAAACGTGACACACCGCGCCTAACACACAGCAAGCCGAAAAGCTTGGCTTCAATCGGGTGCCCGGACGGTTTGGAATCCGGAGACGTGCCAGTCGGTTTGACCTGAGAACCAACAGGGGATAAAACTATGAGAATACCACTGGAACGTGCCGGGTGAGACCAGACAGTTCCATATGTACGGCTTTGAAAGCCAATCACGATGGCATACAGCTATAGAAGCTGTCTGTCAAAGCATGTTTATAGAGTTATTCGGCTAACGTGAAAAAGAAAGCATGTAGGTATACCAACTGTCGAATGCATATATGAGGAAAGAACATGCTTAAACAAACAACAGACATCGTTTAAAAAAACGTAGCGAATTGTAAACAGGCAACTTGTGAATATAAATCTATTCAAACAACACATGCATAGGCTACTCCAACTAGTCTGTCGCACGTCTAGTCTTCGTAAAACCCGTCAAGCATAAACTAAGTCTACACCACTCCTTATAATTAGATTAATCCACCGCATGATACAATCTAATTATAAGAAGCTAAAAGCATGCATGTATCCAAACAGATCTATAAAAACTTATTACTCGTGTAAGCTTAACCAAGATCGGCAAACTAGCCGAGTTGGGGTCCATGAGGAAGGAACATACAAACAAGCACGATTAAATTAAACTAAAACCTGCATCTACCGCACGATACCCAGTTTTACTAAAGCCTAATTGTGGTTGACATGCATGAACCCGCAACATGTAACAATCTAGATTGAAAATTAACTCGACCATCATGATCTTGCGATTAAAGAGACACAAGTAAACTTGTGAAGCAGGGGCCGAACAAAAGTCAATCTAGATTGGGCAAAAGAGTGTTACAAAATTAAATAAACAATGCAACACATGATAACTTCATTAATCTATCAGATTTGCCAAATCTAACAGAGCCGATAACTATCTCGCTTCTGCTAAACTTATGAATAAACGCCTGCCGCACGGTATCTACCCATAAGCAGAGCATAAGCAAAGACTTCTTGATCGCTAACAAGGGTCCGCCGCACGACCATTGAAAACAAGCAAGACTACTTGCATCATATCTAAATCCACCGCATGATACTAGACATGATAACAAGGTTGCCGGGACTTACGGAGGTCGACGGATCGATGATTCCTCTCGAAGAACTCGACGACACGACTAAGGACTCGAAGGTGACACGGGGCTGGTTTGTATTGATATGGTTGTGAACAGTTTTACAATGGTCGAGGGTTTATATTTATACCTTGGACGAAAAACGAATCCTAGACGATTACGATTTACATAACAAAAATTGGAAAGATACAAGTCCTACCCCTATTCTTTTCGGCGCTCTCCATTGTCACGCGTCTTCTTACGCAAGCTGGCTCCACTTGTCATATTTGCCTCCCGAACAAGATTACTGCCTTGCAAAATAGCCGACCGCTTATGCACTTGCCGAAACTCCGAGAATTAACCGATCTTGATTTTCTGCCGAATGCCTCATACGACCATCTCTCGCACATTGGCCCATCTGGCATTCCCTTGCGTGTGCGAAAATCTGGTGTCAACACATGCCCCCTAATTCTGGGACAAATATTTGTTTCAAAATTCCTTTTTCTCCATATTCATACATGGAACCTCCGGAAGCATCCACCTCTGTAGAAATCTTGCATGTCATAATTACCTCACCTACCGATTCATCTCCCGATGCACCTCTTGGGATTCTTTAAAATTTCCCTTCACTCTGTTTTGGCCTGCGTACTCTGAACTCCCTTGCTTCAATCTCAAAACCAGAAAACCCTCTTTTCATCTGCCATCTTCCAATCTAGAAGATGTCTTCTGAAGCAAGCCGTCATAGCTCTGAGCTTGGGGCTTCTAGCACTTCCAAGAAGAGGTTATTCTTCATTGTTTCCGTCTCGAAGATGAAACAGCTGTTCTCATGTTGCTTCTCGTTTAGGAGGACCGACGACGACCTCTCCGAGGACTTGGCTGAGAAGGTCATCGACCTTAAATTTGATTTGGAGGGGAAGGATCGGGAGATTACCCGAATCTCTCGGGAGCGTGATGTCGCTTGGAATCAGGCCGCTGGTAAATATTTTTCATCATTCTTACTATTTCTTTTCCTGTTTTCCTCCTCCTGCCTTTGCTCATCCTTTTCTCTTTCAGCTCTGGAGGTCAAACTTCACGCTCTTGAGGCTGCTGTCGCCAATCTCGCCATCACAGCCAATGTACCGGGCACGACAGCCCTGAAGCGGGTGAATGAGGTCAACCGAGTCCTCCCCGACATCTCCAGAGCTGGTATGGGATACGGCGCAGCGCTTGCCTTCAACGTTGTACAGATTCATTCCGGCGCCGATTACCGCAACTTTGATGTCTGTGAGCGAGGGCTAGAATACAGGGTGACATACTCTGTCAATGATATGAAAGAAGCTGGAACAGATCTGGCTGATTCTTTTGACTTTGATCTCCCGATTAGGAATAGGATAGAATGGATGAACTGATTTTCCACTGCAACTTGTTCCCTCTTTTGTAAATAAGAAGTTTTCTGATCTGATTTCCAAAATCAATCTGTGACTGATCCTTTGAGATCAATATGTGCCCTGTTTCGTGCATCAGCTATTAATTTTATCTTTACCCCAGCGACGATGCATATTACATCGGCTATTACTGATAATCATGCTAATCATCTCTGTCCCGCAAGTAATCGCTGCAACTGATTACCTTAGATCCAAAGTTTTCAATCTTCTCCAATTTTTCTGATCCATGATGACATCAGGATAGTATTTTTTAAGGGACTTCTCCGTTTTCAGCTTTCTGTCCTCAGTGCCAAACGGTAACATGAATTCCCAATTAGCCGAAACTGAATAACTCCTAACCGAATCTTATCGGCTTCCCGATTCCGGAGTCATGACTTTCTTTAATCATCAAAAATCCGGCCTGGCCCAATAACGGCCCATAAACTGTAAAAAAACCCTATTTTGATGCTTGATTTCTAATGTGCAAGCCACGGTCCTATAAATATGACCTGGCGCATGCTGTTATTCTTGACTCCAATCAAACAGTTTGATTTGTAAGCTCCCCACTTCTCGGCTTCTAGCTCAAGCCAGAGAGAAAATCCTCTGCTTGTGTTTCTATCAATGGCAGGTAATGGTGACCACGGCAGGCATTTTGTCGGAGATGAAGCAGGAGGAAGTCAGACACTAACTCACCGGCGCCATAGGTAAGAAACTAGATTCTTGCCCCCTTGCGGTAGCCTTCCTTGCTTATCTATCTCTAATTTACTATCCACCTCCTTCCAGGGTGGGGTCTTTCTCCAGCCAAGCTTGGGTTCCTCCTCCAGAAACGGTAGCTCCAATAGCTCTTTTCAATCTTTTCCCTAAGCCACCAGATCCTGAGCTTGATGATTCACTCTAGCAGACCCGTTTGGATGCCCTTTGGTACCGCGAGGAAAAGGATAAGGCCCAGAAGGAACTGAAAGATGCATCCAAGAAGCATGGCATTGAGAAAGCTGAATGGGCAAACCAACGGAGACAGCTCTGCGGCATCATTACAGGTTAGCAGAGTTTTGGTCCTCTTCTTCTATTTGAGCTTACCTTGCCTGACGCATCCCTTCTTCCTGCTAGCCCTTTCTGCAGAGAATGACCGTCTAAAAATGGCAGTGAACAAAATTGCCATTAAGGTGAATGCTCATGGGGACTCAGTCGAAGCTCGTCTTGACGCTATGGATGGCCGCATAGATCAGGCCGTCATCCAAGGTGTGCATGCTGGGGTTTCCCTCGGGTTAGCGGCAATGAGTTCTTGGACCAAAGAGGATTACTCATTTCTACCAGTCGGCTTCGCAGGTGGATACCTAGATGAAATGGAAGGTATCCAAGATTACGATGATCATGCCGCTGCCATTGCTGAAACTACTGATCCACAGTCTGTTCTGAACAAATTATTCCAAGGGTAGTTTGTACTAGGACAAATCTGTGAATGAAGTTTGTAACAGATGAAACTTGTTCTTCTCTGAATAATTCTATTTTCATCTCTCAGTGATTTTCCTGATTGCAACATCCCTTCAGAGAAAATGTCTCCCGAACACATGACGTCATCTTAGCCGATTAGATCTCGTTTTTGACATGTCATGTCGCTCGACATCTTACTTACTGCACTCCACCTTTCTCTTCTCCCGATAAACCTGCCAACTTGAAAAATGCTAGGGCTACCAGGGTCATGAATATTCTTGTACCAAAGGCGATATAAACAATATCGACTATAACTTAAATTCTTGGAACATTTTTTCTGCTAAAGGCGATGTTTTACATCGGCTATCTTTGTATACAAATATCCTTGAATCTGCCTTACATACAATTACCATGCGTTCGGCTTTTAACAAGTAATGCCGAAGCTTCAACTCATAAGCAACACAAAAAACATATATTCATAGCCGAATACCCGTCTCTGGGTCTAACATTTTCGGCTAAGGCAAGCTACTACTCATCTTTTTCCTTTCAATTTTGTATAAGGGCCGATCTTATTATAAAGCTATCGGTCGCCACGTACAACTCGAGACGATTACCAAGTTGTGGAAGTGCCTTCGTATATTCTTCATTTTCATCAAAAGCTGTTGTACGTCACCTTACGTGAATTCTTGATCTTCTTTTGGCAGTGGAGAAATAGGCAGAACTCTTTCAAAAGGTTTATAATCTGGATCAACCTCGCATATATTGGTCTTGCCTCGGCTTTATCACCAACACTTTATTCCTTGTCAGCCGACATGAAACCCGGTTCTAACTTCTCTCCATTGCCACCAATTTACTCAAAAATTACTCTGAGAGCCGATTGTTTGTGTGACACCCTAGTGTCAAGCACTGCATTAGGAACTTCATTAGCTACTAAAGAAGCATAAGCAATGCATTGCATCGTTTCATGTGCACGAGTGCTTTTGTCTTTTGTTTATTTATTTGGATATTGGATTTCTATTTGACTTGATGATTTAATGGGATCTCTGTTTTGGTTTTAGTTATGTAGAGGTTACAAAAATGGTTTTTAGAAAAAGTGTCCTATATGAAAGTTGTAGAGAAAATTATTTTGAACAACTTTCATATTTGGGTCAAAACCTAGTTTGGAGTTTTTGAAACTGTTTTTGAATGGTCCAGTTTGAAAAGATTTTGGAAAAAGAAAAGGAAAACGATTTCTCCCTGACGCCCCACCTTTCGGCCCATCTGGCCTTTCGGCCCAACCTCGCGCGCGCTGGCCCCGCTCGCCCGCTCGCGTGCGCCGGTCCGCTCCCGCCTCGCCCGCGCGCCGCGCGCACCGCGCGCGACATCGCCGCTGACACGCCCGCACCGTACGCCGGCCGCAACCGCCACGTGGCCGCCGCATGCTGCCGAGGATCCTCGCCGGCCACTCCTCGCTCGATCCTCTCTCACCCGAGCACGCAAGCTATCTTCCCCGGCCACTCTCCGCGCTGCCTCGCCGACCGCGCCGCCGTGGCCCCGCCACGACCACCGGTCAAGCCGATCAAAACCCCGAGCACCCCCCTTCACTCCCTCACACTCCCGCACACACTCTCCCACTCTCGCTCGCACTCTCCTCCCCTCGCCACCAAGCCAGAGCAAGCGCTCGGCTCGCTCTCGCCGCGACCTCCACCGCAACCTCCCCTCTCCGTTCCCAATCCCACCGAGCACCACCGTCCGATTACTTCTGCACCAAGCTCCGCCTACGCCGTGCACACGCTGTGCGCACGTCGTCATCACCGACCGAGCCCCAACGCCGCCGGAGGACGTAGCGCCTCTTTCGGTCCGCCAGTCGCCACCGCCGAGCCGCAACGCCGTTCTTCCTCAACCCGAGCTCCACCATCTCCCTCCTTCACCATCGAGTTTCACCGAGTCAAGGCAAGGTGAGAACACCGTCTAGACTCAACGCTACCGCTCTCTCCCACATCTTCTACTCCCCGGCCGAGCGCCAAGGGCGCCGCCGCGGCCCGCTCACGTGGTCAAGCTCCTCTGCAGCCAACCAAGCCGAACCAACCCCGTATCTGTGCTCCCTAGGGTTCGTAGAAGCTTATGCCTCCACCTATTTCTCCGGCGACCGCCGGGCACGGCCAAGCCGAGCCTCACCGACGCCACCGTCCGCCATGGCTCGTCGCCGGCATGCTCCGGCCATGCGCTGGCCAAACCATCACCACCACCGGATGCGCCTCGTTGAGACGAGTCTATCTAGCCTAGCCTCGCCGCCGGAAACCTCACCGCCGGCGAGCAGCCGCCGGTCAAACCTCTCCCCTGTTTTCCTCTCTCTGACGGGTGGGTCCCGTTGACCCACGGACCCCGCGCGTCAGCCTCTGTTTGGTCCATGGACCGCATCCACCCGAACCTTCGCCGAGCCCTCGAGCCAGGCCTCGGACAGACTTCCGTTTCGCCCGAGCCCTCGAGCTAGGCCTCGGACAGACTTCCGTCTCGCCCGAGCCCTCGAGCTAGGCCTCGGACAGACTTCCGTCTCGACCGAGCCCTCGAGCCAGGCCTCGGACGGGCGAGTGATTTTCCGTCTCGCCCGAGCCCTCGAGCCAGGCCTCGACCGAGCCCTCGAGCCAGGCCTCGGACGGGCCTCGACCTTGAGCGAACCCTCGAGCGCTGTCTCGACCGAGCGGGCCTCGAGCGAACACACACCGACCGCACCGCGCTCGAGCCTGGTTGAGTCGAGTTGGGCCGGGTGTACGCAAGCCAGGCCGGGAGATTTCAAATGTTTTCTTTTTGATTTATTTTCCAGAGATGCTTGTTATTTTTGTGTAGCACGTTTTACAAATCCAAATGGAGTGCCTTCAGTTTTGTTAGTTTGTTTATGAGTAGATCTACCATGGAAGAATATGAAAGTATTTTTGGTGGGAGTTTATTTTACTATTTTCATTTATTTCAGTTTATATGCTTTTGTTTAGATAAATGGTTATATATGTTTTCTGGTTGAGATAATTCCAGGAAAATTTTGTGTAAGTGTATTATCCTGTTTTACACCTGTGAAAAATATATGATGCACTGTTTATATGGACAAAATTTCTATTATGCTTAAAAGTCCTTTTTGGCTGATTTCTTAGAATAAATGTTAAGGTGTCTTATATGTCAAAATAAAATAGGGGAAAAATGGTGTAGTCTCTGAATGCCATGTCCAAACTAAGGAAAATGCAAGCATGAGCTGTTGTATGGTGAAATCTGAAGTTGCTTTACAAATGTACTTTTCTGTGTTTTCCTTTGAAAACTTATGTAAGGAGTAATATAATGTTTCTGTTCATGGAACTTTCTTGATAAGCATAAAATTTGAAGTAGAATCTGGGAAAAATATGAAATAGAGTTTTGCGCCCTTTTACAGTAGGGTTGTAGTTCAAAGTACCTTTTGGGGCAGTTTGCTTGTCATTTTTATATCTGCAGTTCTGAATTTTATTTTTGGCTGAAATTTGTTCAGTGGAGTCCAGCAACTGTTGTTTACCTTCTGGATTTTTCGTGGATTTTTCTGATTCCAGAAAAGTGCACTTGCAGTTCAAACCTAAGTTTCTTCTTGAATTATTAAATAAGAAAAAGGTGAATAAATGGATTTTGTTTTATGAGTATTTGCCTCAATGTCATAAATGGTTCAACAAGTTGGTTTTGTTGGTTTGCAAGAAATGCTCTTTCTCATACCTTCACACCTCGCACCCCTCATTTAAATACTTATTTATTCGTCGCATGCAATAGGATCGACCCCGCCGGAGCCCGACCAGGAGCAGGAGATAAACGCCGAGCAGCAGATCCCGGAGCTCCAGCAAGCCGAGGAAGTCGACCCCGCCAGCGACGCTAACTTGCCCGAGTGCCCCTCCCACGAGGCCTCGGTCTTCACCCAAGGCAAGCCCCGGAGCATTCTAAGCCTCCCAGTTTTTATAATTAATTTACTTGAGTCCTTTTATATTGTGATGCATTAGGTTTAGGAGTTGAATGAATCCTATTTACTGCATTACCATTCCTTGATGATTGATTATTACCTGCCTTGTTATCCTGTTACTTTAAAATGTAGAATTGCTTAGTCTGCTTAATAAAAGTAGTTGCTAAGGATGTTCCCGTAATACCCCGGGTGGGTATTTACCGGATCACGGTTGGCTATATTTGCTATCGTGGAAAAGAACCTGAGTAGTAATGAAATACGGTCAACTGGAAGGCAAGGCACAAGTTTGGAAACTTGGGGCAGTCCGTCCGTTGGATCGTGTAGGTTTGTATCAATGTTGGCCCTCGTTCATTTTTGAACGCGCCCTTTTACTTAGGGATATGTCGGTGCTGTAATCATCGACCCCAAAGCCGGTTAGAAGCTGTTCGGGCCGGTTTCAACCCGTGTCGTGCCCTCTAGTACGGAAGTTGCGATCTGCCGCGTGAGGCCATCGCCAGACTCCGATTGGGCGGTCCGTGTTTGAACCGCGGCGATTACCACCACGAACAAGCGTCGAGCGGTTGCCCAATGCATGGACCCGATGGGGAAAGTGTGGGCTGGTATTAAAGGTCTTTCACCAGCTGGTTTGGAATTCGATTCGAGTCGCCGTCTCCCCCGGTTAGTGGGAAACTATGGCGAGCTTCACCACGATACAACTCCATGTGATATCTAAAGGTTCAACTAAAATGTGGACAAGTCAACTGGATATGGTTATATTATTTGTCTGCTAGACTCAAGTGTGTGCAATAGTTCAGGTGCAAACCTAGAAGAAGGAATAGGTATAAAAGATGACAGCTCATTAACTTCACTCATACTTCGCTTATCTTAAATTGAGCTTTGCGCAAATTCAAGATCCCCGCTCCACCCAAAAAGGCCTTGCATGTCCTTGGTGTCTTTATTTTCAGTTGGACGGGTAAGTCTAGCTGAGTACATTCCCGTACTCAGGGTTTATCCCGTTGTTGCAGATGGCCAGGTCTACTTCGGCTATTGTAAGCACTGCCTCTACCCCGTGGAAGGTGATGAGGAGTAGGCCCAGGGCAGGGCCGTCCAGAAGCTTTCCCCCTTTTCTTTTGCTGGACTGAGACTACTAGTGGCACATTATCTTAAAAGGGAAGAGTGAGTTGTGTGAGTTGGTTTATCAAAACAATGTTTTATTTGGACCACATGTGTGGTAGTCGTGCTTTAAACTATTTCAGCTTCCGCACTTTCAAACTCGGTATTGTAATAACTCCGTTTTAAATTCGCACTCTGATATGTTAAATTCGGGTTTCATTTCCGCTGTGATGTATCTTTACGAATGTGATCCTTGAACAATGCGATCCTGTATGATGTATGGTGTTAGAAATCCTTCGTGATTTCTGGACTACCGGGGTTATATGGGTTCAAGTATCAGTCGAAGTCAGACGAATTTGGCTAAGATAATACTTGAGCTCTTATAATCAGGGCGGTTCCGCCACAGTTTGAATCGGCTGTTGGTCCTTGTTGAAAACGTTCACAGAACCTGCTTCCCAAGCTCTTCTAGAGAAGCACTCGATACCATCATATTCCCAGTAGATGGGCTCTGCATTGGCAACACTCACCGAATCATCAGCATGGACAATTTCGATATCATCTCTAATCCACTGGATGAGGAATTGGTGCATAGTTGATGCAGTTTGCATGTATCCAATCCCTTCCTAATAGCAAACTGTATGCTCCCTTGCCATCGATGATGAAGAAAGTAGTAATCAGAGTTTTAGACCCGATTGTCAACTCAACATGAACTGCTCCCCGAGTATCAGAAGAATTACCAGCAAAGTCTCTCAACACCATGTCGGTCTTCAATAGTTCTTCACTTGCCATCCCAAGTTTTCTGAAGGTGGTATATGACATGATATTTATAGCAGCTCCTCCATCAATAAACATTTTGGTTAATGGCTTGCCATTAACATACCCCCTCATATAAAGTGGCTTCAAATGTCGATGCTTAGCTGGTTTATCAAAAACTGCCCGTTGAGCCAAAATAAGATGAGCTAACAAATCTTGGAATTCATCTTCGTCAAAATCTGAATACACTTCCTCTTGGATATCTTGATCTTCAGGGGCTATGAATTCAGATGGAAGGAAGAACGCCATGCATGCATCAGCCGAACGATCACCGCCATCAGACTTCTCTTTAGGACGCCAAATTTGCTTTGTCCTAGCGCCCGTTTGTGTTATGTCCCTATTCCTCAGGCGCTGCACTCTTCTTTTCTGGCTCTTTCTCAATCCTGATGGACACCACTGTCCTTTCTGCCAGACATATTCGCGATATTCTTCTTCTCCAGTGCGAGCCCAATTTTGATCGGCAAATCCTCTTCCTTGCCGATTCTCAGAACTGTTTATTTTTAAGCGCCGATCGTCCTCAGGGATTCGTGCCCCAAGCCTTTCATGGAACGAACGACGGTTGACTCGAGACTGCCTATATTCAGAATACTGATCCAGGGCAGTTGTTCTTAGCAGGCAGCTTCAAGCCTTCATTCCCACAATACTTGAAAAACGAGCATCCCCAGTGTGATTCTTTGGCTTTAGGCCGAATTGATTTTGCATCATATCAGCCATCTTATGCGTGATGAGGTCAAAACTTGAATCTGGAGCCGCTTGTGCTTGTCCCCCAATATGTGCCCCTGCTGAACTTTTATAGCCTGGGTTTGGAAAAGCATTAATTGCATTATAATCAATAAACTCTTGATATCCATCTCCAAACATGTTCTTTTGTATCATGTTCGTTGCGGGAGACACCCTGAACGCAGACTGTGGGACATTCCCTGTTGTGCCAAACGCGAGCTGGCCATAAGTTGTGGGGGGTTGTTGTGTTTCATGCGGGACCATCCCACCTGCACTTGTACCAGCTCCGCCGCCTTCAGCATTTTTCCTCTGAGGCTGAGGCACAGGGAATAACAGTGGCCCTTGCATCAGACCGACGACCTCTTCAAAGCGTTTATCCATTGCTGGGCCGAAAATACCAATCATAACGGCGCGAAAGGTATTCAAGAAAGCTGATTGATGATTGGTCACGGCCTCTGATACAACTTTATACACTATTTGGGTCATTTTCTTAATATCTTCCTCATCAGTGCTGTCGGATTGGTGAGGAAGAAGAACCATTGGGAATGGTTGCTTCTGGAAGACCTTGCCGCTCTTGTTCTTCGAGAAAGTCATTAAGCACTTGCGTTGAAGCTCATCAAAAGCTTGTTGTATTAAACTTCTCGAATCTGATGGCAACTCTTCCATGGTCACATCCAGAATTTGATCGTCATTGATTTCAGGCATCTTGAAACAAAGGTGTCCCACTGGGCGTGCCAAAAAGTGTGTTGACGCAAAACGTGACACACCGCGCCTAACACACAGCAAGCCGAAAAGCTTGGCTTCAATCGGGTGCCCGGACGGTTTGGAATCCGGAGACGTGCCAGTCGGTTTGACCTGAGAACCAACAGGGGATAAAACTATGAGAATACCACTGGAACGTGCCGGGTGAGACCAGACAGTTCCATATGTACGGCTTTGAAAGCCAATCACGATGGCACACAACTATAGAAGCTGTCTGTCAAAGCAAGTTTATAGAGTTATTCGGCTAACGTGAAAAAGAAAGCATGTAGGTATACCAACTGCCGAATGCACATATGAGGAAAGAACATGCTTAAATAAACAACAGACATCGTTTAAAAAAACGTAGCGAATTGTAAACAAGCACCTTGTGAATATAAATCTATTCAAACAACACATGCATAGGCTACTCCAACTAGTCTGCCGCACGTCTAGTCTTCGTAAAACCCGTCAAGCATAAACTAAGTCTACACCACTCCTTATAATTAGATTAATCCACCGCATGATACAATCTAATTATAAGAAGCTAAAAGCATGCATGTATCCAAACAGATCTATAAAAACTTATTACTCGTGTAAGCTTAACCAAGATCAGGAAACTAGCCGAGTTGGGGTCCATGAGGAAGGAACATACAAACAAGCATGATTAAATTAAACTAAAACCTGCATCTGCCGCACGATACTCAGTTTTACTAAAGCCTAATTGTGGTTGACATGCATGAACCCGCAACATGTAACAATCTAGATTGAAAATTAACTCGGCCATCATGATCTTGCGAATAAAGAGACACAAGTAAACTTGTGAAGCAGGGGCCGAACAAAAGTCAATCTAGATTGGGCAAAAGAGTGTTACAAAATTAAATAAACAATGCAACATATGATAACTTAATGAATCTATCAGATTTGCTAAATCTAACAGAGCCGATAAGTATCTCGCTTCTGCTAAACATATGAATAAACGCCTACCGCACGGTATCTACCCATAAGCAGAGCATAAGCAAAGACTTCTTGATCGCTAACAAGGGTCCGCCGCACGACCATTGAAAACAAGCAAGACTACTTGCATCATATCTAAATCCACCGCATGATACTAGACATGATAACAAGGTTGCCGGGACTTACGGAGGTCGACGAATCGATGATTCCTCTCGAAGAACTCGACGACACGACTAAGGACTCGAAGGTGGCACGGGGCCGGTTTGTATTGATATGGTTGTGAACAGTTTTACAATGGCCGAGGGTTTATATTTATACCCTGGACGAAAAACGAATCCTAGACGATTACGATTTACATAACAAAAATTGGAAAGATACAAGTCCTACCCCTATTCTTTTCGGCGCTCTCCATTGTCACGCGTCTTCTTACGCAAGCTGGCTCCACTTGTCATATTTGCCTCCCGAACAAGATTACTGCCTTGCAAAATAGCCGACCGCTTATGCACTTGCCGAAACTCCGAGAATTAACCGATCTTGATTTTCTGCCGAATGCCTCATACGACCATCTCTCGCACATTGGCCCATCTGTCATTCCCTTGCGTGTGCGAAAATCTGGTGTCAACACCTCCTCCCAGCGATTGGCTCCTGTGCGGCGCTCATTAATAGCGCTGCACACTTCCTCCCCGCGACCACCAGGTATCGACCCTGGGACCTGGGCTCACGGGACAGCTGCCTTGCTACACTAACCAATTGAACTCTATTTATTTCTTGCGTAGAACTCACCCGTAGCAGTATTTAATAGGGGTAAACATGGAAAAATACTCTCTAATTAATGATTTATTGGTAATCACACTTATGTCCTAAACGACTTCTAATTAGGATACGGAGGGAGTATGCTATAATCGTCCACACAACTTTAGCCATGGAACATTCAAAGAAGAGATGTTGAATACTTTTATCAGAGCTACAAAACTGACATTTAGGTGAACCTGACCATTTCCTTCTGATCACGTTATCTTTGGTTAACAAAGCATTATTTGACATAAGCCACAAGATTATTTTGATCTTGGAGGGAATTTTCCCCTTCCAGATCCTTTTGTGATAATGGCCGACATCATTAGTAGTCATAGCTTTGTAAAGAGACTTAACACCAAATTTCCCTATGCTTCCGAAGCGTCAAGACACCAAATATACTCCATCTGTTAAACGCAACTCAACGACCTGACTTGGGATGTCAAGCTAATGTAAGCTAAGAACATCCACCAACCATCTAGCGAATGGCAATGATGCTAATATGCCATCTATTCGGCAGCTCATCAATGTATCAGATAATTCAATTAAAATTTTGACGTAATGCTAATGTTTTTTATCAACGTGGTGAGACAATTTCAATTATAATTTCAACCAATTGCTAATGTTTTTATTTTGGTAAAATTTATAGACTTAATACACACTATATTTTATCATCCATTGTACGCGTGCGTTTATACATGATTCACGCTTATAATCCATATGAAACAAGAATAAGGTATACACGGCAAGACGACTGAAATTTGGATTAAACTGTATCACAATTGACAACTTAACATACTATAACTACAAACTGAAAGTTGTAGACTTGATACACACTATATTAATAATAAACGTATACAAATTGACAATTCAACATAATATATATAGCTGTGAATTCTTTATTCATCAATAAAAACAACAGACAATAGAAGGTCTATATTAGTACTCGAAATAAACCATAGCTATATAATAGCCTTAAATCTTAAGCCCTACTAGCCATATAATCCTAAGCGCTAACAATGCTAACGTAAGACAACTTTACGGATCCCACGTAAAACTAGAACAAGGTATACATGGCAAGACGAATGAAAGTATGTATGTATTAAACTGCATAAGAATTGATAACTTAACATACTATAACTACAAACTTTTATTTATTATTAGTAAATACAAGCGAGCAACAATAAAAGGTCTATAATATAGTAGTACTCAAAATAAAGCATATCAATTCCTTAAACCTTATAAGCCCTACTATAGCCGTATATAATCCTAAGCGCTAACAATGCTAACGTAAGACAACTCTACGGATCCTAGATATATTTTGCCATCTTGTCTTTCCACCGCCTCGGTTGGCCTCACGCTCTTAGGACCTGTCATTTCTTGGAGTGTTTCACCTTGAGCATCAATCTTGATGGCGACCAGGTGCTTGTTCCCGCCAAGCGGATACGGAAGCTCATTTTTCTCCCGATGCAGCGCAACCCAATAGGCTCCCTTCCCGTCGGGCCTCACGTTGTCAGGGTATCCTGGTAGCTCAGCGAGTATCTCGGATGTGTTTGCGTTAGGCCCACGGATCCAATACCTAAGCAGCTTGCAAGGTCCGGTGAGTGCGACGATGAGGTGGGTCCTGTCCTCGCTGATGGCGATGCCGTTAGGGTAGGTCACGCCGGACTGGAGCACGGTGACCTGGTTGGTCCGCGGACTGTACTTCATGATGCGCCCGGTGGAGTCCCCGGACGCGGTCACCATCTCGTGCTGTGACCGCCGGTAGGTCTTGCTACTATGAGTAAAATAGACGTCGCCGGTGACCTGGTCGATGTCCACCCCATTGGTGAAGCGGAACGGCTCGCCGCCGGCCTCCGTGGCCAGCACGGTCGCCTCGCCGCCGCCTGGTCCCACCCGCATCAGCCCCATGTAGGCATCCGCGATGTATAGGTTGCCAGAGTCGCGGTGGAAGCGGAGGCCCAGCGGCCGGCCGCACGTGCTCTCCGTGGCCACCGGCGGGAGCTCGGACGGCGCGTCGCAGTTGTTCTTGGTGTAGCTCGGGCTGTACGTGAACGTGCTCCAGCCAGCTCCTTCGCCTCCGTACTTCAGGATGCGGCCGTCGGAGATGCTGACGTAAGGTCCGGCGCCGTGGCCGTCGAACGCGACGCTCTCGGGGCCGACCAGCGCGTCGGGCAGCTCCAGGCGCTGGCTGTTCGATGCGTCGATGGCCTTGGCTACGGCGGCCACGGCGGCGCACGGCAGGAGCAGCAGGACGGCGAGCAAGATCCCAAGCAGAACCAGCTTCGACGACGTGAACCGGCCCATGCTTGTGTTTCCGGCGAGGTTGGTTTCCGGTCGATGATGAGCAACCTCTTCTCGATGCTCGCTTGTTGCTTGTTGGCTGATCGCTGGTTCGGCTTGATGGGAAGGAGCTCCTCTTCCCTCCCGTTTTATTGGGACCTTTGTTCAAGTCCGAATCGATCAGTGCCAACAGAACAAATAATCGGACTAGAAGTTCTATTCAGAACAGGAACGAGACGTACGTACTCCGATTCTCTGACTTTTCGATTCCGTATTGATTGGCTTGTAATATATTATTAGTGTATTCGATCTTTTAATAACATACAAAATTTGTACAACGTAGATAGATAATAAGCACCCGAATTTTGATATCATGTGAAAACATCACAACAGCTAACATGATTAAATGTTAAAATTTAAATATAAATTTATGATTTCAAAAATATGCAACAAGATCATATTTTATTAGGTTTCAACTAAATATATATTGAACTAGAAAAAAATGATGTGGGGTTCACACCTACATCCTACCACTACCGGAAAACTCAACTTTGTCGAGTGCCGCGTTCTTTGCCGAGTGCAATTTTTTGGGCACTCGGCAAATAAGCTCTTTGCCGAGAGCCAAATAAAAAACACTCGGCAAAAAAATTCTCTGTTTTGCCAAGTATTTTTTCGGCACTCGGCAAAGAGGCTTCTTTGTCGAGTGTTTTTTCTTTGGCACTTCTCCACAACACCTTTTCACCTCGTTTTGCAAAGGTGCCAATACCACACCAAGTGTACAACATCTTATGTATGTGTGTTAGCCATTTCCCAATCTTTTATCAAAGGATTTTCGCTTGCACTCACCACGCCACTCAATCTTAGCAACATCGCAATGTTAGATTGCTCAAATGGCACTAGATGACCGATATGCAAGCAAGTTTGCTCTTCTTAATAGCAAGGCCATCTATCCTTAATCTGGTCATAAACTTCTCTGCACGCTTATGACCGGTGAAATGAAATGCTCTACAAATATACCTTTGTCTTGCGCATTCCATTCCATCTTCTTCGGTGTGTGATGCAACACATGCACCAACCTATCAACAAATGACTTGATCCACTTCATATCATCACATGACCTTCATGGTCTATCGATTTTGACCTAACTTGCTCTTCACCATTGCTTCGGTCCTTCGACGCTAAGTCTTTGCTCAAACCTCCCGACACTCGGTACCAACGGCTTCAAAGCCTCCAACTTGCCCTTCACCATTACAACCAGTCCATCAAGCCAAGTCTTGCCTTGATCTTCACCATCTTAGCCACATGATCACATGTCATGTCACATATGCAATAAGCTCCTCCATCACATGCATGAGCCGCCAAGTCTTGCCTTGATCTTCACCATCTTAGCCACATGATCACATGTCATGTCACATATGCAATAAGCTCCTCCATCACATGCATGAGCCTTGCAACATCCTTCAAGCTATTTCACCTCTATGACATATGTTGCTCACACATGAAAACCTATAGACTAACCACCTATAGACATATTATGAAAATATACACTACTGGAGACGGCTGCTTTGCCGAGTGCCTGTAGCACTCGGCAAAGACCATCTGGCGCTCGGCGAAGCCTATGCCGAGAGCAGCCCTCGGCATAGATCTCTTGGCAAAAAACCTCACGGCAAAGGATCCTTTGCCGAGGGTCATTTATCGGGCTCTCGGCAAAGCTTTTACCGAGCGTCCCGCCCGGCTCTCGGCAAAGAAAAGTCGCTGTTAACGGCTGTCCCTATTGACGGTGGGTTTGCCGAGGGCTAAGCCGACTCTCGGCAAAGGCGTTACGTGTGCCGAGAGCCGGGCCCTCGGCAAAGCGATCAAATTTTTTATTATTATTTTTCTGTGCCGAGGGTTATCCGGGGTCAGCTCTCGGCAAAGAAATTTCGAATATTTTTTTTGGGACCTCTTCGCTGAGGGCTATATTAGCCGGCTCTCGGCAAACCTCGGATTTTGCCGAGGGCTATGACCAAAGCCCTCGGCAAAGCCTTGGAAATTACGTTCTGCCTCCCCAGCTTTGCCGAGGGCTATGGCCAAAACCCTCGGCAAAGGGCCTCTTTGCCGAGAGCAACCCTCGGCAAAGCTGGGAAAATTTTGATTTTTTTATTCCAGTTCTGTTTTTTCTTTTCTCCGACACTATCACACAGATATATATCACATTTATCACATATCACATATATATCACATTTCACGTCACAGAACATATATATATATATATCACATCACATAGTTCAATAACATATATGTCCTCAAATCACATAGTTCAAACAACATGAGACATCAGTTCACATAGTCCAAAGTTCAATCTACTATAGCCCCGGCCAACCGGGCCAGCCCTGAGAACTGCCGCCTGGTTGACCCCCGGTCTGGTTCCATCGTTGGTTGTCCGAACCTTCTGACGGAGGAGGCTGCGAAAGGTCATGTCAGACAAGGAAATAAAAAAAATAAAACACTGAAGTATTGATACTCACAGGAGCAGCTTCGGGGTACAGAGGCGGCGGTGGAGGAGCCATGAGCGTCTGCGGCACGGCCATGCCCTGGGAGGCCATGAAGGCGATGAGCTCCGCCATCTGCTTAGCTTGAGCCTCCATCTGGGCCGACATCTGTGACCGCATCTGGGACTCGGACACCTGGCGCTCCTGCCTTTCTATTTCCAGGCGGGCCTGCGATAATACAAAGTGAATGTTAGAACAATGCAAACATTTAAAGATCAATGTACGATGAGTAAAATAGAAATAACCTCGAGCTCGGCGACCCGCGACTGCGCAGGTGACGGGCGTGGGCGTATGGGGACGCTCCCGCTCGTGCTCTGTGCTCGGAGCTGGGACAGAGTGGGAGTGGAGGCCGTGTCGATGACGCCGTCGCCAAGCCAGAACCGCCCGTGCTTCTTCCCTCCTCTAATCCTCATGACGATGCTCCCGTCCAGGTCCGCGGTGGCGGGATCAAAGTCGTCCCCATGGACCGCCCTTGCCGCCTCTGAGTAGTCAGTGAGGCGGGAGTGGACGCTGGAGTTGGTGTACGTGTCGGCGGGATCGTCGGGGTTGTAGGAGGTCTCCGCTGCCGTGGCCTTGCCCTTGTGGGACATGGCGTATGCCGCCACCGTGCCGCAAGGCTGGCCACCGTGTGCCTCCGACTGCGAGGAAGACAACAAGATGATTAGCAATCAGGCAACATTTGATCGAGGAATTGATAAAGTCTTTCACGTACCCAAGCTTGTGCGTACTCGGCGAGGTTGCGGTTGCCCTGGTGGTGTGGTACACCTGGCATCTGTAGACGCGCCTCCCGGGCCTCGGCGTGGTGGGCCGCCCACTCTTCGGATAGCCACCGGTCCACGATCATCTCCCAGCACTTGGGGAACGACTAGCACCATTGGGGGATCATCTGCACATCATCAAGTATTTCACGTCTAAGCGTCAGATGAAAAGTACCGAAAGCTTAATCTCAAAAGAAAACACTTACCTGCAAGAACTACGCAACCATTCATCGGTGAAATCACTTCTGCTTCTACGGCCCGAGTACATCCACTGACGGTCATCCATCCTACTGTCATGCATCCGAGTACTTACATATCTACCTCCGAGTACTTCCATCCTACTATCATCTAATAGGTGAGGATAGGTCCTAATCCCACCCACGGATGCGTACATGAGGCCAGTTCCCATTGTCTGCCCCGAGCCGAGATAGAATTTCGGCAGCACCTCCTCGATGTTCTCAAGATACACGTCCCTATAGGGAGAGTGTGTATCCGGAGAACAACAGGGAGGTGATGCTGAAACTCCATCTCGAATCGGGGCAGACCATGGGAACTAGCCTCATCGACGCATCTGCGGGCTGTCCAAGTAACGTGGACAATCCGAAACAGATACGGTTATCGATATGCAGAGACCTGCATACCTCCAGCCGTATCTCTTTCGGACGGGAGACGCCTAACTGGGTTCAATGACCTAAGACCCTTTTCTGGGAAGAGACGTTATTTATACCTAGGGTGCCGGTGGAGTCAGGCTAGCGGCGTAGTGGTGAGTCGGTGCAGTGGCGAGGTGAAGCGGTGCAGGCAGACCCGCGACGACGACGAAGACGATCGAGGTCGCCGAGGATCTCCGGCTTGGCCCCGACAGGTCCTCCTCCTACAGAAAAGACAAAAAGATAGTATCAATTAGAAATTTCGGCAGAACCTCCCCTGCACGGTGAGGTTTCATAACCTGCAAGAAATGACGGCACGATGGCCGACATCCACATATATGTCAAGGCACGATGGCCGACATCAACATATATGTCCAGGCACGATGGCCGACATCAACTTACATTAACAAGCATACCACTACTACTAACAACTACTATACTTACTACTACTACTTATCACAACTAAGTTGCAGAGGTACAAGGACGATGGGGCGATCGAGGACGACTTACAAGTGACGACGCACGCCGATCGACGACGACGGTCCATGATGGGGCAGGGGCGCGTGGCCGAATAGGTGGCGCAGGGCTCCTCCTCCTCCTCTTCCTCTCCTCCTCCACCTCCTCCTCCTCCTCTCTTCTTCCCTCCTCTCCTCCTCCTCCTCCTCTCTTCTTCCTCTCCTCCTCTTCCTCCTCCTCTTCCTTCTCTCCTCCTCCTCTCCTCCTCTCCAACCAGACCTGCAGGGGGCAGGGGCGGCGGCGCGGCGCGGGGTCGCGGGCGGCCGCGCGGGGGGGGGGGGGGGGCGAGCGGGGGGCGGGCGGCCGCACGGGGCGGCGGGGCGGCGGGCGGCCGCGCGCGGGGGGGTGGGGGGTGCGGGCGCGTGCGGGGGGCGGCTTGCACGGCGGCGGGCGGGGGCGGCCGGCGGCGCTGGGCGGCGGCGGCGGCGCGGGGCTGGGGTGAGGCGGCGCGGGGACGGGCGGGCGGGTGTGTGTGATGTGTGCGCGGGGCGCGGCCCTTTTTTATTTCACTGAGCGGCTCCTTTGCCGAGAGCCAGATCGGGCGGCTCTCGGCAAAGAGGAACCTATGCCGAGAGCCGGCTGATCCAGCTCTCGGCAAAGATTTTGTTTTTTTTTTTGCATAACCTACGCCGAGAGCCCTGGCCCTGGCTCTCGGCATAGGTGCTCTTTGCCGAGGGTTTTAGGAAGCCCTCGGCAAAGCATTTTATTTTTTTTTGTATTTGTGCTCCCAATTTTTTCTGTGGCCTTGCTACAGTACTAGAAGCCAAGATTTGAAATTTGAAGTGTTTTCCATAAATCTTGCTATATTTCGCGCATTTTCTTTAATTTGATGATTTTTCCTGCGGGACGCACGTTTGAACTGCAGATGCATGAAATAATAAAACTCAGCGATTCGAAAAATGGTATTCATTCTTTAGAGGGTATTTCGACACCGTATCCAGGGACAGGCGCGGAGACTCGACCGTCTCGTGCACGAGAAACGGCGACCAAGTTGCGTGATATTGCATTTAAAATTATTAAAAATACAAACGAATTCAAAAAATCATGAAAATGGACGAGTGACCTTGGCAGCGCATGTAGAGGCTATGAAAAAAATTTGGAAATGTTTGGAGGAAGTGGTGGCGCAAGATGGTTGAAACCCTGAGATCTCACTCCTGGCATCACATGTGATGATATGCGGAGATCTCAGGGTTTCAACCATCTTGCGCCACCACTTCCTCCAAACATTTCCAAATTTTTTTTGTAGCCTCTACATGCGGTGCCAAGGTCACTCGTCCGTTTTCATGATTTTCTGACTTCGTTTGTATTTTTAATAATTTTAAATGCAATATCACGCAACTTGGTCGCCGTTTCTCGTGCACGAGACGGTCGAGTCTCCGCGCGTGTCCCTGGATACGGTGTGGAAATACCCTCTAAAGAATTAATACCATTTTTCGAATCGCTGTGTTTTATTATTTCATGCACCTGCAGTTCAAACGTGCGTCCCGCGGGAAAAATCATCAAATTAAAGAAAATGCGCGAAATATAGTAAGATTTATGGAAAACACTTCAAATTTCAAATCTTGGCTTCTAGTACTGTAGCAAGGCCACAGAAAAAATTGGGAGCAAAAGTACAAAAAAAAAATAAAATGCTTTGCCGAGGGCTTCCTAAAACCCTCGGCAAATAGCACCTATGCCGAGAGCCAGGCCAGGGCTCTCGGCGTTGGTTATGCAAAAAAAAATTTCGGTCCTTTGCCGAGAGCCTAACAGAGGGCTCTCGGCAAAGGTAACGGCGCAGGACGAGCCATTTGCGAACGACCCGTTCGCCGAGGTGCCGTCTACGCCGAGGGTTTAGCCCTCGGCATAGGGTAGTATCTTTGCCGAGAGTCAGACTTCGCCGAGAGTCTGGCCCTCGGCGTACAATTCTTCGCCGAGATCCGTACAGTGCCAAGGGCTGACTCTCGGCAAAGACCTCTTTGCCGAGTGCCCGTGTTTTAGCCCTCGGCAAAACGGCGGGCTCTCGGCATAGAGCCCGTCTCCGGTAGTGATATTCTATGATATATCTAATGATATGAATTTGGTACCATCAATCTTGATAGTTTTTTCTAGAAATTCGGTCAAAGTTCAAAAAGTTTGACTTAAGACAACTCTAAAAATTGATTATTTCAGGACGGAGGGAGTATTCAACACTAGCACTGTATCTGTTGAGCTTTTAGGGCCATCCAATAGGCCAGCCCATTTAGCCATCTACAGATGTGACATGAGCTTCTTTCAGTTTTGTTTTCATTTCGTGTATGTTCCAATGGTCTGCCAATGTACGTGTATATGTACAACAAGTGTGATCTCCGATCATACATGCAATCGAACAGTACGAGTAGGCTTCAACAAGTGTTATCATTAGATTTATCTTTACAAATACATTCTAATGATATTTTTCTTGTTTCCATTAGTTATATAAAATAATATAAATTAATGGTCAAAGTATAATCTCGAAGACCACACCAAGTCAAATCGCGCCTTATATCGTGAGACGGAGGGAGTATTATTAGTGCATTCGATCTTTTAATAACATACAAAATTTGTACAACATAGATAGATAATAAGCACCTGAATTTTGATATCATGTGAAAAAATCACAACAGCTAACATGATTAAATGTTAAAATTTAAATATAAATTTATGATTTCACAAAATATGCAACAAGATCATATTTTATTAGGTTTCAACTAAATATATATTGAACTAGAAAAAAATGATGTGGGGTTCACACCTACATCCTACCACTACCGGAAAACTCAACTTTGTCGAGTGCCGTGTTCTTTGCTGAGTGCAATTTTTCGGGCACTCGGCAAAGAAGCTCTTTGCCGAGAGCCAAATAAAAAACACTCGGCGAAAAAATTCCGTATTGGCTTGTAATATATTATTAGTGCATTTGATCTTTTAATAACATATATAATTTGTACAACATAGATAATAAGCACCCAAATTTTGATATCATGCATGTAAAAAAATCACAACAACTAACCCTACCGGAGACGGGCTCTTTGCCCAGCGTCCTCGGCTTTGCCGAGGGCCAAAAATCGGGCTCTCGGCACACAGAGGCTCTCAGCAAAGCCATCTATGCCGAGAGCCTAACTCTCGGCAAAGAAAGGCTCTTGACAAAGAGCCTCTGTGCCGAGAGCCGAGCCCTCGACATAGAAACCACCCTCGACAAACGTGGAACCCGCAAATGGCCCCCTCTGCGTTGTTAGGCTCTAGGCAAAGGTTCTTTTTTTTTGTAAATTCTTTGCCGAGAGCCTTGACCCTGGCTCTCGGCAAAGATGCTATTTGCCGAGAGCTCTAGGAACCTCTCGGCAAAGAATATTTTTTTTTGTTTTTTTGCTTCCAATTTTTATTGAGTTTGCTACCGTTCTAAAAGCCAAGATTTCAATTTTGTGTATTTTCCATTCTTTTTGCTTTATTTTGCGCAATTTCTTCATTTTCTTGATTTTTCTGCAAGACGCTCGTTTTAAACTGCAGGTGTATGAAATAATGAAACTTAGCGATTCAAAAAATGGTATTAATTCTTCCGAGGGTATTTCTACACCGTATCTAGAGACAGACACGGAAACTCGACCGCGTCTCGTGCACGAGACACGGTGACCAAGTTGCGCGGGATTGAATTTAAAATTATTAAAAATACAAACGGAGTCGAAAAAATATGAAAATGGACGAGAGATCTTAACATCGCATGTAGAGGGAACAAATTTGGGAGTGTTTGGAGCAAGTGGTGGCGGAAGATGGTTGAAACCTTGAGATCTCCGCATATGATCATGTTTCAACCATCTTGTGCCACCACTTGCTCCAAACACTCCAAAATTTGCATAGCCTCTACATGCGATGTCAAGGTCTCCCATCTATTTTCATGATTTTCCGACTTTGTTTGTATTTTTCATAATTTTAAATTCAATCTTACACAACTTGGTCGCTGTGTCTCATGCACGACATGGTCAAGTTTTCACGTCTGTCTCTCTGGACACGGTGTCGAAATACCCTTGCAAGAATGAATATAATTTTTCGAATCACTGAGTTTCATTATTTCATGCATATGCAGTTCAAACGTACGTCTCGCGAGAAAAATCAAGAAAATGAAGAAATTACGCGAAATATAGCAAGAAGTATGAAAAATACACAAAAATTTAAATATTGGCTTCTAGAACTGTAGTAAGGCCCCAAAAAAATATGGAGCAAAAAAACAAAAAAATTTGTTTGCCGAGAGCTCGCTAATGCTCTCGGCAAAGAGACTCTTTGCCGAGAGCCAAGGCCAGGGCTCTTGGCAAAGAATTTAACAAAAAAAGAAAATGGTCTTTGCCAATAATAACCATTGAAATTATTTTATTTTATAAATAATTACTCAACCCAGTAATAGTGAGAAACTATATAAAGTAACCTATAGATCTATATTTAAATTAATCACCTGTGGTATTTTGGACAAAAAGTAATCATGTAGCCCTAAGTTTACTATGCATATAAATTGCTACATATGCCATTAATAAATATAAAAATATCCCTCAAATCTACATCTAATCTACCAAAACCTTCTATTAAAAAGTATTTAGATTACATATATATGTTTTAACATTATCTAATTCTATTAATTTTAACTAGCAAACGTGTCCATATATACATTACATCTTGTTGCGTGATCACCTAAACGCCTTGAGTCATCTAATTTAATGTTTATGGAATCAGACTTCATACAATGATGGATGCATAAATATGCACATTTGTGACTCGTATGATGAGCATGATCAGGAATCGAGTTCCAGAAGAGACAAGCATAGAAAACAGAGCATCGTGGGAAGTTAAAATAACGATGGAAGAATCTATTCACTCTTTAATATTAACTATCTAAGATTTATAGGATCTAGCTGGCTAGAGGAGGTGAATAGCCTACGAAAATTTCTACTATAAATCCACAAACACTAGAAACATGTTATTTGTACAGTATGAGGTCCTAAGATAGCAACTATTTGCTCTAGCACTAACTCACCCAATGCAAGCCCTATACAATGCTAGTAGCTTGGTATCTATGCTATGTCACAGCACCAAACAAGCTACCAACTACATAAAAGCTACAAGTAGCTAGAGCTACTAATAAAGCACCTACAGCTAGTTACAACTACCATTACTTCTAGGCAGCTACTCAAGCAACAATTACACTAACATGCACAAGATATGAATGAAATGCACAAGTATAGTAGAGCAAACCAACGGGGCAAGAGGTGACACAAGATATATCTCCGAGGTTTGGTTGCTTGCGACAACCTATGTCCTCGTTGTGGCAAGTCCCAACTTAATGGTTCGTGCGCTAATTGGCCTCCACACTCCAAACCCATGACTTGGGTGCCGCAAGAACCACTCAAGAAGTGCACTTGAACTCACGACGATTCCATTAGAGTTGCTCTTCATGGTCTCCCGCGAGGATGAGCACAAGAGCCCCTTACAAATCACTTGATCAGAGCTGGCAAGAAGCACCAAAGCCACTCAACGATCTCTTCAATCATCAGGCTAGCTAGGTGATGGCAGTCACCAAGAGTAACAATAGATCCACCAGCCCGACTCGCCCAACTAGCACCACAAGATGCAAGAATGCCATACAAATGCACTAGACACTCTCTAATCTCACCTAAATGAGGAATCAAAGGATGCAAGTGAGTGTAAGTGCAATCTAGCCCTATTGCGAGTTTTGGTGATGATGACCACATAATCAGGGGGCTAATGAAATTTATCAAGATGACAAACAACTTAAACAAAATGGAGGGTGATGTACAGGTTGTTGGACCCCTCAATAGCAAAAGGATATGGCTCCTAGCTCAAAGAAGTTTTATTTATTTTTCTTCTTAAAAATTGAGTTTAGGAAAAGCCATACTACTAAGGGGGATGGAACACGCAAGCCTAAAAGTGTAATCAAGTGCTAAACCTCCACCAAATATCCTCATATATCTTGCCTAAGCAGCGAGTGAAACAGTTTCCCATTTAGAGCAAAATAGGTAGAGCGACAATGTCACGCTAGAGAGTGGCAATGTCGCAGTCCGGCGGTGCCACGCCTTTGGGTGGCACTCCCACAACTTAAACTTTCCCATTGGCAAAGAGGGGTATATCCTTCAACCCCTCTCTCGCCCAACGGTAACTTTTGGCCATTTGCATCTAGATCTGACCAGAGAAGCTCTGCTCTCTCTCACTCCTACTCCATTGGAGCACCTCAACCTTCTCCATTTGATTTCCACTCAAATATTGAGAGATTGAGCCTCCAAACAACACTTAATTCGTGTTGTGGCCGACGATTTGCATCTATTACTCTTGGAGCCTGCTCCGAGCTAGCTAGTGCGTCAGCCGATGAGCTTGCCAACTCTTGTGGCAGCCCCGGGGAGTTTGTAAGCACCCCAATCATCTAGCGAAATCACTCGTTAACTGATGAGGCACGAGTCCGATCTTCCGAGAGGTAAAAGGGTAATTTCGATTGGTTGAGTCTCAACGTTGATAATCCGACTTTAAATTAGACACGATTCGAATCCTGCAAATGCTACACCGCTTCTCCGTTGGTTATCAACCAAGCATAACTTGATTGACCTAGACGAGAAGGATTTTTCTGCAAACAAATTGAAGAACACAAGCAAGAAGGTAAAGACACGCAATCTGAAATTGCAAATATGAATTGAGGCAAACTGAATAAGGAGTTCAAGCTCTTGATTGGAAAGGTCTAGTCGACACAGGCGAGAAGAACAAGCACATGGGCCCTGGACCACGGTAAACGGACTTGTCGCCATGGTTACAATGATCTAGAAAGTTTCGACTGCGGAAACTTCAACTAAACAAAATTGGCGGCTAATTGGTAGTGGCTACTAAGATAAAATAGGCATAGAGGGTGACCTAGGGTTGGAGGCGCACCAAGGAGGGCACCCACAACATGGGCCAAAAGCTAGCCCCACTCGATACAAGGCCAGGTTGGCCCAAAAATAGGTGTCGCAACAACTTTTCATGGTCACACAGCATGATCCACTAACGTTCTGGAGCTAGGACCAGACCCAAAACAATGACGCCGTCGTCCCATTTCCAATGAATATTCACACGCCATGTTTCGACGCTGTATGATGGAGATATCGCCGAAACCGTGCAGGGATGTAGGCTGAATCTGAACCGGACGTGGAAACTGAGTTGGTGACGATTTGTAACTTGGAGAAGACCATGGCGCAAGTGTGTTCAGCATGGTGATGTCCTCATCATTAACTCTCTTGACTTGAGAACGAGGTTAGGGTTCCAAGAGAACCAAGCCTTTGTGGCTACCTCAACAACATGGACTTAGGCAAATCTTGGTGGCAAGCTCACTCATCATAAATCAGTTGGTTGAGTTGCTTGTGGTGGAATCTGTCCATCCAATTTTAAGTCGTCGACCTGGCCCGAGTGCTCGTATTTTTCTAGATTTATTCTTGGAGTTAACGTCAGGGTTACGCAACGTCTCCGTCGACAGCGAGACGTCTGTGGTAACTTCGTGAATCTGAAGGTATGTCGGCTCAGTCCTTCGAGGATGCTCATAGGATTAGGGTATGCATACATGTGTCAATAGGGTTTAGTGTGCGTACGTGTTGTAGACGTCTACGTTGTATTGTGTAATTCTAAAAAAAGAACTGGACTTAGAAGTTAGAACCATGATCCACGTACAAGGCCTAATATGCACTTTTGTTTTGACGCGAGGAACTTCCCCATTTCCATTGCAGCGAACGGAAATACAGGGTTTGAGAGATAACAATCGGAAGACTAGAAAGCAAAAGGGAAACCAGCTAACCGCTTACTACCACACATCCCTCATACAGTCATCACATCAATCCCAAGACAACAAGAGTTTTTAATTAAGCAGGCTAGCCACCACCACCTGGCGCACCAATCAGAGAGCAAAATGCGCCAGCACCAGGGGCTTTCCTTCTTCACTTCTGATCGTCTTGGTATCTTCCAAAATGCTTCTTTGCTTTGGAAGCCAGTCCGCAATCGCCAGCATGGCATTGACTCCCTCAATTAGCTGCTCTTTGTCTTCTTCACCAAACAGTCCTGCCCAGTAACTTATGAGTGCACAAGCATAACAAACAATTGTATCAAGAGGATGGTGTTTCTATCAATGGCAGGTAATGGTGACCACGACAGGCATTTTGTCGGAGACGAAGCAGGAGGAACTCGGACACTAACTCACCGGCGCCATAGGTAAGAAACTAGATTCTTGCCCCCTTGTGGTAGCCTTCCTTGCTTATCTATCTCTAATTTACTATCCACCTCCTTCCAGGGTGGGGTCTTTCTCCAGCCAAGCTTGGGTTCCTCCTCCAGAAACGGTAGCTCCAATAGCTCTTTTCAATCTTTTCCCTAAGCCACCAGATCCTGAGCTTGATGATTCACTCTAGTAGACCCATTTGAATGCCCTTTGGTACCGCGAGGAAAAGGATAAGGCCCAGAAGGAACTGGAAGATGCATCCAAGAAGCATGGCATTGAGAAAGCTGAATGGGCAAACCAACGGAAATAGCTCTGCGGCATCATTACAGGTTAGCAGAGTTTTGGTCCTCTTCTTCTGTTTGAGCTTACCTTTCCTGACGCATCCCTTCTTCCTGCTAGCCCTTTCTGTAGAGAATGACCATCTAAAAATGGCAGTGAACAAAATTGCCATTAAGGTGAATGCTCATGGGGACTCAGCCGAAGCTCGTCTTGACGCTGTGGATGGCCGCATAGATCAGGCCGTCATCTAAGGTGTGCATGCTGGGGTTTCCCTCGGGTTAGCGGCAATGAGTTCTTGGACCAAAGAGGATTACTCCTTTCTACCAGTCGGCTTCGCAGGTGAATACTTGGATGAAATGGAAGGTATCGAAGATTACGATGATCATGCCGCTGCCATTGCTTAAACTACTGATCCACAGTCTGTTCTGAACAAATTATTCCAAGGGTAGTTTGTACTAGGACAAATCTGTGAATGAAGTTTGTAACAGATGAAACTTGTTCTTCTCTGAATAATTCTATTTTCATCTCTCAGTGATTTTCCTGATTGCAACATCCCTTCAGAGAAAACGTCTCCCGAACACATGACGTCATCTTAGCCGATTAGATCTCGTTTTTTACATGTCATGTCGCTCGACATCTTACTTACTGCACTCCACCTTTCTCTTCTCCCGATAAACCTGCCAACTTGAAAAATGCTAGGGCTACCAGGGTCATGAATATTCTTGTACCAAAGGCGATATAAACAATATCGGCTATAACTTAAATTCTTGGATCATTTTTTTTTGCTAAAGGCGATGCTTTACATCGGCTATCTTTGTATACAAATATCCTTGAATCTGCCTTACATACAATTACCATGCGTTCGGCTTTTAACAAGTAATGTCGAAGCTTCGACTCATAAGCAACACAAAAAACATATATTCATAGCCGAATACCCGTCTCTGGGTCTAAAATTTTCGGCTAAGGCAAGCTACTACTCATCTTTTTCCTTTCAATTTTGTATAAGGGCCGATCTTATTATAAAGCTATCGGCCACCACGTACAACTCGAGACGATTACCAAGCTGTGGAAGTGCCTTCGTATATTCTTCAATTTCATCAAAAGCTGTTGTACGTCACCTTACGTGAATTCTTGATCTTCTTTTGGCAGTGGAGAAATAGGCAGAACTCTTTCAAAAGGTTTATAATCTAAATCAACCTCGCATATATTGGTCTTGCCTCGGCTTTATCACCAACACTTTATTCCTTGTCAGCTGACATGAAACCCGGTTCTAACTTCTCTCCATTGCCACCAATTTACTCAAAAATTAAATTGAGAGCCGATTGTTTGAATCGGCTGTTGGTCCTTGTTGAAAACGTTCACAGAACCTGCTTCCCAAGCTCTTCCAAAGAAGCACTCGATACCATCATATTCCCAGTAGATGGGCTCTGCATTGGCAACACTCACCGAATCATCAACATGGACAATTTCGATATCATCTCCAATCCACTGGATGAGGAATTGGTGCATAGTTGATGCAGTTTGCATGTATCCAATCCCTTCCTAATAGCAAACTGTATGCCCCCTTGCCATCGATGACGAAGAAAGTAGTAATCAGAGTTTTAGACCCGATTGTCAACTCAACATGAACTGCTCCCCGAGTATCAGAAGAATTACCAGTAAAGTCTCTCAACACCATGTCGGTCTTCAATAGTTCTTCACTTGTCATCCCAAGTTTTCTGAAGGTGGTATATGGCATGATATTTATAGCAGCTCCTCCATCAATAAACATTTTGGTTAATGGCTTGCCATTAACATACCCCCTCATATAAAGTGGCTTCAAATGTCAATGCTTAGCTGGTTTATCAAAAACTGCCCGTTGAGCCAAAACAAGATGAGCTAACAAATCTTGGAATTCATCTTCGTCGAAATCTGAATACACTTCCTCTCGGATATCTTGATCTTCAGGGGCTATGAATTCAGATGGAAGAAAGAACGCCATGCATGCATTAGCCGAACGATCACCGCCATCAGGCTTCTCTTTAGGACGCCAAATTTGCTTTGTCCTGGCGCCCGTTTGTGTTAACTCCCTATTCCTCAGGCGCTGCACTCTTCTTTTCTGGCTCTTTCTCAATCCTGGTGGACACCACTGTCCTTTCTGCCAGACATATTCGCGATATTCTTCTTCTCCAGTGCGAGCCCAATTTTGATCGGCAAATCCTCTTCCTTGCCGATTCTCGGAACTGTTTATTTTTAAGCGCCGATCGTCCTCAGGGATTCGTGCCCCAAGCCTTTCATGGACCGAACGGCGGTTGACTCGAGACTGCCTATATTCAGAATACTGATCCAGGGCAGTTGTTCTTAGCAGGCAGCTTCAAGCCTTCATTCCAACAATACTTGAAAAACGAGCATCCCCAGTGTGATTCTTTGGCTTTAGGCCGAATTGATTTTGCATCATATCAACCATCTTATGCATGATGAGGTCAAAACTTGAATCTGGAGCCGCTTGTGCTTGTCCCCCAATATGTGCCCCTGCTGAACTTTTATAGCCTGAGTTTGGAAAAACATTAATTGCATTATAATCAATAAACTCTTGATATCCATCTCCAAACATGTTCTTTTGTATCCTGTACGTTGCGGGAGACACCCTGAACGCAGATTGTGGGACATTCCCTGTTGTGCCGAACGCGAGTTGGCCATAAGTTGTGGGGGGTTGTTGTGTTTCATGCGGGACCATCCCACCTGCACTTGTACCAGCTCCGCCGCCTTCAGCATTTTTCCTCTGAGGCTGAGGCACAGGGAATAACAGTGGCCCTTGCATCGGACCAACGACCTCTTCAAAGCGTTTATCCATTGCTGGGCCAAAAATACCAATCATAACGGCGCGAAAGGTATTCAAGAAAGCTGATTGATGATTGGTCATGGCCTCTGATACAGCTTTATACACTATTTGGGTCATTTTCTTAATATCTTCCTCATCAGTGCTGTCGGATTGGTGAGGAAGAAGAACCCTTGGGAATGGTTGCTTCTGGAAGACCTTGCCACTCTTGTTCTTGGAGAAAGTCATTAAGCACTTGCGTTGAAGCTCATCAAAAGCTTGTTGTATTAAACTTCTCAAATCTGATGGCAACTCTTCCATGGTCACATCCAGAATTTGATCGTCGTTGATTTCAGGCATCTTGAAACAAAGGTGTCCCACTGGGCGTGCCAAAAAAGTGTGTTGACGCAAAACGTGACACACCGCGCCTAACACACAGCAAGCCGAAAAGCTTGGCTTCAATCGGGTGCCCGGACGGTTTGGAATCCGGAGACGTGCCAGTCGGTTTGACCTGAGAACCAACAAGGGATAAAACTGTGAGAATACCACTGGAACATGTCGGGTGAGACCAGATAGTTCCATATGTACGGCTTTGAAAGCCAATCACGATGGCACACAGCTATAGAAGCTGTCTGTCAAAGCATGTTTATAGAGTTATTCGGCTAACGTGAAAAAGAAAGCATGTAGGTATACCAACTGCCGAATGCACATATGAGGAAAGAACATGCTTAAACAAACAACAGACATCGTTTAAAAAAACGTAGCGAATTGTAAACAGGCAACTTGTGAATATAAATCTATTAAAACAACACATGCATAGGCTACTCCAACTAGTGTGCCGCACATCTAGTCTTCGTAAAACCCATCAAGCATAAACTAAGTCTACATCACTCTTTATAATTAGATTAATCCACCGCATGATACAATCTAATTATAAGAAGCTAAAAGCATGCATGTATCCAAACAGATCTATAAAAACTTATTACTCGTGTAAGCTTAACCAAGATCGATAAACTAGCCGAGTTGGGGTCCATGAGGAAGGAACATACAAACAAGCACGATTAAATAAACTAAAACCTACATCTGCCGCACGATACCCAGTTTTACTAAAGCCTAATTGTGGTTGACATGCATGAACCCGCAACATGTAACAATCTTGTCACACCCTGAAATTTGCATTTCTTGAGTTAGAATTAAAATGATCTATTTATGAATGTTGTGCTCATAAAATATAGGGAAATAAAAATTTTTCTCTATATTAAAATTTATCCTAGGGTTTAGAAACATGTTTGTGCATTCATGTCAGTGCATTTGAGTTTTTGTGATGTGTGGTTTTGGGTAAAATCCAAATTGAATTCAAATTGGTTTAAAAACATTTTAAAAAAATGAATTTCTCGAAAGGGTTTGAAAATAAAGACATTTTTTGTTTTTCAAAAAGTTTGGAAAAGTTAAATCTTCAAAAAATTTATGTTCCTCCTCAAAGATCCAAATCAAAAGTTTGAAAGGAATTCAAATAGGATTTCAAAATGTTTTGAAAAAGGTTTGAATAAAAGAAAAAGTTATTCTCTTTTACCCCTCCAAAAGATCCAATCCAAAAATTCAAAAGTTTTCAATTTGCCTTTGAATTTGTTTTGAGAAATGTTTGAAAACAAAAGAAAAAGGAAATTTCCCTCTCTCCTCACTCCTCCCTCCATTTTGGCCCAAGTGGCCCAATCGGCCCGACTTTCCCCCTCCTCTTCTCCTTCTCCCCGCTGCAGGCCCGGTGGCCAGCCGGCCTGGCCCCTCCTCCCGCGCGGCCCGATCGCCGGCCCCCTCTCCCTTCTCCTCAGCATAGCTCCGCGCCTCCCCCTTCTCTTCTTGGGCCGCGTTGCACTGGCCCAGTCGCGCGAGCGAGCACCGCAGGCCCCCGCACCCTCTTCCTCTCGCCGACACCGTGGTCCCACCTGTCATCCCCCCTCCTCACGCCGTGTCGAACAGGACTCGATCCCGAGCCCGACTCCTTCTCCTCTACGCCTCCTCCTCGCCTTCCTGCCCAAACCAGGGCCCCTATAAAGATCCCCGTACCCCGCCGCCTCTATTTTTCCCAAAAATCCTGAGTTCTTGTATCTCGTTTTACCCTAGTCGAGAGTTCCGCGACCCGCCAGATCCCGCCGCCGTTGTCCTCCTTCCCTGGGGCTCGATAGCCTTGCTAAGGTGGACTACAGGCTTCTTCTTGACGAGGCGAAGCTGCTCGACCCTTTTAATTTCATTTTCTCTCGGTTTTTCCCTGACCCAACCTCGTCGTCGTTCGCAGAGCTCCGCCGATCTCCTCGCTGAGCAATACTCCCTCCTAGAGCCATCCCCGTCGTCCCCTTCGTGACTGGTGAGTCCGCCGCGAGCTCCTCTTTCGATTGGTGCCCCTCCCGTGGTCTCTACCGCCCTATAGCGCGAAAACCGAAAGCGCCGCTGTCTCCGGCGATGGCGCTGCCGCGTCCGTCCCCTCCTCCGGCGTCAGCGCCGCTGTAACACCCCAGGTGTTCGCCGTCAGTGGAGTAGTCAGTTGAGCACGGATTTGGTATATTAAGCAACGATGAAGAACTAAATTCAGGTTTAGTCAGTGATGACAGAAGTGCCAGGATCAATCTCAGAGGCAGAACCTCAGTTGATTCATTCGGGAATTTATTTAACAGAGCCAGTTAATAACAACTGCGAATTTATGAATATTCAGGATTAATGCTAAACATGGATTTTTCATGTGACCCACCTCCATTCCTGTCTATAGTAACTGGTGAAAAAGTTTCGTGAAGTTTGGAATCAAAAAGTCACATGAAATGACGAGTCGCAACTTTGCCAGTACTGACTGATTAACTGAAGAAAATCATTCGGGTTCAACCAAGTGTTGCAGTAATGCCCAATCAGCTGTATATGAACTCACGGTCAAAAGTTATGAAGGTTCCGTGTTGAGCAGACGAACAGAAAATGTTCCGACTGACGAGAGACCCTAATTCGGATTGTACCGGGTAACTACTTTGACCGGCGTTGAACGGTATTTTTGGATGCTCGCATGTCGACGCGCCTTAAACAAAAGTTGTAGTACAGTTCGAGAGGAACAAATTTCGTTTTATGGCCGAGACCTAGATCGGTGCCAAAAATGGTGAAAACGAGCTCGCAAGATAGAGTACAACGCAGTTTTCAGGTTCCGGAAATTGGTTAAGTCTGTACTGCAAAACTGGAATTTCGGTCGCCGCGAAGCTGCCGTCGACGATCGTTACCGGGCAAACCGTTGAGAATCTGACCAAGTGCCTTTAATGAAAGTTGAAGTACTCGGCGAGACGACGACAACAAAATTAGTTTCGTCGAAATCGGAGTCCGTTTGAGCAGTGTTCGCAATTTTGGAACTTGACTGAAAGTTTCCGGAAACTTGCCAATTTGGAAAAAAAAAAGAAAGAAATTGCCGTGAAATAAAAGGCCGAGCCCGTGCCTCCCCTGCGGTCTCCTCTCCTCCCCTTTCCCATTCACGCAAAAAAAAAAAAAAAGAAGAGAAGACCGCAACACCTCTCCTCCATCGGTCTCCCTCCATGGCGATTCCCGAGCAGCAGCCATGGCCACCTCCTCCGAGCTCCTCCTCCCATGGCCGCCTGCTCCTCATCCCCAGGGCGAGCAGCTGCTGGCGCCTCCCCTGTCTTCCTCTTTCATTCCCCCTCTCCATCCGTGTCTCTGCGGCCTTCCTGCAGACCGCGCAGGAGCGCGCCTCCCTGGCCGCGCGCTCTGGCCAGGAGGCCGCGCAGCAGCGGCAGCAGGGCGCTGCCTGCAGCTGCTGCCCCCAGTCCGGCCACCATGGCCAACCAAGCTCCAAACCCTAGCAGCCCCGGCCATCTCCCCTCCGGAAGCCGGTCTTCCCCATCGTCTTCCCGTCGTTTCTCCCGTGAATCAATGGTGAAAGGGTAGAAATCGACGCTGAAACTCTTCGTTGGTCTTTTTTGTTAATATGTAATGACTCATTAGATTTACTAATTGCTCCTTAATTGATTTGTGCAGATCCGAGGGTCCCCAGTGCAAATGTGTTTATTATCCACGTTTTTGTTTAATTGGCAAATCTGATTGAAACTTGTAAATTGCATAGTAAATTGTGTGTTTGTTCAAAAATTGCAAGTGAGCACTTTTTGGAATCCCTGTAAAAATCTCTGTCCAGTGAATGCATAAAGTGATGTGTGTTAGTGGAAGTTGCTGCTGTGATGAGTGATTTATGTTAAATAGGTTTAAATAGGAAGAAAATCATATCTACTGTTATGTTGCTTGAAATGCTGTGAAATTTTTATGGTAGACTCCTCTGGTCATGTGTGTACTGTGATAAAAATTTCAGATTTATTGGTGCATGTATGAATTAGTTATGCATTTATCTTGCTTTCAGCTCATTAAATGGATTAAAATGAATTGTGGTAAATGTTTTCATGTAAAAATAGAAAAGGTGGTTCCACTGCCTTCCTATGATGTTGTAGTAGCTTAGATAATTTTATTATGGTCAGTTGTTATGCAAAGCATAGAGTTTTAGAATTATCATCTTTCTATGTTTCATTTCGGCATGTTCTGGATAGATTATAGGGATTAAATAGTTACCCCTTGTAAATGATGTTTTCTGTAAAATTTGTCTATAGCAAAGTCGTAGATAACTTGCATATCTAGTTTGTGTTAAAGTTTCATGATTTTTGGTGAAATAGATTAGGAGTTTTGGCTGTTTAAAGTTCAGTTTCAGAAATGGTGGCTCTCTGTTTATGCCGAGATCAGATTCTGTGAATGTAATTGTTTCACCCTTTTAATTTGCAAATCATGTTAAGATGTTTAAAGATTATTTGTAGAGAATTTCATAAGCTTTCCAGAATGTCTTTTTGTGTGTTATTTGGAGTTGTGTAGCTCTAGTTATGATTTAATTACCTAGCTGCTATATGTATGTCCAGTTTTGCTGAAATGGCTGCATGTATAGTTTCTGTGGTGGTAATTAGTTCGTGATGATAATCATGTTTTCTGTAGATGTGGTCTATACAAAAGTTGTAGATAACATCTTAATATAGCTTGTCACCAAATTGCATGGCCATAGGCTTAATAGTTTAAGAGATATGGCTGTTGTAAGATTGCTGTCAAGTTTTTCCTACATTCTGTCCAGATCTGAATGTTTGGATTGTTTCACCTAGTTAACTGGTGATTTATGCTTAGGTGCTTATAAAAGAGTTGTAGTGCTTTTCATAAGCTTTCTAAATTGTCTTAGCTCATGTTCATTGGAGTTATATAACTTGAGTTATGACTGTTTTAATATGGATGGATAAATCTGTCCAAGTCTGGACAGAGATGCCTATTTATGTTAATTAGACCTTGTTAACTTATGAATCATCTTAAGATGATTATAGATGATTTGTAGACAACTTAATAACCTTTCTAAAAAGTCTAGGGGCAAGTTCCCAGGTATTATAGATCTTTAGTTATGGTTGTCCTAATTTACTGTGGTTGATGTGTGGCTAGTTCTGTCCAAGTGTGGACAGAGCTGCGCTAATCATATTGTTTGACCTTGTTAATGGTTGATTCACCTTGAGCTAATAATAAGAAAGACTTAGATAATCTTGTAAGCTTTCTAGAATGTCTAATTTCATGCTCATGTGATGTTTGTATCTTGAGTTATGCTTCTCTGAAGCTCTGTCTGTCCTGCTGTCCAACAGCTGGACAGAGCTGCATTGTTATCTGTTTTTGAGTTAGATAACCTCTGAATTAGCTCTTGAGGTAAATAACAAAGTTGTAGACAATTTTGTTAGCTTTCCATAAAGTCTTAGTTTGCCCTGTTTGGATATTTGTAGCTTGAGTTATGTTTAAATTAGTGGACTGTTGTCTGCTGTCCAGATTTGTAATGTGCTTTGGTACGAAGTAATTAAGTTAAGTTATCCCGATTGCTTATATAAAACTATGATGGATGCTTGTTATTAGTTCTTGTGCTCAGTGCTTGCTAGTAGTTACTTGTGCTATGTGATCAATGTATTACTTCATGAGCATTCATACATATGCATTGTGCATCGCATATCTAGGTTCGCTAGATGGAAGAACGTCAAGTGACGGACGTGATGATGAGACTCAACACGAAGATGGTGTTGGGTGGCCATCCCGAAGAAGGTGTTGGCGAACTCCACAAGTTCCTGGAGCGTGGATGTTCCTGAAGTTGATGACATCTAACACTAGAATAAGTGTTGTTTCCCAGGCAAGCCCCGGAGCATACTAAGTCTCCTACCATCTTTTATAAATGCAATCGAGTCAATATAATGATTGTTGCATTAAGTTATAGGAGTTGAATGATACCGTTGATGCATTACTTACTTATCCTTGTCCACCTGCAATTACTACATTGATATCCCTGTTAGGTCTAGGCTCGATTATATGCTTAGCCCTGCTTAGACCGGTAAAAGTCGGGTGATTTCCTGTCTCCCGCATATAGGTGGATACTAAACATGTTTAGCCTTGTGCTATCATGGAGATAACCATGTGATAATTAATCTGAGACCGGGCGGGATGTAGGAGCAGCAGGACATGGGTTCTGTGTGCTAGTAGTCTCCCGTCTGTGTCGATTAGGACCCGACGAAGGCACACCTCAGTCATTTTGAACGCGTCAATCACTTAACGGAGTAGGTCGGAGTACCTCCCGTGAAGCCGAGTAAGGTGTTTCGAGCCGGTGATGGAGACGTTGACGCCTAACACCCAGGGCCTTACATGTACCGTGGGCAACTATTCTGATCGACCTGGCATGGTCCGAGGGCAGGCAGGGCCTGATCGACCTGGCATGACCGTGGGCAGTTAATAGCTTGAGCGACCTGGCATTGAGATAACCCTCGGTGTAGAAGGGTCCATGGCCGTCCCGCGATTTGGGTTCTCGAACCTCCTGAGTGGTCGCCAACGGCCACCTGGCAGGGTGTGTCGGGCGAGTGTGCGACATTTTATCCCCAGCTGGTAGGAATCGATTATAATCGCCATCGCTCCTGGTTAGTGAGTAACTTGACTGAGCATGTGTTACCGTAGTAACTTATGGAACTAAAGATGGTTATGGTACTGAATCTGAAAGGCTATTGATGAAATAGTCACTCTTGCTTGATTAATTAGCCAAGTGATTGCTCTAGACCAGGTGCAAATCTAGTTAATCAGGTTGATTACATAAAATTGACTGCTAATACTCTAATGATGATTATTTAATAATAAAATGCTTTTATGCAAAAATGTAAGTATGGCCAACCCCAGATACAGCCCTGCATACTCCTTGGTGTCACCTTATTTCTGGTTTATGACGGGTAAGTCTAGCTGAGTACATTCGAGTACTCAGGGTTTATCCCACCTTGTTGCAGGTGAAGGTTAGGCCTGCCGAGAGGTGATGGCCAGTGCCGGTGGGCTCGGCAGTTCCATACTTCTTCTCTTATGCTGTTGTTGGAGGATGTCACTCAAGCTAGCAAAGTATTTCAACCTATGTATGGTATTTATTTCAAAGCTATGTTGTTCTTCTAAAATTTAATAGAACTCAACTTGTGTTATTAATTGTGAACTCTATTGTAATATTATTTCCGCTGCAAGCTCCGTGGACATGATTTGTATTTGCTTGACCATGCGATCTTGGCTGAGTGTTGAAATGTTTGAAATCCGTCGAGATTTCCGGACTACCGGGTTTGTACGAGCTTAAGTACTTGATGATCTTTGCGCAAGCAGAGGTTTCAGTGCTTAATCTGGTGCAAATTGGTCGGTTCTGTTACAGCTGGCATCGGAGCAAGGTTAAGCATAATACTGTCATGTGCATGGTTTTAAAACAAAGTTTTGGTTTTGCAAAGCCTATTTTATCTAAAAAGCTTTAGCTAGTAGGCAAGTTTATCAAAACCTAATTTGTAAACTATGTGCTAGCGACAACCTCCAGGTATGCCCAACTAGGACTTTTAGGTGGCTATTTAAGTACTAACTTGGGGGTCGTGCATCATGTTTAATTTCTGTTGTTTTCTGTCGTCCATACGGCAAGGGTGAAATTGTATGGGTGCTATTCTTCGGAATAGTAATGTATGGATCAATTGCCTCTACGCCAAGGTAAGTGTGAGTTGTGAGAGCATGACCAAACAACCGTTGGTCTAGGGAAGAGCTAGTTTGGTACTGGAACCTGTACTCGTAAGCACACGAATGCGGGTGAAGGTGTTTAATTGTGGGAGTAATACTTTTATGATGGGTGCATATACTACTTACGTGTATAGTGGGTGTGCGCCTAAGTTAGTATTAGATTTACTTTCAGCAATGCATGATATTCATACTGTGGGCTGGGCTGAAATGAGATTTTCTGCAGGTACGCTAACTTCGAATGCGTAAGCATAGTTGACGACTAGTTATATCGCGAGTGCGTGTTATGCCACCGACCTAGAACGTGATTGCTACCTCAGGTTGGCAATTTGTGAGGACGTATAGGACGAGCATACATCTTTTGTGCATTGCTCATGAACATGCTTCTCTCACCTTTGTTCTAATAATAAACAACTTGTTATCAAGTGTGACTAATGTAATAATAAAACTTGATAGTTGTTTGTGCATCAAATGCTTCCCTACCCTTGTTCCTGTAATGGTAAAGTTGTTAGGAACTAGTGCTTCAATAGGATGTGCTAGCTTGCTTGTAAAAGTTGGAAATAAATCTTCTATCTGGTGTTATATGTTGCCTGGATTAGATGTAATATGGTCTTGTTCATAATGTTGGTAGTGAGCAAGGTTTTGTATGAGTGTTTCCATGTCGTCTAGATAAGTGATTGCTTGTTTAGACTAGAAGTAAATGCATGTATGATGTTGTTTAGATAACCCTGCTAGCTCATCATGATTGTGTGTTGTCTTTCTCATCATGATGGTGTGTTGTCTTGCTTTGCTTCTTGTATGTTAGAAGAGTAGTTAGACAATAAGCTTCTAATGATTAAAGGTTTTCCCCTATGTTGAAATGTCTTGTAGTAACTAAATGGCTTGTGCAATGTTATCCTGCTTGTGTGGCAAAACAGTGCTGAGCTTGTAGGTTCAATGTTTTGAGCTAAGAAACTCCCTTTTGGGTGAAACCCATTTGGGTTAGTTTTGTTTTGAAATACTTCACCTAAAAGAAACAACAAAACTTGTTGTTTGAGCTTATTCTTGTATGCAGTTTTGTTTGGGTTGTCGAGTGCTTCCTAAACATGTAATTCTAGTTTTGTTAGCTTTAACATGCTCTAGCAAGGAAATGTACAAAAACCTGTTGTTTAGTTGTTTTTCATGCTATAATCATGTAATCATGTTGCATGCTCATTTTCTTGCAATCATGAGAACTACAGCTATATGAATTGAAAGTTGGTAAAACTAATTTTCATACCCTACTAGTATCATGTTGCTGCAAGAAAACTGTAAAACTTGTTGCTTGACAACATTAAATAGCATAAACCTGTTTAATTTATTTTAAGCATGTTTACTTGCTAGAATTGTGTAGGCTATTTACTTGCTCAAATAGGCTCAAATGCTAGTGATAGCCTACTAAATGCATGAAGTGAGCTGCAATAATCTTCCTAGAATTCTCTGGGAGCAAATTGAAACAGCTTTATGTCTGACCTGGCTAAAGTAGGTAAGGTAATAAGTGCATGTAAGAACTTTGCTTTGGGTTAAACATGAACCTGTCTAACATGTTTAAGATGTACACAAACTGTTTTCGTACATGGTTATGCCTAGAATTATGTTTTTATGTGCACCATGCCTTGTAATTGCTCTCTAATCTAGCTTTAATTTATATCAGCTTATATGCTTGTTAGAATTAAATGCTTGCAACTAATTTAAGTGGCTGCAATTTAGCTTTTCTAACATGGTTAGAATGTTCTAAATTGTTGATTATGCTTGGTTATACCTTAAAATCAAGTTGTTGCATGCTGCTTGTTAGTTGTTGCTACCTAGTATATGTTTATTCCTTCTTAGAATATAGACTAAGCATGAGCTTGCTACTTGATTGATAGCTTCATATGCTAGATAAGTGAGTTAACTTAAGTTGCAAACTGTTATAGTTAACAAACAAGTACGCCCTAGTTTGCTTGGTATGTTGCTCCTAGATACAGAGTTGTGCTCCAATCTAGTAAACCGAAAATAAAATACTGACAACCTCTGTTCACCATGTGTTGCATGTCTATGTTTGCTTGTATGCCCTAGATAGATGCTTGTCTTGTTTGAGCTTGGTGATTAGCGTTGGATGCTTAAGCCGATTGTTGTGTGATTCAAATGCTTGTTAAGGCTGTATGTAGATGTGCTGTTATCTAAGTGATGCCTTGGTTAGTCAACCCTTGTCCTCGGTGAGTGCATGAGTGGTTTGTCAACCTTCGGTTAGAGTCATGATCAAGCCCTCTTGACCTCCCGAGATGCTTATAGTTAAACCCTGGTTGCTTGAAGGCCTATGTTTTTCTGTGTCTAGTCTTGATGGTTTAAAATGATTATGCCAAAAACCTGTACCTAGGCCTGTCCATGCCCTTTGTTGGACCAGTTGGCCCTAGCTAACCTTCCAAAAATCCTAGATCTAAACCGTGGTACGCCTATGCTTGTGGTGTGTAGCCATGCCTCTAACCAACCTGTAGACCCAAGATTGGTCTTAAGTGTTGCCTAAACCATAGATGTTGGGTACCCTTTGTTGTGAATGCCCTTGTTTGTTTGGCCAACCAAGTTTAGTTCCTGTTAACCTCAGCCTTTGACCATAGCTTGTCTTGCCCAGTTGCCGAGACCAAGCCCAAAACCATGTATTCCCTCGGTTGCTCTTTTGTTGCTGCTTGGCCAAATCAAGTTCATGAAATCTTTCATCTTCTGATGACCTTGGTGTGCACTAGACGAATCCTTGTATTCTTGTGCCATGTTTTGTCCTTGAAATCACCTCCTTGTTGGTTTCCAAACCTTGTAATTACTCTTGTTTTGCCAACTTATGCCTTGCGTGTGATGTCTATCCATGCAAGATTTATCTGCATCATGTGGGATTTCTCACTGGTTGTGGATTCGGTAATAGTGTCTTGGTTAAGAACTAATGGTGCCGCGACGAAACCGAGAGCCTCTTGTGGCGGCCGACACAAGTTTGTGCTGCTCGGCACGCGCTGGTACCGTGGGTTATAATCAAGATCTATTATAGAACTGCGCCAATGTGTTATCTTTCATGAAGCTTCCTCCTTGATTATCTCCCATATTCCTTCAGAAAAATCCTTATGTCGGCTCGGATAAGGCAGAGTTTCTTTCTGAAAATGGCAAGAAGGATGACCTTTTCCAGAATCGGTCAAAGATGAAAGCAGTAACAGACTGTAAGAGGTGGTAGACAAATGACTCTGTTGGATCAACAACAACAAAATGAGTATCATGTATGGTCAGTGAAGTAAGGTGGCACTGAATTCTTCAAAGTGGGGAAGTATCAGCTGAAGGATGAGTACCAGAAATGGTGTATTATTTATCCAAATCCCTGAGGTCCAGAAGCTTTCTGTCTGAAACTAATACATTTATCTGCATGATGGTCTAGTAGTCAACCCAATCTTCCCAGATGTGTCTGATTCTCGGCTGACTTTGGTGATGACCATGTGCATTGATATCTTACAGTGTTTGCAGTAAAGTTGAAACCTTGGAGCTTCAATGTTGAGAGGCAACTGATTAAGTTTCTGCTATATAATAGCTAATCTCCAGTTCAGAAATGACTCCTTGGTAGCTATGAAGGCTATGCCTCACAGAACAACGTTATGCCAGAAATCTGTAAACCCATTGATTTTGTTTGTGGCACTCGTACATCCAAGTCTCTGACATGTTCCAGCCAGCTCTATCCCAGAAAAACTTCAATGATCATACAAGACAGTACGCCAGAATAGTAACTCAGTCAGAATTATACCTAGAATAAGGATTGCTTGGTGATACGTTTGGCTACTATAAAAGGGTTACTCCAGATTATTTTGGGTGAAATCAGAAAGGATTTTCAGAATCAGTCCCTTATCCTTGAGCAGTCAAGGCGTTCTACCAAAATCAACTCTTAGAAGTGCAGATTGCTGACAATTGAAGTGTCGAACAACAGATTTCAGATTATGTTCCTGCATTGTTGAGTGAATTTAAGAAGGTCGCTCTATGACCCAAGTAGTTCAACAAGTTAGTTCCTTTGAGTTCTAACTACACCATGAAAGAAGAATGATATTGATCTTCTTCGTAGTACAGAGATTCAGTAGCTCGGTATTTTTACCCAGGAGGTTGCATCAAATTCAAACCGAATGACTGTCGCTGTTTGGGGCTGAGATTTCTATACAGAAGGATCAGTGAAAACGTGGAATTGATAGAGTCAGCTATCACATTCACCATTCTTTTATCAGACTTAGATAATCCAGTGTTATCATTAGAAAAAGAGAATTGCACACACGGAATCTTATGTGGTTTTCCATTGATTGCTACCTAATTGATCAGACATTCACAAATAGTATAAACAGTGGTTGCTGTCAGTCAGTTCTTGACCATCTCGAGGATGTGTATTTGCTATAGTCTCAAATCGGATGAAGATTCAAAATTTGTAGTGATATTATCTTAGATTCCTCCCAAAGTAATAAGGCAATTTTGGTTGCCATTCAACCCGGCAGTGATATTGAGTGTACCTCAATGCTCGATGGAAGTCAGTAAAGTAGATTCTTCTGACAAGAAGAGCTGGTAACGGGAAATGATATGGAGACAGATCGGAAGGTTGTTCATCTGTTCATAACAGTTCTGTTCTGTTGACAAGTCAGTATCTTGAACTGTAAATAGCATGTGATTAAGGATGGGTGCTATGCTTCTCTTCCCTTGAAATGTCTTCGTCCGGAATCTCGGGACGAGATTCTTTTAAGGGGGGAGGGCTGTAACACCCCAGGTGTTCGCCGTCAGTGGAGTAGTCAGTTGAGCACGGATTTGGTATATTAAGCAACGATGAAGAACTAAATTCAGGTTTAGTCAGTGATGACAGAAGTGCCAGGATCAATCTCAGAGGCAGAACCTCAGTTGATTCATTCGGGAATTTATTTAACAGAGCCAGTTAATAACAACTGCGAATTTATGAATATTCAGGATTAATGCTAAACATGGATTTTTCATGTGACCCACCTCCATTCCTGTCTATAGTAACTGGTGAAAAAGTTTCGTGAAGTTTGGAATCAAAAAGTCACATGAAATGACGAGTCGCAACTTTGCCAGTACTGACTGATTAACTGAAGAAAATCATTCGGGTTCAACCAAGTGTTGCAGTAATGCCCAATCAGCTGTATATGAACTCACGGTCAAAAGTTATGAAGGTTCCGTGTTGAGCAGACGAACAGAAAATGTTCCGACTGACGAGAGACCCTAATTCGGATTGTACCGGGTAACTACTTTGACCGGCGTTGAACGGTATTTTTGGATGCTCGCATGTCGACGCGCCTTAAACAAAAGTTGTAGTACAGTTCGAGAGGAACAAATTTCGTTTTATGGCCGAGACCTAGATCGGTGCCAAAAATGGTGAAAACGAGCTCGCAAGATAGAGTACAACGCAGTTTTCAGGTTCCGGAAATTGGTTAAGTCTGTACTGCAAAACTGGAATTTCGGTCGCCGCGAAGCTGCCGTCGACGATCGTTACCGGGCAAACCGTTGAGAATCTGACCAAGTGCCTTTAATGAAAGTTGAAGTACTCGGCGAGACGACGACAACAAAATTAGTTTCGTCGAAATCGGAGTCCGTTTGAGCAGTGTTCGCAATTTTGGAACTTGACTGAAAGTTTCCGGAAACTTGACAATTTGGAAAAAAAAAAGAAAGAAATTGCCGTGAAATAAAAGGCCGAGCCCGTGCCTCCCCTGCGGTCTCCTCTCCTCCCCTTTCCCATTCACGCAAAAAAAAAAAGAAGAGAAGACCGCAACACCTCTCCTCCATCGGTCTCCCTCCATGGCGATTCCCGAGCAGCAGCCATGGCCACCTCCTCCGAGCTCCTCCTCCCATGGCCGCCTGCTCCTCATCCCCAGGGCGAGCAGCTGCTGGCGCCTCCCCTGTCTTCCTCTTTCATTCCCCCTCTCCATCCGTGTCTCTGCGGCCTTCCTGCAGACCGCGCAGGAGCGCGCCTCCCTGGCCGCGCGCTCTGGCCAGGAGGCCGCGCAGCAGCGGCAGCAGGGCGCTGCCTGCAGCTGCTGCCCCCAGTCCGGCCACCATGGCCAACCAAGCTCCAAACCCTAGCAGCCCCGGCCATCTCCCCTCCGGAAGCCGGTCTTCCCCATCGTCTTCCCGTCGTTTCTCCCGTGAATCAATGGTGAAAGGGTAGAAATCGACGCTGAAACTCTTCGTTGGTCTTTTTTGTTAATATGTAATGACTCATTAGATTTACTAATTGCTCCTTAATTGATTTGTGCAGATCCGAGGGTCCCCAGTGCAAATGTGTTTATTATCCACGTTTTTGTTTAATTGGCAAATCTGATTGAAACTTGTAAATTGCATAGTAAATTGTGTGTTTGTTCAAAAATTGCAAGTGAGCACTTTTTGGAATCCCTGTAAAAATCTCTGTCCAGTGAATGCATAAAGTGATGTGTGTTAGTGGAAGTTGCTGCTGTGATGAGTGATTTATGTTAAATAGGTTTAAATAGGAAGAAAATCATATCTACTGTTATGTTGCTTGAAATGCTGTGAAATTTTTATGGTAGACTCCTCTGGTCATGTGTGTACTGTGATAAAAATTTCAGATTTATTGGTGCATGTATGAATTAGTTATGCATTTATCTTGCTTTCAGCTCATTAAATGGATTAAAATGAATTGTGGTAAATGTTTTCATGTAAAAATAGAAAAGGTGGTTCCACTGCCTTCCTATGATGTTGTAGTAGCTTAGATAATTTTATTATGGTCAGTTGTTATGCAAAGCATAGAGTTTTAGAATTATCATCTTTCTATGTTTCATTTCGGCATGTTCTGGATAGATTATAGGGATTAAATAGTTACCCCTTGTAAATGATGTTTTCTGTAAAATTTGTCTATAGCAAAGTCGTAGATAACTTGCATATCTAGTTTGTGTTAAAGTTTCATGATTTTTGGTGAAATAGATTAGGAGTTTTGGCTGTTTAAAGTTCAGTTTCAGAAATGGTGGCTCTCTGTTTATGCCGAGATCAGATTCTGTGAATGTAATTGTTTCACCCTTTTAATTTGCAAATCATGTTAAGATGTTTAAAGATTATTTGTAGAGAATTTCATAAGCTTTCCAGAATGTCTTTTTGTGTGTTATTTGGAGTTGTGTAGCTCTAGTTATGATTTAATTACCTAGCTGCTATATGTATGTCCAGTTTTGCTGAAATGGCTGCATGTATAGTTTCTGTGGTGGTAATTAGTTCGTGATGATAATCATGTTTTCTGTAGATGTGGTCTATACAAAAGTTGTAGATAACATCTTAATATAGCTTGTCACCAAATTGCATGGCCATAGGCTTAATAGTTTAAGAGATATGGCTGTTGTAAGATTGCTGTCAAGTTTTTCCTACATTCTGTCCAGATCTGAATGTTTGGATTGTTTCACCTAGTTAACTGGTGATTTATGCTTAGGTGCTTATAAAAGAGTTGTAGTGCTTTTCATAAGCTTTCTAAATTGTCTTAGCTCATGTTCATTGGAGTTATATAACTTGAGTTATGACTGTTTTAATATGGATGGATAAATCTGTCCAAGTCTGGACAGAGATGCCTATTTATGTTAATTAGACCTTGTTAACTTATGAATCATCTTAAGATGATTATAGATGATTTGTAGACAACTTAATAACCTTTCTAAAAAGTCTAGGGGCAAGTTCCCAGGTATTATAGATCTTTAGTTATGGTTGTCCTAATTTACTGTGGTTGATGTGTGGCTAGTTCTGTCCAAGTGTGGACAGAGCTGCGCTAATCATATTGTTTGACCTTGTTAATGGTTGATTCACCTTGAGCTAATAATAAGAAAGACTTAGATAATCTTGTAAGCTTTCTAGAATGTCTAATTTCATGCTCATGTGATGTTTGTATCTTGAGTTATGCTTCTCTGAAGCTCTGTCTGTCCTGCTGTCCAACAGCTGGACAGAGCTGCATTGTTATCTGTTTTTGAGTTAGATAACCTCTGAATTAGCTCTTGAGGTAAATAACAAAGTTGTAGACAATTTCGTTAGCTTTCCATAAAGTCTTAGTTTGCCCTGTTTGGATATTTGTAGCTTGAGTTATGTTTAAATTAGTGGACTGTTGTCTGCTGTCCAGATTTGTAATGTGCTTTGGTACGAAGTAATTAAGTTAAGTTATCCCGATTGCTTATATAAAACTATGATGGATGCTTGTTATTAGTTCTTGTGCTCAGTGCTTGCTAGTAGTTACTTGTGCTATGTGATCAATGTATTACTTCATGAGCATTCATACATATGCATTGTGCATCGCATATCTAGGTTCGCTAGATGGAAGAACGTCAAGTGACGGACGTGATGATGAGACTCAACACGAAGATGGTGTTGGGTGGCCATCCCGAAGAAGGTGTTGGCGAACTCCACAAGTTCCTGGAGCGTGGATGTTCCTGAAGTTGATGACATCTAACACTAGAATAAGTGTTGTTTCCCAGGCAAGCCCCGGAGCATACTAAGTCTCCTACCATCTTTTATAAATGCAATCGAGTCAATATAATGATTGTTGCATTAAGTTATAGGAGTTGAATGATACCGTTGATGCATTACTTACTTATCCTTGTCCACCTGCAATTACTACATTGATATCCCTGTTAGGTCTAGGCTCGATTATATGCTTAGCCCTGCTTAGACCGGTAAAAGTCGGGTGATTTCCTGTCTCCCGCATATAGGTGGATACTAAACATGTTTAGCCTTGTGCTATCATGGAGATAACCATGTGATAATTAATCTGAGACCGGGCGGGATGTAGGAGCAGCAGGACATGGGTTCTGTGTGCTAGTAGTCTCCCGTCTGTGTCGATTAGGACCCGACGAAGGCACACCTCAGTCATTTTGAACGCGTCAATCACTTAACGGAGTAGGTCGGAGTACCTCCCGTGAAGCCGAGTAAGGTGTTTCGAGCCGGTGATGGAGACGTTGACGCCTAACACCCAGGGCCTTACATGTACCGTGGGCAACTATTCTGATCGACCTGGCATGGTCCGAGGGCAGGCAGGGCCTGATCGACCTGGCATGACCGTGGGCAGTTAATAGCTTGAGCGACCTGGCATTGAGATAACCCTCGGTGTAGAAGGGTCCATGGCCGTCCCGCGATTTGGGTTCTCGAACCTCCTGAGTGGTCGCCAACGGCCACCTGGCAGGGTGTGTCGGGCGAGTGTGCGACATTTTATCCCCAGCTGGTAGGAATCGATTATAATCGCCATCGCTCCTGGTTAGTGAGTAACTTGACTGAGCATGTGTTACCGTAGTAACTTATGGAACTAAAGATGGTTATGGTACTGAATCTGAAAGGCTATTGATGAAATAGTCACTCTTGCTTGATTAATTAGCCAAGTGATTGCTCTAGACCAGGTGCAAATCTAGTTAATCAGGTTGATTACATAAAATTGACTGCTAATACTCTAATGATGATTATTTAATAATAAAATGCTTTTATGCAAAAATGTAAGTATGGCCAACCCCAGATACAGCCCTGCATACTCCTTGGTGTCACCTTATTTCTGGTTTATGACGGGTAAGTCTAGCTGAGTACATTCGAGTACTCAGGGTTTATCCCACCTTGTTGCAGGTGAAGGTTAGGCCTGCCGAGAGGTGATGGCCAGTGCCGGTGGGCTCGGCAGTTCCATACTTCTTCTCTTATGCTGTTGTTGGAGGATGTCACTCAAGCTAGCAAAGTATTTCAACCTATGTATGGTATTTATTTCAAAGCTATGTTGTTCTTCTAAAATTTAATAGAACTCAACTTGTGTTATTAATTGTGAACTCTATTGTAATATTATTTCCGCTGCAAGCTCCGTGGACATGATTTGTATTTGCTTGACCATGCGATCTTGGCTGAGTGTTGAAATGTTTGAAATCCGTCGAGATTTCCGGACTACCGGGTTTGTACGAGCTTAAGTACTTGATGATCTTTGCGCAAGCAGAGGTTTCAGTGCTTAATCTGGTGCAAATTGGTCGGTTCTGTTACAGCCGCCCGCCCCTGAGCCCGTCTAATCCAAACCGTCCGTCTGAGATCCAACCACCCAGATTTGTCCATACCCCTTCGCCCGACGTTTTGCAAAAGAGCCCTTACAACTTTCTATGTGTAAACCCGCGCTCCATCTCACACTATTCTTTGAGTCTGCGGAAACTTTCAATCTAGCCCCTGCGTTTTCTCTATTTTGAGGCGCAGTCCAGCCGAGCTGCAATTTCGTTTTATTTATTTTAAAATACAAAATCAGGTTTGTTTTATTTACAAGTTTGCCACCAGATTCAAAAGCTTATAACTTCTTCGTTTTAACTCCGATTTAGTCCGTTCAACTTGCGTTAGATTCGTTTCGAAAAGTTCTTTCAAAATATATAACTTTCACCACTATTTTATGTAATTAAAATTTGAGTTAAATCTAATCTAGTAATTAGTGTCTTTAATCTTGTTTAGTTTATATCTTTTCCGTTATAGCTCCGATTATCGTGATCCTCGCGTTTGTGTGTTCATAGCAAATCGTAGATTAGTTTTCAAAACTCTTTATTTATTTATTTATTTATTGGTGTATTGTTCTAATCATAGGCTATGTTTGCTTTGCATGACTGCCTTTGGATGCTTGTGTGGTGTCCTATGATCGTATGTCCAGTCTGTGAGTTTACGTTGGTGATCAAGAGGAAGAGTTAGTGATCAAGAGATCGTGATCAAGCGTCAATCTTTGGAAGTCTACGAGTCAACAGAAGAAGGATCTTGAGTTTAAGGCAAGTATAGCATGGGATCCTCCTTGATGTCCTAATAACCTTAATTCACCATAACTTTCATATTGCATGTGTCTACCTTGATGCCTATATAGATTTATCCTAGATGTTTGATCTTGTACCTTGATAACCATGGGTATGCATTGGATAGCTTGATGCTAGTGCTCAACTTAAACTATGATCATGTAAATTTGTTTTAATGTTATATGTGACATGTTAAAATTTGACTTTTATAGCAACATGGTTTAGGAACTACTATAAGGGATCACCCGGGATAACAGTGCAACCATGGGAGTTATATGGCTCTGACCTTAGCTTAGTATAAGGACCTTTTCTAGCTTGTTAGAGGTTACCCGAAAGGGCGCATAAGGCGCTTGACGAGCTGGATTTAGGGCGGCTTCTTTCTCCTTGCCTGCGTTGCCGCAAGGTTGAGAGACCCTTCTTCCCCTTGCCTTAAGACTTAGCAGCCCTAACTTGTTAGACGAACCTTTGAAAGGCTGCGCAGTGAACCCTGTCGTGCACCTTGGAAGTGTAACGTGGGCCTTGCAAACCCCGACATATGGGAATCACGACTCATCGGGTAAAGTGTAAAACTGATATATCAGCCGTGCTCACGGTTACGAGCGACCTGGAATTCTTATGGTATAGTTGTTGCTATAAATGATGGTAATAATGATGATATTTATTCAATGGATACATGTTTACTTGATCATATGTTTAAATTGGGATGGTTATACTTTGATGCTACTTAATGCTAAAATTATGCCAACTAAAAGCTAATGCAGTTAAACCAGTGTCAGCCTTTTGAGTCTCATGAACCCCATGTTATATTTGTTAAGTACGAGATGTACTTATGCTTGTTTTACTTTTCAACACTTTGGAAAAATCCCGGATGGGTACCAGACTGCAAGAGTTGGAGAAGTTAGGCTTGTGATCAACCAGTCAGTTGTCCCTGTGAAGTTAGTGTCTCCATCTGAAGATCGGAGTGTCTTTCCGCTGTCTGCTCTTTAAGGTTATGTTCTTTTGTTCTATATACGTTATATATGTGCATTGTCTTTCGATATTACCCTTTATTTGTGGCTATATGTGAGATTTGACTTCCTGGGCTCACATATGGTATATACCTGGTTTTGTTTTTAAAACCGGGTGTGACAAATCTAGATTGAAAATTAACTCGGCCATCATGATCTTGCGATTAAAGAGACACAAGTAAACTTGTGAAGTAGGGGCCGAATAAAAGTCAATCTAGATTGGGCAAAAGAGTGTTACAAAACTAAATAAACAATGCAACACATGATAACTTAATGAATCTATCAGATTTGCCAAATCTAACAGAGCCGATAACAATCTCGTTTCTGCTAAACATATGAATAAACGTCTGCCGCACGGTATCTACCCATAAGCAGAGCATAAGCAAAGACTTCTTGATCGCTAACAAGGGTCCGCCGCACGACCATTGAAAACAAGCGAGACTACTTGCATCATATCTAAATCCACCGCATGATACTAGACATGATAACAAGGTTGCCAGGACTTACGGAGGTCGACGGATCGATGATTCCTCTCGAAGAACTCGACGACACGACTAAGGACTCGAAGGTGGCACGAGGTCGGTTTGTATTGATATGGTTGTGAACAGTTTTACAATGGCCGAGGGTTTATATTTATACCTTGGACGAAAAACGAATCCTAGACGATTACGATTTACATAACAAAAATTGGAAAGATACAAGTCCTACCCCTATTCTTTTCGGCGCTCTCCATTGTCACGCGTCTTCTTACGCCAGCCGGCTCCACTTGTCATATTTGCCTCCCGAACAAGATTACTGCCTTGCAAAATAGCCGACCGCTTATGCACTTGCCGAAACTCCGAGAATTAACCGATCTTGATTTTCTGTCGAATGCCTCATACGACCATCTCTCGCACATTGGCCCATCTGTCATTCCCTTGCGTGTGCGAAAATCTGGTGTCAACACCTCCTCCCAGCGATTGGCTCCTGTGCGGCGCTCATTAATAGCGCTGCACACTTCCTCCCCGCGACCACCAGGTATCGACCCTGGGACCTGGGCTCACGGGACAGCTGCCTTGCTACACTAACCAATTGAACTCTATTTATTTCTTGCGTAGAACTCACCCGTAGCAGTATTTAATAGGGGTAAATAGGGAAAAATACTCTCTAATTAATGATTTATTAGTAATCACACTTATGTCCTAAACGACTTCTAATTAGGATACGGAGGGAGTATGGTATAATCGTCCACACAACTTTAGCCGTGGAACATTCAAAGAAGAGATGTTGAATACTTTTATCAGAGCTACAAAACTGACATTTAGGTGAACCTGACCATTTCCTTCTGATCAGGTTATCTTTGGTTAACAAAGCATTATTTGACATAAGCCACAAGAATATTTTGATCTTGGAGGGAATTTTCCCCTTCGAGATCCTTTTGTGATAATGGCCGACATCATTAGTAGTCATAGCTTTGTATACAGACTTAACACCAAATTTCCCTATGCTTCCGAAGCGTCAAGACACCAAATATACTCCATTTGTTAAACGCAACTCAGCGACCTGACTTGGGATGCCAAGCTAATGTAAGCTAAGAACATTCACCAACCATCTGGCGAATGGCAATGATCCTAATATGCCATCTATTCGGCAGCTCATCAATGTATCAGATAATTCAATTAAAATTTTGACGTAATGCTAATGTTTTTTATCAACGTGGTGAGACAATTTCAATTATAATTTCAACCAATTGCTAATGTTTTTATTTTGGTAAAATTTATAGACTTAATACACACTATATTTTGTCATCCATTGTACGCGTGCGTTTATACATGATTCACGCTTATAATCCATATGAAACAAGAATAAGGTATACACGGCAAGACGACTGAAATTTGGATTAAACTGCATCACAATTGACAACTTAACATACTATAACTACAAACTGAAAGTTGTAGACTTGATACACACTATATTAATAATAAACGTATACAAATTGAGAATTCAACATAATATATATAGCTGCGAATTCTTTATTCATCAATAAAAACAACAGACAATAGAAGGTCTATATTAGTACTCGAAATAAACCATAGCTATATAATAGCCTTAAATCTTAAGCCCTACTAGCCATATAATCCTAAGCGCTAACAATGCTAACGTAAGACAACTTTACGGATCCCACGTAAAACTAGAACAAGGTATACATGGCAAGACGAATGAAAGTATGTATGTATTAAACTGCATAACAATTGATAACTTAACATACTATAACTACAAACTTTTATTTATTATTAGTAAATACAAGCGAGCAACAATAAAAGGTCTATAATATAGTAGTACTCAAAATAAACCATATCAATTCCTTAAACCTTATAAGCCCTACTATAGCCGTATATAATCCTAAGCGCTAACAATGCTAACGTAAGACAACTCTACGGATCCTAGATATATTTTGCCATCTTGTCTTTCCACCGCCTCGGTTGGCCTCACGCTCTTTGGGCCTGTCATTTCTTGGAGTGTTTCACCTTGAGCATCAATCTTGATGGCGACGAGGTGTTTGTTCCCGCCAAGCGGATACGGAAGCTCATTTTTCTCCCGATGCAGCGCAACCCAATAGGCTCCCTTCCCGTCGGGCCTCACGTTGTCAGGGTATCCTGGTAGCTCAGCGAGTATCTCGGATGTGTTTGCGTTAGGCCCACGGATCCAATACCTAAGCAGCTTGCAAGGTCCGGTGAGTGCGACGATGAGGTGGGTCCTGTCCTCGCTGATGGCGATGCCGTTAGGGTAGGTCACGCCGGACTGGAGCACGGTGACCTGGTTGGTCCGCGGACTATACTTCATGATGCGCCCGGTGGAGTCCCCGGACGCGGTCACCATCTGGTGCTGTGACCGCCGGTAGGTCTTGCTACTATCAGTAAAATAGACATCGCCGGTGACCTGGTCGATGTCCACCCCATTGGTGAAGCGGAACGGCTCGTTGCCGGCCTCCGTGGCCAGCACGGTCGCCTCGCCGCCGCCTGGTCCCACCCGCATCAGCCCCATGTAGGCATCCGCGATGTATAGGTTGCCGGAGTCGCGGTGGAAGCGGAGGCCCAGCGGCCGGCCGCACGTGCTCTCCGGCGAGCAAGATCCCAAGCAGAACCAGCTTCGACGACGTGAACCGGCCCATGCTTGTGTTTCCGGCGAGGTTGGTTTCCGGTCGATGATGAGCAACCTCTTCTCGATGCTCGCTTGTTGCTTGTTGGCTGATCGCTGGTTCGGCTTGATGGGAAGGAGCTCCTCTTCCCTCCCGTTTTATTGGGACCTTTGTTCAAGTCCGAATCGATCAGTGCCAACAGAACAAATAATCGGACTAGAAGTTCTATTCAGAACAGGAACGAGACGTACGTACTCCGATTCTCTGACTTTTCGATTCCGTATTGATTGGCTTGTAATATATTATTAGTGCATTCGATCTTTTAATAACATACAAAATTTGTACAACGTAGATAGATAATAAGCACCCGAATTTTGATATCATGTGAAAAAATCACAACAGCTAACATGATTAAATGTTAAAATTTAAATATAAATTTATGATTTCACAAAATATGCAACAAGATCATATTTTATTAGGTTTCAACTAAATATATATTGAACTAGAAAAAAATGATGTGGGGTTCACACCTACATCCTACCACTACCGGAAAACTCAACTTTGTCGAGTGCCGCGTTCTTTGCCGAGTGCAATTTTTCGGGCACTCGGCAAATAAGCTCTTTGCCGAGAGCCAAATAAAAAACACTCGGCAAAAAAATTCTTTGCTGAGTGCCGAAAAAATACACTTGGCAAAGAAATTCTTTGCCGAGTGTTTTTTTGTTTTTTCTTTGGCACTTCTCCACAACACCTTTTCACCTCGTTTTGCAAAGGTGTCAATACCACCAAGTGTACAACATCTTATGTATGTGTGTTAGCCTTTTCACAATATTTTATCAAAGGATTTTCGCTTGCACTCACCACGCCACTCAATCTTAGCATCATCGCAATGTTAGATTGCTCAAATGGCACTAGATGACCGATATGCAAGCAAGTTTGCTCTTCTTAATAGCAAGGCCATCTATCCTTAATCTGGTCATAAACTTCTCTGGACGCTTATGACCGGTGAAATGAAATGCTCTACAAATATACCTTTGTCTTGCGCATTTCATTCCATCTTCTTCGGTGTGTGATGCAACACATGCACCAACCTATCAACAAATGATATGATCCACTTCATATCATCACATGACCTTCATGGTCTATCGATTTTGACCTAACTTGCTCTTCACCATTGCTTCGGTCCTTCGATGCTAAGTCTTTGCTCAAACCTCCCGACACTCGGTACCAACGGCTTCAAAGCCTCCAACTTGCCCTTCACCATTACAACCAGTCCATCAAGCCAAGTCTTGCCTTGATCTTCACCATCTTAGCCACATGATCACATGTCATGTCACATATGCAATAAGCTCCTCCATCACGTGCATGAGCCTTGCAACATCCTTCAAGCCATTTCACCTCTATGACATATGTTGCTCACATATGAAAACCTATAGACTAACCACCTATGTAATTCATTTCAAACACATATTGGTCCACCTAAGTTGTCACTCAATTATCAAAACCAAACTAGGACCTTTCACGATCCCAATCTATAAGACAATTTGGCTTCTTTAGATATATAACTTTTGCTACGCGCTTAAATATATTTTATATCTACATACAATAAAAGATATATCTAGAAAAGCATAAACGGTCTTATAATATGGATTTTTTTTAATAGAGTACCATATATCTACTAGAGATTCCAATGAAGTCTCCATGTTAATTCTCCTGATATACAATATGCACTAGAAAAAGATAGATCCTAGATCTTCTCACAAGAATTAGAAACCTCTAGCCACCAATTCCATAAGCTCTAATCATAATGGGTAATAATAACCATTAAACCTATTTTATTTTATAAATAATTACTCACCTCTGCAGTAATGAGAAACAACATAAAGTAACATATGAATCTGTATTTAAATTAATCACCTAATTGCCATTTTGCGCAAGAATCATGTAACTCTAAGTTTACTATACATATAAATTGCACACGAAGTAACCAAGCATGCTATTATTAAAATAACTAAAATATCCCCTAAAATCATGCTTGGGCCAACATTGCAGCTAGGGCGGGAAGTCGGTCCTATCTACTACTCCCTCTGTCCCTGAAAGAAGCAATTCCTAGGATCCGTGCCGGTCAAACTTTTTAAACTTTGACTAACTTTATAGAAAAGAATAATAACATCTATGATATAAAATAGACATATTATGAAAATATATTCTATGATATATCTAATGATATGAATTTGGTACCATCAATCTTGATAGTTTTTTCTAGAAATTTGGTCAAAGTTCAAAAAGTTTGACTTAAGACAACTCTAGAAATTGTTTCTTTCAGGATGGAGGGAGTCACTACACCACAACACCGCATCGGCGTCACACATCTGACGCTAAAAATTATATTTGTCGTTGGATAATCTTTCGCTAAAGATGACTCAGAGACTATCTGTCGCTAATTCCTCATTTAGCGATTTATTGTCTGTCGCCATAGATATAGATAATTAATGTTGAACTGTCTGTCGCTAAACATAAGTATAGCGTCACTCTGTCTGTCGCCAAAAATAATTGGGACCCACCTAGCTCGGGCGCGCCACTTCTCCCGCGCACAGCTTAGAGCTCGCACGAAAATTTTGGCCTGGCCCGCAAAAATATTAGCCTAGCCCACGGTTACAATGAAACCCTAGACGCTTTTCCCCCAATCCAATCATCTTCCTCCCGCCGCCGCCCTCCTCCCTCGCAATCTCCGTCGCTACTCCCTCCCAATCTTCGCCCAATCCAGCCCCAGATCCCACCCACCCCGCGCCGCCCACCCCCGCCTCCCTCCCAATCTTCACCTGCACCAGCCCCCACCTCTCGCCCACACCGCGCCGCCCACACCCTGGTGCGCAAGTTCGCCCCGCTTCATGCTCCCTTGCTGCGGCCTGCGCGACGTACGGTGGAAGAACATCGTTGGAGGAAGCTGAAGCCTCGCCTGCCCCTGCTCCCTTGCTGCGCTGACTGGAGGTCCTGCGCCCAAGGAAGCCCCGCCCGCTGGAAAGCAAGATGAAGCCATAGCAGCCCCAAATCCCTGCGCTGCTCGCTGCTTCGTCGTTGCCCCGACCACCGAAACGCGAGATGAAGCTGCGGTGACGGAGGAAGACACACTTGAGGTGAGATAATTTTTCTCCTCCACTCCCCCTTCTTCCTGGGTGGTGGAATTTGTGGGCGCTGGTGAGAAATCGGGCTCCAAGCGAGGAGGTGGTCGTGCTGGGTCTTGGTTGTGCCGACGCAGAGGCCTCCTAACGGACGCGGTGCAAGCCGCATTGAGGCTCGAGCTTAGAGCCTGGAGCCGGCGCCTCGCCGGATCTCGGCTGTCATGGTCCGCGCTGGTTCCATCGTCACCGAGGAGACTGCACGCAGATTTTGCCAGTGCCACAGTAGTGGCCTGCCAGGAAGAGCCAACCATGCGGGTAGCAGGAAAGCGGACACACCGGGAGCCAGGCGCGTTGGTGGAGACGACGACAATGGCGACGGAGAGCACCGGGAGCCGGACGCGTTGCCTCTCTGCTGCTGTGCTGCAAGTCTGGGGAGAGATGGGATGGCTGCAAGGAAGTGGAAGGACTACAAAGCAGACTTAAAAGAGAAGTTCTTTGATGAAACATTAACAGATGAACATTTGAAGGAAAGACTTAAAAATATACTAAATGATGATGACATCAGTGATCTTATTATGTTTTGGAGGTCTCCTGAATGTCAAGTAAGTACATTTGAATCACTCTTTTCCATTACTTGCCTATGAATGTGCAAACACTAATGATTTCTACCATAGGCTCGCACTGAAAGGGGAAAAGCAAATCGTGCAAAGTTGAGGATTCATCATACGTCGGGAAGCATCAGCCATGCTTGCGGTAGTTATAATCTGGTAGAATCCTATCATGTTATTCATCTTGTAGATTATTTTGGGACATTTTCATTGGTACATAGTTATAAAACTTGTAGGGTAAAGCACTTGGACGCCCCCCTCGAAGAGATGAAGTGTACATCAATACACATACAAGAAAAAAATGGAGTACCTTTAAGGGAGGCAGCTGAAATGATTGTAAGCCCCCCCCAAAAAAAACATGGACCTATTGTATGCACTTTAATTATTCATATTTTTGTAGGATGGGCTTAAAGCCATTGTTGAAGCTCAACCAGAGTTGAAGGATAAAACAATTCAAGAAGGCGATGTGTATGCTGCTGTTTGTGGAATGAAGGAGCCAAGAGGACGTGTCCGTGTTTTGGGTCTAGGACCAACTCCCCAAGAGATTGGTACCCCAGGGCTGAAAGCACTCATGTCAACAAGGATGCAAATGGAAATTTTTGCTCGATAGAAAGCTGAAAGTAAAAACAAAACTCTTGAGCAACGCATTGTGGAATTGGAAGAGAGGATAGCACAAGGAAAGACAAATGTTGAAGTCTTGTCACAGCATGGCTCTAATTCACGACAGTATGTGGTAAAGCACTCAAACTAAATTATCTCTTTACATGTCTTAATGTGCACATACATTTCTTAGGTAGCAGCCAATAAATACTATTGTTTTGATTCTTGTGTAGAGTACGACACCTGAAGAACCTATTGATGAGCCACATAATACTCCTAGACGTGAAGAATATGATAATTATGTAGAGGATGAAGACTATGATCAGTATATCGAGGATGATGAGAACTTGCTCCCCCATCATAGGCATGCTGCAGTCCAATCACCTATGAACATTACAACAACAACAAATGTTCGCCCTGGCTTTGCAAATGATACTCATGTAATATTTCTATGCCCGCACAAAGTATTTGTTTGTGATTTGAAAAATGTTCCCTGCATTACAATTCTAATGAGGGCGTCATTTATTTTAGGTTCAAAGGGAAGGGAACTTGCCTCTCTCTATGCCTGTAGCCCGACCAGCTATCAACATGACTACTAGGCCAACAAGTGATGTCCACCGTAATACACATGTAATCTTGCCATGCTACTGCAATGTTTCGCTTTGTGATTTGAAATATGTTTCATGCTTTATAGTTCTCATGAGTTCATCATTTATTTTAGGTTGCAACGGAAGAGAGCATGCTACCCCCTAGACCTGTTGCAAGCAGATCAGCTATTAACATGACTACAGCACCAATAAATGATATCCTCCATCGCTTTGCAAATGACAATGTAATCTTGCAATGCTGCAGAAATGTTTCTCTATGATTTCAAATATGTTTTATGTTTTGTAGCTCTCATGAGTGTCTTTACTTCAGGGTGGAACTAATGGGAGCTTGCTCCCCCATAGACATGATGCTGCCCATTCATCCATAAACAAGACAACTACAACAACAAATGATGGATCTCGCTTTCATGATAACCTTGTAATCTTCATGTCTTCCTGCATTCTTTTATGGTTTCATATATGTTCCTTGCTTTAAAATTCTTATGGTCCCACTATTTATTTCAGGTTGGAAAGGATGTGATATTATTTGCTATGTTGAGATCTGAGTTAGCTGTGGCTAGGGGAACAGTCATTTCAACTAATCCAAACACTATGGTAGGAGGCCAGCCTCTTGGCAATGAATATTGTGAAGTAGTTGTTTATGTTGTGATGAGAAGGGATGCTATGCTGCCTCGAACTTATGGTGAGATGCAGACTATGGCTGATGCTCTTAAGATGAGCATTGCATGGCCATATAATAAAGTAATATACTAGACTTGACATATTTTTTTATTTTGGTTTGATTTCTAATACATGACCAATGTTTCTAATTAAACATATATGTGTATGTGATAGATGAAGGAATGCAAGAAGAAGGAATCCAAGAAGGCATCTAGATCTCTCAAGGACACTATAGGTATGTCCTTAAATTCAGCACAACTGTGTAAAAACCTAGTGACTAAATTCAGCACATAGAATATATTTTGAAGGCAATTACTAAATTCTATAGATAATGGAATATATACCACTATGACCTGTAGCATACTGTACCTGTTGGAGGAAATGAATCATACATAGTCTGTTTTGTCACCATGTGTGGCTACCTAGCCTTTCCTACTTAGTAGGAAATTAAAGTTCTCAAGTACATACTCTTATAAACAAATACAAAGTGTGCAAGTAACCTGCAGTAAATTTTTTGTTTTTTTGTCAAGTAACCTACAGTAAGTAACCTGCACACTTGTTGCAGCAAAAATACAGTAAGTGCGCAAGTGAACCTTTTGTTTTTCTGAAGTGCATGCCTACTATGCCTTTTCTTTGTCTTTCTCAAGTGCATGTTAGTTTACATGTGGCTTCAATGGGTCAGCATGGATTTTTTTCCCCTATGGTAGTAGCTGAATATAGCCAGGTGTTTAGTGATATCGTGCATTTGTCTCTTGTATTTTGTACCATGTTAAGTATCTTTTTTTCATTCATTTTCTCCAAATTCTCAAGATAAAAAGGACTAAATGAGAAAGCTTATCATGTGTATCAAGTGTTAGTAACTGGTTTACTTGGTAGTTTTATATTGTTTGTCACTACTCACTGTGTGTTGATTGAAACTGAAGTTGAGTTCTTATTATTGATGCAGGAGCTGATCCAGATGAAGGACGAGTCCACCATTGATCTTTTGCAAGCCAGAGCTGATAATGTAAGGACCTTATTTTTTCCTCTTCAATTTGTAATATGGTCTGTTGTTCTAATGCTGGACGCATGTCTCTTTGCTAGTTAAAAAAGTAAGCTAGTTTTTTCATGAGATGGCCCGGAGAAACATTTAAAATTTTTACATAACAGATCTAGGTTGTTAGCTTATGACAGCCACTGACTTTTATTTTAGAGCATATATGAAGCTTCACTATGAAATATTAGTTCCTATGCGAAAAAAGTCTCCTACCAGCTGTGCATTTGCGTCTCAAATTTTGTACTCGCTCTAAAATCTCATATGAAGTGATAGTTGGTGCTGCTATCTTTAATAAATGAATTATGTGTAGCTTTGTTTCTTTAAAATTTTTAGCAAGAATGAAGTGATAGTTGGTGCTGCTATCATTAATAAATGGACTGTGTGTGTATGGTAGCTTTGTTTCTTTATAATTTTAGCAAGAACAAGATTATTGATGCATGCAAATATATATATATATATAGTACTGGATTGTAAGCTTTGATATATAGTGTCATTTCAGCTTCTCGTATCTGTACTTCGTTTTTCTAGTGGGATGCTAAACTGAAATACCTTTGGTCAAAGAATCATACATTTTGTAAATTGTTTACATGTCATTGCTTTTTGTTTCTCCACTTGCCTAATTACAAACTTTTTATATTTTTCAGGATGGGCACAAGTTTTTGGCTTCAGTTTTTGGAAAATGGTTCACCATACATAACATGAAGTATTGGCAAGCCATTGCTTTTGGTTTTGAGTTTCTAGAAATAATTGTGCACAAACATGTCAACACAAACTATTAGTATTGCTTGCTGAGATGTGTACTCTTATAATCCTTTGCTTGCTGGGATGTGTACTCTTATAATCCTTTGGTTGTTGGATAATTCAAACTATGTGCAAGACAAGATTGGATGCTATATATATGTATTCTCCTCTGTGATGTATGAGTTTCTATTTCTGTGATGGACATAAGCTTTAATGCAGGGTTGATATGCGCTAAATGTTTTTTTTGTAATTGTATTTTTTTTCATATTTATATTGTCCTGTTGAACAATCTGTCGCTATAAATATATAGACTATTGGACAATCTGACGGTATATGCTTAGTAACAAAGCATCTGTCGCTAAAACTTACCAATAAACTGTCTGTCGCTAAAACTACTGTCTGTCGCTAAAGAGTTTTAGCGACAGGACTTCCACCGTCTGCAGAAGTCTGTCGCTATAACTTTTTAGCGTTTGCAGAAGTCTGTCGCTATAACTTTTTAGCGACAGACCGTCTGTCGCTGTATCCGGTTTTAGCGTCAGATCGTCCATCGCCAATCTCGGTGTAGTGAGTATTCAACACTAGCACAATATCTGTTGAGCTTTTAGGGCCATCCAATAGGCCAGCCCAATTAGCCATCTACAGATGTGACACGGGCTTCTTTTAGTTTTTTTTTTCATTTCGTGTATGTTCCAATGGTCTGCCAATGTACGTGTATATGTACAACAAGTGTGATCTCCGATCCTACATGCAATCGAACAGTACGAGTAGGCTTCAACAAGTGTTATCATTAGATTTATCTTTACAAATACTTTCTAATGATATTTTTGTTGTTTTCATTAGTTATATAAAATAATATAAATTAATGGTCAAAGTATAATCTTGAAGACCACACCAAGTCAAATCGCGCCTTATATCCTGAGACGGAGGGAGTATTATTAGTGCATTCGATCTTTTAATAACGTACAAAATTTGTACAACATAGATAGATAATAAGCACCCGAATTTTGATATCATGTGAAAAAATCACAAAAACTAACATGATTAAATGTTAAAATTTAAATATAAATTTATGATTTCACAAAATATGCAACAAGATCATATTTTATTAGGTTTCAACTAAATATATATTGAACTAGAAAAAAATGATGTGGGGTTCACACCTACATCCTACCACTACCGAAAAAACTCAACTTTGTCGAGTGCCGCGTTCTTTGCCGAGTGCAATTTTTCGGGCACTCGGCAAATAAGCTCTTTGCCGAGAGCCAAATAAAAAACACTCGGCGAAAAAATTCCGTATTGGCTTGTAATATATTATTAGTGCATTTGATCTTTTAATAACATATATAATTTGTACAACATAGATAATAAGCACCCAAATTTTGATATCATGCATGTAAAAAAATCACAACAACTAACACTACCGGAGACGGGCTCTTTGCCGAGGGTCCTCGGCTTTGCCGAGGGCCAAAAATCGGGCTCTCGGCACACAGAGGCTCTCAGCAAAGCCATCTATGCCGAGAGCCTAACTCTCGGCAAAGAAAGGCTTTTGACAAAGAGCCTCTGTGCCGAGAGCCGAGCCCTCGACATAGAAACCACACTCGACAAACGTGGAATCCGCAAATGGCCCCTCTGCGCTGTTAGGCTCTAGGCAAAGGTTCTTTTTTTTTGTAAATTCTTTGCCGAGAGCCTTGACCCTGGCTCTCGGCAAAGAGGCTATTTGCCGAGAGCTCTAGGAACCTCTCGGCAAAGAATATATTTTTTTTCTTCCAATTTTTTATTGAGGCCTTGCTACCGTTCTAAAAGCCAAGATTTCAATTTTGTGTATTTTCCATTCTTTTTGCTTTATTTTGCGCAATTTCATCATTTTCTTGATTTTTTCTGCGAGACGCTCGTTTTGAACTGCAGGTGTATGAAATAATGAAACTTAGCGATTCAAAAAATGGTATTCATTCTTCCGAGGGTATTTCTACGCCGTATCTAGAGACAGACATGGAAACTCGACCGCGTCTTGCGCACGAGACACGGTGACCAAGTTGCGCGGGATTGAATTTAAAATTATTAAAAATACAAACGGAGTCGAATAAATATGAAAATGGACGAGAGATCTTAACATCGCATGTAGAGGGAACAATTTTGGGAGAGTTTGGAGCAAGTGGTGGCGGAAGATGGTTGAAACCCTGAGATCTCCGCATATGATCATGTTTCAGCCATCTTGTGCCACCACTTGCTCCAAACACACCCAAAAATTTTGCATAGCCTCTGCATGCGATGTCAAGGTCTCCCATCTATTTTCATGATTTTTCGACTTTGTTTGTATTTTTAATAATTTTAAATTCAATCTTACGCAACTTGGTCGCTGTGTCTCATGCACGAGACGGTCAAGTTTTCACGTCTGTCTCTGGACACGGTGTCGAAATACCCTTGCAAGAATCAATATCATTTTTCGAATCGCTGAGTTTCATTATTTCATGCATATGCAGTTCAAATGTACGTCTCGCAAGAAAAATCAAGAAAATGATGAAATTACGCGAAATATAGCAAGAAGTATGAAAAATAAACAAAAATTTAAATATTGGCTTCTAGAACTGTAGCAAGGCCCCAAAAAAATCTGGAGCAAAAAAACAAAAAAAAATTCTTTGCCGAGAGCTCGCTAATGCTCTCGGCAAAGAGACTCTTTGCCGAGAGCCAAGGCCAGGGCTCTTGGCAAAGAATTTAACAAAAAAAAAGAAAATGGTCTTTGCCAATAATAACCATTGAAATTATTTTATTTTATAAATAATTACTCAACCCAGTAATAGTGAGAAACTATATAAAGTAACCTGTAGATCTATATTTAAATTAATCACCTGTGGTATTTTGGACAAAAAGTAATCATGTAGCCCTAAGTTTACTATGCATATAAATTGCTACATATGCCATTAATAAATATAAAAATATCCCTCAAATCTACATCTAATCTACCAAAACCTTCTATTAAAAAGTATTTAGATTACATATATATGTTTTAACATTATCTAATTCTATTAATTTTAACTAGCAAACGTGTCCATATATACATTACATCTTGTTGCGTGATCACCTAAACGCCTTGTGTCATCTAATTTAATGTTTATGGAATCAGACTTCATACAATGATGGATGCATAAATATGCACATTTGCGACTCGTATGATGAGCATGATCAGGAATCGAGTTCCAGAAGAGACAAGCATAGAAAACAGAGCATCGTGGGAAGTTAAAATAACGATGGAAGAATCTATTCACTCTTTAATATTAACTATCTAAGATTTATAGGATCTAGCTGGCTAGAGGAGGTGAATAGCCTACGAAAATTTCTACTATAAATCCACAAACACTAGAAACATGTTATTTGTACAGTATGAGGTCCTAAGATAGCAACTATTTGCTCTAGCACTAACTCACCCAATGCAAGCCCTATACAATGCTAGTAGCTTGGTCTCTATGCTATGTCACAGCACCAAACAAGCTACCAACTACATAAAAGCTACAAGTAGCTAGAGCTACTAATAAAGCACCTACAGCTAGTTACAACTACCATTACTTCTAGGCAGCTACTCAAGCAACAATTACACTAACATGCACAAGATATGAATGAAATGCACAAGTATAGTAGAGCAAACCAACGGGGCAAGAGGTGACTCAAGATATATCTCCGAGGTTTGGTTGCTTGCGACAACCTATGCCCTCGTTGTGGCAAGTCCCAACTTAATGGTTCGTGCGCTAATTGGCCTCCACACTCCAAACCCATGACTTGGGTGCCGCAAGAACCACTCAAGAAGTGCACTTGAACTCACGACGATTCCATCAGAGTTGCTCTGCATGGTCTCCCGCGAGGATGAGCACAAGAGCCCCTTAAAAAACCCCTTGATCAGAGCTGGCAAGAAGCAGCAAAGCCACTCAACGATCTCTTCAATCATCAGGCTAGCTAGGTGATGGCAGTCACCAAGAGTAACAATAGATCCACCAGCCCAACTCGCCCAACTAGCACCACAAGATGCAAGAATGCCATACAAATGCACTAGACACTCTCTAATCTCACCTAAATGAGGAATCAAAGGATGCAAGTGAGTGTAAGTGCAATCTAGCCCTATTGCGAGTTTTGGTGATAATGACCACATAATCAGGGGGCTAATGAAATTTATCAAGATGACAAACAATTTAAACAAAATGGAGGGTGATGTACAGGTTGCTGGACCCCTCAATAGCAAAAGGATATGGCTCCTAGCTCAAAGAAGTTTTATTTATTGTTCTTCTTAAAAATTGAGTTTAGGAAAAGCCATACTACTAAGGGGGATGGAACACGCAAGCCTAAATGTGTAATCAAGTGCTAAACCTCCACCAAATATCCTCATATATCTTGCCTAAGCAGCGAGTGAAACAGTTTCCCATTTAGAGCAAAATAGGTAGAGCGACAATGTCACGCTAGAGAGTGGCAATGTCGCAGTCCGGCGGTGCCACGCCTTTGGGTGGCACTCCCACAACTTAAACTTTCCCATTGGCAAAGAGGGGTATATCCTTCAACCCCTCTCTCGCCCAACGGTAACTTTTGGCCATTTGCATCTAGATCTGACCAGAGAAGCTCTACTCTCTCTCACTCCTACTCCATTGGAGCACCTCAACCTTCTCCATTTGATTTCCACTCAAATATTGAGAGATTGAGCCTCCAAACAACACTTAGTTCGTGTTGTGGCCGACGATTTGCATCTATTACTCTTGGAGCCTGCTCCGAGCTAGCTAGTGCGTCAGCCGATGAGCTTGCCAACTCTTGTGGCAGCCCCGGGGAGTTTGTAAGCACCCCAATCATCAAGCGAAATCACTCGTTAACTGATGAGGCACGAGTCCGATCTTCTGAGAGGTAAAGGGGTAATTTCGATTGGTTGAGTCTCAACGTTGATAATCCGACTTCAAATTAGACATGATTCGAATCCTGTAAACGCTACACCGCTTCTCCGTTGGTTATCAACCAAGCATAACTTGATTGACCTAGCCGAGAAGGATTTTTCTGCAAATGAATTGAAGAACACAAGCAAGAAGGTAAAGACACGCAATCTGAAATTGCAAATATGAATTGAGGCAAACTGAATAAGGAGTTCAAGCTCTTGATTGGAAAGGTCTAGTCGACACAAGCGAGAAGAACAAGAACATGGGCCCTGGACCACGGTAAACGGACTTGTCGCCATGGTTACAATGATCTAGAAAGTTTCGACTGCGGACACTTCAACTAAACAAAATTGGCGGCTAATTGGTAGTGGCTACTAAGATAAAATAGGCATAGAGGGTGACCTAGGGTTGGAGGCGCACCAAGGGGGGCACCCACAACATGGGCCAAAAGCTAGCCCCACTCGATACAAGGCCAGGTTGGCCCAAAAATAGGTGTCGCAACAACTTTTCATGGTCACACAGCATGATCCACTAACGTTCTGGAGCTAGGACCAGACCCAAAATGATGACGCTGTCGTCCCATTTCCAACGAATATTCACACGCCATGTTTGGACGCCGTATGATGGAGATATCGCCGAAACCGTGCACGGATGTAGGCTGAATCTGAACCGGACGTGGAAACTGAGTTGGTGACGATTTGTAACTTGGAGAAAACCATGGTGCAAGTGTGTCCAGCATGGTGATGTCCTCATCATTAACTCTCTTGACTTGAGAACGAGGTTAGGGTTCCAAGAGAACCAAGCCTTTGTGGCTACCGTACCTCAACAACATGGACTTAGGCAAATCTTGGTGGCAAGCTCACTCATCATAAATCAGTTGGTTGAGTTGCTTGTGGTGGAATCTGTCCATCCAGTTTTAAGTCCTCGACTTGGCCCGAGTGCTCGTATTTTTCTAGATTTATTCTAGGAGTTAACGTCAGGGTTACGCAACGTCTCCGTCGACAGCGAGACGTCTGTGGTAACTTCGTGAATCTGAAGGTATGTCGGCTCAGTCCTTCGAGGATGCTCATAGGATTAGGGTATGCATACATGTGTCAATAGGGTTTAGTGTGCGTACGTGTTGTAGACGTCTACGTTGTATTGTGTAATTCTAAAAAAAGAACTGGACTTAGAAGTTAGAACCATGATCCACGTACAAGGCCTAATATGCACATTTGTTTTGACGCGAGGAACTTCCCCATTTCCATTGCAGCGAACGAAAATACAGGGTTTGAGAGATAACAATCGGAAGACTAGAAAGCAAAAGGGAAACCAGCTAACCGCTTACTACCACACATCCCTCATACAGTCATCACATCAAATCCCAAGACAACAAGAGTTTTTAATTAAGCAGGCTAGCCACCACCACCTGGCGCACCAATCAGAGAGCAAAACGCGCCAGCACCAGGGGCTTTCCTTCTTCACTTCTGATCGTCTTGGTATCTTCCAAAATGCTTCTTTGCTTTGGAAGCCAGTCCGCAATCGCCAGCATGGCATTGACTCCCTCAATTAGCTGCTCTTTGTCTTCCCTCAATTAGCTGCTCTTTGTCTTCTTCGCCAAACAGTCCTGCCTAGTAACTCATGAGTGCACAAGCATAACAAACAATTGTAGCAAGATAATCGACAATTTTCCCTTCAAAACAAATGGAATTGCGTGTTTTCCATATGGCCCAACAAATAGCAGCAATTCCAAGCGCATGGAAATGCTTGCTAGATGGCAGCCAGCCTTCACACCAACTCCAACTTTGTTCAAGAGTTTTAGGAATGTTATTAGAATTAATAGCGTACTCCCTCTGAATCCTAATTAGAGGTCGTTCCGGGCGTTTAGCGATTTTGCCTAAAAGAAGACGTTCTGACTTTTTGGACGTCGTTGCCCCTGGCATTTCAGCTCCTGCATGCGTTTTTTTCGGCTCTCTCGCGCGCTGTCCCTTCGGCTCCCATGCGTGCGTTAATAGCCACACATCGATAAAGCGCGTGCCTCCTCCCAGCGATTGGCTCCTGTGCGGCGCTCATTAATAGCGCTGCACACTTCCTCCCCGCGGACACCAGGTATCGACCCTGGGACCTGGGCTCACGGGACAGCTGCCTTGCTACACTAACCAATTGAACTCTATTTATTTCTTGCGTAGAACTCACCCGTAGCAGTATTTAATAGGGGTAAACAGGGAAAAATACTCTCTAATTAATGATTCATTGGTAATCACACTTATGTCCTAAACGACTTCTAATTAGGATACGTAGCGAGTATGCTATAATTGTCCACACAACTTTAGCCGTGGAACATTCAAAGAAGAGATGTTGAATAATTTCATCAGAGCTACAAAACTGACATTTTAGGTGAACCTGACCATTTCCTTCTAATCAGGTTATCTTTGGTTAACAAAGCATTATTTAACATAAGCCACAAGAATATTTTGATCTTGGAGGGAATTTTCTCCTTCCAGATCCTTTTGTGATAATGCATGGCTAGCATCATTAGTAGTCATAGCTTCGTAAACAGACTTAACACTAAATTTCTCATTGCTTCCGAAGCGCCAAGACACCAAATCTACTCCATCTGTTAAACGCAACTCAGCGACCTGACTTTGGATGTCAAGCCAACGTAAGCTAAGAACATCCACCAACCATTTGGCGAATGGCAATGATCCTAATATGCACATGCCACCTATTCGGCAGCTCATCAATGTATCAGATAATTCAATTAAAATTTTGACGTGATGCTAATGTTTTTTTATCAACGTGGTGAGACAATTTCAATTATAATTTCAACCAATTGCTAATGTTTTTATTTTGGTAAAATTTATAGACTTAATACACACTATATTTTGTCATCCATTGTACGAGTGCGTTTATACATGATTCATGCTTATAATCCATATGAAACAAGAATAAGGTATACACGGCAAGACGACTGAAATTTGGATTAAACTGCATCACAATTGACAACTTAACATACTATAACTACAAACTGAAAGTTGTAGACTTGATACACACTATATTAATAATAAACGTATACAAATTGACAATTCAACATAATATATATAGCTGCGAATTCTTTATTCATCAATAAAAACAACAGACAATAGAAGGTCTATATTAGTACTCGAAATAAACCATAGCTATATAATAGCCTTAAATCTTAAGCCCTACTAGCCATATAATCCTAAGCGCTAGCAATGCTAACGTAAGACAACTTTACGGATACCACGTGAAACTAGAACAAGGTATACATGGCAAGACGAATGAAAGTATGTATGTATTAAACTGCATAACAATTGATAACTTAACATACTATAACTACAAACTTTTATTTATTATTAGTAAATACAAGCGAGCAACAGTAAAAAGTCTATAATATAGTAGTACTCAAAATAAATCATATCAATTCCTTAAACCTTATAAGCCCTATTATAGCCATATATAATCCTAAGCGCTAACAATGCTAACGTAAGACAACTCTACGGATCCTAGATATATTTTGCCATCTTGTCTTTCCACAGCCTCGGTTCGCCTCACGCTCTTTGGGCCTGTCATTTCTTGGAGTGTTTCACCTCGAGCATCAATCTTGATGGCGACGAGGTGTTTGTTCCTGCCAAGCGGATACGGAAGCTCATTTTTCTCCCGATGCAGCGCAACCCAATAGGCTCCCTTCCCGTCGGGCCTCACGTTGTCAGGGTATCCTGGTAGCTCAGCGAGTATCTCGGATGTGTTTGCGTTAGGCCCACGGATCCAATACCTAAGCAACTTGCAAGGTCCGGTGAGTGCGACGATGAGGTGGGTCCTGTCCTCGCTGATGGCGATGCCGTTAGGGTAGGTCACGCCGGACTGGAGCACGGTGACCTGGTTGGTCCGCGGACTGTACTTCATGATGCGCCCGGTGGAGTCCGCGGACGCGGTCACCATCTCGTGCTGTGACCTGCTGGTAGGTCTTGCTACTGTCAGTAAAATAGACATCGCCGGTGACCTGGTCGATGTCCACCCCATTGGTGAAGCGGAACGGCTCGCCGCCGGCCTCCGTGGCCAGCACGGTCGCCTCGCCGCCGCCTGGTCCCACCCGCATCAGCCCCATGTAGGCATCCGCGATGTATAGGTTGCCGGAGTCGCGGTGGAAGCGGAGGCCCAGCGGCCGGCCGCACGAGCTCTCCGTGGCCACCGGCAGGAGCTCGGACGGCGCGTCGCAGTTGTTCTTGGTGTAGCTCGGGCTGTACGTGAACGTGCTCCTAGCCAGCTTCCTTCGCCTCCGTACTTCAGGATGCGGCCGTCGGAGATGCTGACTGTAAGGTCCGGCGCCGTGGCCGTCGAACGCGACGCTCTCAGGGGCCGACCAGCGCGTCGGGCAGCTCCAGGCGCTGGCTGTTCGATGCGTCGATGGCCTTGGCTACGGCGGCCACGGCGGCGCACGGCAGGAGCAGCAGGACGGCGAGCAAGATCCCAAGCAGAACCAGCTTCGACGACGTGAACCAGCCCATGCTTGTGTTTCCGGCGAGGTTGGTTTCCGGTCGATGATGAGCAACCTCTTCTCGATGCTCGCTTGTTGCTTGTTGGCTGATCGCTGGTTCGGCTTGATGGGAAGGAGCTCCTCTTCCCTCCCGTTTTATTGGGACCTGTTAGAATTTATATGGGCTTGGCCCAAAAATAATTCTGAAATTCCTAAAATAAATCTTAAAACCCATACATGTGTGTGCAAAGAGGGAAGTGGAACTCTTTAGTCCCACCTTGCTAGTGGAATGGGAGGAGAACTTGCTTAAATATGGAAGTTCTCTCCACTTCCTCAAGTCTAGTGTGACAAGGAGAAAGAGAAGTCCACAGGCGCGCGCTCGCTCGCCTCGCCTCGCCGGGCCAAGCGGGGCGGGTCCGCCGAAATTCCGGCTCCTCGCCTTGCGGGAGCGCGGTCTCCTTTTGCAGTTTCTTCAAATTGCAGAGTCCTAAACAGTTACGAGTCAAGAGTCCTAAACTGATTTAGATCGTGATCGCGACACGAGGTCGGTTCAACAGGGCTATATAAGCAACCTATCGGCCACGCCAAAACGCATCTCAACACCTCTCGAGCTAGGGTTTGCCTCATATCGCTTTTGCGCTGCCGTCTAGTCGTCTTCAGTTCGTTCGCTTGCGTGCACCAGCCACCGGGCGAGCAGGTCTCCGGAACCCTCGTCTTTGCGATCCTGCACCGGGAGAAGGCGAATAAGGTTTTTGGGAAGCGCTCGTCGCGCGACTGCTCTCATCTTCAACAACGGGTCATCTACCGTCCAAGTCGGGCGGCGCTGCGTCAAGACGTACTCGTCGTCAACTGCTCCGAGCTCTTCCTCCAGCGCTCATCGAGGATCGTCCAGCACCGACTCCGCCACCGTCTTCTCCAACAACAGAAAGATACGCCGCTCGTGATCTAATGTCTATGCTTATACCAGATCTTATGCCTTTGTTGTTGCTTTTTAATCTATCTGGTGTACGAGCTATGTTTATACCGGTTGTCATGTATGAGATCATGTTATGCATGTTTTGCTATGCTAGTAAACAAAACAATCTGAGATATCTAGATCATCAATTTGTCATGATTTATATTCTGGTTTTAATCTGGAAATTGCCTATTCTTTTAACAATCCAAAAACATTATTATAGGTTTTCAGAATTAACTATGGCTAGTTTTGTTAATGCGCTGAAGCCAGAAAAATTTTCTGGAGAGCACTTTAAGAGATGGCAAGTTAAGGTCACCAATTGGTTGACGGCCATGAAAGTGTTCTGGGTGAGTGCTGGTATGCCCGAGGGAAATATCTCTGAAGAGGATCAGAGAGCTTTCCAGGATGCCAACCAAATCTTTGTGGGAGTTGTGCAGAATGTCCTTGCTGATCATATTTTTGATACAATTCTGCACATTAAACGTAAAGACTTTGTGGGATCATCTGGCAGCTACCTTTGGTGCTTCAGATGCTGGCAAAGAGTTGTACATCATGGAGACTTTTTATGACTACAAGATTGTTGCGAACAAATCTATAGTCGAGCAAGCTCATGAGATACATCGTCTGGCAAAAGAGCTTGAACTCCTTAACTGTGTTATACCCGATGAGTTTGTGGCTGAGTGCATTATTGCAAAGCTACCTTCCTCTTGGAGGAATTTCGCCACAAGCCTTAAACACAAGAGACAGAAAATATCAGTTGAAAACCTGATAGCATCTCTTGATGTTGAGGAGAAGGCTCGGGCTAAAGATAACATTGAGAAGGGGAGCGAGGAAAGAGCTAGCGCTCACTTCGTCCAGAAAAACCATGGCAAGTACAAAGGAAAGCCTAAGTCTTTCAATGCCAAAACTACTACTACATTTAAGAAGAAGAAGAAGAATAAAGCAGAGTTGTCGTGCTTCACTTGTGGAGAGCTTGGGCATTTTTCCAAAGAGTGTCCGGAGCGAGCGGACCGCAAAGGGAAAAAGAAGAATGTCAGCCTCGTGACTACTAGCGATGCTGATGACGGATATGGTAATTTTCCTACTGTACTATCAGTATTTCAATCACCAAATTGGTGGGTTGATACAGGTGCTAATATTCACGTATGTGCTGATATCTCTCTGTTTTCTTCTTATCAGGGGCTCCAAGGTTCCTCCGTCCTAATGGGGAATGGATCACATGCTTCTGTTCGTGGTGTTGGCACGGTAGATCTGAAGTTTACTTCGGGGAAGATCGTGCAACTGAAGAACGTGGAGCATGTCCCTACTATACGCAAGAACCTTGTTAGCGTATCTCTTCTTTTGAGAGATGGTTTTAAAGTAGTTTTAGAGTCCAATAAAGTAGTTATGTCTAAGCATGGACAATTTATTGGTAAAGGCTATGATTGCAGAGGCTTGTTCTGCCTATCTTTGACAGATTTTTGTAATAAGTCAGTAAATCATATTTGTGGCACAATTAATGATAGTTCTAATATTTGGCATTCTCGTTTATGTCATGTGAACTTTGGTTTAATGTCACGTTTGTCTAGCCTGAGTTTAATTCCAGATTTCACTATTGCCAAAGGTTCCAAGTGCCATAGTTGTGTGCAATCAAAGCAACCTCGAAAGCCTCATAAGGCAGCGGAGGAGAGAAACTTGGCACCTCTAGAACTCATACATTCTGATCTTTGTGAGATGAATGGTGTGTTGACAAAAGGTGGAAAGATATATTTCATGACTTTAATTGATGATGCAACTAGATATTGTTATGTTTACTTGCTTAAAACTAAAGATGAAACGCTAGACTACTTTAAAATCTATAAGGCTGAAGTTGAGAATCAACTAGAGAGAAAGATTAAACGTCTAAGGTCAGATCGTGGTGGTGAGTATTTTCCTATGCTTTTTGATGAATTCTGTATGGAACATGGTATTATTCATGAGAGGACAGCTCCCTATTCTCCTGAATCAAACGGGATTGCCGAGAGGAAAAACCGCACGTTGACTGACTTGGTGAACGCCATGTTAGATACTGCTGGTCTTTCTAAGGCATGGTGGGGGAGGCTTTATTGACCGCGAGCCATGTCCTGAATAGAGTTCCAAACAGATATAAAGAGACAACTCCATACGAGTATTGGGTTGGAAGGAAACCATCACTTACATACTTACGCACGTGGGGATGTTTGGCGAAAGTCAATGTTCCAATTTCTAAGAAGCGTAAGCTTGGACCAAAGACTGTGGATTGCATCTTTCTAGGATATGCACATCATAGCATTGCCTATAGATTTTTAGTAGTAAAATCTGAAGTACCTGATATGCATGTGGATACGATCTTTGAATCTCGTGATGCTACATTCTTTGAGAACATTTTTCCTATGAAAGATATGCGTAGCAATGCTAAGTTTTGCTCTGAATTAACTCCTGATTTTACTACACCTATTGAGTCTCCGTTTAAGTCATTTGAACAACCACTTAATGAAGTTCTTGAGGAGGATGACAATGAAATTCTTGTGAGGAACAAGAGACGAAGGATTGCAAAATCCTTTGGTGATGATTTCATTGTGTACCTTGTGGATGATACTCCTACTTCTATTACAGAAGCATATGCATCTCCAGATGCAGATGATTGGAAAGAAGTTGTTCGTAGTGAGATGGACTCGATTCTTTCTAATGGTACCTGGGAGTTATCTGAGTTGCCTTTTGGTTGTAAACCTGTGGGTTGTAAGTGGGTGTTCAAGAAGAAGCTTAGACCTGATGGTACTATTGACAAGTACAGGGCTCGGCTTGTGGCTAAGGGTTATACTCAAAAAGAAGGCGAGGATTTCTTTGATACTTATTCACCTGTTGCTAGATTAACCACTATTCGAGTATTACTTTCCCTGGCTGCCTCATATGGTTTTCGCATTTATCAAATGGATGTGAAGACACCTTTTCTTAATGGAGAGTTGGATGAGGAGATCTATATGGATCAGCCTGATGGGTTTGTAGTAAAAGGTGAAGAGCAAAAAGTGTGTAAGTTATTGAAATCTTTGTATGGCTTGAAACAAGCACCTAAACAATGGCATGAGAAGTTTGACACTACTTTAATTAGTGCAGGCTTTGCTGTTAATGAAGCTGATAGGTGTGTGTATTATCGACATGGTGGGGGTCATTCTGTTATATTATGTTTATATGTTGATGATATTCTTATTTTTGGAACAAATATTGATGTTATTAATGAGGTCAAGTCTTTCCTATCAAAGAGCTTTGATATGAAAGATCTGGGTGAAGCTAATGTTATTTTGAACATTAAGCTGATTAAGGATGAGAGTGGGATTACTTTGTTGCAATCTCACTATGTTGAGAAGGTTTTGAGTCGCTTTGGCTTTATGGATAGTAAACCTTCTCCAACACCTTATGATCCCAGTGTGACTTTGAGAACGAATAGAAAGTTTGCTAGAGACCAACTGAGATATTCTCAGATTATTGGTTCACTCATGTATCTAGCGAGCGCAACTAGACCAGATATCTCATTTGCTGTGAGCAAGTTGAGTAGGTACATGTCCAACCCGGGTGATAATCATTGGCATGCACTTGAAAGAGTTTTGCGTTATCTCAAAGGTACAATGAGTTTTGGAATTCACTATTCTGGGCACCCAGCTGTGCTAGAGGGATATAGTGATGCAAACTGGATTTCTGATATTGATCAGATCTACGCCACTAGTGGGTATGTTTTTACCCTTGGAGGTGGTGCAGTGTCATGGAGGTCTTGTAAACAGACTATTTTGAATAAATCAACCATGGAAGCAGAACTTGCTGCTTTGGATACAGCTTCTGCAGAGGCAGAGTGGCTGCGTGAGCTCTTGTCTGACTTACCGGTGGTTGAAAAACCAATACCGGCTATCCTTATGAACTGTGATAATCAAACAGTGATCACGAAAGTGAACAGTGCTAGGGATAATGCGAAGTCAACAAGACACGTTAAAAGACGTTTGAAGTCTGTCAGGAAGTTGAGAAACTCCGGAGTAATAGTTGTGACTTATGTACAAACAGACAAAAACCTGGCAGATCCCTTTACAAAAGGGTTATCACGGAATGTGATAGAAATCGCATCAAGGGAGATGGGTATGAGACCCATATGAGTTTACAGTAGTAGTAACCCAACCTTTTTGATCGGAGATCCCGTGACTAAGGATCTGGGAAGAACAAGCTATTGGTAAACTGAGGAGAGTAATTTCTAAACCCTCTCTTTGTGAAGATGCAATACTCTCATTGCTATGAGGCACTGTATGGAAGGTTAGGCAAAGACCTTAATATGTTCTATTGGTTTTTAAAAGCAAAGATGTTGTCCTACAGAGTATTCTTGAAAGAACATACCTATATGAGCCATGACTGTTAAACGTCGCAGTCTATGAGTTTAGGGTGATCTCTAGTAAGCTCATGAAGAGACCATGGAGTATGACGTATATGCTCCACCCACGGAGAAATGCTATTGGCAGTCACGTACTAGTTTAACCTTGAGTAAAACTTGCTTCACGCAAAACTTGCAATTCAAGGCATAATCCATTGTTCAAGTTGTGAATAAGTGTAACTTGAGGTTATAGGCAGAAGTTCAACTTAACAGTCTCTGCTAAACACTAGTATATCAAACAGTAGCGGGAACAGGACAAATCTCTAAATGGGCATTTGAGATCTGGTGGGGGATTGTTAGAATTTATATGGGCTTGGACCCAATAATAATTCTGAAATTCCTAAAATAAATCTCAAAGCCCATACATGTGTGTGCAAAGAGGGAAGTGGAACTCTTTAGTCCCACCTTGCTAGTGGAAGGGGAGGAGAACTTACTTAAATATGGAAGTTCTCTCCACTTCTTCAAGTCTAGTGTGAGAAGGAGAAGGAGAAAGAGAAGTCCACACGCGCGTGCTCGCTCGCCTCGCCTCGCCAGGGCCGGGCGGGGCGGGGCGTGGCGTGGCGACTTGCGCGGGTGCGTGGCACCTGCGTGAATGGTCCGCCGAAATCCTGGCTCCTCGCCTTGCGGGAGCGCGGTCTCCTTTTGCAGTTTTAGTTTTTGGTTTCTTAGCATTCAAGTTGCAGAGTCCTAAACAGTTACGACTCAAGAGTCCTAAACCGATTTAGATCGTGATCGCGACACGAGGTCGGTTCAACAGGGCTATATAAGCAACCTATCGGCCACGCCAAAACGCATCTCAACACCTCTCGAGCTATGGTTTGCCTCATATCGCTTTTGCGCTGCCGTCTAGTCGTCTCCAGGTCCGTTCGCTTGCGTGCACCAGCGACCGGGACGAGCAGGTCTCCTGAAACCCTCGTCTTTGCGATCCTGTACCGGGAGAAGGCGAATAAGGTTTTTGGGAAGCGCTCGTCGCGCGACTGCTCTCGTCTTCAACAACGGGTCGTCTACCGTCCAAGTCGGGCGGCGCTGCGTCAAGACGTACTCGTCGTCAACTGCTCCGAGCTCTTCCTCCAGTGCTCATCGAGGATCGTCCAGCACCGACTCCGCCACCGTCTTCTCCAACAACAGAAAGGTACGCCGTTCGTGATCTAATGTCTATGCTTATACCAGATCTTATGCCTTTGTTCTTGCTTTTTAATCTATCTGGTGTACGAGCTATGTTTACACCGGTTGTCATGTATGAGATCATGTTATGCATGTTTTGCTATGCTAGTAAACAATACAATCTGAGATATCTAGATCATCAATTTGTCATGATTTATATTCTGCTTTTAATCTGGAAATTGACTATTCTTTTAACAGCACCTTTGCAAGTCTAAATCGATCAGTGCCAACAGAACAAATAAATAATCGGACCCATATTGGCTTGTAATATATTAAGCTTGTAAAAATCGGACCTGTATTGGCTTGTAATAATCGGACCCGTATTGGCTGTAATTATTCATAACAGGAACGGCACGTACTCCGATTCTCCGACTTTTTGATTCCGTATTGGCTTGTAATATATTATTAGTGCATTTGATCTTTTAATAACATATATAATTTGTACAACATAGATAATAAGCACCCGAATTTTGATATCATGCATGTAAAAAAATCACAACAACTAACACTACCGTAGACGGGCTCTTTGTCGAGAGTCCTCGGCTTTGCCGAGGGCCAGAAATCGGGCTCTCGGCACACAGAGGCTCTCAGCAAAGCCATCTATGCCGAGAGCCTAACTCTCGGCAAAGAAAGGCTCTTGACAAAGAGCCTCTGTGCCGAGAACCGAGCCCTCGACATAGAAACCACCTCGACAGACGTGGAACCCGCAAATGGCCCCCTCTGCGCTGTTAGGCTCTAGGCAAAGGTTCTTTTTTTTGTAAATTCTTTGCCGAGAGCCTTGACCCTGGCTCTCGGCGAAGAGGCTATTTGCCGAGAGCTCTAGGAAGCTCTCAGCAAAGAATATTATTTTTTTTGTTTTTTTCTTCTAATTTTTATTGAGGCCTTGCTACCGTTCTAAAAGCCAAGATTTCAATTTTGTGTATTTTCCATTCTTTTTGCTATATTTTGCGCAATTTCTTCATTTTCTTGATTTTTTCCGCGAGACGCTCGTTTTGAACTGCACGTGCATGAAATAATGAAACTTAGCGATTCAAAAAATGGTATTCATTCTTCCAAGGGTATTACGGAACTAGCCCGTCAGGAATACTCCAGAAGGATCTAGAGGACACCAGAGGACACCACGAGGCGGGACACCCCGAGAGGCCGCCAGGTGGGACTGACCGGTCCCACCCTTAGACCGACCGGTCTCCCACACCGGGTCCGCTGGCCTCCGTCTTCTGGAAGCTTCCTCCACCGCCTTTGAGGATCCATCTTAGCCCTACATGAAGTCGGTTTGATCCAACAACCGCGGTTGATCCCTCAGGACTATATAAACAGGCCCCCAGACCCCAAGGAAGATCAAGTCTATCTTCAGAAAAGTCTACGCCTCATTCAGAAACCCTAGAAGAAGATTTCAAGAGCCAGCTATCAAGTAGAAGACTAGATAGCCCTCTAGTTTAGGTTTAGAACCTAGTCTTATACTAGAACTAGAGGAGAGAGAGGAAGAGATCAAGAAGGAGCTCCGGCCTGTCAGATCAACTTCTTCCTCTTGTACCTGCGGATTCAAGTTCATCGTCAACTTGCTTCAGCGATTGTTTCGGTAATCAATGTCTATATTTAAGTTTGAGCCATTGTTCTTATTATTCTTAAGATTTATGACTATCTTTTGAGTACTTTAATTCTAAGTTGCTCTACAGTTAGAGTTGTTGGATAGTGTAAGCGTGGTGCTTAGACTTGATAGCTCATAAATGCCTCCTATAACGTCGGTAGTAGTGGTTGTTCGCAAGGCTGACTCTTATAGCCTTGTTGATTCTTCTATAGTCCACTTACCCGTGTGTAGGCTTCGTAGGATTATACATTTGCATAAAAGACTCATACTCTGTTTGTGACCTTTTATGACAACTTCCCCACTAAGAATAATATGAACATATCACTCTCGAATTAGAATTAGACAGCCTTAGTGATCCCCTCTATACTTCTAGATTCTCCGTCCTTGTTAGCTACTCAGGAGTTAGACTTTAAGACTTAACACTATCCGTTCCTTTGGGTTCAATATTAAAACTGAGTTACTTTGGTGAAGTGCTACATCGGTAGATGTTATCTGTGCGCTTGTGGATAAAGTAGAGTGTGCGTTAATTTATACCAACAGCCACTCAACGATCTCTTCAATCATCAGGCTAGCTAGGTGATGGCAGTCACCAAGAGTAACAATAGATCCACCAGCCCAACTCGCCCAACTAGCACCACAAGATGCAAGAATGCCATACAAATGCACTAGACACTCTCTAATCTCACCCAAATGAGGAATCAAAGGATGCAAGTGAGTGTAAGTGCAATCTAGCCCTATTGTGAGTTTTGGTGATAATGACCACATAATCATGGGGACTAATGAAATTTATCAAGATGACAAACAACTTAAACGAAATGGAGGGTGATGTACAGGTTGTTGGACCCAAGGTTTTGGGATTCAAAACGCAAAATAATTCGGTGGTCACCGAATTTGACGAAATTCGGAAATTTTTAAAAATTCGGACCGGTTTTCAATTAAGTTGACCAGTCAAACATTTTGTATTTACTCAAATTTTAACCGAATTTTGCCTGAATTTTGACAAATGTAGTCCGAAATTTTGGTAAAAAATAGAACAATAGAGAAATCAATTAAAAATGATCAAACAATATACCATACTTCGACAAAGGCATAGAATCAATAAATACTTCAATAGTTTGCAAACACATAGAAGCCAACACAAATTTAATTTCACAAGTGTTGTCCGCCGGGGTGCAGTAGCCCTGTCCATCTGGAGCATCACCAAGGCCAATGCGTGGCCTTGCACCGCCCCTGGCACTCATCTGGCTGATGTCGCGCGCTACTACTAACCCTGCGCAGTAGAAGATTGCTCTCCATGAGGAGGACCTGCACCAAAAACCGAGATTCAAAGGGGATTGGGAAGGATTCAGGATATGGCTGTAGGGGAGGAGAGGAGTAGAAGGGGAGACGATGGCGGGGAGGATTGGATTGGAACAGGAGATTTGTCGCTTTCGCCTTCACGCGGTTGCGGCCGCTTGCGTGCAGTGCTCGGGGCGAAGCCGCCGCTGACCAGAAGGAAGGGGAGAGAGGAAAAATGAAATCCTAGGGTTTACACAGCTGAGTTTGTGCCTTTATACATACGGAGGGTTATTTGGGCTACTATGGATCTTGGGCCGAGGTGAAAATTCAAAATGGGCCGAATTATTTTGTCCGATACAGTTTTTTCTCGGGCCCATCCGAAATGGACGAATCTCACCGAATTTCAGCCCAATTCGATCGAATCCCAAAACTTTGGTTGGACCCCTCAATAGCAAAAGGATATGGCTCCTAGCTCAAAGAAGTTTTATTTATTTTTCTTCTTAAAAATTGAGTTTAGGAAAAACCAAACTACTAAGGGGGATGGAACACGCAAGCCTAAATGTGTAATCAAGTGCTAAACCTCCACCAAATATCCTCATATATCTTGCCTAAGCAGCGAGTGAAACAGTTTCCCATTTAGAGCAAAATAGGTAGAGCGACAATGTCACTGCTAGAGAGTGGCAATGTCGCAGTCCGGCGGTGCCACGCCTTTGCGTGGCACTCCCACAACTTAAACTTTCCCATTGGCAAAGAGGGGTATATCCTTCAACCCCTCTCTCGCCCAACGGTAACTTTTGGCCATTTGCATCTAGATCTGACCAGAGAAGCTCTACTCTCTCTCACTCCTACTCCATTGGAGCACCTCAACCTTCTCCATTTGATTTCCACTCAAATATTGAGAGATTGAGCCTCCAAACAACACTTAGTTCGTGTTGTGGCCGACGATTTGCATCTATTACTCTTGGAGCCTACTCTGAGCTAGCTAGCGCGTCAGCCGATGAGCTTGCCAACTCTTGTGGCAGCCCCGGGGAGTTTGTAAGCACCCCAATCATCTAGCGAAATCACTCGTTAACTGATGAGGCACGAGTCCGATCTTCCGAGAGGTAAAGGGGTAATTTCGATTGGTTGAGTCTCTACATTGATGATCTGACTTCAAATTAGACACGATTCGAATCCTGCAAACGCTACACCGCTGCTTCGTTGGTTATCAACCAAGCATAACTTGATTGCCCTAGCCGAGCAGGATTTTTCTGCAAACGATATTGAAGAACACAAGCAAGAAGGTAAAGACACGCAATCTGAAATTGCAAATATGAATTGAGGCAAACTGAATAAGGAGTTCAAGCTCTTGATTTGAAAGGTCTAGTCGACACAGGCGAGAAGAACAAGAACATGGGCCCTGGACCACGGTAAACGGACTTGTCGCCATGGTTACAATGATCTAGAAAGTTTCGACTGCGGAAACTTCAACTAAACAAAATTTGCGGCTAATTGGTAGTGGCTACTAAGATAAAATAGGCATAGAGGGTGACCTAGGGTTGGAGGCACACCAAGGGGGGCACCCACAACATGGGCCAAAAGCTAACCCCACTCGATACAAGGCCAGGTTGGCCCAAAAATAGGTGTCGCAACAACTTTTCATGGTCACACAGCATGATCCACTTACGTTCTGGAGGTAGGACCAGACCCAAAACGATGACGTCATCGTCCCCTTTCCAACGAATATTCACACGCCATGTTTCGACGCCGTATGATGGAGATATCGCCGAAACCGTGCAGGGATGTAGGCTGAATCCGAACCGGACATGTAAACTGAGTTGGTGACGATTTGTAACTTGGAGAAGACCATGGCGCAAGTGTGTCCAGCATGGTGATGTCCTCATCATTAATCTCTTGACTTGAGAATGAGGTTAGGTGAAAGGATCAAGATGCCCAAGAGGGGGGTGAATTGGGCTTTTCTAAAACTTTAGCAAGAATTAAAACCTATTAAGCCCAATTAACCCCCTTGTGCCTAGAAGTGTGTTTCTTTCTATTCTACCGCACAAATGACCAAGTCTATGCCACTCCTACTCTAGCAAAGCAATTAAATAGAGAATGAACAAGAAGTATAATGCGGAATTGAAATTGCTCAAAGATAAATGCGTAAGTAAAGGAGTAGAAATGACAAGACGATCTTTTTACCGAGGTATCGAGGTGTCGGCACACCCCCCTAGTCCTCGTTGGAGCACCCGCGCAAGGGTATCGCTCCCCCTTGATCCGCGCAAGGATCAAGTGCTCACTACGAGCTGATTCTTCGCCACTCCGGCCCGGTGAATCGCTCGCTACCGGTCACAACTTGGCTTGGGTCATCCACAATGCCTCCGGATGATCACCAAGCTCTCCGATCACCACCAAGACGTCTAGGTGATGCCGATCACCAAGAGTAACAAGCTAGAACTCTCACTTGACCAAGACAAGGCCAAAGAGATGGATGGATGCACACCTGCTACTCAATTCTCACTAGGAGGTCACTAATTCTCTCAATTAGCAATTCACTCAACTTCACTAGGGCTCTTGCACTTTCTCACACTCACAATGTGTCTCTCAGCAGATGGAAGTGGCAAGAACACTCTAATCGATGACGAGGAGGAGTATAAATACTCCCCCAACCGGCCATCCAAAAGAGCACCGAACAGGTGCCTCTGCGGGGGCATCAAACGCTCCGATGCTAGGCATCGGACGCTCCGATGACCTTCACCAACGGTCGACTGTACCATTCTGTCAGACCTGTTAAAGGAGCAGATGCCACCACAACGGATGCGTCCGATGTGGATTTACCCTCTCTAGAACCTCTCTGCATGGACATCGGACGCTGGCCCTCAGCATCCGATGCCAGCGTCCGGTGCAACCCCAAGTTCACGCGCACGTGAACAGTGGCACGAGCGCGTCCGATGTGGCAACATCGGCGCGTTTGATGCCACGCACGAGACTAAACCCTAGTCTGAGTGTCCGATGCTCACCAGGCCAGCGTCCGATGCCCATATCAAGGGCAAAACCAACTCGGATCGCGACGCGGCCTTAACGACTTTTGATCCTCTCGACATAAGGCATCTCTATGAGCTACCTAGGGCTATGAAATAATAAGTGTGCACCACACCTACCTCAATAGACTCATCCAGGTCAAGCTACTGATCCATGCTCCCCTTTATAGTACGGCCAAAGGAAAAACAAAGACCTAAGACTACCTAAGTGTCCTCCAACACCATATGACACTTAGCCTAGTCTACCACCGTCTTCGTCGTCCGTCCTTTAAAAACCGAAACGATATCCATTGCCAGGGGACATGAACTCCATATGCCCGTATCGTCACCATTACCGTGACCTAACTCAATCTTGTTTCTGCAAAACACACGTTAGTCACAGTAATCTTGTGTTTCATCTAATCACCGAAACCCACTAGGGGCCAAGATGCGTTCAATCTCCCCCTTTTTGGTGATTGATGACAACATGAGATCGAGTATAGAGAGAAGAGGTTTTCAAATCATGACATGTATGAACTTGCAATGAATAAGAGAAAGTGATTAGAGGCAAGCTCATACATATCATGCCATCAGTCCTACACTCAACAAGTTAGAATGAATAGCAAGTGCAAGAGTAAAGAACTCGAATACATAACAAGTGAGAATTAAGCGCAAGTAATCGAGCGAAACGAAATGACATGTCATATAATATATCATAGTGAGCACAACACATGTCATGAGATCCATAGCACAAGTATATAACTAAACAAAGTGCCAAAAGATGCGATAAGTAAAGAGCGAATGAGAACATAACACATCAAAAGACGCAAATCCCTCTCACACCGCTCCCCCTATCGCTATACTCATCCACTCTCCCCCTTTGGCATCAAGTGCCAAACTAAGCGTCGGAGGGCGGAGGTGGGGCAGACAAGTCAGGTGCAGTCTCTGGAGTACGCTGAGTGAACTCGAACTGGTGAAGAAAGCGTCTCGGAGTCTAAGGAAGAAGATCCGGCAGTCTGACCCTCTGGAGCTGGAACCTGTGGCCAAGCGGTCTGGGTCGACTCTGGCTGCCCTGCCTGCTCTGTGTGCTCTGTCGCAGTCTCTGTGTGCAACTATATCATCTGCCACTGCAGGGCGTCTGACCACTCCTGAGCCTGCTGCTGAGCCAAACGCTGCTGCTCCTGGGCTAACCTCTGGACGTCCTGAGTGACTATCCTCTGTTGCTCCTCCATCCGTGCAAGAATAGCTAGAAGGGCGGGATCGGAGGAGGCAGTACCAGACGTCCCGGCCTATGAGTCGTGAGCTCTAGGATGAAAGCGGGGCGGGAGCTGGTAGTCCTTGTCGGAGCTATCGGTGGGGTCGTCTGCGACGTCCGTGTCACCGCCATCGAGGTCAGCAAGCTCCTGCTCTGCGAGTGCCCGGACTGTCTCGTCCTGCTCTTGTGCAGACTCTGGCACGTCTGGTCGCTGTCTGGAGCTGGACGGTGTCCCCTGTTGCTGCTGCTGCTGTCTGCGGTCTCGACCGTGTCCCAAAAGCTGACTCATGTTGTACGGAGGGAAGACGGTCGCGGAGCCGGAAAGAGACTGGCCTGGGTGAGATCCTGTCATGATAGCTACCTTCCAAAGGATGTAGGAGATCTAGTGCGCGTATGGTAGCTGCCTGCGGGCCTTGATGCCCTCTGCCACTGTATCCTCCATCTCACGGATAATAACATCCATAACATCGAACTCCCTCTGCTGAATCAGGTGTGCTAGAAGCCACAACTGGAGTCTGGAGATGGCCTCTCGGAAGCCAACACGGGGCAGCAGGGTGCGCCTGAGGACCTCGTGGAGGATCCAAGCCACAGGAGTGAGATCCTTCGGCGCTCGGCTCGAACCCTCCCCGAAGGGCTCATGGAAGCAGGGGCGCACCAAGTCTGTCGGGGGCTGCTCGCCGCCATGAGGGCGCCTCGGTGGCTCTGTCTGGTCGTAGCACAAGTCGTGGATCCGGGTCATAGATTGACTCAAGCTGAACCAGTCCCGATCTCTGACACAAAGAGCCTGTAGTGCTCCCCTCTGAAAGTGAACTCAATAGTCTGACGATCAGGATGCACCAACAGCGAGGCATAGAACTGAAACACCCAGTCCTCTATATAGGAGCCAGACTGCCCCAACAGGTCTGCAAAGCCCGGTAAGTAGGTGAGGCTAGGGCGGAGCTGCTCTGAAGCTGTCACTAGGGCCTCCAGGGTGCAAACTCGCTGGGAACGCAGGCTGATCCCAGCGTTCCTGTAGCCATGGTAGAAGTCCTCCTGCAGCACTGTGAAGAAGTCTGCCCCTGCCTGCTCTTGCCGCTCCCTCGGGAACCACTACTCGACTGGGACGAGCCTGAGTGTCTGTATCTGCGAGCACATGGCGGCCCGGAGGTCCAGTCGCGGTAACGGCGGGGGCGCACGCCTCGACGGAGCACGTGCTTCCCGAAGAGGGACGTCGGGCCGGGGTGGCACCTCGGTCCTGCGACGGACGACCGGCACCTGGGAACCTCCTCTGAACTGCCTCCTCGGCCTCTGCCTCTGCCTCAGCTCCTCTGCCTGCTGGCTCGGCCTTTACCTAGCCCTGCTGCGAGCTCTAGGGCTCGACACCTGGTGAGGTGAACGTGGTCCGACGACCGGCGGCCATAAGAGTGCCAATCGGCGAGCCGTGCTGATGCTCGACCTCCTCTATCGCTCTGCGCTGGGCTGGGGACAACTGGTCCTGAATCCTGAGTCCGCCAGTACTGCCACCCTGCTCGGCACCCTCTGCGGCGGCTGCAACCTCTCGTGTCGGCCTCCCTCTGCTCCTGAGTGCGCTTCCGGCGCGTGATCAACTTCCCCTTCTCGGGCCTCTGACCGGAAGGGGGGACGGGGAGGAGAGTCCCCTGGGCCACCACCGATGTTCTTGCAGCGCGGCATGGCTGACAAGAACGAGAAGCACTAACACTGAGTGAAGCGGAACTGACGCTAAAGGAACCTCGGACACTGAAAACCCTTGACAAGTCCAACTAAACTAACCAAAAACTCCCCCTGTCACTGAACCTCTGCCACTGACACTCACGAGGCTTGGTCTCGATCCTGACCCGTGGGCTTGGCCCGGGTTCTCTGTCACTGCCCAACTGTCAAACTGGCCACTGACTCACTGCAAGAATAGAGCGTATATATAGAAGAAACATACATAGACTAGAGATGAGAAAAGGGCCTATGGAAGCAAAGCACGAGGATAAGAAGAGAGAACGGGCATTGCTACCTGACGATCAACGAAACAACCCAAGAGCGAGGTAAGCACTGACGTTCAGGCACCCACGTATCACACCGAGGCGGACTGCAAATAAATTGGGTGGAAACGGGGTTAAAAAAGTGGTGAACGTTCTTTGGAGCATTCCATCGAACACCTGGAGTGCATGGACTGGGAGGGGAAGGTGAAGCTCACTGTGGAGATGCTGTCGGCCGGGGAAAGGACGCCGAAGTTGAAGGAGAAGGCAGGGAACGGCCTCTGGCGAGATGGACTCGGTCGCCGGCGAGCTTTGATGGCGAAGGAGTCCGACGATGAGCTTGCGACACGGGCCGTCGGACAAGCGGCGAGCACGCACGGCTGCGAGGGGAAGTGGAGCGAACGCGATGCAGCATGGCGAGGGTGGTGGGCGAGGACGGCGGCCGGCGGAGGGTTGGCACGGCGAGAGCATGGGGGGAGTGGGGCGGGGCACGGCCGGCGAGCTGGATGGCTAGGGTTAGGGTGGGGTCGGGCGCGAGCTCGAGCGGCGCGAGGAGGAAGATAGATGAGATGACGAGTGGGGCCGGTATGTCAATGAGAATAACCTATTGCGCCGCTTAAAGGGGCATCAGACGCGCTGATGTATTCACATCGGACGCTCCGATGCCCACACAGAGAGGTCCAAAACGGCCAAAATCGCATCAGACGCGTCCTTTGCCTCAGCATCGGACGCTGAGCAGCGTCCGATGGGACAACAGACGCTCCATTGATTACACAACGGATGCTACGCCAACACTGTTCCAGCCGGGGCTGTGTACAGTGGGGGCATCGGATGCAGCAAATTGGACTGTTTCGAAGATCCCCGTTGCGGCTCCCTCTCCCAACCAAGTTCCAACTCAACTAAGAGGCAAATAAACACCAGTTGGAGCCTAGTATGAGCATCCTCGTATAAACCCTCAATTTTATAAATATTTTGCCATAGGCTACTTATTATTTTAAGGTAAAATAGGCGATAAATCCCGAGGAGACAACATGCGTCCACCAAAACTAGGGGTCTCAACCATTAGGAGCCTCAAATGCTCCCCCTAGCGATGGACGAACACAGTGGTTGCTCAAAACATAACCAAAAAGAAACGACAAAGCAACACACATGCAAATGCAATGCAATACAGAATTTGAATCTAGGTTGCTTGTCAAGTTTGCTCATGGGTAAGCTTCTTCACACGCTCTTTAGGGCGGTTATCTTAACCACGTCTGACAAGCCTATGTGCAAAGCATAATTATCATGGCATATGATACAATGCAATGCAAAGACAACCCCCTTTCACCGTTTGACAAAGTTACTTAGATCAAGCACATTAAGCTCACTTCGCAATCTACACAGAGTGTTTTCATCTAGGGGTTTTGTGAAGATATCCGCCAATTGATCTTCGGTTCTAACTCCCTCTAAGGATATGTCTTTCTTTGAAACATGGTCTCTAAGAAAGTGATGGTGAATATCTATGTGCTTGGTGCGAAAGTGTTGAACCGGGTTTTTAGCAAGCTTAACCGCGCTCTCATTGTCACACAACAAAGGTACCCTTTCTAGAACTACACCATAGTCTAAAAGGGTTTGTTTCATATAAAGGATTTGTGCACAACAAGCACCCGCGGCTATGTATTCTGCCTCGACGGTAGACAAGGCCACACTATTTTTCTTTTTCGAACCCCATGAGACTAGTGGTCTCCCAAGCAAATGGCACCCTCCGGATGTGCATTTTCTATCTACTTTGCAAACCGCGTAATCCGAATCGGAATACCCAACGAGTTGGAAGTTAGCTCCTTTGGGATATCAAAGGCCAATGCTCGGGGTGTGCTTTAGGTACCTAAGGATTCTCTTCACCGCTATGAGATGTGATTCCCTAGTGAAAGGATCAAGATGCCCAAGAGGGGGGGTGAATTGGGCTTTTCTAAAACTTCTTGCAAGAATTAAGACCTATCAAGCCCCAATTAACCCCCTAGTGCCTAGAAGTGTGTTTGACAAGAATCAATTGCACAAAAGACTATCGCTAAACCATTTCTACTCTAGCATGGCAATTCAACTTATGAAAGAACAACAAGTAAATGCGGAATTGAATTGCTCAAAGGTAAATGCGTAGTAAAGAGAGTAGAGATGACACAACGATCTTTTTGCCGAGGTATCGAGGTGTCGGCACACCCCCCCTAGTCCTCGTTGGAGCACCCGCGCAAGGGTATCGCTCCCCCTTGATCCGTGCAAGGATCAAGTGCTCACTACGAGCTGATTCTTCGCCACTCCGGCCCGGTAAATCGCTCGCTACCGGTCACAACTTGGCTTGGGTCATCCACAATGCCTCCGGATGATCACCAAGCTCTCCGATCGCCACCAAGTCGTCTAGGTGATGCCGATCACCAAGAGTAACAAGCAAGAACTCTCACTTGACCAACGCAAGGCTAATGAGATGGGTGGATGCACACTTGCTACTCTCAATTCACTAATGAGGTGTTTGATCACTCAATTATCAAATCTCTCAACCTCACTAGGCCTCTTGCACTCACTTGCACTCACAATGTGTTTGGCAACCTTTCAAATGAGCAAGAGGGACAACATGAATGAGGGGGAGGCATATTTATACCCCCCAACTCGAAACATGCACGAAGGGGTATGTCCAGCCAGTTATGCACTGACCGGACACACCTGTCGGGGTGACCGGACGCGTCCGGTCAGTGCCTAATGGCTACGTGACGTTAGGCCTGACAATTGTACGAAGTGCTAATCGAACGCTCTCATGCGTCCGGTCACCACTGACCGGACGCGTCCGGTCATCGAAATCCCTCTCTGGAACCTCTCTGGACGCGATCGGACTCACCCCCTGGTGCGTCCGGTCGATTGCTGAGGAGCGTCCGGTCACAACTAGGCCCACCCCTCAGCCAACACTACTGACCGGACGCATGCCTCAGTGTCCGGTCGCATTTTGAAGTCCAAAACGACTTCGGTTTGCGACGCTCCCTTCACGAATTTTCTTCCTTATGATCTTAGGGACCTTTCTAAGCTACCTAGGGCTTTGGTTAACAAGTGTGCACCACACCTAACTCAAAAGTCTCACCTAGGTCAAGCTACCCATTCAAACCCCTCTTAATAGTACGGCCAAAGATAAAACAAAGACCTATGCTACTCTAAGTGTCCTTCAACACAAATGACACTTAGAACTAGCCTATCACTGTCTTCGTCGTCCATCCTTTGAAAGCCGAACGAATTCCATCAATAAGGGGGCATGAATACCATAGAGCCCTCACGATCATCATTACCATGACCTAACTTAACCGTTTCTGCAAAACACACATTAGTCATAGTAATTTACCGTTGTCATCCAATCACCGAAACCCACTGGGGGCCTAGATGCTCACAATCTCCCCCTTTTTGGTGATTGATGACAACCTCAAATATGTTTGAAAGAAAGGTGAGGTTTTCAATAGCTTGGTTCATATAAGCATGTGACAATAAGATCAAAAGGGTTAGGCATGCTTATACAAACCAAGTCCACATAAGTACTCAACATAATAAGAGTTAACACAAGTACTTATGAACAAGCTCATTTATCGGAGTATAAGTGCGGAAGCAAAGTAAATGAGCATAATCAAGTGACATGTAGAAAGTAACGAGTTAAGCATATCATGTCACAATTGAGCATAAACAAGTGACATGGAATATATAACAAGTGAAGCATATCATGTCACATCCAAAAGGCATACACATATCGTACAAGTGCCAAAAGATAAACATGTATGCATATGAGTGCAAGATCATACAAAAGAACCAAAACCCTCTCACAGGCTCCCCCTATGTCTAACATACGCCCTCTCCCCCTTTGGCATCAAGGACCAAAACCTAAGGGTCGGAAGGCGGGACGGGAGCAGACGAGTCGGGCGACGAGGTGCGCGGAAGAGTCTCAAACTGAGCAAGATAGGCCTCCTCGTCGGACGACGAACTGTGAGCTGGCTGACCCTCGGACACTGGACGTGGAGGTGAAGCAGTCTGGGTCTGCTCAGCTGACTCGAGAGCGGCCTCTGGCGCTAGAAGCTCTGGCTGGGGAGGCTCTGTCTCTGGAGGAGGGTCCATGGGCTCTGTCGCTGCCACTGACACGGTCAAGAGAGTCTTAGGTGCTGAACTGACAAGCAGAGTCTGACTCTCAGAGACCGGAGGCTCGGACGATGCTACTGAGGAGGGGAGTGTCTCGGTGGTACCAGTAGCGGGAGCAGGAGCTGGAGCAGAGGGCACCGGCAACTGAAACTGTGGCGGGGTAGGCAGACCGGTGAGCTCGCTGAAAGAAGCCTCCAAACTCCACGGTGTCACTAGAACCGACTCTGTCTGAGTAGGAGTGAAGCCTGAGTGAATCTGCATGAACTCTGGTTGCTGCCCTGGCAGAGGTGAAGAGAACCACTGAGGGTACTGTGGGAAGGGCGAGACCATCGACGAAGGAACTGACGTGTAGAACGAGGTCGACGGTCCGGGCTGCTGCAGCTGAAACTGAGGCGGCTGAGGTAACTGTGGAAGAGCCGCCATCCTCTCCATGAAGGCAAGTGTCTGTGTCTGGAGCCGAATCATCTGCCTCTGGAGAGCGTCCTGGCGCTCCTGAGCCTGTGCTGCGGCCACTGCCTGTGCCTCTGCCAGTCGAGCCTGCTCCTGTGCCTATCGTCGCTGCTCCTCTGCCTGACGCTGAACCTCCTCAGACAGTCGAGACTGCTGCTGCTCCATCCGAGAAAGAATGGCCAGGAGTGCGGGGTCAGAGTCGGCCATGCGCGAGGAGGAGGCCTCTGAGTCGTGAGCTGCCGGTGGACGCATCCTCGGAAGAGGAGTGTAGTCGTCGTCGGTGCTGTCAGACGGAACCTCCAGATCAGGGTCCTCGCCCTCTGCCTCAAGTTGTGCGAGCTCGGCCTCTGCCAACTGACTGACAGTCTCGTCCTGCTGTGCCTCTGTGTCTGTGACAACCGGCCTCTGGCGCTGACCCCTGGGACGAGTGGCTGGACGATCCGCGGCAATCTGGCGGGTGTCGTATACGGGGAACTCCGTCGGGGACTGGAGAAGCTCTGGAAGCAGGGCCGGAATCATCCGCCTCAGAAGAAAACAGATCAAGTGGGCATAGGGGAGCTTCCGGTGACCCTTGAAGCCCTCTGCGAGTGTGTCCTCCATCTCAGAAATGATGGCGTCCCAAATATCGAACTCAAGCTGGGAGACCAAGTGGTGAACTAGCCAGATCTGAATCCTGGTCAACCCCTCTCTGTAGCCTGTTCGGGGCAGAAGAGTATGCCTCATGACCTCATTCACGAGATGGGCTGTCGGCGTCAAGTCACGAGGACGCCGGCTGGACCCCTCTCTGAATGGCTCCCGAAAGCAGGCACGGACTAGGTCGGCTGGGGAATCACTCCTGCGTGTGATCGATGGGGTGGCTCGGTCTCTCCATAGCAAACTGTATGGACCCTGGTCGCATAGGCAGTCAGACCAAGATACTCTCTGGCACGGGAGCTGTAGAACCTATAGGACCTCCCCCTGAAGGCAAAGTGGAGGAACCGGTGATCTGGGGAGATCCACAGGGACGCGTAGAACTGCCGAACCCAATCCTCAACGTACTGGCCACTCCATCCAAGAAGATCCGCCAACCCGGGCAGGTAAGAGAGCATAGGACGGATGGCCTCTCCAGCAACTGCAACTATAGTCTCCAGCGGGCAAACTCGGTGGGGACGGATGTGAACGCCGCTGTTGACATATGCTCAGTAGAAATCCTCCTGAATAACAGTGTAGAAGCCCTCGGAGGCCTGAGGGTGCCTGGCGGCTGGAAACCACTCCTCGTATGGAACCAGACGCAGGGCCTGCACCTGACGTGCTGTCGCGGCCCACAGGTCCAAGTGCTCCACAAGTGGGGGTCCCTATGGTCTCGGAGGGGGTCGACCACCCCGCCGCTGCCCCTCAGGTCTGGGAGACACCTGAGTGCGAGAACGGGTGGACCGGCGGAGTGGCGGTTGTGCTGGCTGCTCCTCTGTCTCACCCTCTGCCTAGGTCTCTGTAGTAGTGCTGGGCTCTGGAGCGGACCCACCTGCTGTAGCTGCGGCGAGAGCTGAGGCTGCCTCGGATGGGAACTGAAAGCCTGACGGGAGGACCTCAACGGGGTCGTCAAGAGAGTACTGAACACCGTGAACCCAGACAACTCCGCCCTCTGTCTGAAGCAGGGCCTGAACCTGCTGCTCTGTGAGGAGGTCACGAACCCTCTGACCGCTCTGCTGACCGCTGCCCTGACTCTCCTGAGCTGAAGCCGGGTCTCGAATACGAAGACCTCCTGCCTGACCACCCTGCTCGGCCCGCTCGGCTGCTCGAGCTGCTGCTAGTGCTATCTCGAAGTCACGGTCTAGACGCTTGCGCTTCTTGGAGATGAGCTTCTGTGGCCTCTTCCCTTTGTCACCAGAGGGAGGGCACGGGGGAGGAGGATCGGCCCCGGGACCTCCACTGACATTCTTGTAGCGAGCCATCGCTACAAGAACAGAGCCACTGACTGCCTCGGACAAGAGCAACTGCCTCTGAGAACCACTATCACTGACGAGACCTGCTGCCACTGAGTACCACTGTCAAGCAAACCAGAGGACGGGACTGAACCTCAGAGGCTTGGCCTCGTTCCGTATCCGCGAGCTTGGCCCCGGATTAATCGAACACTGGCACACTGACACGGTCCCGACTCGCTGCAAGAGATAGATAGGGATATATAAGCATATAATCTAGAGAAGAGAAACCTATCGGAAGCAAAGCAAAAGGAAAGAGAGAGACGAGGCGTGGCTTTGCTACCTGACGAGACACGACGAACCGACCAAGCCAAGGGAAGTAACCGACATGTTTGGGCACCACGACGGTTCGCCAGAATGATCTGCGCGAGAATCAGGCCAAGAGGCGGGTTAAAAAGTCATGAATGTTGGTTGAGGCAAAATGTCGAGCACGTGGCAGGCACAGTGGAGGAAAGGGATTGGGGAGCTTACTGAGTAGAGCTAGCTTGCCGGAGAAGAATTACCGGAGAGAGAGTGAAGATCGGAGACGAAAAGCACGGGCTCCGGTGACGAGGACGAGAAACACGGGCCAGATAGGGTTCTGGCCGATAGCGCGGTGCGGTGGTCGAGTGGGGCGCGGGGGCCAGGGTGGGACGCGGCTGCTGCGGCGGCATGGGGACGCAGGCGGCGCGAGCGCGGCGCTGGGCAGCGGCGCGGGGTGGAGAGAGAGAGCGGCGGCGCGGGGGCGGGGGGGAGGCGCGTGGTGGTTAGGGCGCGGGGAGGTTCGGGCTCGGGCGCGGGCGAGGAAGGAGACGAGTGAGGCCCACGTGTCGGTAGAAGAGCATACCACGCTGTTTAAGTGGCGACCGGACGCACCCAAGGTGTCCGGACGCACGACGCCCGAGCGTCCGATCGCAGCCAGAGAGCTCCAGAAACGGCGATGAAGCGACCGGACGCGTCCTGTCCCATGTGACCGGACGCACACCAGCGTCCGATCAACACTCAGCAAACGACTGGACGCAGCCATCAGGGCCTGACCGGACATGACTGAGTTACTGTTCATGCGCGTGAGAGTTGCACTGACCGGACGCACAGGGTGAGTCCGGTCGCAGCGTCCGGTCACAAGAAAACCCCTGTTTTGACTCAATTTTTCGCGCCAACTTCTCCCAACCAAGTTCCAACTCAAATAAGACGCAACTAAACACAAGTTGGAACCTAGAGGAGTGACTTCTCTCAAACCCTCAAATTTTTCAAATATTTTGCCATAGGCTAATTTAGTTTTCTAGATAGAATAGGCAATAAAGACCGAGGGAGACAACATGTGTCCACCAAAACTAGGGTCTCAACCATTAGAAGCCTCAAAAGCTCCCCCTAGCGGTGGACGAACACAGTGGTTGCTCAAAGCATAACCAAAAAGGAACGACAAAGCAACAAACATGCATATGCAATGCTTTACGAAATTTGAATCTAGGTTGCTTGTCAAGTTTGCTCATGGGTAAGCTTCTTCACACGCTTTTTAGGGCGGTTATCTTAACCACGTCTGACAAGCCTATGTGCATAGCATTAATTAGACATGGCATATTATACAATTGTTGGCGCAGAAAGCGGCGCACTGCGCCAGGCACACTGCAAGCCGGAGAAGCTGGCTTCAATCGTGGCCCGGGTGTTCAGAAGTCCGGTGCGTGCCAGTCAGTTTGACCTGCAACTAACAAGGGAGATAAACTGTTAAATACAAAGCTGGAACGTGCCGGGTATGACCAGACAGTTCCAAGATGTACGGCCCTGAAGCCACTTACGACGACATATAGCTATGAAAGCTATCTGCCAACAGGTTTAAAGGTTATTCGGCAATATGAACAGAGTTATGTGAATAACAGGTTGCCGAACACGTTTGCATGAGAATCGTACTTGCATGATGTATTAGATATAAGTTAACACTTAACCAATCTCGATTGTACAACCGAGTTGGGATCCATGGAGATTGAACATACAAGCTAAGCATGACTAAGCTAATCCAAAGCCTGCGCCTGCCGCACGACACCTAGCCTTGTCATAGATCAAACACACTTAACATGCATGAACCCTCACCACGTGGCAATCCAGATACGATCCGTTCGGCTATTACGAACAATAGATCTACTGCATAACAGACCTTACAATAATAAACGTGAGAGAACAGAGCAGATCTACAAAGATGGAGCCGAACCGAACGGTATCTAGACTGGGCAAAAGTGTTATGATGAGATAAACATAACAAAACATATAACACAAGGTAACTTAATGAATCTATCAGATTGCCAAATCTAACAGAGCCGATAACTATTTTTACTCATGACTCAATCCGCCGCACGATACAAGCATAAGCAAAAACCTCCCGTCATAAGCTTAAATCCGCCGCACGATACTAAGCTTAACGTACGAGACTACTTGCACCATATCTAAATCCGCCGCACGATACTAGACATGATAACAAGGTTGCCGGAACTTACGGAGGTCGACGGATCGATGCCCCTCTCGAAGAACACGACGACACGACTTGGACTCGAAGACGGCACGGGGCCGGGGTTGGTTGTATTGATTGTGAACAGATTTACAATAGTCTCAGGGTTTATATTTATACCCTGGTGTCCTACGAGTCCTAGGAGGACACGATTACAACGATAAAATAGAACCCATCTGAGTCCTAGAAGAATACGATTACAATGATAAATTAGGAAACTATCAGAAACATGATGCCTTTTGCTCCAAGCTTCCTTTAATAACCGGCATGCGCTAAAATGACGAGATTCCCGTCGCTAAATCTTCTGACATGCTGTATTCGTCGCAAACCGACTTGGCTCGAGGTAACCGACCGTAGCGTTACGTTGCCGAATCCGCTCGCTGTTGACTAATCGCTTTCACAGCCTTGCCGAATACATTGAGTTAGCCGACCGCATCCGCCGTCTGCCGAATCCTTCAAGCGGCGGCGTTCGCCGAATTATCATAGTGCCGGTCCACTTGTCATAGTGCGAAAACTCGGTGTTAACACATGCCCCCTAATTTTGGGATAAATGTTTTATTCTAAATTCATCTTCTTCTTTTCGCACCACTGTAGAGTCTCTGGAAGCATCCGACTTCCTTTGTCATTAATCATCACAGCTGCCGACTCGCCTTCCGATGCACTCGAGATCCTTAAAAATTCCTCTCTATTCCATTTCGGCCTGAACTTCCCGAATTCCTCTGTTCAGCTTCTTCATCTAGAAAAACCCTCTCTTCTCTTGCCCTGAACCGGAAAATGTCTTCCCAAGCAAGCCATTACAGTCTCGAGCTCGGCGACACCAGCACTTCTAAGAGAAGGTTGCTTCTGCTTTGATCTTTTCGCTTTGGATAATTATGCCTCATTTTGTTCCCCTTCAGGAGGACTGGCGACGACCTCACCGAGGACCTGGCTCAGAAGGTTACAGATCTCCAGTCTGATCTAGGAAAGAAGAATCGGGAGATTATTCAAATCTCTCAGGAGCGCGATACCTTTCGGGAACAAGCCATCGGTAAGCATCCCTCAACTGTCCTTTTCTTATCCCTTCCTTCTGCTTGACCCCTTTTTCTTCAGCTCTGGAGACTAGGCTCCACTCCCTCGAAGCCGCTATTGCCGACCTTGCTACTTCAGCCAATGTGCCAGGCACGGTGGCTCTAAGGCAGGTGAATGAGATCAAGCGGATCCTTCCTGACATTTCTAGGGCCGGCATGGGCTACGGCGCAGCACTTGCTTTCAATGCCGTCCGGATCCATTCTGGCGCCGACTATCGCCATTTTGACGTTTGTGAGCGAGGACTAGAATTTAGGATAGCACGCTCTGTTGAGGATATGAAAGAAGCCGGAACAGACTTGGCCGACTCTTTCGATTCTGATCTTCCGATTAGAAATAGAATGACATGGACGAACTGATCCTTCATTTGTAATCGACTCCTGTTATGTGATAAGAAGTCCTTTTATCTATTTTCTTGAAATCAATCTGTGACTGATCTTTCGGAATCAGGGCGTACTCTATTCCATGTACTTGGCCATTTGCACCTTGTAACATATCTGCATTTTGCATCCAATCGGTTACCGTTCTGATGACATCGCGTTTAACCGTGTGAACCTGTTCGGCAATCTGGCCAGTGTTTGTCCCGAACATCTAAATCGGCAGTTTTGCCGAAGCCAGGCGCTCTATTCCCCGCCGAACACGTACGTGAGTGCATTCAGACGGCCCGCACAGCCCATTACTGTAGAGGCCCATCTTGGGAAGCAGAAAAAATCCCAATCCGCCGGTTGATATTCGGCATAAATCGTCCCTGGAGTCCTGCCTTCTCCCAATCTTGCATCCGTTCCTCTAGTACTCTCGCCGCCTCGGCTTCCTTGCTCGCTCCGCCCCAGAAAACCCTAACTTCCGAGTGCAATGGCGAGCCATGATGACCGCGGCAAGCGCCCGGCGGCTGAGGAGGCCGAAGGGAGCCGCGCTCGGCGCCTCCGTCAGCGCGGGTAGGACATCCTCGCTTACGTCCTGTGTGGCAGTTTCTTGAAAACCTCGCTCACGTTCTGTTACTGCTCGCCGACAGGGTCCCCGTTATCTCTTCCGCCGGCGGGCATGCCCGGCCTTCTCCAGCACCGGGGAGGCCAGAGGCTCCACCATCGGGCTCGTCGAGCTCCTCCGATAGCCTCTCCTACCACTCCCATCCTTGGGAGGCGAGCCCGGACCGGGACTCCGACGGCGGCCTCTACGACCACAACGACGCTTTGAACTTCATGGCGCGGGGCTGCGGGATGAGTCCCGGGAAGAGCTGGCCGCCGTCTCGAAGCAGTACGGATCGATCAGCTGGAGTGGGAGGACCAGCGCCGGCAGTTCTGCGACGCAATCACGGGTACGGACACCCGATCCTAGATCGGCTTTCGGTCGTTCTTGTTGATCTTTTAACCGATCCACCCCAACTCGTCGTTCATAGCGCTGTCGGAAGAGCTGGAGCGCCTGAAGATGGCGGCGAACGCCGTCGCAGACCGGGTGAACGCCCAGGGCGACACCGCCGAGGCGCGCCTGGCCAATGTGTTTGGCCGCGTCGAGCAGGTCGCCCTGCAGGGTGTGCACCACGGCGTGGCGCTGGGGCTGTCGGCGCTAACGGTCCGCACGGAGGAGGACTTCTCCGTGACGCCGGTTGGCTTCCCCGGCGGGGCATGTCCGGAGGACGTCGAGCAGATCGACGATTTCCTGGACTCCTACGAGGATCATGCTCGCGCCCTCGCCGCAGTCACCAATCCGCAGACGGTCATCAACAGGTGTTCGGTAATTGATCTGCACCTTTGCACATTCCCCACTATGAACAATGCCACTCTACCACGTTCGTGTATACAACCTGTTCTCCCATCCTGTGCTTGTAGAGTGTTTGTTTTATCTAGCCAATTGCACAGCACCGCGTGTACTTGGCCCCGTATTCTGCGTTTTTTGTGCTAGAGGCGACACATGCCGTGCCGGCTGTTTTGTTCTAAGGACGATAGACTCTATCGGCCATTTTTTGCTAAGGGCGATACAATCGTATCGGCCGTCGGTGCCCGCAAGACCTTGATTCCATTATGCACCGACCTCCACGCTAGGATGAAATCTCTTTAGATAACGTCCATTAATTGCCCTAGCAAACTCTTCTCCTTGGAGGGTTTTCAGAATGTACGCATTACCCGGAGCACGCCTCAGAATTCGAAAAGGCCCTTCCCAGTTAGGGGACCATTTGCCGAATACCTTGTCTTTGGTACCGACTGGCAAGATAATTTTCCAAACCAAGTCTCCTTCTTCGAATCCTTTTTCTCTCACTTTCGAGTTGTAGTACTTGGCAACGCGTATCTTGTTCTTCTCAATATTTTCCAAGGCCTTGAGACGAATCAAATGCAAATCCTCTAGCTCATCCATCATCAAATCCTATAATTCTCTTTAGCCAGATCGTTCTGCAATGTAACTCGTCTTGACCCCGACTGCAACTCCCATGGTAACACTGCGTGATGCCCGTAGACCAACTCGTATGGCGACGTCTGAGTCGACCCATGACAAGCCATTCGGTACGCCCACAAAGCTTCGTTGAGTACCAAGTGCCACCTTTTAGGTTTCTCTTCGATTCTTTTGAATGATTTTAATCATGATTTTGTTAGAAGCCTCTGCCTGTCCATTGGCCTGTGCATAGTAAGGAGAGAATTATAGAGCTTAATCCCCATCTCTTCGGCAAAGTCACAAAACTCCGAGGAAGTGAACTGAGTTCCCTGATCGGTAGTGATGGACTGAGGAATGCCGAATCGGTAAATGATATGCTCCCTGACGAAAGACACCATGTTCTCTGACGTCACCTTCTTCAATGGGATGGCTTCAACCCACTTAGTGAAGTAATCCGTGGCCAACAGAACAAACTTATGTCCTTGCTGGATGGAGGGTGAATCTGGCCGATCAAATCAATGCCCCATCCTCTGAAAGGCCAAGGCTTAATGATCGGATTCATGGCCGATGCTGGAGCCCTTTGCACATTGCCGAATCGCTGGCAATCCTGACAACCTCTGTAGTACTCAAAGCAATCTTCGAGCATAGTCGGCCAAAAATATCCAGTCCTCCTGATTAACCATCTCATACGGTGAGCCGACTGGTGTGCACCACATACGCCTTCGTGCACCTCATACATCAGTTTCCTAGCCCCGTCTCGGTTCAGGCACTTAAGCAAAACCCCATCTATGGATTTGTAGTACAATTGATTGTCCAAGAGCGTGAACTTAAGAGCCTTGTACCTGAGTTTTCGGGAGACTTTCCTGGATGGGTCTCTGAGGTAATCGGCAATATTGTCTCTCCAGTCTTCAATTGCCTGATTATCACTTGGGACTGCCTGATCACCTTCTGGGGCTGTTTGCTCTCCCTCAAGTGCAAAAATGTTTTGATTCTCCCTATACCCGGATGCTGCCTGAGCCAACTGGTTTGCTTCTTCGTTTTGCCCCCTAGGAATATGTTGCAAGGTTGCCGATCGAAACTGTCTGAGGAGCTCTTGGCAACCTTCGAGATATTCCTGCAGCGTGTCGTTCTTGCACTCGTATTTGCCGGTCAATTGCTTGATCACCAATTCCGAGTCACCGAAGATCTCCACGGCGTCTGCCTTAATGTCCACAAGCAACCGCAGCCCTCGGAGCAGTGCTTCGTACTCTGCTTGATTATTAGTCACCGGGTACTCGATCGGTATAGAGTACTTGAAGGGTGCCCCCTTGGGAGAAATCAACACGATCCCGACTCCACCACCTTTGCTGCACGAGGATCCATCAAAAAACAATGCCCAAGGGATAATGGTTACCATGTTAGCATTAGGATCACGGTGGTGAGTGACAAATCAGCCATAATCTGGCCTTTAACAGCCTTTGCCGATTCAAAACGCAAATCAAATTCAGAAAGGGCCAAAACCCATTTGCCGATCCTTCCACTTAAAATCGGCATTGATAACATGTGCTTGATTACATCAAATTCTGATACTACCACGCATTCGGCATTCAGTAGATAGTGCCGAAACTTGGTACAGGAATAGAAAACGCACAAGCACAACTTTTCCGTAGCCGAATACCTTGTTTCGGGGTCCAGTAGCTTTCGGCTAAGATAGGCTACGACTCTCTCTTTTCCTTCGAATTCTTGCATGAGGGCCGACCCTATTGTTAGGTTGTCGGCCGCCACGTACAACTTGAAAGGCCTGTCGAGCTGTGGAGGAACCAATACTGGTGGTGCCTTCATGTACTCCTTGATCTCATCGAAAGCCTTTTGTTGCACGTCACCCCACACGAACTCCTGATCTTTCTTGAGCTTCAACAGTGGAGAAAATGGCAGCACGCGCTCGGACAAGTTGGATATGAACCTTCTGACAAAGTTGATTTTGCCGAGCAGTGATTGAAGTTCTTTGAGATTGGTCGGCGGCACTACCTTATCAATTGCTTCCATGCTCTTCTTGCCGACTTCGATCCCCTTTTTGTGGACCAGGAATCCCAGAAACTCACCAGCCGACACCCCAAATGCACACTTGGTTGGATTCATCTTTAAACCATGTTTCCTTGTGCACTCCAAGGTCTTCCTTAAATCGGCAAGTGTCTCTCCTTGCTTCTGGATTTGATCACCACATCATCAATGTAGATCTCTACAATCTTGCCGATCAGCTCATGGAATATGTAATTCATGGCCCGCTGGTAAGTGGCACCGGCATTTTTCAAACCAAAAGTCATGACCATCCATTCAAACAAACCTATATGGCCGGGGCACCTGAAGGCGGTCTTTGCCACATCCTCTGCAGCCATGAAGATCTGATTGTAACCTGCGTTGCCGTCCATAAAGCTTATGATTTCAAAACCGGCCGAAGCATCTACTAGCAAATCGGCCACCGGCATTGGATAACCGTCCATAGGAGTGGCTTTGTTGAGGTTCCTGAAGTCGATGCACACTCTCATCTTCCCGTTCTTCTTGTACACCGGGACAATATTGGAGATCCATTCTGCATATCGACACGGCCGAATGAAGTTAGCTTCTAGTAATCTTTCCACTTCTTTTTTCACGTCGGCCAAACCTCCTCCTTGTAGATCCTGCGCGGAGGTTGTTTGTATGGGCGGTATCCAGGTTTGATCGGCAACTTATGCTCAACAATAGATCGATCTAATCCGGGCATCTCTCTGTATAGTCCCACGCCAAAACAGTCTTTGAATTCATTTAGAAGATATAACTAGCTGCACGCCTGAAATCAGGGTCGTAAAACTGGAAAACTTACAAACATCGGCCTCTCTTACTCGTATCACCAATATCCACCTCTAATTGTTCGGCGATGTGAAGCACGTCCCAGTTTGCACCTCGCTGCTGTCGGTTGGGTTGTCATCTACAAAAAAGAAGTTGAGAGCCGATTGCTTGGATCGGCTGTTGATCCTGCCGTAGATGTTGACAGGAACTTCTCCCCACACACGATCGGAGAAGCAGTCTACCCCGTCGAATTCCCAGTAGGGGGCTCAATAGTGGCAACACAACCGAGTCATCAGCTTGGACAATCTCGATGTGATCTCCAACCCATTGTATGAGTATTTGATGCTGGTTGAAGGTATGCAGCAGTTGGCGGTGGATCCAATCCTGCCCAGAAGCAAGCTATATGCCCCTGCCATCAATGACAAAGAATGTCGTAATGAGTGTCTTGGATCCAATCATCAGTTCACGTGCACGGCACCCCGAGTGTCGGAGGGATTGCCGGCAAAGTCGCGGAGTATCCTATCTGTTTTGAGTAGGTCTTCATCGTTCATGCCCAGCTTTCTGAAAGTAGCGTAAGGCATGATGTTGATTGCTGCGCCGCCGTCAACAAACATCTTGGTTAGCGGCTTCCCGTTGACGTACCCCTTGACATACAACGGCTTCAAATGCCGATGCTTGGCTGGCTTGTCAAATGCTGCTTCTGAGACAACATGAGTTGTGCTGCGAGCTCGTCGTGCTCGGCCTCGTCGGGATCCGAACACACTCGTCCTATGCCCCCTGGCGGCAGGAGCATGAACTCCAGGGGAAGAGAAGAAAGTCATGGCACGTCAGCGCCCTTGTGGTGTCGTCTGGTTTTTCCTTCGGGGCGCCATTCTTGCTTCTTCCATTGGCGGCTGCTTCTTCCAACTCCTTGTTCCGGAGGCGCTGCACTCTCCTTTTCTGGCTTTTCCTGAGCCCTGGTGGGCACCACTGCCCTTTTGCCACCTATATGGGGGGGCTGTACCTCCTTGATGTCGGCCCTGGTGATGCACCCACTCATGGTCGGGCATATCTGTGGCTTGCCGACCAGGCTTCTCATTTTTAGGCGACGATCGTCCATTGGGATGCGTGCTCCCAACCTTTCATGGACGGGACGGCGGTTGACCCGATCCTGCCTATACCCTTGTATGATCGCTGCATTCGGGGGCAGTGTTGACGGCGGGCAGTTCAAGCCTCGTTCCAGCAATGGCGGAAGAACGGGCAGCCCAGTGAGCTCGCTCCCGCTCTTGCGGTTTGTTTGCTCCAGGATATGGCCTGTTCTCTGTGGTAAGCACTCCCTCCCCCCCTAGACGATACCGGTGCTCTCCCCGTGACGTCTTCAAGTGGTATTCCTCCGTGAATTCTCGCCCTTCGCGTGGGAGACGCCTCTGCTCTTTCTCATTTTGCGGCGCCATTTGTTAAGGAGATCTCTGTGGGTAGGCCTGCGCCTGGAAGATAACTCTCCGTGCTGTATCGGCTATCGTGGCTTGGGCGCGCTGCCGGACTCATCGCCAGTGATTTGCCGATCGGGATCCACTGCGCCAGATTCGGTTGCCTTATCGGAGGTGAGGACTTTGACTTTGCCTCTGGGATCCGCTAGGGTTCCATGTTCACTGAAGAAGAACACGGCGTTCTGGGAGAAGGGGTTGCATCGATCTTCATCTTGCCATTGAACTTGATATGGCCGTCCTGGATGGCTGCTTTCTGGATTCTCGTCCTGAACACACGGCAATCATTAATAGAATGAGTGTTAGTGTTATGAAAACCGCAGTACTTCTTGTCCTTGACTCCTCCGGGACGCAGCATCGGGTGATCCGGGGGTAGCCTGACCCTCCTTCGGCAACCAGAAACTCGAAGAGCTTGTCAGCTTTTGTGACGTCGAAGTCGTATGCCCCTTCTGCTGACGCAGCCATTGCTTGTTGGCTTGGGTCGGCTCCTTGTCCCAGTTGAGCTCGGCGGCGGCACCTCATCTTCCGTGTCGGTATAGTCATCGGCTTCGTCCAGGAAAGCCTGATACATCTGTGCCGCGACATTGTCCTTCTGGAAACGCCCTTCCCTCCGAGGAAGCCTTGCGCTTGGATAGTCATCTCATTCAGCCGGCGAGAGAGATGACCCAAGTCTTCAAACTCCTGGCCGAACAGCTTGTCCCTGATGCTCAGGAGCATGCCTGCCACGGCCAATGGTGGAAGCTGATCGTCCGGCAGGTGCATGCCGAAGCACTGGCTTTTGACCTCCTGAACCTGCGCAGGAGTCCTGCGGTGTCTCATTCGGCTTCTGGCGTACGTACATGATGTCCACCAGTTTCTTCTCCTTGGGGCCCGTGTAGAAGTGTGTATGGAACTTTTGTTCCAAGTCCGCCCAAGAGAGAATAGAGCCCGGCGGTAGTGACGTGAACCACGCGAATGCGGTCCAGTGAGTGACGACAGGAAGTACCGAACCCTGAAGGCGTCTTCGGTATTGGCCTCCCAAGCTGGAGCAGATAACGACTGACGTGCTCCACCGTACTGGTGTCGTCTAAGCTGGAGAACTTGGACAGGTCCGTCGGCACTTTGACTCTGGGAGGTAGAGCCACACGGTGGAACCATTCGGGGAACGGAGACCTGTAAGCATACGTGCCTTAGGCTTCAGGCCGAAAGTGCGCTGCATCATATCCGCCATCTTCTCTAGCATGACATCGACATTAGAGTCGGCGGTTTTCTCGGCCGTCGGCTTCCCATATCCTGGATGCGGGGCACCCTCTATATTGTGAGGCTCAAGCATCTCATGGTACCCGTTTCGTAGTAGTCCTTTATGAGCCTATAGGTCTGCGGGGAGATCTTGCGTGTTGACTCTGGCGGCTGACCCTTAGTGCCGAACGTGAGCTGCCCCATGGTCGGCAACTGGCCTTCTGGCGTGTGCTTCTCCTGAATGGTCATCCCGCTTGATTGAGCCTTGGGCGGGGTCTCCTCACCGGCAGCTCCTGCCCCCTTGAGGTGATTCGGCAGATTGAAAAGATGCGGTCCCGCTATAGGGCCAAACTCGGCCTCCATAAGTTCATCAGCCTTGGGGCCGAATTGGGCGATCATGATGGTGCGGGAAAGTGTTGAGAAACGCCCCATGCATGCGACCGATGGCACCAGAGACAGCTTCATTGATCATATGAGACATTTTCAACACTGCCTCTGCTTCCCGGGATCGTTCGGGTTGGCTGGACGGGCTTCGGCAGATCGTGTAAACGGCGAACCTTTCCGCTTTTTCTTGGAAAGGCTTCTAGGCACCTGGCCTGGAATTCGGCACAAGCATCTTCCACCTGTTCTCTGTACTCGTCGGGTAGTTCAGTGAGCTGCACCTGCACGAGCCCCGCCTTGTTGCTGGCCTCAGTTTCAGTGACTTCGACCATCGTTGCAGGAAAAAGGATGTCCCACCGGGCGTGCCAAAAAGTGTGTTGGCGCAGAAAGCGGCGCACTGCGCCAGGCACACTGCAGCCGGAGAAGCTGGCTTCATCGTGGCCCGGGTGTTCAGAAGTCCGGTGCATGCCAGTCAGTTTGACCTGCAACTAACAAGGGAGATAAACTATTAAATACAAAGCTGGAACATGCCGGGTATGACCAGACAGTTCCAAGATGTACGGCCCTGAAGCCACTTACGACGACATATAGCTATGAAAGCTATCTGCCAACAGGTCTAAAGGTTATTCGGCAATATGAACAGAGTTATGTGAATAACAGGTGCCGAACACGTTTGCATGAGAATCGTACTTGCATGATGTATTAGATATAAGTTAACACTTAACCAATCTCGATTGTACAACCGAGTTGGGATCCATGGAGATTGAACATACAAGCTAAGCATGACTAAGCTAATCCAAAGCCTGCGCCTGCCGCACGACACCTAGCCTTGTCATAGATCAAACACACTTACATGCATGAACCCTCACCACGTGGCAATCCAGATACGATCCGTTCGGCTATTACGAACAATAGATCTACTGCATAACAGACCTTACAATAATAAACGTGAGAGAACAGAGCAGATCTACAAAGATGGAGCCGAACCGAACGGTATCTAGACTGGGCAAAAGTGTTATGATGAGATAAAACATAACGAAACATATAACACAAGGTAACTTAATGAATCTATCAGATTGCCAAATCTAACAGAGCCGATAACTATTTTTACTCATGACTCAATCCGCCGCACGATACAAGGCATAAGCAAAAACCTCCCGTCATAAGCTTAAATCCGCCGCACGATACTAAGCTTAACGTACGAGACTACTTGCACCATATCTAAATCCGCCGCACGATACTAGACAGATAACAAGGTTGCCGGAACTTACGGAGGTCGACGGATCGATGGCCCCTCTCGAAGAACACGATGACACGACTTGGACTCGAAGACGGCACGGGGCCGGGGTTGGTTGTATTGATTGTGAACAGATTTACAATAGTCTCAGGGTTATATTATTACCCTGGTGTCCTACGAGTCCTAGGAGGACACGATTACAATGATAAAACAGGGAACCCATCTGAGTCTAGTCCTAGAAGAATACGATTACAATGATAAATTAGGAAACTATCAGAAACATGATGCCTTTTGCTCCAAGCTTCCTTAATAACCGGCATGCGCTAAAATGAACGAGATTCCTGTCGCTAAATCTTCTCGACATGCTGTATTCGTCGCAAACTGACTTGGCTCGAGGTAACCGACCGTAGCGTACGTTGCGAATCCGCTCGCTGTTGACTAATCGCTTTCACAGCCTTGCCGAATACATTGAGTTAGCCGACCGCATCCGCCGTCTGCCGAATCCTTCAAGCGGCGGCGTTCGCCGAATTATCATAGTGCCGGTCCACTTGTCATAGTGCGAAAACTCGGTGTTAACAACAATGTAATGCAAAGACAACCCCCTTTCACCTTTTGACAAAGTTACTTAGATCAAGCACATTAAGCTCACTTCGCAATCTACAAAGAGTGTTTTCATCAAGGGGTTTTGTGAAGATATCCGCTAATTGATCTTCAGTTCTAACTCCCTCTAAGGATATGTCTTTCTTTGAAACATGGTCTCTAAGAAAGTGATGGCGAATATCTATGTGCTTTGTGCGAGAGTGTTGAACCGGGTTGTTAGCAAGCTTAACCGCGCTCTCATTGTCACACAACAAAGGTACCCTTTCTAGAACTACACCATAGTCTAAAAGGGTTTGTTTCATATAAAGGATTTGTGCACAACAAGCACCCACGGCTATGTATTCCGCCTCGGCGGTAGACAAGGCCACACTATTTTGCTTTTTCGAACTCCACAAAACTAGTGATCTCCCAAGCAAATGGCACCCTCCGGATGTGCTTTTTCTATCTACTTTGCAACCCGCGTAATCCGAATCGGAATACCCAACGAGTTGGAAGTTAGCTCCTTTGGGATACCAAAGGCCAATGCTTGGGGTGTGCTTTAGGTACCTAAGGATTCTCTTCACTGCTATGAGATGTGATTCCCTAGGATCGGCTTGAAAGCGAGCACACATGCACACACTAAACATGATGTCGGGCCTAGATGCGATCAAATATAACAAGCTACCAATCATAGAATAGAAGAGAGTTTGATCAAACGGGTTACCTCCCACATCTAGATCGAGATGTCCGTTTGTTGGCATTGGAGTCTTGATAGGCTTGCAATCATCCATGTTGAAGCGCTTGAGGAGGTCTTTTGTATACTTCTCTTGAGATATGAAAGTCCCCTCCTTCAATTGCTTGACTTGGAAGCCTAGGAAGAATGTGAGCTCTCCAATCATGGATATTTCAAACTCCTTCGACATCAAGTCACCAAATTCCTTGCAATAGGCTTCATTTGTTGACCCGAAGATGATATCATCACGTAGACTTGACAAATGAAGATCTCTCCATCAAGCTTCTTGGTGAATAGTGTGGTGTCGACCTTCCCAATGATGAAACCCTTCTCAATAAGGAAGCCCCGGAGGCGCTCGTACCAAGCTCTTGGGGCTTGCTTGAGCCCATATAGTGCCTTGGACAACCTATAGACATGATTAGGATATCTAGGGTCTTCAAACCGGGAGGTTGATCAACATAGACTAGTTCATTTATGAAGCCATTTAAAAATACACTTTTCACATCCATTTGATATAATTTAATGTCATGATGTGATGCATATGCAAGGAGGATACGAATGGCTTCGAGTCTTGCAACCGGTGCAAAGGTCTCTCCAAAATACAAACATTCAACTTGAGAGAACCCCTTTGCCACTAGCCTTGCCTTGTTTCTAACAACCTTGCCTTGATCATCTTGCTTGTTCCTAAACACCCATTTTGTTCCAATGACTCTTGCGCCTTTGGGTCGCTCTTCAAGTGTCCAAACTTGGTTGCGGGTGAAGTTGTTTAATTCTTCATGCATAGCATTCACCCAATCCGGACCACCTAGAGCTTCATCTACAATGGTAGGCTCAACAAGAGACACAAAGGAGTGATGTTCAATAAATAAAGCAAGTTTTTAGATCGAGTCATTACACCCCTTGTTGGACTCCCTATGATGAGATCTTGAGGATGAGCTTGAAGTAGAGGAGTAGTCCTTTGATCAACCACTTGAGGGGCCGCTTGTGGAGCATCAACATCTTGAGCTTGTACCACCATTTGATCATGGGAGACATGAGTATCTTCAAATGGATCCTTCCATCTTGTCATCAACAAGTAGTACATTGGATGACGATGGCTTGTCAATGACTTGCACATCATCATCATCATCTTTAGGCTTGATGGCTCCAACCGGCATGTTCTTCATTGCTTCCCTCAATGGTTCATCACCTACATCATCAAGATTTCCATGCTCTCCTTGAGAGCCATTAGATTCATCGAATTCCACATCATATGTTTCTTCTACCATCCCGGTGGCATGGTTGAATACTCGATATGCTTTGGACTTCAATGAGTAACAACCAACAAGAAAACCAATATCACATCGGCGTTGAAACTTCCCTAGATGTTGGCGCTTCTTGTAGATGTAGCATTTGCACCCACCCAAACACTCTAAAGAAAGATACATCCGGCTTCTTGTTGTTGAGTAGCTCATAGGGGGTCTTGCCAAGTAGATGATGGGGGAACAAACGATTTGATGCATAGCAAGCGGTGTTGATTGCTTCCGCCCAAAATCTCTCCGGTGTGTGAGTACTCATCTAGCATTGTCCTTGCTAGGGTGATTATAGTCCGGTTCTTTCTCTCAACTACCCCATTTTGTTGTGGTGTGTAGGTCGCGGAGACTTCATGCTTGATCCCAACTTCATCACAATATTCCTCAATATGGGTGTTGTCAAACTCCTTTCCGTTGTCACTTCTAATCTTCTTGATCTTCACATCAAATTCATTTTGGGCTCTCTTGGCAAACTTCTTGAATGAAGGGGTTGCTTCGGATTATCATGAAGAAAGAATACCCAAGTGTATCTAGAGTAGTCATCAACAATCACTAGGCAATAGAGATTTCCACCCAAGCTTGCATATGTTGTTGGCCCAAATAGATCCATATGACGAAGCTCTAACTCTCTTGATGTTGATACAAAGGCTTTGGTTGGATGAGTGTTTGCAACTTGCTTGCCGGCTTGACATGCACTCCACAATTTGTCTTTCTCAAATTTGACATCCTTCAAGCCCCTAACCAAATCCTTCTTCAATAGCTTGTTGAGAGTATTCATTCCAACATGTGCTAATCTTCTATGCCATAGCCAACCAAGTGATTGCTTAGTGAACAAACAAGTCTTCAAGTTGGCATCTTCGGAGGTGAAATCCACTAAATAGAGATTGTTGTATCTAAAGCCCTTGAATATCACTTGTGTATCATCTTTCTTGGTCAAACCACTTCCTTGTCGGTGAACAAACATTGAAAGCCAAGATCACATAATTGCCTAACGGATAGCAAGTTGAAGCTCAATGATGCAACTAGAAATACATTGGAGATGGTATGATCATTTGAAATTGCCACTTTGCCCAATCCCTTGACATTGCCCTTTGAATTGTCACCAAATGTTATCTTTTCTTGGTCATCGATGTTCTCTTCTAGTGAGGTGAACATCCAGGGATCACCGGTCATATGTTGTGTGCAACCACTATCAATCACCCAATGAGATCCACCGGTATTGTAGTTCACCTACACACACAAGAAATCAAGCTTGAGCTTTTGGGACCCAAACTTGTTGCGGTCCCTTAACCTTCTCTACTAGTGACTTTGCAACCCAAATTTGCTTTGGCCTATTCTTGTTAGGAGGCCCCATGAACATGACTTTCATCTTGCCACTAGAGTCTTGTCTAAGCATGTAGTGAGCATTGAAAGCAAAGGGCCTAGCATGCTTGGGCAAGGGTGTAGGTTTAGGCTCTTCACAATCATGAGCAAAGTGTCCTTCCTTTCCACACTCATAGCATCTTCCAATCTTCTTCTTCTTTGGCTTAGTGATGCTCTTGCGTTGCTTCATCTTCTCTTCAAGAAAGCCAATGTCATTTCTATTTGTCTTCATGACGGTGTTCATGAGGAGCTCACTTTGAAGACATTGACCCTTTGTGAAGTTCCTCAATCCGGTGGTGAGGTGCTCTTTCTCCTTCTTGAGCTTGTCATTCTCTTGTTGGAGTTGCAATTGAGATGGTGTCATTTTGTAATCCCTCTCCATCTTCAATCTCTTGTTCTCTTCTTTTAGCATGTCTAGCTCAAGTGACATGCTATACTCATCATCTTGGGTCTCAATGATGACTTGCTTTGTGGTTGCAAGCTTCTCTAGATCAACCTTGAGCTTTGCATTCTCATTCTTGATCTTGACATAATCATCATAGTGATCGGCCACAACCACACTCTTGCCTTTGCCACTAGCTCTTTGCTCATCATGCTCGCTAACCAAGTCCTCACAAGATGTTGCTATGTCACACTTAACAACAAGGTTAGGAGCATCATGTGTCTCATGTGAAAGCATATCATAAGCAATGGTGAGAGTATCATAGTCTACTTTCACTTGAGTGTATTGCTCTTTTAGCAAGCATAACTAGTGGTAAAGTCACTATGCATCTTATCAAGTTTTTCATTTTTAGCTTTGAGCTCTTTGTTAGAGACTTGAGCTCCTTGATAGAAGATGACATAGTAGCAAGTTCATTCTAATTCATCACTAGCATGCGTAGCATGATCATATTTCTCAACAAGAGATTCATTTCATCAACAAGCTTTTCATTTTTAGCTCTAGTCTTTCTTATGATTTTAGAGTAGTCATTAGCAATTTAACAAGCTCATCATAAGTAGGTGCCTCAAATTCACCATCACTATCACTATCACTAGAGTCATCATCGCTTTGTACCTTCGGTCACCTTAGCCATGAGGCATAGGTGTGTAGATGATGAAGGTGACGGTGGTGGTGGTGGTGTAGAGGAGCCAATGACTAGAGCGGCCACCTTCTCCTCTCATCATCACTATCTTCATTTGATCCACCGGAGGAGTCAATGTCAGTGAGCCAATCAACAACAATGTAAGCCTTGCCACCTTTCTTGTGGTATTGCTTCTTCTTGCCACCCCTTTTCTTGTAGGGCTTCTCATTCTTCTTCTCATCTTCGCTAGATGAGTCATAGTCATACTTCTTGCTCTTGTTCTTGTTCTTGTAGCTCTCTTTCTTGGGCTTGGTGCATTGATGAGCAAGATGGCCAAGCTCACCGCAATTGTAGCAATCCATTTCGGAGATTGGCCTCCTCTTGCTACTTGTGAAGAAGAACTTCTTCTTTCTTGAGTCAAAGTTGACTCCATTCTTGTGAAGCTTCTTCAACATCTTGGTGGTCCTTCTCACCATGAGAGCGATGTTGGAATCATCTTCTTCATCACTTGAGCTCTCATGATGCACCTCAATAGCCTTGGACTTGCCCTTCTTGTCATGGCTAGCTTTGAAGGCCAAGTCCTTCTCTTGTCGGTGGAGGAGCCACCACACTGGTGTGATGTGCATGTACATCTCATGCGCATTGATCTTTCCCAAAAGGTTGGTGTGAGGTGTAGCGGTGGAAAGATCGCCTTGATGTAGCACCGTCACTATGTGTCCATACTTCTCAATTGGAAGGACACAAAGGATCTTCCTCACAACATCGGATGGTTGCATTTGTGTGAGGCCAAGTCCATTGAGTTCCTCTACAAGAACATTCAACCGTGAGTACATTTCATTTGCACTTTCATTTGCATGCATATCAAAAGAGTGAAGCTTTTGCATAACTAAATGATAGCGTTCCTCACGCTCACTCTTGGTTCCCTCATGGAGCGCACAAATGTTTTCCCATAGATCATGGGCATTTTTGTGGTTCCGAACACGGTTGAACACATCTTTGCAAATGCCTCTAAAAAGGATGTTTTTGGCTTTTGCATTCCATTTTTCATTTTCCTCCTCATTAGGAGTGAGGCTTGTGCCTTCTTGGGCTTGGCAAAGCCGGTGATTGCGGCAACGCGGCATTTAACATCAACCGCTTCAAGGTATGACTCCATACGAATTTTCCAATATGGAAAGTCGTCTCCCTCAAACATGGGAGGTGGTCCATCACCTCCGGACATCTTAACTCTAGGCAGTTTAAGCCTAAATCGAGATCACGGCTCCGATACCAATTGAAAGGATCAAGATGCCCAAGAGGGGGGTGAATTGGGCTTTTCTAAAACTTCTTGCAAGAATTAAGACCTATCAAGCCCCAATTAACCCCTAGTGCCTAGAAGTGTGTTTGACAAGAATCAATTGCACAAAAGACTATCACTAAACCATTTCTACTCTAGCATGGCAATTCAACTTATGAAAGAACAACAAGTAAATGCGGAATTGAATTGCTCAAAGGTAAATGCATAGTAAAGAGGAGTAGAGATGACACGACGATCTTTTTGCGAGGTATCGAGGTGTCGGCACACCCCCTAGTCCTCGTTGGAGCACCCGCGCAAGGGTATTGCTCCCCCTTGATCCACGCAAGGATCAAGTGCTCACTACGAGCTGATTCTTCACCACTCTGGCCCGGTGAATCGCTCGCTACCGGTCATAACTTGGCTTGGGTCATCCACAATGCCTTCGGATGATCACCAAGCTCTCCGATCGCCACCAAGCCGTCTAGGTGATGCCGATCACCAAGAGTAACAAGCAAGAACTCTCACTTGACCAACGCAAGGCTAATGAGATGGGTGGATGCACACTTGCTACTCTCAATTCACTAATGAGGTGTTTGATCACTCAATTATCAAATCTCTCAACCTCACTAGGCCTCTTGCACTCACTTGCACTCACAATGTGTTTGGCAACCTTTCAAATGAGCAAGAGGGACAGCATGAATGAGGGGGAGGCATATTTATACCCCCAACTCGAAACATGCACGAAGGGGTAAGTCTAGCCAGTTATGCACTAACCGGACGCACCTGTCGGGGTGACCGAACGCGTCCGGTCAGTGCCTAACGGCTACGTGACGTTAGGCCTGACAATTGTACGAAGTGCTGATCGGACGCTCTCATGCGTCCGGTCACCACTGACCGGACGCGTCCGGTCATCAAAAACCCTCTCTGGAACCTCTCTGAACGCGACCGGACTCACCCCCCTGGTGCGTCCGGTCGATTGCTGAGGAGCGTCCGGTCACAACTAGGCACACCCCTCAGCCAACACTACTGACCGGACGCATGCCTCAGCGTCCGATCACTAGGGTTCGAGCGTCCGGTTGCATTTTGATGTCCAAAACGACTTCGGTTTGCGATGCTCCCTTCACAAATTTTCTTCCTTATGATCTTAGGGACCTTTCTAAGCTACCTAGGGCTTTGGTTAACAAGTGTGCACCACACCTAACTCAAAAGTCTCACCTAGGTCAAGCTACCCATTCAAACCCCTCTTAATAGTACGGCCAAAGATAAAACAAAGACCTATGATACTCTAAGTGTCCTTCAACACCAAATGACACTTAGAACTAGCCTATCACCGTCTTCGTCGTCCATCCTTTGAAAGCCGAACGAATTCCATCAATAAGGGGGCATGAATACCATAGAGCCCTCACGATCATCATTACCATGACCTAACTTAACCGTTCTGCAAAACACACGTTAGTCATAGTAATTTACCGTTGTCATCCAATCACCGAAACCCATTGGGGGCCTAGATGCTCACACCTAGGATCGGCTTGAAAGCGAGCACACATGCACACACTAAACATGATGTCGGGCCTAGATGCGGTCAAATATAACAAGCTACCAATCATAGAACGGTAGAGAGTTTGATCAACCGGGTTACCTCCACATCTAGGTCGAGATGTCCATTTGTTGGCATTGGAGTCTTGATAGGCTTGCAATCATCCATGTTGAAGCGCTTGAGGAGGTCTTTTGTATACTTATCTTGAGATATGATAGTCCCCTCCTTCAATTGCTTGACTTGGAAGCCTAGGAAGAATGTGAGATCGCCAATCATGGACATTTCGAACTCTTTCGACATCAAGTCACCAAATTCCTTGCAATAGGCTTCATTTGTTCATTCGAAGATGACATCATCAACATAGACTTGACAAATGAAGATCTCTCCATCAAGCTTCTTGGTGAATAGTGTGGTGTCGAACTTTCCAATGGTGAAGCCCTTCTCAATGAGGAAGTCCCGGAGACGCTCGTACCATACTCTTGGGGCTTGCTTTAGCCCATATAGCGCCTTGGACAACCTATAAACATGATTTGGATATCTAGGGTCTTCAAACCCGGGAGGTTGATCAACATAGACTAGTTCATTTATGAAGCCATTTAAAAATGCACTTTTCACATCCATTTGATATAATTTAACGTCATGATGTGATGCATATGCAAGGAGGATATGGATGGCTTCTAGTCTTGCAACCGGTGCAAAGGTCTCTCCAAAATCCAATCCTTCAACTTGAGAGAACCCCTTTGCCACTAGCCTTGCCTTGTTCTAACAACCTTGCCTTGATCATCTTGCTTGTTCCTAAACACCCATTTTGTTCCAATGACTCTTGCGCCTTGGGTCGCTCTTCAAGTGTCCAAACTTGGTTGCGGGTGAAGTTGTTTAGTTCTTCATGCATAGCATTCACCCAATCCGGATCACCTAGAGCTTCATCTACAATGGTAGGCTCAACAAGAGACACAAAGGAGTGATGTTCAATAAATAAAGCAAGTTTTTGAGATCGAGTCATTACACCCTTGTTGGACTCCCTATGATGAGATCTTGAGGATGAGCTTGTAGTAGAGGAGTAGTCCTTTGATCAACCACTTGAGGGGCGCTTGAGGAGCATCAATATCTTGAGCTTGTACCACCATTTGATCATGGGAGACATGAGTATCTTCAAATGGCTCTCTCCCATTTTTGTCATCATCTTGTGGTACATTGGATGAGGATGGCTTGTCAATGACTTGCACATCATCATCATCATCTTTAGGCTTGATGGCTCCAACCGGCATGTTCTTTATTGCTTCCCTCAATGGTTCATCACCTACATCATCAAGATTTTCATGCTCTCCTTGAGAGCCATTAGATTCATCGAATTCCACATCATATGTTTCTTCTACCATCCCGGTGGCATGGTTGAATACTCGATATGCTTTGGACTTCAATGAGTAACCAACAACAAAAACCAATATCACATCGTTGGAACTTCCCTAGGTGTTGGCGCTTCTTGTAGATGTAGCATTTGCACCCAAACACTCTAAAGAATGATATATCCGGCTTCTTGTTGTTGAGTAGCTCATAGGGGGGTCTTGCCAAGGAGACGATGGGGGAACAACCGGTTTGATGCATAGCAAGCAGTGTTGATTGCTTCGGCCCAAAATCTTTCCGGTGTAGTGTACTCATCTCACATTGTCCTTGCTAGGGTGATTAGTGTCCGGTTCTTCCTCTCAACTACCCCATTTTGTTGTGGTGTGTAGGTTGCGGAGACTTCATGCTTGATCCCAACTTCATCACAATACTCTTCAATGTGGGTGTTGTCAAACTCCTTTCCATTATCACTTCTAATTTTCTTGATCTTCAAGTCGAATTCATTTTGGGCTCTCTTGGCAAACTTCTTGAATGAAGGGGTTGCTTCAGATTTGTCATGAAGAAAGAATACCCAAGTGTATCTAGAGTAGTCATCAACAATCACTAGGCAATAGAGATTTCCACCCAAGCTAGCATATGTTGTTGGCCCAATAGATCCATGTGAAGTAGCTCTAACTCTCTTGATGTTGATACAAAGGCTTTGGTTGGATGAGTATTTGCAACTTGCTTGCCGGCTTGACATGCACTACACAATTTGTCCTTCTCAAATTTGACATCCTTCAAGCCTCTAACCAAATCTTTCTCCAATAGCTTGTTGAGAGTGTTCATTCCCACATGAGCCAATCTTCTATGCCATAGCCAACCAAGTGATTGCTTAGTGAACAAACATGTCTTCAAGTTGGCGTCTTCGGAGGAGAAATACACTAGATAGAGATTGTTGTATCTAAAGCCTTTGAATATCACTTGTGTATCATCTTTCTTGGTCACAACCACTTCCTTGTCGGTGAACAAACATTGAAAGCCAAGATCACATAGTTGCCCAACGGATAGCAAGTTGAAGCTCAATGATGCAACAAGAAGCACATTGGAGATGGTATGATCATTTGATATGCCACTTTGCCCAATCCCTTGACATTGCCCTTTGAGTTGTCACCAAATGTAATCTTTTCTTGGTCATCGACATTCTCTTCTAGTGAGGTGAACATCCGGGGATCACGGTCATATGTTGTGTGCAACCACTATCAATCACCCAATGAGATCCACCGGTCTTGTAGTTCACCTAAACACACAAGAAATCAAGCTTGAGCTTTGGGACCCAAACTTGTTGAGGTCCCTTAACCTTCTCAACTAGTGACTTTGCAACCCATTTGCTTTGGCCTATTCTTGTTAGGAGGCCCCATGAACATGACTTTTATCTTGCTACTAGAGTCTTGTCTAAGCATGTAGTGAGCATTGAAAGCAAATGGCCTAGCATGCTTGGGCAAGGGTGTGGGTTTTCGCTCTTCACAATGATGAGCAAAATGACCTTCTTTTCCACACTCATAGCATCTTCCAATATTCTTCTTCTTTGGCTTAGTAATGCTCTTGCGTTGCTTCATCTTCTCTTCAAGGAAGCCAATGCCATTTCTATTTGTCTTCATCACGGTGTTCATGAGTAGCTCACTTTGAAGACATTGACCCTTGGTGAATTTCTTCAATCCGGTGGTAAGATGCTCCTTCTCTTTCTTGAGCTTGTCATTCTCTTGTTGGAGCTCTAATTGAGATGGTGTCATTTGCAATCCCTCTCCATCTTCAATCTCTTGTTTTCTTCTTTTAGCATGTCTAGCTCAAGTGACATGCTATAGTCACCATCATGAGTCTCAATAGTGACTTGCTTTGTGGTTGCAAGCTTCTCTAGATCACTCTTGAGCTTTGCATTCTCACTCTTGATCTTGATGTAGTCATCATAGTGATCGGCCACAACCACTTTCTTGCCCTTGCCACTAGTCTTTGCTCATCATGCTCACTAACCAAGTCCTCACAAGATGTTGCTATGTCACACTTAACAACAAGGTTAGGGGTATCATGTGTTTCATGACAAAGCATATCATAAGCAACACTAAGTGTATCATGATCTACTTTGACTTGAGTGTACTTTCTTTGAGCGAAGTATAACTAGTGGTAAGATCACTATGCATCTTATCAAGTTTTTCATTTTTAGCTTTGAGCTCCTTGTTAGAGGACTTGAGCTCCTTGATAGTGGATGACATAGTAGCAAGTTCATCTTTTAGCTCATCACTAGCATGTGTAGCATTGTTATATTTTTCAACAAGAGCTTCATTGTCACTAACAAGCCTATCATTCTTGGCTCTAGTCTTTCTTATGATTTTAGAATAGTTGTTAAGCAATGTAACAAGCTCATCATAAGATGGTGCCTCAAACTCACCATCACTATCACTATCACTAGAGTCATCATCGCTTTGTACCTTTCGATCACCTTTAGCCATGACGCATAGGTGTGTAAATGATGATGGTGACAGTGGTGGTGGTGGTGGTGTAGAAGAGCCAATGACTAGAGCAGCCACCTTCTCCTTCTCATCATCACTATCTTCATTGGATGAGCCATCAGAGGAGTCAATGTCGGTGAGCCAATCACCAACAATGTAAGCTTTACCACCTTTCTTGTGGTATTGCTTCTTCTTGCCATCCTTCTTCTTGTAGGGCTTCTCATTCTTCTTCTCATCTTCACTTGATGAATCATATTTCTTGCCCTTGTTCTTGTTCTTGTAGTTGTCTTCTTGGGCTTGGTACATTGATGAGCAAGATGGCCAAGCTCACCGCAACTGTAGCAATCCATTTCGGAGATTCGCCTTCTCTTGCTACTTGTGAAAAACTTCTTCTTTCTTGAGTCAAAGTTGACTCTGTTCTTGTGGAGCTTCTTCAACATTTGGTGGTCTTTCTCACCATGAGAGCGATGTTGGAATCATCCTCTTCATCACTTGAGCTTCATGATGCACCTCAATAGCTTTGGACTTGCCCTTCTTGTCATGACTTGCTTTGAAGGTCAAGTCCTTCTTCTTGTCGGTGGAAGAGCCACCACTTGGTGTGATGTGCATGTACATCTCATGAGCATTGATCTTTCCCAAGATTTGAGTGGGAGTAGCGGTGGAAAGATCACTTTGGTGTAGCACGGTCACAATGTGTCCATACTTCTCAATTGGAAGGACACAAAGAATCTTCCTCACAACATCGGATGTTGCATTTGTGTGAGGCCAAGTCCATTGAGTTCTTCTACAAGAACATTTAAGCGTGAGTACATTTCATTTGCATTTTCATTAGCATGCATATCAAAAGAATGAAGCTTTTGCATGACTAGATGATAACGCTCCTCACGCTCACTCTTAGTTCCCTCATGGAGAGCACAAATGTTATCCCATAGATCATGGGCATTCTTGTGGTTTCGGACGCGGTTAAACACATCCTTGCAAATGCCTCTAAATAGAATGTTTTTGGCTTTTGCATTCCATTTCTCATTCTCTTCCTCATATGGCGTGAGGCTAGTGCCCTCCTTGGGTTTGGGGAACCCGGTTATGGCAGCTTCGCGGCATCTCACATCAACCGCTTCTAGGTACGACTCCATACGGATTTTCCAATATGGAAAGTCGTCTCCCTCGAACATGGGAGGTGGTCCATCACCCTCGGACATCTTAACTCTAGGCGGTTAAGCCTAAATCGAGAGCACGAGGCTCTGATACCAATTGAAAGGATCAAGATGCCCAAGAGGGGGGTGAATTGGGCTTTTCTAAAACTTTAGCAAGAATTAAAACCTATTAAGCCTAATTAACCCCCTTGTGCCTAGAAGTGTGTTTCTTTCTATTCTATCGCACAAAAGACCAAGTCTATGCCACTCCTACTCTAGCAAAGCAATTCAATAGAGAATGAACAACAAGTATAATGTGGAATTGAATTGCTCAAAGGTAAATGCGTAACTAAAGGAGTAGAAATGACAAGACGACCTTTTTCCCGAGGTATCGAGGTGTCGGCACACCCCCTAGTCCTCGTTGGAGCACCCGCGCAAGGGTATCGCTCCCCTTGATCCGCGCAAGGATCAAGTGCTCACTACGAGCTGATTCTTCGCCACTCTGGCCCGGTGAATCGCTCGCTACCGATCATAACTTGGCTTGGGTCATCCACAATGCCTCCGGATGATCACCAAGCTCTCCGATCACCACCAAGCCATCTAGGTGATGCCGATCACCAAGAGTAACAAGCTAGAACTCTCACTTGACCAAGACAAGGCCAAAGAGATGGATGGATGCACACTTGCTACTCAATTCTCACTAGGAGGTCACTAATTCTCTCAATTAGCAATTCACTCAACCTCACTAGGGCTCTTGCACTTTCTCACACTCACAATGTGTCTCTCAGCAGATGGAAGTGGCAAGAACACTCTAATGGATGAGGAGGAGGAGTATAAATACTCCCCCAATAGGCCATCCAAAAGAGCACCGAACAGGTGCCTCTGCGGGGCCATCGGACGCTCTGATGCTAGGCATCGGACGCTCCGATGACCTCGACCAACGGTCGACTGTACCATTCTGTCAGACCCGTTAAAGGAGCATCGGACACTGGGTAGCGTCCGATGTGGATTTACCCTCTCTGGAACCTCTCTGCATGGACATCGGACGCTGGCCCTCAGCGTCCGATGCCATCGTCCGGTGCAACCCCAAGTTCACGCGCACGTGAACAGTGGCACAGGCGCGTCCGATGTGGCAACATCGGCGCGTCCGATGCCACGCACCAGACTAAACCCTAGTCTGAGTGAGCATCGAACGCGTCTGATGCTCACCAGGCCAGCGTCCGATGCCCATATCAAGGGCAAAACCAACTCGGATCGCGACGCGGCCTTAACGACTTTTGATCCTCTCGACATAAGGCATCTCTCTGAGCTACCTAGGGCTATGAAATAATAAGTGTGCACCACACCTACCTCAATAGACTCATCTAGGTCAAGCTACTGATTCACGCTCCCCTTTATAGTACGACCAAAGGAAAAACAAAGACCTAAGACTACCTAAGTGTCCTCCAACACCATATGACACTTATCCTAGTCTACCACCGTCTTCGTCGTCTGTCCTTTGAAAACCGAAACGATATCCATCGCTAGGGGACATGAACTCCATATGCCCGTATAGTCGCCATTACCGTGACCTAACTCAATCATGTTTCTGCAAAACACACGTTAGTCACAGTAATCTTGTGTTTCATCCAATCACCGAAACCCACTAGGGGCCAAGATGCGTTCATTAGGGTTCCAAGAGAACCAAGCCTTTGTGGCTACCTCAACAACATGGACTTAGGCAAATCTTGGTGGCAAGCTCACTCATCACAAATCAGTTGATTGAGTTGCTTGTGGTGGAATTGTCCATCCAGTTTTAATTCCTCGACCTGGCTCGAGTGCTCGTATTTTTCTAGATTTATTCTAGGAGTTAACGTCAGGGTTACGCAACGTCTCCGTCGATAGCGAGACGTCTGTGGTAACTTCGTGAATCTGAAGATATGTCGGCTCAGTCCTTCGAGGATGCTCATAGGATTAGGGTATGCATACATGGTCAATAGGGTTTAGTGTGCGTACGTGTTGTAGACGTCTACGTTGTATTGTGTAATTCTAAAAAAAGAATGGACTTAGAAGTTAGAACCATGATCCACGTACAAGGCCTAATATGCACATTTGTTTTGACGCGAGGAACTTCTCCATTTCCATTGCAGCGAACGGAAATACGGTTTGAGAGATAACAATCGGAAGACTAGAAAGCAAAAGGGAAACCAGCTAACCGCTTACTACCACACTTCCCTCATACAGTCATCACATCAATCCCAAGACAACAAGAGTTTTTAATTAAGCAGGCTAGCCGCCACCACCTGGCGCACCAATCAGAGAGCAAAACGCGCCAGGACCAGGGGCTTTCCTTCTTCACTTTTGATCGTCTTGGTATCTTCCAAAATGCTTCTTTGCTTTGGAAGCCAGTCCGCAATCGCCAGCATGGCATTGACTCCCTCAATTAGCTGCTCTTTGTCTTCTTTGCCAAACAGTCCTGCCCAGTATTGTCTTCTTTGCCAAACAGTCCTGCCCAGTAACTCATGAGTGCACAAGCATAACAAACAATTGTAGCAAGATAATTGACAATTTTCCCTTCAAAACAAATGGAATTGTGTGTTTTCCATATGGCCCAGCAAACAGCAGCAATTCCAAGCGCATGGAAATGCTTGCTAGATGGCAGCCAGCCTTCACACCAACTCCGACTTTTATCAAGAGTTTTAGAAATGTTATTAGCATTAATAGCGTACTTCCTTCGTATCCTAATTAGAGGTCGTTCTGGGCGTTTAGCGATTTTGCCTAAAAGAAGACGTTCCGACTTTTTGGACGTCGTTGCCCCTGGCGTTTCAGCTCCCGCATGCGTTTTTTCGGCTCTCTCGCGCGCTGCCCCTTCGGCTCCCATGCGCCCGTTAATAGCCACGCATCGTTAAAGCGTGTGCCTCCTCCCAGCGATTGGCTCCTGTGCGGCGCTCATTAATAGCGTTGCACACTTCCTCCCCGCGGCCACGAGGTATCGACCCTGGGACCTGGGCTCACAGGACAGCTGCCTTGCTACACTAACCAATTGAACTCTATTTATTTCTTGCGTAGAACTCACCCATAGCAGTATTTAATAGGGGTAAACTGGTAAAAATACTCTCTAATTAATGATTCATTGGTAATCACACTTATGTCCTAAACGACTTCTAATTAGGATACGGAGGGAGGAGTAGCTATAATCGTCCACACAACTTTAGCCGTGGAACATTCAAAGAAGAGATGTTGAATACTTTTGTCAGAGCTACAAAACTAACATTTGGGTGAACCTGACCATTTCCTTCTGATCAGGTTATCTTTGGTTAACAAAGCATTATTTGACATAAGCCACAAGAATATTTTGATCTTGGAGGGAATTTTCCCCTTCCAGATCCTTTTGTGATAATGGCTAGCATCATTTTAAGTCATAGCTTCGCAAAACAGACTTAACACTAAATTTCCCATTGCTTCGGAAGCGCCAAGACACCAAATCTACTCCATCTGTTAAACGCAACTCAGCGACCTGACTTTTGGATGTCAAGCCAATGTAAGCTAAGAACATCCACCAACCATTTGGCGAATGGCAATGATCCTAATATGCACATGCCATCTATTCGGCAGCTCATCAATGTATCAGATAATTCAATTAAAATTTTAACGTAATGCTAATGTTTTTTATCAACGTGGTGAGACAATTTCAATTATAATTCAACCAATTGCTAATGTTTTTATTTTGGTAAAATTTATAGACTCAATACACACTATATTTTGTCATCCATTGTACGCGTGCGTTTATACATGATTCACGCTTATAATCCATATGAAACAAGAATAAGGTATACACGGCAAGACGACTGAAATTTGGATTAAACTGCATCACAATTGACAACTTAACATACTATAACTACAAACTTTTATTTATTATTAGTAAATACATGCGAACAACAATAAAAGGTCTATAATATAGTAGTACTCAAAATAAAGGATATCAATTCCTTAAACCTTATAAGCCCTACTATAGCCATAATAATCCTAAGCGCTAACAATGCTAACGTAAGACAACTCTACGGATCCTAGATATATTTTGCCATCTTGTCTTTCCACCGCCTCGGTGGCCTCACGCTCTTTGGGCGTGTCATTTCTGGAGTGTTTCACCTTGGGCATCAATCTTGATGGCGACCAGGTGTTTGTTCCCGCCAAGCGGATACGGAAGCTCATTTTTCTCCCGATGCAGCGCAACCCAATAGGCTCCCTTCCCGTCGGGCCTCACGTTGTCAGGGTATCCTGGTAGCTCAGCGAGTATCTCGGATGTGTTTGCGTTAGGCCCACGGATCCAATACCTAAGCAGCTTGCAAGGTCCGGTGAGTGCGACGATGAGGTGGTCCTGTCCTCGCTGATGGCGATGCCGTTAGGGTAGGTCACGCCGGACTGGAGCACGGGGACCTGGTTGCTCCGCGGACTGTACTTCATGATGCGCCCCGTGGAGTCTCCGGACGCGGTCACCATCTGGTGCTGTGACCGCCGGTAGGTCTTGCTACTGTCAGTGTCAGTAAAATAGACATCGCCGGTGACCTGGGTCGATGTCCACCCCATTGGTGAAGCGGAACGGCTCGCCGCCGGCCTCCGTGGCCAGCACGGTCGCCTCGCCGCCGCCCTGTTCCCACCCGCAGCAGCCCATGTAGGCATCCGCGATGTATAGTGTTGCGGAGTCGCGGTGGAAGCGGAGGCCCAGCGGCCGGCCGCACGAGCTCTCCGTGGCCACCGCGGGAGCTCGGACGGCGCGTCGCAGTTTGTTCTTGGTGTAGCTCGGGCTGTACGTGAACGTGCTCCAGCCAGCTCCTTCGCCTCCGTACTTCAGGATGCGGCCGTCGGAGATGCTGACGTAAGGTCCGGCGCCGTGGCCGTCGAACGCGACGCTCTCGGGGCCGACCAGCGCGTCGGGCAGCTCCAGGCGCTGGCTGTTCGATGCGTCGATGGCCTTGGCTACGGGGCCACGGCGGCGCACGGCAGGAGCAGCAGGACGGCGAGCAAGATCCCAAGCAGAACCAGCTTCGACGACGTGAACCGGCCCATGCTTGTGTTTCCGGCGAGGTTGGTTTCCGGTCGATGATGAGCAACCTCTTCTCGATGCTCGCTTGTTGCTTGTTGGCTGATCGCTGGTTCGGCTTGATGGGAAGGAGCTCCTCTTCCCTCCCGTTTAATTGGGACCTTTGCAAGTCCGAAATCCCTATCGATCAGTGCCAACAGAAAATAAATAATCGGACCCGTATTGGCTTGTAATATATTAAGCTCGTAATAATCGGACCCGTATTGGCTTGTAATAATTCAGACAGGAACGAGACGTACTCCGATTCTCCGACTTTTCGATTCCGTATTAGCTTGTAATATATTACTAGTGCATTTGATCTTTTAATAACATACAAAATTTGTACAACATAGATAATAAGCACCCGAATTTTGATATCATGCATGTGAAAAAAATCATAACAACTAACACTACCGGAGACGGACTCTTTGCCGAGGGTCCCCGGCTTTGCCGAGGGCCAAAAATCGGGCTCTCGGCAAAGAGTTTTTGTCGAGGGCCAGCGCTCGACACACAGAGGCTCTCGGCAAAGCCATCTATGCCGAGAGCTCAACTCTCGGCAAAGAAAGGCTCTCGACAAAGAGCCTCTGTGCCGAGAGTCGCGCCCTCGACATAGAAACCCCTCGGCAAACGTGGAACTCGCAAACAGCCCCCTCTACGACTCTCAGCAAATGCTTTTTTTTTTGTAAATTCTTTGCCGAGAGCCCTGACCCTGGCTCTTGGCAAAGAGGCTCTTTGCCGAGAGCTTTAGGAAGCTCTCGGCAAAGAATATTATTTTTTTGTTTTTTTTTTCTCCCAATTTTTTTCTGAGATCTTGCTACAGTACTAAAAGCCAAGATTTTTTTTTGTATTTTCCATTCTTTTTGCTATATTTTGCGCAATTTCTTCATTTTCTTGATTTTTCGTGAGACGTCCGAAGCTTCTAATCAAATTTTGATCAAGATTATTAAGAAGAAAATTAGAGAGCATCCGAAGAAGTGGCATTCAATACTCAGCGAAACGTTATGGTCTTGTAGAATGGCTTGCCATGGTTCGACCAAGTGTTCACCTTATGAGTTAGTTTATGGACATGAGGCCGTGTTACCTTAGGAGATTAACATTGGATCCAGGGTGTCGCAGCAAAACAATTCAAAGCCAATGAATATCACATCTTATGATGGATAACTTTGATGATTTAAAATTTCCATTGGCTACAAGCTTTAGAAAATATCAAAGCTCATAAATTAAGGATTGTCAAATATTATGATTGGAAGGTCAGAGATAAGAAATTCAACGAAGGAGACCTAGTTTGGAAAGTCATTTGCCGATTGGAGCTAAGGATAACAAGTATGACAAATGGTCACCAAATTGGGAAGGGCCTTATCGAATTACGAAATGTGCTCCTGGCAATGCTTATTTCTATGAAACTTTAGAGGGAGTTGAGTACATCAGAGCAGTCAATGAAAAATATTTTAAGAAGTATTATCCTGGCATATGTGGATCTATTGTGACCTATTGGATTAGTCGATAGCCGATATTATGATATCGCCTTCAGAATAAAAATAGCCAACACAGTGTATCGCCTTCAGCAGCAAAGTAATAGTCGATGCAAAGGAAGCATCGCCTTTAGTGCAAAAAACATAAAGTTATGAATCCAAGAGACCTCGATGAATCTGATCACATATAAATCATATGAAAACAAAGGTTTTCATTATGTTCATAGTAGTTTTTACAAGCAGATTGATCCTACAATCTACTCGAAGACCTTGTCTACTATGAACACAGAGGGAGTAGCATCCGCTATCTCCTCAGCTGCTCCATCAAACACCGTCGAACTTCACCTCCATGGTAGTGCTGATTTCCGGAGTGATTTTGAGACCACCCAAATCTCTACCAGTGTAGGCTTGGGCGGCTCCGAGTGCCATGGCGGACCATGGCGGACACCATGGAGGGAGACTTCATGCACCCTTACAGGGATGTTGTTTACCCTCTCAACGACATTGTCGTCGATGGCGTTCACAGAGGCGGCAGCATCATTCCCTGTGACATGAAGGGCTTCCAGCCGCCGCACGGTCAAGTCTGGAAAGACAAAGAGAGTAATAAGTCATGAACATCTCAAGAATCGAATTGAGGTTTTTCATAAAGAGGAGTTTTAGAGAAAGTTACCGGCAACACGAGCATCAGACTCAGCACGTTGCTGAGCAGCCCAAGTGGCCTTCATCTCCACATCCTCCAGCGTCTTCTGGAGTTGGGCAATTTGGGCTTCGAGCAAGCCATTCCTCATGGTGGCCTCGGAGTGGAGGTTCCGTATTTCCATCAACTGACGGTAGTAACGGGTGGCCGCCGACTCCGAACTCTCGGAAAAAGGGTTTTCCGATTCCATGCCTAGGGGAGGTCCCAGGGCGGCGGCTGCGTTGGAGGGGCCCGCGTGGATTCTAAATAAATGAATAGAAAAATCAAAATCAGATCCATAAAGTCGATAGAAGATCATCAAGATCGGCTAAAATAAATCGACTCACCTGGCGCGACGCTGAGAAGGACGGTGAGGGTTCACCTCTTCCTCTTCCGCGGGGCGCTTGCCATGATTGGGGTTTGCCATTTAAAAAGAAGAAAGAAGAAATGGTTTTCTTTGGATGAAGAGAGGGCTTTCTTGAGTAGATGGCGAAAGCTACAGTGGTTATGCTCTGGGTACGTTTGAGAGATGAAGGCAGAGGGTGAAATTTATATATTAAGGATGAGTCTCAGAAGATGAGAGGGCGTCGGTTCGTACTATGCACGCAGAGTAATTAAGTGGGATGTTAAATCATGGTGCAGTTCCCAAGAGAGAATAGTCGTTTCATATTTTTATCAAAAGGTCGGCTAAATAAACAAGTGAACGACAACTGTCAGTTAGATATTTTTAGATCGTCTAGCAGAGGGATGACAATATATTTGAACAAGAAGAGAAATTTTGATCAGCAGTTGTCTGATAAGATGCCAGGGAGGAAGTTCAAGCCGATAGAAGAATAAAGAAAAGGACTCAAATTTCGGAATAAAATAAATTTCATCCCGAAATTGGAGGGGCATGTGTTAACACCAAATTTTGGATCAAGGAGGATTTTCTATTTGTGGACACAAGCAGCTGATTAATTGAGGAAGTCGGCCCAATAAGGAAAAAGCTTGTTTTGAGGTTCAAGACATAATCAAAAGATTCACGTGGACTAGGATCAACAGGCTTAGAAGACGTGTCGGGTTTAGCCAAGTTAGAGTTCGGATTGTCTTTTATTTTGTATATACTATAATGTATCCTAGTCGTGTTAGGATAGGAGTCTTTCGGGTTATAAATAGTTAAGACCCAACTTTTGTAAAGAGATATACAATCAATCAAACAATCTTTCGGCCTACGGCCAAACCCTTAGAAGTAGGAGTAAGGTAGATCTCGGCGAAACCTTCAACCAGGTAGGGCTGCATCGGCTAGATCGATCTCCAGTTTGCTTGTAAGTTTTACCAATGGCTCGTCTTATCATTTGATAAGACTGCATTTGGCATCGACCAAACTCTTGTTAAGCTATGATATGGGTTAGTTATCGGTTTAAGTTCACCTTTTGTGAGACTGTCTTGACTTCAATCAATCTCTTGCAATAGTCGATCTTGGCTAGTTATCGACTCTATTAGATTTGGCAATCTAATAGATTCATTAAGTTATCGATATTGTTCATGCTTTCAAAAGTTTATTTTTGTTTCAACAATATCTTGCCCAGTCGAGATTGACAAGTTAGCTCAAGCTTAAAATGCCATCTAGATTGGCTATCTTAAGCTTTTTCTATGCTTATATCAAAAGAGATAGCTGATTTAAACTCTCATCGACTAACTTACCGATCTCGATTGTTACATGTTGTGCGTTCGAGATATCTGTTTAAATTGTGGTTTAATTTGAGAATAAGTAGATTTGGTTTAATATGCTTGTTATGGTTGTATTTTCGAATCCCACTGATAGGCATGTTAGAATAAATTTGCTTAATCTTAGAGTAAATCATAGTTCTGTTAGATACATCTTGTTCGTGCTTTATGGACCCTGTATCGGCTAAAATAGTCGATCCAGTTATGCTTGTTTCATAACATGTATGTCTTTGTGGTCTAAAGCTAGCGAATTTGTTAGTCGTATCGGACGTAATCTAACTTGATCATCATTATGGCTGCATGGAGACACCCCACTGTTGATGGTTAGGTTATTTTGTCGATTTGTTTATTATTATGGCTGTATGGAGACACCCCACTGTTAACAAGCAGAATTGCCGATACGACTAGTCAATTCGTTAGTTTTATGCTGCTTTGATATATATGTAGATTCATATATATCTTATAAGCTAAGTTAAATCGGCTAGTTGTTTTCTTATACCCTTTTTACATCTCGAATAGACGTTTTTGCTTCATCAATGTTTATATGCTTTACTCTTTTGGAAGTTGACTTTGTAGTCAAAATCCTCTGACAAAGGCTATCTCAGAGCCGTACAATTTAGAACTGTTTGGCATCAAACCGGCAGGTTCCATAATTTGACATCTTTTTCTTTCTCCTTGTCAACTGCAGGTCAAGTTGGCTGACACACCTCGGAGTCGTTTCTCGCTAAGAATCGGCACCGCCATCGAAGCAGGTTGCTCCATTACGTTCTCTGAGGACCGTGTACGAGTGTGTTGGCACCTGAGAGGCGTCAACTTTTTGTGTCAACAGTTTTAACATTATCTAATTCTATTAATTTTAACTAGCAAACATGTCCATAAATTACATCTTGTTGTGTGATCACCTAAATGCCTTGTGTTATCTAATCTAATGTTTATGGAATCAGACTTCATACAATGATGGATGCACAAATATGCACATTTGCGACTCGTCTGATGAGCATGATCAGGAGTCGAGTTCCAAAAGAGACAAGCATAGACACAAGAGCATCGTGGGAAGTTAAAATAACGATGGAAGAATCAATTCACTCTTTAATATTAACTAGCTAAGATTGATAGGATCTAGATGGCTAGAGGAGGTGAATAGCCTACGAAAATTTCTACTATAAATCCACAAACACTAGAGACAAGTTATTTGTATAGTATGAGGTCCTAAGAGCAACTATTTGCTCTAGCACTAACTCACCCAATGCAAGCCCTATACAATGCTAGTAGCTTGGTCTCTATGCTATGTCACAACACCAAACAAGCTACCAACTACATAAAAGCTACAAGTAGCTAGACCTACTAATAAAGCACCTACAGCTAGTTACAACTACCATTACTTCTAGGCAGCTACTCAAGCAACAATTACACTAACATGCACAAGATATGAATGAAGTGCACAAGTATAGTAGAGCAAACCAACGGGGCAAGAGGTCACACAAGATGTATCTCTGAGGTTTGGTTGTTTGTGACAACCTATGTCCTCGTTGTGGCAAGTCCCAACTTAATGGTTCGCGCGCTAATTGGCCTCCACACTCCAAACCCATGACTTGGGTGCCGCAAGAACCACTCAAGAAGTGCACTTGAACTCACCATGATTCCATTAGAGTTTCTCTTCATGGTGTCCCGTGAGGATGAGCATAAGAGCCCCTTACAAATCACTTGATCGGAGCTGGCAAGAAGCAACAAAGCCACTCAATGATCTCTTCAATCATCAGGCTGGCTAGGTGATGGCAGTCACCAAGAGTAACAATAGATCCACCACCCCAACTCGCCCAACTAGCACCACAAGATGCAAGAATGCGATACAAATGCACTAGACACTCTCTAATCTCACCCAAATGACGAATCAAAGGATGCAAGTGAGTGTAAGTGCAATCTAGCCCTATTGTGAGTTTTGGTGATAATGACCACATAATCAGGGGACTAATGAGATTTATCGAGATGACAAACAACTTAAAAAAATGGAGGATGATGTACAGGTTGTTGGACCCCTCAATAGCAAAAGGATATGGCTCCTAGCTCAAAGAAGCTTTATTTTTTTCTTCTTAAAAATTGAGTTTAGGAAAAGCACTACTAAGGGGAGATGGAACATGCAAGCCTTAAATGTGTAATCAAGTGCTAAAACTCCACCAAATATCCTCATATATCTTGCCTAAGCAGCGAGTGAAACAGTTCCCATTTAGAGCAAAATAGGTAGAGCGACAATGTCATGCTAGAGAGCGGCAGTGTCGCAGTCCGGCGGTGACGCGCCTTTGGGTGGCACTCCCACAACTTAAACTTTCCCATTGGCAAAGAGGGGTATATCCTTCAACCCCTCTCTCTCCCAACGGTAACTTTTGACCATTTGCATCTAGATCTGACCAGAGAAGCTCTGCTCTCTCTCACTCCTACTCCATTGGAGCACCTCAACCTTCTCCATTTGATTTCCACTCAAATATTGAGAGATTGAGCCTCCAAGCAGCTAGAGAAAGATTCTCATTTTTCTCTTTAACTCTAACAACACTTGGTTCGTGTTGTGGCCGACGATTTGCATCTATTACTCTTGGAGCCTGCTCTGAGCTGGCTAGTGCGTCAGCCGATGAGCTTGCCAACTAGCAGGTAAAGGGGTCATTTTGATTGGTTGAGTCTCAACGTTGATGATCCGACTTCAAATTAGACACGATTCGAATCCTGCAAATGCTACACTGCTGCTTCGTTGGTTATCAACCAAGCACAACTTGATTGACCTAACCGAGAAGGCTTTTCCTGCAAACGAATCGAAGAACACAAGCAAGAAGGTAAAGACACGCAATCTGAAATTGCAAATATGAATTGAGGCAAACTGAATAAGGAGTTCAAGCTCTTGATTCGAAAGGTCTAGTCGACACAGGCGAGAAGAACAAGAACAGGGGCCCTGGACCACGGTAAACGGACTTGTCACCACGTTTACAATGATCTATTCGACCGCAAAAACTTTAACTAAACAAAACTCGCGGCTAATTGGCAGTGGCTACTAAGATAAAATAGGCATAGAGGGTGACCTAGGGTTGGAGGCGCACCAAGGGGGCGCCCACAACATGGGCCAAGAGCCCGACTCGATACAAGGCAAAGTTGGCCCAAAAATAGGTGTTGCAACAACTTTTCATGGTCATACAGCTTGATCCACTAATGTTTTGGAGCTAGGACCAGAACCAAAATGATGGCGGCGGCGTCCCCTTTCCAACGAATTTTCACACGCCATGTTTCGACGTCGTCTGATGGAGATATCGCCGAAACCGTGCAGGGATGTAGGCTGAATCCAAACCGGACGTGGAAAGTGAGTTGGTGACGATTTGTAACTTGGAGAAGACCATGACGCAAGTGTGTCCAGCATGGTGATGTCCTCATCATTTACTCTCTTGACTTGAGAACGTGGTTAGGGTTCCAAGAGGACCAAGCCTTTGTGACTACCTCAACAACGTGGACTTAGGCAAATCTTGGTGGCAAGCGAACTCAACATAAATCGGTTGGTTGAGTTGCTTGTGGTGGAATCTGTCCATCCAGTTTCAGGTCCTTGACCTGGCCTGAGTGCTTGTATTTTTTAGATAGATTCTAGGAGTTAACGTCGGGGCTACGCAATGTCTCCGTCGACAGCAAGACGTCCGTGGTAACTTCGTGAATCTGAAGGTATGTCAGCTCAGTCCTTTGAAGATGCTCATAGGATTAGGGTATGCATACATGTGTTAATAGGGTTGAGTGTGCGTATGTGTTGTAGACGTCAACGTTGTTGTAAGGAAAATGGACCTCGAACCATTTAACTTCGGATTTTGGTGTTTGATGAACAACATAACCAATTTGGACTAAGGCATTTGCATGTGTTTGTTTTGTAGTCCAATAGGATGCAAATGTGACTTGGACTAAGGTGACGTGGTGATCCGATGATCAACACCTCAAGCAAGACATTTGAAGCTCAATAGAAGACTCTCGAGATCAAGCAAAGTCCAAGACACAAGAATGGAACCAAGACGGCGCAAGAAATCGCGAAGAAATGAAGCAAGAAGGGACATCGGACGCTGCATCGGACGCTGCCTTCCCAGGCATCAGACGCTCCGTTGGCAAACCCTAGCTTATGTTAGCGCTAGCAGAAGCATCGGACGCTGAAGACCGAGCTCATCGGACGCGACTGTAACACTGTGCAAACCTGCACAGCGAACATCGGACGCACCGATGCAACATCGGACGCTACAGGACCCTGCGTCCGATGCCCATGCAGAGAGGTTCCAAAGAGGCTCTGGCAGCATCGGACGCGTCCGATGATCAGCATCGGACGCTAAGTAGTCGTTGCGACACAGTGCCAGGCTGGCATCTAGTCGTTAAAGGAGCATCGGACGCGTCCGATGGTCACGACTCCAGCGTCTGATGTTGCGCAGTAAAGACCATCTTTGATGCCCAACGGCTCTATTTGCTTGGGGCTCTATATATACCCCCATGGCCGGCCAAAAACAGAAGGTTGGAGCTCAAGGAAGTATACCAAGTGCATAGACACATATTTAGTTGCTCTAGCCACCAAAGTGCTCAAGTGATATACTAGGTGATTAGTGTAGGTGCTTTGCGAAGTGCTTAGGCTAGTTAGACCACCGCTTTGCGCTTGCTCTAGGTGTTAGGCCTAGTGTTTAGTGAGGTTGAAAACCTCTTATCTACCGGTGCTTGCGCGCACCGTGGTTGTACATCGGTGGGGCTTGTAGTCTTGCGAGACTACACCAACCGAGTTTATGGTGTGGCCGCCTCCGTGTACCGAAGGGAACAAGGCCTGCGGTGGTTCGGCCGGAAACTTGATAGTGAAGACGGCGGAGAGCATCCGGGAGAGGCTTTGCCACGAGTGGCTTAACCGGAGACCCACTTGCGTGTGGGGAAGACCCGGAGCTATCCACGGAGTTATCCGACCGGGAGCTTGGACCTTGCGAGGGATTCCTTGCGAGGGGCTCCAACGAGGACTAGGGGGAAGCTTGCGCGCATCTGTGACACCCCAATTTTAAGAACAAAATTGGAGCACAATATATGTATGCCAGGATCAATTTTCATACATATATCCACATCATAGTAAATATCAAAACAATACTTTATTAATATATCGTACATTATTACAAAAATGACCCTCGGGTCCAAAAGAAAAGTACAGACTCTCAGTCTAACTCTAAAATAATCTCTGGTGTCGATGCGGAAGATCTGGACTCCACTCCACAGGAAGGTCGACCGGGGGTAGCGCCATCCTAGTACAGGTCGTCAGGGTCGTAGCCTCCGTCTTCTGGATACTCCTACTCCTCGTACGCGTAGTCTCCAGCGTCTGGGTGGGGTAGCAGGGGGGACAAAGAGGAAGGGTGAGTACATCGAAATGTACTCTGCAAGTGTGGGAATATATGCTTATGAGGCTTATAACAAAGGTAGGCTGACTTTGTTTGACTCAAGCGCCTAAAGCGACACACCCTATTAATCCTATTAATCCTATGCACCTATTTACTAGGTTATAGCCACAGATACTGTAGAAAAGTAACAACACTCGGAGTCGCACCGAGCAAGCCACACTCAGAGTCACACCGAGCAACCAACACCTGAAGTCCATCAGGCAACCGCACCTGAAGTCCATCAGGCAACCGCACCTGAAACCAACCAGTAACCAACTAATCTCGAAGAAGTCCAAGCCCGCTCGTGACCGTGAGCACGGCTGATATATCAGTTTTACACTCTGCAGAGGTTGCACATCGTTACCCATGAGTCGTGCAGTTCCCGTCACGCTAAACACTGCCGAGGTGCATAGCGGGTTGCACTGCAAGGCCTTTACAAAGCCCCCTCCAAGTCCGTTCCACCACACGTACCTCTAAGGTTTCACCCCGTACAAAGGTCTACGACCCCCAGGGCCCCTCGTGAGCCACTAAAACAAACCCCGTGTGGACCCTCAACTTAAAGGTTGCTAATTAATTAGCCAGGTCGAGCCCATCCAGATCTCATGGTTGCGCTGTTTTGCCGGGTTACTTGTCCAAGAACCGGGTCCTAGGGATCCAGGCAGGATAAATCTAGCACTCGCCCAGAACCAAAAACCAAAACAGCTGCCGAGTCCCACGGCACAAAACCACCAATACGGGTCCATCCTGCCGGATTTACCTAATAACCATGTTACTACAAAATTACCATGTCCACATTCGTTTCATAGTTCATTAATCAAGATTATAAACATTTTAACTCCCATCCCAACCATGACTGCAGGGCTAAGCAAGACACCTACCCAGAACATCCCAAACAGGCGACAAGGATAATATGTACAAATTCTAGTAAACCATAACATGGGATTCAAATTAATGACAAGCATGCATCTACAAGATCTAACTACTCTATTACCAAAAGTAAAATTAAGTAGGTGCAAGATGTTCAAGGACACTTGCCTTCGGACTGGGTCGAATCAACTGGGTCGCAAGGATGGTCTGGAGCGTCCTCGTACTCCGCACTCTCTGGCCCAAGCAACATACATGGCACAATACATAGAAATAAATAACAGTACAACAAATAGTATGAAAACAGTAAACTAAGAGATCTACTGCGTAGAGAACGAAATTATGAAACTAACTAACGCAAGTTGAATGGGTCGAATCGGAGTTAAAACGCAAAAGTTATGAGCATTTAAAGTTGAATGGCAAAACTGTAATTTGATTAACTCATTTTCGTAATTTAAAAATAAAAAAAAACTGAAACGAAATGGCACTGGACCGGGCCTCAATTCGATGAAACATCAGGGGCTAGTTCGGAAGAATCGCGCAGACTCAAGGAATAGTAGGAGTGGACGGCGGGTTGATTCAAGAAAAGGGAGGGTCTCTTTAGCAAAATGGCATCGGCGAAGGGGTACGGTGGGTTGTCAGCCGTTGATCGGGCGACGAACGGCTCAGATTAGATCTGGGCGGGCGGCCATGGGGTGGACCGCGCCTCGTTTTCGGAAAAGTGCAGGGGCTAGATCGCTATTTTCCAAGACTCAGTGAATAGTTGAATAGGAGTGCGGGTTGATTAAGGAAAACGGGAAGGGCCTCAGTGCAATTTGACCGGCCGTGGTGAGGTAGCCGGCGTGGCTGCCTGCGTGGCGCCACGTGGCGTGATGCCAATGGTGCGGTGCACCGCTGTGCAGTGGACTGGCGGACGTGGCCAGGTGCACCGCGTCCACGCGCTATGCGCCTGGCGCATACCCCTTCGGGGTTGGATCTAATCTGACCCGCTGGTTTCAGATCGGACGGTGGGAACAAAAAGGGAAGCCAGGGTGACCGCCGGCGGGGTTTGGCGCGGCGGCGCCTGTCTCCAGCGTGGCGGCGCCGTGGCCAGGGTGCCCGGCGTGCTCGGAGCGATAGCTAGAGTACGGTAGAGGCTACGAGAAAAGGTGGATCGACAGAGGACCTTACAAGGTCTCGGTGGTGGTGCTCTCGGCCCGGGGAGGTCCAGGGACGGCAGATGACGCGGTGTCGCGGCGGCGGCGCTCTGGAACTCCGGCGCAGTCGGGGACGGTGCGGTCTAGCTCCGGGTTGTCTAGGGGCGGGTCTCCTTGATGCGGCGCACCTTGACCAACTCGATGGAGGGCTCAAGGCGGGCGGTGGCAAGCTCTGCGGTGCGGTGGCAAGACGATGCTGGCGCAGCAATGGTGGCGGCGCTCAGCGATGGAGGAAACGAGGGCCTAGGGTCAGGGAGATGGGTTGGCGCGGGGCGGACTACGCGTTGCTACTTGAAGGCAGAGGGGAGCGGGGTAGCGGCTGCGGCTTATCCCGATCGATGGGGGGGGGTGGTCACCTGTGCGGCTCCGGCTAGGGCGGGCTGGAGGTTGAGGGAGAGGGCCGGGTGGGCCACGGTGCGCAGTGAGGGAGGGCGCGGAGGTGGCTCGCGCCAGCGTGCAGAGCGGCCTCGACTGGCTCGGCGCGATGAGGGGAAAGAGGAGGAGGCCGGTGCGGTCGCGGGCGAGTGGGCCGGAGGGAGTGTGGGCCGGCTGGAGAAGGGAGCGGGCCGGCGCTGAGGAGAGGGGTCGTGGGGAGAGAGGGAAGGGGAAGAGCGGCCCGGGAGAGAGGAGTGGAGGCGGGCCGGCCGGCTGGGCTTGGCCCATGCGGAGGGAGGAGAGTGAAGGAGGCCCGGGGAAGCAAGGGAGGACGTGGGCCGAAAGGGTGAGGAGGGAGAGAGCGGGCCAGGAGAGGGGAAAATGAGGGAGAGAGACCTCTTTGCCATTTCTTTCTTTTTCTTTTATTTTGAAATTTCTTTTCCAAAGTCTTTTTTTAAAATCAAATTAAAATCTGTTTGAAATTAAAACAAGTTTGAAAATTTTGGAAATATTTTCCCTAAGTTTTGAAAATAAAATTTGAGTTTGATTTTGCAAACTTTTTATAAATCATGTTGTTGATTTTCTAAATAGAATAAATTTGATACGCCCTATACGGGTTTAATAAAAATTATTTTCCACTCAATAAAAATATGCAATGGCATGAATGCAACAGAAAAATGATAAATAAATTTTATTTTCCTCCTCTAATAAACTAGCCAACCTATTTAATTTCTAATTCCTTTTATTAAATTGGGGAAAAATTAAATCAGGGTGTTACAAACCTAACCCCCTTAGAAGAATCTCGTCCTCGAGATTAGGAAGAGTCGGCGAAGAGATGAGGAAAATCTGCCCGAAGATCATCTTCTTTCTCTCCCATGTGGCTTCTTCTTCGGAGTAATGCTTCCATTGCACCTTGCAGATTTTAATCCTCTTGTTGCGAGTACCTCGTTCCATCGTGTCCAGAATCTTGGTCGGCTCAGAGAAAGTCAAATCATCCCTGAGATCAAGCTCCTCAAGTGGCAACTGCTCCTCTGGAACTCTTAGGCATCTCTTCAGCTGGGATACATGGAACACATCATGAATACCTGCCAGCCGTGCAGGCAACTCCAGCTTATAAGCAACTGCACCTTTCTTGTCAATCACTTTGAAAGGGCCAATGAATCTCGGAGATAGCTTCCCTTTGACATTAAACCTCCGAAGACCCCTGAAGGGTGACACCTTCAGATAAACAAAATCCCTAATCTGGAACTCCAGCTCTCGTCGTCTGACATTTGCATAGCTCTTTTGTCTAGTGTGAGCTGTCTTCAGGTTGCTTCTGATCTGTCTGACTTGTTCTTCAGCTTCTTCTATAGACTCAGGGCCAAAGACTTTCCTTTCTCCAACCTGATTCCAGAATAGAGGAGTTCTGCACTTCCTGCCATACAGTGCTTCAAAGGGTGACATTTTGAGACTGGCCTGATAGCTGTTGTTATAAGAGAACTCTGCATAAGAAAGACTCTTATCCCAACTCTGGCTATTCTGAAGCGCACTGGCTCTCAACATATCCTCCAGGATCTGATTCACCCTTTCGGTCTGACCATCGGTCTGCGGATGATAAGCCGAACTAAAGCTGAGGCGGGTATCCATGGACTCATGCAACCGCTTCCAGAATCTGGATGTGAACTGGGTACCTCTGTCAGATACGATGATCTTAGGCACTCCATGAAGACACACAATCCGAGACATGTACAACTCCGCAAGCTGCGGTCCACGATATGACTCCTTAACTGGAATAAAATGAGCCACTTTGGTCAAGCGATCAACTATGACCCAGATAGAATCATATCCCGACTGGGTCCTGGGCAAACCAGTGATGAAATCCATGCTGATCTCTTCCCATTTCCACTCAGGAATCTGCAGAGGCTGTAACAAACCAGCAGGTCTCTGATGTTGGGCCTTAACCCTCTGACATGTGTCACACAAAGCCACGTACTCTGCTACTTCCCTCTTCATCCCATACCACCAGTAATACTGCTTCAGATCCTGGTACATCTTGGTACTGCCTGGATGAAGAGAGTAGGTTGAATCATGAGCTTCCCTCAAAATAAACTCTTTGATAGCCTTCACATCTGGAACACAGATCCTGCCTCTGAACCATAAGACACCCTGATCATCCTCGGTGAATCCTGGAGCTTTGTCATCCCTGATCAACTGTCTGATCTCTAGCAGATACTCATCAGTGAGCTGCTCTGCCCGGATATCATGCTCAAGTGTCGAATCAACCTCCATTGCTACTGCATCAGTGTGGCCAAGAATACCCAAGTTGAGCTTCACAAACTCCTCATGCAACTCGGGCTGCTGCTCCTTGATTTCAAGCACATTGCAGTAGACCTTCCTGCTCAAGGCATCTACAACAACATTCGCCTTGCCTGGATGATAGTTGATACTCAGATCATAGTCTTTGATCAACTCTAACCATCTCCGTTGGCGAAGATTCAGATCTGGCTGGGTGAAAATATACTTCAAGCTCTTATGATCAGTGTATATCTCTGTTCTCTTGCCCATCAGATAGTGTCTCCAGATCTTCAGAGCATGAACAACAGCTGCCAACTCTAGATCATGAGTAGGGTAATTCAGCTCATGCTTCCTGAGCTGTCTCGAGGCATAAGCAATCACACGACCTTCCTGCATAAGCACACATCCCAGAGCCCTATCGCGAAGCATCACAATACACCGTGAAGTTCTTCTGGACATCTGGCATGACAAGAATAGGAGCAGAGGTCAATCTCGCTTTCAGTTCCTCAAAACCAGTCTGGCATTCAGGGGACCATACAAACTTGGCACCCTTCTCAGTCAGTCTCGTCATTGGCTTCACGATCTTGGAGAATCCCTCAATGAATCTGCGATAATATCCAGCCATACCGAGGAAACTCCGAATCTCAGTGACGCTCTCAGGTACCTTCCAGTCCAATATATCCTGGACCTTGCCTGGATCAACAGATACTCCACCTTCTGAGATGATATGCCCCAAGTATGCAACCTTCTTCAACCAGAACTCGCATTTGCTCAGTTTGCATACAACTGATGCTCTCTGAGCTTCTGCAACACTAACCTCAGATGCTTCTCATGTTCTTCTTCATCCTTCGAGAATATCAGGATATCATCAAGGAACACCATGACGAACAGATCTAAAAACTCCATGAAGACCTTGTTCATCAGATACATGAAGAAAGCTGGGGCATTTGTCAAACCGAAGGACATCACTGTGTACTCATATAGCCCATATCGAGTTACAAATGTCGTCTTCGGGATATCAGCTTTATGAATCTTCAGCTGATTATAACCTGTTTGCAGGTCAATCTTTGAGAACACATGAGCACCCTTCAACTGATCAAACAGATCATCAATGCGAGGAATCGGGTACTTATTCCTGATGGTAGCTTCATTCAATGCGTGGTAATCAACGCACATCCACAGGCCTCCATCCTTCTTTGGAACAAAGATCACAGGGGCTCCCCACGGGGATGTACTAGGACGAATATGCCCCTTCTCTAACTGCTCTTGGATCTGCGTCTTCAACTCGGCTAGCTTTTCAGCATCCATTCTATATGGTCGCCTGTATATAGGTGCAGTGCCAGGAACTAAATCAATAGAGAACTCAATCTCACGATCAGGTGGCATACCTGGCACTTTCTGGAAGACATCAGGGAACTCTTTGACAACTCGGATATCCGGTACCATGACAGCCTCATATGCTCTGGCTTCTTCTATCATCTTCGTCGGTGCCTGATACACAATCTCCGTGCCATCTGGATGCTTCACTGTGATGATCCTTTGAGCACAATCAATAACCCCTCGATACTTGCTCAGCCAGTTCATTCCCAGAATGACATCTATCCCCTCGGAATCCAGAACGATAAGATCAGAAGGAAACTCTACCCCCCTTATGTTTATACTCAGCTCCCGACACATTTGTCTGGAAACCATCTCTCCTCCAGGAGATGTAACTATCAAGCCTCTAAGCATAGGCGAAACTGACAGACTACATGCTGATGCGAACCTTGCGGTTATGAAAGAGTGTGATGCACCAGAATCAAAGAGTACTGTAGCTGGATGGGAATTAACAGTGAACATACCCAATACCACATCTGGAGCCGTCTGAGCTGACTCCGCTGCGACATGGTTCACACGGCCACGTGCGAACGCCTGGGGCTGTCCTGCGGGACGGGACTGCGGTGGAGCCGGCTGCCTCAACGGACACTTGTTAGTGAAGTGTCCCATCTGGTTGCACTTGTAGCACGGGCCAACCTGCCCTGCCCCCTGTGCTGAACGGGGCTGCTGCGGAGCTGGAAGACCCTGGCGAGGTGCCTGAGCCTGGCGTGGCTGCTGCTGCTGCTAGTGCTGCGGGGTGGAGCCTGGTACTGTGGAGCTGGGTGCCTGTACTGAGGAGCGGGCTGCCTGTGCTGGGGCGGCCGGTACTCTGCCGCTGCTGGGGAATCTGCCCTGGAAGCTGGAGCAGGTGGAGCGTAGCGGGCGGGTAGAGCTGCCGGAGGACTATCCCTGGAACGTCATCTTCCTCTTGCGATCTGTATCGAGGTCCTTCCGTTCCTTCTCCACCGCGAAGGCACGGTCAACCAGCTTCTGAAATGAGGAATACTCATTTGAAGCTAGGGCATAGCGGAGTCCTGGGTTAAGCCCATGCCTGAAGCAGATAACAATTTTATTATTTATCAGGTAGCAAAAGGAATGAACAAGGGTGTACGAAGAATTTATTAATATTAAAGAATGACAGAGATCTTGCCTGAAGCACTCCTGCTTCTTGTCGTCCGTGTCCACATCATCTGGGGCGTAACGGGACAGCTGGCTGAACTGCGTGAGATACTCACGCACTGTCATCGCGCCCTGCCTGAGGTCCTGAAACTCCCGGCGTGATCTCGCCGAAAGGGACGTACTGGTCGCGGAATGCCTTACGGAAATCCTCCCAAGTGATCGAGTTGGCGTCCGCATGAGCTGCGGTGTAGGTAGTCCACCAGTTCTTCGCTGGGCCCTGAAGCTGGTGCGCGGCGTAGAGGGCCTTATCAAGGTCCCCGACATGGGCAAGCTGCAACTTGCCTGTAATCATCTCGAGCCAATCATCTGCATCCATTGGCTCTATGGCGTGGTGGAACACTGGAGGGCGCGTCATCATGAAGCTCCTGAGAGTGTCATCCGGTCGGGGTGGCTGTGCAGCTCCTGCACCCTGAGCACCCTGAGCAGCCTGCGCCATCTGCTGCATGTGCTGCATCATCTGGGCCATGTTCTGCATCATCTGGTTCTGTACCTGGGCCATCTAGAGCGGGTCGTACGGAGGCGGAGGTGGAGGTGGATGAGGATGCGGCGGCTGGTTGCCACCTGCCCCGCTCCCGCCAGCGTTACCGGCGTTACCCGCGCTGCTCCTGGTGTCAACCATCTGTTACATTTTCCAGGAGTAAGAGTGAGATATGATAAATAGATATATAACAACCCTGATTTGGTTAGTTAATTCGATTAGTAAAATATTTTAAACAAATGATGTCGCCGCAACCTGACGGTCGCAACACACCAACAATCATTACAAAGAGCCAAAACATTACATATGCACAAGTACATGTCAATCAACGTGCTACGAGTTCAAATATTATGGTGGACAACCTACTATTGGAGGACCTACTTTTAAACTGAGTTTGAATTTTCAGCAGAGAAAGACTACAAAGTGGGAAATAGGGTGAGGCTTTTTTTTAAAAAATAGTTCTGTAACTCGACGACTGACTAGGGTAGCGTCCTACGGTCAACACGGCTCCGATACCACTCTGTGACACCCCAATTTTAAGAACAAAATTGGAGCACAATATATGTATGCCAGGATCAATTTTCATACATATATCCACATCATAGTAAATATCAAAACAATGCTTTATTAATATCGTACATTATTACAAAAATGACCCTCGGGTCCAAAAGAAAGTACAGACTCTCAGTCTAACTCTAAAATAATCTCTGGTGTCGATGCGGAAGATCTGGACTCCACTCCACAGGAAGGTCGACCGGGGTAGCGCCATCCTAGTACAGGTCGTCAGGGTCGTAGCCTCCGTCTTCTGGATACTCCTACTCTCGTACGCGTAGTCTCCAGCGTCTGGGTGGGGTAGCAGGGGGGACAAAGAGGAAGGGTGAGTACATCGAAATGTACTCCGCAAGTGTGGGAAATATATGCTTATGAGGCTTATAACAAAGGTAGGCTGACTTTGTTTGACTCAAGCGCCTAAAGCGACACACCCTATTAATCGTATTAATCCTATGCACCTATTTACTAGGTTATAGCCACAGATACTGTAGAAAAGTAACAACACTCGGAGTCGCACCGAGCAAGCCACACTCGGAGTCACACCGAGCAACCAACACCTGAAGTCCATCAGGCAACCGCACCTGAAGTCCATCAGCAACCGCACGTGAACCAACCAGTAACCAACTAATCTCGAAGAAGTCCAAGCCCGCTCGTGACCGTGAGCACGGCTGATATATCAGTTTTACACTCTGCAGAGGTTGCACATCGTTACCCATGAGTCGTGCAGTTCCGTCGTAACGCTAAACACTGCCGAGGTGCATAGCGGGTTGCACTGCAAGGCCTTTACAAAGCCCCCTCCAAGTTCGTTCCACACGTACCTAAGGTTTCACCCCGTACAAAGGTCTATGACCCCCAGGGCCCCCTCGTGAGCCACTAAAACAAACCCCGTGTGGACCCTCAACTTAAGGTTGCTAATTAATTAGCCAGGTCGAGCCCATCCAGATCTCATGGTTGCGCTGTTTTGCCGGGTTACTTGTCCAAGAACCGGGTCCTAGGGATCCAGGCAGGATAAATCTAGCACTCGCCCAGAACCAAAACCAAAACAGCTGCCGAGTCCCACGGCACAAAACCACCAATACGGGTCCATCCTGCCGGATTTACCTAATAACCATGTTACTACAAAATTACCATGTCCACATTCGTTTCATAGTTCATTAATCAAGATTATAAACATTTTAACTCCCATCCCAACCATGACTGCAGGGCTAAGCAAGACACCTACCCGAACATCCCAAAACAGGCGACAAGGATAATATGTACAAATTCTAGTAAACCATAACATGGGATTCAAATTAATGACAAGCATGCATCTACAAGATCTAACTACTCTAGTACCAAAAGTAAAATTAAGTAGGTGCAAGATGTTCAAGGACACTTGCCTTCGGACTGGGTCGAATCAACTGGGTCGCAAGGATGGTCTGGAGCGTCCTCGTACTCCGCACTCTCTGGCCCAAGCAACATACATGGCACAATACATAGAAATAAATAACAGTACAACAAACAGTATGAAAACAGTAAACTAATAGATCTACTGCGTAGAGAACGAAATTATGAAACTAACGCAAGTTGAATGGGTCGAATCGGAGTTAAAACGCAAAAGTTATGAGCATTTAAAGTTGAATGGCAAACTGTAATTTGATTAAACTCATTTTCGTAATTTAAATAAAAAAAAACTGAAAACGAAATGGCACTGGACCGGGCCTCAATTCGATGAAACAACAGGGGCTAGTTCGAAGAATCGCGCAGACTCAAGGAATAGTAGGAGTGGACGGCGGGTTGATTCAAGAAAAGGGAAGGGTCTCTTTAGCAAAATGGCATCGGCGAAGGGGTACGGTGGGTTGTCAGCCGTTGATCGGGCGACGAACGGCTCAGATTAGATCTGGGCGGGCGGCCATGGGGTGGACCGCGCCTCGTTTTCGGAAAAGTGCAGGGGCTAGATCGCTATTTTTCCAAGACTCATTGAACAGTTGAATAGGAGTGCGGGTTGATTAAGGAAAACGGGAAGGGCCTCAGTGCAATTTGACCGGCCGTGGTGAGGTAGCCGACGTGGCTGCCTGCATGGCGCCACGTGGCGTGATGCCAATGGTGCGGTGCACCACGCTGTGCAGTGGACTGGCGGACGTGGCCAGGTGCACCGCGTCCACGGCGCTATGCGCCTGGCGCATACCCCTTCGGGGTTGGATCTAATCTGACCCGCTGGTTTCAGATCGGACGGTGGGAACAAAAAGGGGAAGCCAGGGTGACCGCCGGCGGGGTTTGGCGCGGCGGCGCCTGTCTCCAGCGTGGCGGCGCCATGGCCAGGGTGCCGGCGTGCTCGGAGCGACAGCTAGAGTACAGTAGAGGCTACGAGAAAAGGTTGGATCGACAGAGGACCTTACAATGGTCTCGGTGGTGGTGCTCTCGGCACCGGGGAAGGTCCAGGGACGGCAGATGACGCGGTGTCGCGGCGCGGCGCGCTGGAACTCCGGCGCAGTCGGGGACGGTGCGGTCTAGCTCCGGGTTGTCCAGGGCGGGTCTCCTTGATGCGGCGCACCTTGACCAACTCGATGGAGGGCTCAAGGCGGGCGGTGGCAAGCTCTCGCGGTGCGGTGGCAAGACGATGCTGGCGCGGCAATGGTGGCGGCGCTCAGCGATGGAGGAAACGAGGGCCTAGGGTCAGGGAGATGGGTTGGCACGGGGCGGACTACGCGTTGCTACTTGAAGGCAGAGGGGAGCGGGGTAGCGGCTGCGGCTTATCCCGATCGATGGAGGGGGTGGTCACCTGTGCGGCTCCGGCTAGGGCGGGCTGGAGGTTGAGGGAGAGGGCTGACGGGTGGGCCACGGTGCGCAGTGAGGGAGGGCGCGGAGGTGGCTCGCGCCAGCGTGCGGAGCGGCCTCGACTGGCTCGGCGCGATGAGGGGAAGAGGAGGAGGCCGGTGCGGTCGCGGGCGAGTGGGCCGGAGGGAGTGTGGGCCGGCTGGAGAGGAGCGGGCCGGCGCTGAGGAGAGGGGCCGTGGGGAGAGAGGGAAGGGGAAGAGCGGCCCGGGAGAGAGGAGTGGAGGCGGGGGGCGGCCGGCCGGCTGGGCTTGGCCCATGCGGAGGGAGGAGAGTGAAGGCGGCCCAGGGAAGCAAGGGAGGACGTGGGCCGAAAGGGTGAGGAGGGAGAGAGCGGGCCAGGAGAGGGGAAAATGAGGGAGAGAGACCTCTTTGCCATTTCTTTCTTTTTCTTTTCTTTTGAAATTTCTTTTCCAAAGTCTTTTTTTTAAAATCAAATTAAAATCTGTTTGAAATTAAAAACAAGTTTGAAAATTTTGGAAATATTTTCCCTAAGTTTTGAAAATAAAATTTGAGTTTGATTTTGCAAACTTTTTATAAATCATGTTGTTGATTTTCTAAATAGATAAATTCGATACGCCCTATACGGGTTTAATAAAAATTATTTTCCACTCAATAAAAATATGCAATGGCATGAATGCAACAGAAAAATGATAAATAAATTTTATTTTCCTCCTCTAATAAACTAGCCAACCTATTTAATTTCTAATTCCTTTTATTAAATTGGGGAAAAATTAAATCAGGGTGTTACAGCATCTCGATACCTCGGTAAAAATACCGGAGTCGTCGACGGGAGTTTGTATCTCTATCACACTCTTTAGCTTCCGCATTTATATTGCTACCTTGTTTATGTGCTTTACCTTTCCTAGCTCTCTTGCTAATTGATAGGTTTGGAAACTAGGTTGCATAACTCCTTTTGCGGTAGAGATAGCAAACACACGTAGCAAAACCTTAATTGCACTATAGATAGTTTACTTTCTTGCATAGGTTTTGTCTAGGTGGAAATTAGAGGCCATAGTTTAGAGTAGAAGTTTAAATTGCCTAATTCACCCCCCCTCTTAGGCGTCACGGTCCTTTCAGTTGTATTGTGTAATTCTAAAAAAAAACAGGACTTAGAAGTTAGAACCATAATCCACGTAAAGTCCTAATATGCACATTTTTTTGATGCGAGGAACTTCCCCATTTCCATTGCAGCGAATGGAAATACAGAGTTTGAGAGAGAAGAATCAGAAGACTAGAAAGCAAAAAGGAAACCAGCTAACCGCTTATACTACCACACATCCCTCATAAATTATCACATCAATCCCAAGACAACAAGAGTTTTTAATTAGCAGGCTAGCCACCACCACCTGGCGCACCAATCAGAGAGCAAAAAGCGCCGCCAAAAAGCAAGGCTGACAACTAAATCAGAACACAGCCAACAAACTTGTCAGCACCAGGGGCTTTCCTTCTTCACTTCTGATCGTCTTGGTCATTTTCCAGCATGCTTATTTGCTTTGGAAGCCATTCTTGTCACAATCGACAACATGGCATTGACTCCCTCAATTAGCTGCTCTTTGTCTTCTTCACCAAACAGTCCTGCCTAGTAACTCATGAGTGCACAAGCATAACAAACAATTGTAGCAGGATCATTGACAATTTTCCCTTCAAAACAAATGGAATTGCGTGTTTTTCATATGGCCCAGCAAACAACAGCAATTCCAAGCGCATGGAAATGCTTGCTAGCTTGGCGCCAGCCTTCACACCAACTCCAAATTTGTTCAAGAGTTTTAGGAATGTTATTAGCATTAATAGCGTATGCTACAATCGCCCACACAACTTTATTAGTCGTGGAACATTCAAAGAAGAGATGTTGGATACTTTCATCAGAGCTACAGAACTGACATTTAGGTGAACCTGACCATTTCCTTCTGATCAGGTTATCTTTAGTTAACAAAGCATTATTTGACATAAGCCACAAGAATATTTTGATCTTGGAGGGAAGTTTCTCCTTCCAGATCCTTTTGTGATAATGGCTAGCATCATTAGTAGTCATAGCTTCGTAAACAAACTTAACACTAATTTCTCATTGCTTCCGAAGCGCCAAGACACCAAATCTACTCCATCTGTTAAACGCAACTCAGCGACCTGACTTTGGATGTCAAGCCAATGTAAGCTAAGAACATCCACCAACCATCCGGCGAATGGCAATGATCCTAATATGCACATGCCATCTATTCGGCAGCTCATCAATGTATCAGATAATTCAATTAAAATTTTGACGTAATGCTAATGTTTTTTATCAACGTGGTGAGACAATTTCAATTATAATTTGAACCAATTGCTAATGTTTTTATTTTGGTAAAATTTATAGACTTAATACACACTATATTTTATTTGTCATCCATTGTACGCGTGCGTTTATACATGATTCACGCTTATAATCCATATGAAACAAGAATAAGGTATACACGGCAAGACGACTGAAATTTGGATTAAACTGCATCACAATTGACAACTTAACATACTATAACTACAAACTTTTATTTATTATTAGTAAATACATGCGAACAACAATAAAAGGTCTGTAATATAGTAGTACTCAAAATAAAGGATATCAATTCCTTAAACCTTATAAGCCCTACTATAGCCATATATAATCCTAAGCGCTAACAATGCTAACGTAAGACAACTCTACGGATCCTAGATATATTTTGCCATCTTGTCTTTCCACCGCCTCGGTTGGCCTCACGCTCTTTGGGCCTGTCATTTCTTGGAGTGTTTCACCTTGGGCATCAATCTTGATGGCGACCAGGTGTTTGTTCCCGCCAAGCGGATACGGAAGCTCATTTTTCTCCCGATGCAGCGCAACCCAATAGGCTCCCTTCCCGTCGGGCCTCACGTTGTCAGGGTATCCTGGTAGCTCAGCGAGTATCTCGGATGTGTTTGCGTTAGGCCCACGGATCCAATACCTAAGCAGCTTGCAAGGTCCGGTGAGTGCGACGATGAGGTGGGTCCTGTCCTCGCTGATGGCGATGCCGTTAGGGTAGGTCACGCCGGACTGGAGCACGGTGACCTGGTTGCTCCGCGGACTGTACTTCATGATGCGCCCCGTGGAGTCTCCGGACGCGGTCACCATCTGGTGCTGTGACCGCCGGTAGGTCTTGCTACTGTCAGTAAAATAGACATCGCCGGTGACCTGGTCGATGTCCACCCCATTGGTGAAGCGGAACGGCTCGCCGCCGGCCTCCGTGGCCAGCACGGTCGCCTCGCCGCCGCCTGGTCCCACCCGCAGCAGCCCCATGTAGGCATCCGCGATGTATAGGTTGCCGGAGTCGCGGTGGAAGCGGAGGCCCAGCGGCCGGCCGCACGAGCTCTCCGTGGCCACCGGCGGGAGCTCGGACGGCGCGTCGCAGTTGTTCTTGGTGTAGCTCGGGCTGTACGTGAACGTGCTCCAGCCAGCTCCTTCGCCTCCGTACTTCAGGATGCGGCCGTCGGAGATGCTGACGTAAGGTCCGGCGCCGTGGCCGTCGAACGCGACGCTCTCGGGGCCGACCAGCGCGTCGGGCAGCTCCAGGCGCTGGCTGTTCGATGCGTCGATGGCCTTGGCTACGGCGGCCACGGCGGCGCACGGCAGGAGCAGCAGGACGGCGAGCAAGATCCCAAGCAGAACCAGCTTCGACGACGTGAACCGGCCCATGCTTGTGTTTCCGGCGAGGTTGGTTTCCGGTCGATGATGAGCAACCTCTTCTCGATGCTCGCTTGTTGCTTGTTGGCTGATCGCTGGTTCGGCTTGATGGGAAGGAGCTCCTCTTCCCTCCCGTTTTATTGGGACCTTTGCAAGTCCGAAACTCCCTATCGATCAGTGCCAACAGAACAAATAAATAATCGGACCCGTATTGGCTTGTAATATATTAAGCTCGTAATAATCGGACCCGTATTGGCTTGTAATAATTCAGAACAGGAACGAGACGTACTCCGATTCTCCGACTTTTCGATTCCGTATTAGCTTGTAATATATTACTAGTGCATTTGATCTTTTAATAACATACAAAATTTGTACAACATAGATAATAAGCACCCGAATTTTGATATCATGCATGTGAAAAAAATCATAACAACTAACACTACCGGAGACGGACTCTTTGCCGAGGGTCCCCGGCTTTGCCGAGGGCCAAAAATCGGGCTCTCGGCAAAGAGTTTTTTGTCGAGGGCCAGCGCTCGACACACAGAGGCTCTCGGCAAAGCCATCTATGCCGAGAGCTCAACTCTCGGCAAAGAAAGGCTCTCGACAAAGAGCCTCTGTGCCGAGAGTCGCGCCCTCGACATAGAAACCACCTCGGCAAACGTGGAACTCGCAAACAGCCCCCTCTACGACTCTCAGCAAATGCTTTTTTTTGTAAATTCTTTGCCGAGAGCCCTGACCCTGGCTCTTGGCAAAGAGGCTCTTTGCCGAGAGCTTTAGGAAGCTCTCGGCAAAGAATATTATTTTTTTGTTTTTTTTCTCCCAATTTTTTCTGAGATCTTGCTACAGTACTAAAAGCCAAGATTTTTTTTGTATTTTCCATTCTTTTTGCTATATTTTGCGCAATTTCTTCATTTTCTTGATTTTTCGTGAGACGTCCGAAGCTTCTAATCAAATTTTGATCAAGATTATTAAGAAGAAAATTAGAGAGCATCCGAAGAAGTGGCATTCAATACTCAGCGAAACGTTATGGTCTTGTCGCATGGCTTGCCATGGTTCGACCAAGTGTTCACCTTATGAGTTAGTTTATGGACATGAGGCCGTGTTACCTTAGGAGATTAACATTGGATCCAGGGTGTCGCAGCAAAACAATTTCAAAGCCAATGAATATCACATCTTATGATGGATAACTTTGATGATTTAAATTTCCATTGGCTACAAGCTTTAGAAAATATCAAAGCTCATAAATTAAGGATTGTCAAATATTATGATTAGAAGGTCAGAGAGAAGAAATTCAACGAAGGAGACCTAGTTTGGAAAGTCATTTTGCCGATTGGAGCTAAGGATAACAAGTATGACAAATGGTCACCAAATTGGGAAGGGCCTTATCGAATTACGAAATGTGCTCCTGGCAATGCTTATTTCTATGAAACTTTAGAGGGAGTTGAGTACATCAGAGCAGTCAATGAAAAATATTTTAAGAAGTATTATCCTGGCATATGTGGATCTATTGTGACCTATTGGATTAGTCGATAGCCGATATTATGATATCGCCTTCAGAATAAAAATAGCCAACACAGTGTATCGCCTTCAGCAGCAAAGTAATAGTCGATGCAAAGGAAGCATCGCCTTTAGTGCAAAAAACATAAAGTTATGAATCCAAGAGACCTCGATGAATCTGATCACATATAAATCATATGAAAACAAAGGTTTTCATTATGTTCATAGTAGTTTTTTACAAGCAGATTGATCCTACAATCTACTCGAAGACCTTGTCTACTATGAACACAGAGGGAGTAGCATCCGCTATCTCCTCAGCTGCTCCATCAACACCGTCGAACTTCACCTCCATGGTAGTGCTGATTTCCGGAGTGATTTTGAGACCACCCAAATCTCTACCAGTGTAGGCTTGGGCGGCTCCGAGTGCCATGGCGGCACCATGGCGGACACCATGGAGGGAGACTTCATGCACCCTTACAGGGATGTTGTTTACCCTCTCAACGACATTGTCGTCGATGGCGTTCACAGAGGCGGCAGCATCATTCCCTGTGACATGAAGGGCTTCCAGCCGCACGGTCAAGTCTGGAAAGACAAAGAGAGTAATAAGCATCATGAACATCTCAAGAATCGAATTGAGGTTTTTCATAAAGAGGAGTTTTAGAGAAAGTTACCGGCAACACGAGCATCGGACTCAGCACGTTGCTGAGCAGCCCAAGTGGCCTTCATCTCCACATCCTCCAGCGTCTTCTGGAGTTGGGCAATTTGGGCTTCGAGCAAGCCATTCCTCATGGTGGCCTCGGAGTGGAGGTTCCGTATTTCCATCAACTGACGGTAGTAACAGGTGGCCGCCGACTCCGAACTCTCGGAAAAAGGGTTTTCCGATTCCATGCCTAGGGGAGGTCCCAGGGCGGCGGCTGCGTTGGAGGGGCCCGCGTGGATTCTAAATAAATGAATAGAAAAATCAAAATCAGATCCATAAAGTCGATAGAAGATCATCAAGATCGGCTAAAATAAATCGACTCACCTGGCGCGACGCTGAGAAGGACGGTGAGGGTTCACCTCTTCCTCTTCCGCGGGGCGCTTGCCATGATTGGGGTTTGCCATTTAAAAAGAAGAAAAAGAAGGAAATGGTTTTCTTGGATGAAGAAGAGAGGGCTTTCTTGAGTAGATGGCGAAAGCTACAGTGGTTATGCTCTGGGTACGTTTGAGAGATGAAGGCAGAGGGTGAAATTTATATATTAAAGGATGAGTCTCAGAAGATGAGAGGGCGTCGGTTCGTACTATGCACGCAGAGTAATTAAGTGGGATGTTAAATCATGGTGCAGTTCCCGAGAGAGAATAGTCGTTTCATATTTTTATCAAAAGGTCGGCTAAATAAACAAGTGAACGACAACTGTCAGTTAGATATTTTTAGATCGTCTAGCAGAGGGATGACAATATATTTGAACAAGAAGAGAAATTTTGATCAGCAGTTGTACGTGAACGTGCTCCAGCCAGCTCCTTCGCCTCCGTACTTCAGGATGCGGCCGTCGGAGATGCTGACGTAAGGTCCGGCGCCGTGGCCGTCGAACGCGACGCTCTCGGGGCCGACCAGCGCGTCGGGCAGCTCCAGGCGCTGGCTGTTCGATGCGTCGATGGCCTTGGCTACGGCGGCCACGGCGGCGCACGGCAGGAGCAGCAGGACGGCGAGCAAGATCCCAAGCAGAACCAGCTTCGACGACGTGAACCGGCCCATGCTTGTGTTTCCGGCGAGGTTGGTTTCCGGTCGATGATGAGCAACCTCTTCTCGATGCTCGCTTGTTGCTTGTTGGCTGATCGCTGGTTCGGCTTGATGGGAAGGAGCTCCTCTTCCCTCCCGTTTTATTGGGACCTTTGCAAGTCCGAATCGATCAGTGCCAACAGAACAAATAAATAATCCGACCCGTATTGGCTTGTAATATATTAAGCTCGTAAAAATCGGACCCGTATTGGCTTGTAATAATCGGACCCGTATTGGCTTGTAATTATTCGGAACAGGAACGACACGTACTCCGATTCTCCGACTTTTTGATTCCGTATTGGCTTGTAATATATTATTAGTGCATTTGATCTTTTAATAACATATATAATTTGTACAACATAGATAATAAGCACCCGAATTTTGATATCATGCATGTAAAAAAATCACAACAACTAACACTTCCGGAGACGGGCTCTTTGCCGAGGATCCTCGGCTTTGCCGAGGGCCCAAAATCGGGCTCTCGGCACACAGAGACTCAGCAAAGCCATCTATGCCGAGAGCCTAACTCTCGGCAAAGAAAGGCTCTTGACAAAGAGCCTCTGTGCCGAGAGCCGAGCCCTCGACGTAGAAACCACCTTGACAAACGTGGAACCCGCAAATGTCCCCCTCTGCGCTGTTAGGCTCTACACTACAGGAAACACAGGCTTCGCCGAGTGCCTGGAAGTTTGCCGAGTGCCAAACTTGGCAAAGAGCCTCTTTGCCGAGTGCCGGCCATCTGGCACTCGGCGAAGACTGAACACAAGGCAAAGGCTGCTTTACCGAGTGCCCGACACTCGGCAAAGTCACCTCTTTGCCGAGTGCCGTACACTCGACAAAGATGAGCACTCGGCAAAGTGTCGCGGACCAGACGACATCTAGTGCCGTTTGCTTTGCCGAGTGTCCGCCGTCCGACACTCAGCGAAGTTGTCCTCTTTGCCGAGTGCCAGCCATGTGGCACTCGGCAAAGCGTGTGACCCCGTTCTGTGACACGTGGGCTGTACTTTGCCGAGTGCCACGTGACTGGCACTCGGTAAAGAGGGGATCTTCGCCGAGTGCCAGCCACGTGGCACTCGGCAAAGCGTGTGGCCTGTTCTTTGAAACGTGGGCTGTTCTTTGCCGAGTGCCACGTGGCTGGCACTCGGTGAAGATCCCCTCTTTGCCGAGTGAAAGTCCACGTGGCACTCGGCAAAGTTTTTTTTTGGATTTTGTACACCAAATTTTTTGTTGATCATCCCCACAGTACTATGGCCAACATGTTTAAATTTGACAATTTTTCAAAGCCTTTTGTTATATGTTATGTTTTTATTGCATTTTCTTGAATTTTTCTGCTAGACGCAAGTTTGAACTACGGGTGCATCGAATAATGGATTTCAATGATTTGAAAATTGTTATTGTTGTTCTTGAGTGTATGTTGAGGCCAAATCCAAAAACTGACCATAGGTTTCGATCAACGTGCTCACGGGGCAACGCCTCCAAATTACGTGCGGACGGTTTTTTAATTATAAAAAATACAATTGAATTCCGAAAATCACGAAACTTGGCGAGATGTTGTTACATCATATGCGTATGTCGTGAAAAAAAATTGAGAAAGTTTCGAGCAAGTTGTCACGTACGATGCTTACAAACCAGTACATGTCAGCATCCTCTCCCATCTGATCACATGTTGAGATGTACTGGTTTGTAAGCATCGTACGTGACAACTTGCTCGAAACTTTCTCAAATTTTTTTCACGGCATACGCATATGATGTAACAACATCTCGCCAAGTTTCGCGATTTTCGGAATTCATTTGCATTTTCTATAATTAAAAAAACTGTCCGCACGTAATTTGGAGGCGTTGCCCCGTGAGCACGTTGATCGAAACCTAGGGTCCGTTTTTGGATTTGGCCTCAACATACACTCAAGAACAACAATAACAATTTTCAAATCATCAAAATCCATTATTCGATGCACCCGCAGTTCAAACTTGCGTCTTTCGGGAAAATTCAAGAAAATAAAAAAAAGTCAAAAAATATAATAAAAAGCTTTGAAAAAGTGTCAAATTTGAACATGTTGACAGTGGTAGTGTGGAAGTGCCTCAAAAAAAAATTTGGTGCCAAAATTTCAAAAAAAAAATAAAAACTTTGCCGAGCGTCAGACCTGACACTCGGCAAAGAGCATCTTTGCCGAGTGCCATGCCAGCTGGCACTCGGCGAAGACCTGCCTGCTGGCCATTGCATGTCTGCCACGTGGCCCTCTTTGCCGAGTGCCAGATCGGCTGGCACTCGGCAAAGAGGGGACCTTTGCCGAGTGCCAGTCGATCTGGCACTCGGCAAAGTCGTTCGAAATTAAAAAAAATACAAAACGGCCTTCCGGCCACCCACACACGCACACGCACCCGCACACAAACACGCACCCACACACGCACCCGCCGCCGCGCCGCCGCCCGCCGCCGCGCGCGCCCCGGCCCCGCCGCGCCCCGGTGCCCCCGGCCCCGGCCCCGCCGCGCCCCGGTGCCCCCGGCCCCGGGCCCGCCGTGCGAGGAGGAGGAGAGGAGGAGGTGGAGGTGGAGGAGGAGAGGAGGAAGAGGAGGAGGAGGTGGAGGAGGAGAGGAAGAAGAGGAGGAGTGGAGAAGAGAGGAGGAGAAGGAGGAGAAGAGTGGCCCCGTCGTAAAACCGCTTCGGTCATCCCCGTGGCCGTCGCTGAAGCTCGTTCTTGCTATTCTCGTCGTGAAGGTATGCCCTATGTAGTTAGTAAATACTTAGTAGTTAGTAGTTAGTAGTAGTTAGTAGTGTTGGTGTTAGTGTTAGTAGTAGTGTTAGTGTTAGTAGTAGTTATACTACTTCGATACTGTTATCTGCATGGAAATAGAAGTAAAGTATATGGCTCATCTTGGTACTATTGTGATTGTTGGCCTTCGTGACTATGTCTCCTATACATGTGGTTGTTGGCCTTCATGCCGACCTTTTCTGCAGGTTTTGGGAACCTCCCCGTGCAGGGGAGGTGCTCCCAAAATTTTCGGTCGAGACTAACCATGTGCTTTTTTTGGCAGGAGGAGGACCCATCGGAGGGACTCGGCGACACCGATCGTCTTCGTCGGCGTTGTGGGTCTGCCTGCACCGCGTCGTGTCGCCACTGCCCCGACTCACCACACTACAATATGACACCCCTTTTGCAACAGAAATATACGTTGCTAAAAGTCTATATATGAGTTGGTAGGGTTTATACCAACACATCTAATATGCGTTGCTTAAAGTGGCGTTGCAAGGATCTACTACAACACTTATTTATGTGTTGGTAACACATACCAATAACCTTTGCAAAGTTACAACGCATAATGATGGGTTATAGCAACGCTTATATGCGTTTGTACAAACCATGGATGAAGAACATCTATAATTTGCAGCAACATATAGATTTAGTTTATTACAACACTTATATGTGTTGCAAGGAATAAACCATCCGTCATTAATAACATAATTATTTGACTTTTAAGACAAATATAGGGATAATGGCTGCACAATTTAATGGAAATGCGAGACCATCGACACATAGAAAATAAGAACATCGAGCCATATAAATAGTATAAAGGTTTATTGCATTACAATGAGTATCATCCACATAATTCATGACACAATTTTTATTCCGTAGAAGCTCCTATTGGAGTAAAATATAAAACATAATGGATCCCTCATAGAATGTCAGTAGGCCTCCTTTCTCCTTTCTTTAGTTTAGCTAGGGCTCCAGAGATGTGATCATCCATTTATCTTCTTGACCTCGCTCCAAAGATAGGATCATCTATTTATCTTCTTGACCTATAGATGAAAATTTGGATTTATTCAATATGACACTTAGGAGAAATAAAAACATTTTGAGCTGTAAGAATACTTTTATACCAATCTTACTTAAATTAAATTAGTAATTGAACAATTATTGTGTCAAATTGATGTTTCTATAAAAATATATATGGAAAATTTAGTCTGTAGCTATAAGAACAATTAGGAAAAGAATAGTACAAAGTTTTAAGAAATGTTTCTTATACACTGGCAACACTACACAGTGGCAATACGTTTTTGAATAAAGCATAGTATATAGTGCCATTCAGTACTAGAGTGTATTTGTTCTAGAAAGAAACACAAGTAAGGAAAGTTCAAAAGTAGAAGCAAACAATGGTATCCAGAAATAAAACAAACATAATACCGCCTATTTAAAAGTTTAAAGTAGAGTGTATCTATTGTTTGCATCAATGTATTCAGTTTATGTGCAAACCTTATCTTCAATATAATTTTCTTTGTATTGTGCTTGCATATCCTTGTGCTCCACATAATTATCTTGCTCTATCTGCAGTGAATAAAAAATAATATTATGACTTAAATATATTTTTAGAATAGAGATAATTCAATCATGCTCCAGATAATCCCTTTTTTCATACAAGCTACTCAATGATTTAACATAGGTATGTACCAAAAACATTATTGTTGAAGAAATGAGTACCTGCTACCTGGTAACAATATGCTTCAAGATTTGAGCAATATTATAATTTAGCTGTTCATGCGAATATCTTTAGTTTTGTCTTGCCACGCTATACTCTGTCCTCAGTTTCATCTATGCAGCAACAAAATATTCATTGATACAGCTTTTACAGATAACAAATTCTATTATGATTAATAATAATAATTTAAGTAGGTACTAATTACCATAGAAATTAATCTCAATGTCACCATCACAGTTGATCTAGTGTCCTCTACACTAGGATAAAGTTCAGATGTCTTAGTATTTTGTCCAGGCTCTCTTGTGCAATATGCTCTTCCGACATATATTCACCACGGCTTTGAATTAGAGCTTTCTTTCTACCCCTTGTCATGGCTGCTGCATAACATCATTAATGAAGTAAAAAATTGTCCACCAATTAGTTTCTAGCAAAAAAAAAGAAAGTGAACAAAATAAAACAAGCTTCAACCATTCCGCAAAATATTCACACGATAGGCATCTTACCAAAAATACAAATAAACTCCGAGTACAAACAGTTCCCTTGCCATGGTTGTCGTATAACGTCATTAATGCAATAAAAATTGTCCACCAATTAGTTTCTAGCAAAAAAATGAAACAAAGAGCAGAATTTTTATAGGTGATTTTTATGCCTCAATACTTGTTCTTAAAAGGATCCATTACTTATATAAGAAATTAGCATTGTAGGTGAACATAATATTTTCTATTAAAAAATAGAGATGTAACCGATGATGAAACTTCCCTACCTTTAACCGGATGATGTATAGTGGCTTCCTCTTTGTGCCAACAGTGCTCCTAGGGGCTGTCACACAACCACCAATTCACGAGTACTAGGGTCGAGCGGCAGTGTGAAGGTGCAGCTGATCAGAATTTTTCTTAAACACAATGTCTCCTAAAACAAAACTGAGATGTATCATGTATCTGAATAATGAAACTTTCCTGAAAGTATCTGAACAATAAAACTTTCCTGAACTAAAAGTTCCTGCCGGTAACCAATTGTGGGACCAAATGAAAAATTAATTAATTAATTAATTTCAATACAAATGATGCCATGCATGCCAGAGATCATAGTGAACAAACGGAGGTGTCAGAGCGCATACCTTCAGTCAACGATGATCACTGGGGAAATGACGACCAAGAAGCACTACCGGAGACGGGCTCTTTGCCGAGCGTCCGTCGCTTTGCCGAGGGATAAAACACGGGCACTCGGCAAAGAGCTCTTTGCCGAGGGCCAACCCTCGGCACCATACGAAACTCGGCGACAATTCCTACGCCGAGGGTCCGACTCTCGGGGATGTCTGGCCCTCGGCAAAGAAACCCTATGCCGAGAGCCGAACCCTCGGCGTAGAATGCACCTCGGCAAACGTAACCCTCGCAAACGGCTCCCCCTGCGCCGTTACCTTTGCCGAGAGCCCTTTGCCGAGAGCCCTCTGTTAGGCTCTCGGCAAAGGTTTGAATTTTTTTTTTGGTAAACTCTATGCCGAGAGCCCTGGCCCTGGCTCTCGGCATAGGTGCTCTTTGCCGAGGGCTTTAGGAAGCTCGCGGCAAAGCATATATTTTTTTTTTGTTTTTTGCTCCCAGTTTTTTCTGTGGCCTTGCTACAGTACTACAAGCCAAGATTTCAAATTTGGTGTGTTTTCCATAAATCTTGCTATATTTCGCGTATTTTCTTTAATTTGATGTTTTTTTCCGCGGGACGTACGTTTGAACTGCAGGTGCATGAAATAATGAAACTCAGCGATTCGAAAAATAGTATTCATTCTTCAGAGGGTATTTCGACGCCGTATCCAGGGACAGGCGCGGAGACTCGACCGTCTCGTGCACGAGAAACAGCGACCAAGTTGCGTGATATTAGATTTAAAAATTAAAAATACAAACGAAGTCAGAAAATCATGAAAATGGACGGGTGACCTTGACATCGCATGTAGAGGCTATGAAAAAAATTTGGGAATATTTGGAGCAAGTGATGACGCAAGATGGTCCAAACCCTGAGATCTGCGGAGATCTCAGGGTTTGGACCATCTTGCACCACCACTCGCTCCAAACATTCCCAAATTTTTTTTATAGCCTCTACATGCGATGTCAAGGTCACCCGTCCATTTTCATGATTTTCTGACTTTGTTTGTATTTTTAATAATTTTAAATCCAATCTCACGCAACTTGGTTGCCGTTTCTCGTGCACGAGACGGTCGATGCTCCACGCCTGCCCCTGGATACGGTGTCCAAATACCCTCTGAAGAATGAATACCATTTTTCGGATCGCTGAGTTTCATTATTTTATACACCTGCAGTTCAAACGTGCGTCCCGTAGAAAAAATCATCAAATTAAAGAAAATACGCGAAATATAGCAAGATGTATGGAAAACACACCAAATTTGAAATCTTGGCTTGTAGTACTGTATCAAGGCCACAGCAAAAATTGGGAGCAAAAAAACCAAAAAAAATATATACGCTTTGCCGAGAGCTTCCTAAAGCCCTCGGCAAAGAGCACCTATGCCGAGAGCCAGGGCCAGGGCTCTCGGCATAGAGTTTACCAAAATAAAATAAAAAAACCCTTTGCCGAGAGCCTGATCACGTGGCTCTCGGCAAAGTGGACCCCTTTGCCGAGAGTCACTCGATCTGACTCTCGGCAAAGGCGCCGACACTTGAAAAAAAGCCCCCCTCGGGCGCATAACGCGCCCTCAGTCTTTTCTCGCCGCCGCCTCCGCTCCCGCCCCACGCGCCTGAAAGGTCCTAATTGGCTAGAGGGGGGGGGGGTGAATAGCCTAATTTAAAATTCTACAAAGCACTAGGGCAATTTGTTAGATAATAACAAAGCGATAAATGCGGTTGCTCTAGCTCTATGTCAAATGCAAGCCACCTATTTTCAAGTCTAGTTAATTATGATCTCTAGGGCACACAAGGACTAAGTCACTTCTTTACTAAACTAGTGAGCTACACAAGAGAGCTAGCAAAACTAAACTAGCTATACTAGCAAAGCTACTACTATTATTAACAAAGGAAACAAGTTACTCTATAATAAGTATGAACAAAGGAATACAAGAGAGTGGTAGTGTGATTTTACCGAACCGGGCAAGTGAAGATAATTGATATCACAAAGGAATGCCAATCACCAAGGGACACAATATGAACACGAGATTTATCCCCGAGGTTCACGTGCTTGCCGGCACGCTACGTCCTCGTTGTGTCGACCAAGGCTTCGTGGTTCGGTGGCTAATCGGTATCACACACCGAGCTCTCCACAAGAGCGCCACAAGAACCTACCCCAAGCAATGGTAACTCAATGACACGCACAATTTACTAGGAGTTACCTTTGGCTCTTCGCCGGGGAGGTACAAGCCCCTCACAAAGTCGTTGGGATGGCCACGAACAATCACCAACTCGTGCCAATCCTCCTCCGCTGCCACCAAGCCGTCTAGGCACCGGCAAGTGCCAAGAGTAAAAAGAAATCCGCAGCAACAATCACCAAGATGCCTCTAGAATGCAAGAACACAATGCAAGCTCTTGGTTTCACTCGATCTCACTTGGATTCGCACTAACAATCAAGAGATCAGAGGGAGGGATTAGATCTTGCTCAAGAGGATGTTCAAGAGGTTAGAAAGTCAAGAGAGCAACCCCACTAGCCGGCCACGACCTATATATAGAGAGGGGAGGACGGCGGCTCGACCCCACCTTTCTGCGCTTGGTCGGTAGTACCGACACCTCCTGGGCGGTACTACCGGCTTGGTCAAACTAGCCGTTTACTCACAACCTGCTGGAAAAAGCGAAGCACCGACTCTTGGTCGGTACCTCCGAGGTCGGTAGTACCGGCCCTATGGCGGTACCACCGACAAGCTAAACTGGGGTCTGCACAGAGATTTCCCAGACAACTTTCTGACCTCGGTACTTCCGAGGGCGGTAGTACCGACATAATGGCGGTACTACCGCCAGGCCAAAACTGGCTGCTTCCAGAGAGTTCTGCGGAAAACAAGCTACTACCGACCTTGCATCGGTACCACCGCGGGCGGTAGTACCGAGGTAATGGCGGTACTACCGCTAGGCCATTTTCAAAACCTACAGAGAGCACTGCAAAACGCCCCATGGCCACGGTATCACCGACCATCCGGTCGGTACCACCGCCGGCGGTAGTACCGAGGTAATAGCGGTACCACCGCCAGGCCAAAAACCCTTCGGTACAGAGAGGTCTGCACGCTGCATCCTTGGGCGGTACCACCGACAACCCAGGGTCGGTACCACCGACAACACACAGAAAACTCCATTTTCATCTCTGAGTTGATCCAAAACTAATCCAACAACTTCTCCTTTGCAAATGTGCTAACACCAACAAGAGTACAACATCATGTGCATGTGTGTTAGCATTTTCAACACATTTTTCAAAGGATTTATCGCCTCATTTTAGATATGACATATGCAAATGCAACTAGAGGCAACTTGATAACCATATACAATGAATTTCTCCTCTTGATAGTACGGCTATCTACCCTAAATACACTCACACCCTCTATGGTGTCTTGAGTGCCAAAAACAAAAGAGCCTATTGGTTATACCTTTGCCTTGAGCTCTTTTATTTTCCTCTTTCTTCTTTTCTTCTAGTGAAGATATGGACCATCTTACGACCAATCACTTGATCATTGCATCACATGTCCATCATCATGCTTCACTTGAGCCATGGACCACCTTTTGCTAATCAAGCACTTATTGACAAAGGTTAGTCCAATGGGTTTCATCAATTATCCAAAACCAAACTTGGGCTTTCAATCTCCCCCTTTTTGGTAATTGATGACAACCCTCATACAAGATATTATGATAAAGATTTGAGACACCAAGGTAGTATTTGCTCCCCCTACATATGTGCTATAGAGTTTGGTTCGAGGTTCGGCACATATGCATGGATATAAAATTTTGGGTGAGCAATTACTAACTTGTGATACTAAGGTTTAAAGAATGGACCTTTGAAGCGCGATACCAATCGGAGTGCAAAACTCATGATCATCCTTAGCACCATAATGAACTAGATACAACTTGTAAGCCAACTTTTAAGCAAATATATTGGCAAAAATGTTAAATTTCAAAAGTCTAGTTCTACCCTATGCATGCTAGTACTTCATTTCATCATTCAAGTTCTAGTCTAGCAAGCAACACACAAGAGAGATACTACTTGAAAACACAAACTAATGCAAGACAATGCAAGCAAGCATATGTAAGATGCACATTGCAAATGCATTCAATCAAGTTCATAGGCTTGCTCCCCCTACTTGTGTGCTTAACAAATTTTATCCCTTTCTTTTCATAAATCTTTCTCATTGTGCAACTTCTTCTCCCTTTTTGCATATCTTTTATGCCATTTTTCTCCCCCTTTGTCATCAATGACCACAAAAGGTGAGTTTTTCATTTGTAAAGCATGGGAGTAGAAATTGATCAAATTGGGGTTCAACTATAAACAATTGCATACCATATATAGCACGGTTTGCTCTAGAGTAAGCTTCTTCACACATCTTGCAATGGTTATCTTACTCATGTCGGTTATATACTTCAATGCTCATGTTTATAGTCAAACACTAGGATTGCAAGCCCATAAACATGTCATATGCCACCACTAGATCATAACAATCATAGAAGCAATAGTGGTACCATACCAACATCAAAGTCATTTGATTTTCAATGAATGAGGTCCAAACCTACTAGATATGCCTAGATGCTCTAAACAAGTCCTTAGCAAGGTATGAGATGCAAATGTCAAACAATAATACCTTTGCTTTGGCTTGGAGGAGAGGCAAGTCATATACGTGGGGTGCATTATCAACACATATTTGAGAAATCTAGTATGTTCAACTCATTCCTTAGCTTGCAAAACCTCTTCTCATCAAGTGGCTTAGTGAATATATCCGCAAGTTGATCATCGGTCCCAACACTCTCAATAGATATATCTCCCTTTTGTTGATGATCTCTAATGAAGTGGTGCCTAATGTCAATGTGCTTGGTTCTTGAATGTTGCACCGGGTTGTTTGTGAGCTTCACCGCACTTTCATTGTCACATAGCAATGGCACTTGTTTGAATTTTATTCCAAAGTCCTTCAAGGTTGCCCTCATCCATAGGAGTTGTGCACAACAACTACCGGCACTAATGTATTCGGCTTCGGCGGTAGAGAGTGCCACACTATTTTGTTTCTTTGAAGACCAAGATACAAGTGACCTTCCCAATAATTGACATGTGCCCGATGTGCTCTTTCTATCAACCTTGCAACCCGCATAATCGGAATCGGAGTACCCAATTAATTCAAAGTTTGCTCCTTTGGGGTACCACAACCCAACATTTTGTGTAGCCTTCAAGTACCTCAAGATTCTCTTTGTTGCCTTCAAATGACTCTCTCTTGGAGAAGCTTGGAATCTTGCACACATGCACACACTAAACATGACATCCGGCCTTGAAGCGGTTACATAGAGTAAGCTTCCAATCATAGACCGATACAACTTTTGATCCACCATGTTGCCACTAGCATCACCATCCAAGTGTCCATTTGTTCCCATTGGTGTACTAATAGCTTTTGCATCATTAAGACCAAACTTCTTGAGCATATCTTTGATGTACTTGCCTTGACTCACGAAAGTACCATTCTTCATTTGCTTGATTTGAAGACCAAGGAAGTAACTAAGCTCTCCAATCATGGACATTTCAAACTCTTTTGCCATCATATTTCCAAACTCTTCACAAAAATCTTGGTTGGTTGAGCCAAATATGATATCATCAACATAGATTTGCAACACAAACAAGTCATTCCCTATCTTCTTGGTGAAGAGAGTGGTGTCAACCTTTCCCATTTTGAACCCTTTGGATAGAAGGAAATTCCTCAATCTTTCATACCATGCCCTTGGAGCTTGCTTTAAGCCATACAATGCTTTTCTCAACTTGTAGACATGGTTGGGCTTCTTTTCATCTTCAAAACCGGGAGGTTGCTCAACATATACCAACTCATTGATGTAGCCATTGAGAAATGCACTCTTTACATCCATTTGATATAGCTTGATGTTATGAGCACAAGCATAAGCTAATAGGATTCTAATTGCTTCCAATCGTGCAACCGGTGCATATGTCTCTCCAAAGTCAAGCCCTTCAATTTGAGTGTAACCTTGTGCTACCAATCTTGCTTTGTTTCTCACCACTAGGCTATCTTGATCTTGCTTGTTGCGGAATACCCATCTAGTACCAATAACATTATAGCTCTTAGGCCTCTCAACCAATTCCCAAACTTCATTTCTTGTGAAGTTGTTTAGCTCTTCATGCATGGCATTAACCCAATCAACATCCTTCAAAGCTTCTTCAATCTTGGTTGGTTCAATAGTTGACACAAATGAATAGTTCCCACAAAACATTGCCAATCTTGATCTTGTTTGAACACCACTTTGAATGCCACCAATAACCAAATCTAAGGGATGATCTCTTGCTATACTTGAAGGTTGAAGCACTTGATTCGCATTGCTTGTACTCGGTTGATCCGCTTGTTGCACATTGGGAGATGATGAACTAGCCACTTGTTGATTTTGTACTTGAGAATCACTATCTTGCTCATTTGGGATGGTGACCACTTGCTCTTTGTCATCTTCAACATCAATCACTTCTCTTGGCCTAATATCACCAACATCCATGTTCTTCATTGCATTCACCAAATGAGTGCCTCTCACATCATCTAAGTTCTCATTTTCATCTTGAGATCCATTGGTTTCATCAAATTCTACATCATGAACTTCTTCAAGTGTTCCACTAGCCAAGTTCCATACTCTATATGCTTTGCTTGTAGTTGAATATCCAAGTAGGAACCCTTCATCACATTTCTTGTCAAACTTGCTCAATCTTGTGCCCTTCTTCAATATATAGCACTTGCAACCAAATACTCTAAAGTATGCAATATTGGGCTTTCTTCCATTCAATAGCTCATATGGTGTCATTTCCAACATAGGATGGCAATATAGTCGGTTGCTAGAGTAGCAAGCCGTGTTGATAGCTTCGGCCCAAAAGGATTGACTCACATTGTATTCACTAAGCATGGATCTTGCCATATCAATCAAGGTTCTATTCTTTCTTTCAACTATCCCATTTGATTGAGGAGTGTACTTTGCCGAGAATTGATGCCTAATGCCAAAATCATCACATAGCTCTTCAATTCTTGTGTTCTTGAACTCACTCCCATTGTCACTTCTCACTTTCTTGATAGTTGTCTCAAACTCATTTTGACTTCTCTTGACAAAAGATTTGAATGTAGCAAATGTTTCACTTTTGTCACCAAGAAAGAATACCCATGTGTATCTAGTGAAGTCATCCACAATCACATAACCATATTTATTTCCACCAATGCTAGTGTATGTAGTTGGCCCAAATAAATCCATATGCAATAGCTCAAATGCTTTAGTAGTGCTCATTTCACTTTTCATAGGGTGAGTATTTCCAACTTGTTTGCCGGCTTGACAAGAGCTACAAAGTTTATCCTTCTCAAACACAACATCTCTCAAGCCCTTAACTAAGTCATATTTGATCAATCTATTTAGTTGCTTCATCCCAACATGACCAAGCCTTCTATGCCATAGCCAACCCATACTAGACTTAGTGATCAAGCATGTTGTCAATTGAGTTTCCTTTGCATCAAAATCAACTAAGTATAGGTTTCCATATCTAAATCCTTTGAATGCTAGGTTGGTTCCATCATTACTAGTGATCATCACATTATCAACACCAAAGTTGCAATTGAAACCAAGATCACATATTTGAGCTACCGATAGCAAGTTGAAGTTCAAGCTCTCTACTAGCAAGACATTTGAGATGCTCAAGTCATTGGATATTGCAATCTTACCAAGTCCCTTGACCTTGCCTTCACTATTGTCCCCAAATGTGATGCTATCCACTTTGAAGTCTTCTTCATTTGTGTTGATTGAGTTGAACATTCTAGAATCCCCGGTCATATGTTGAGTACACCCACTATCAAGCACCCAATGCCTTCCTCCGGCTTTGTAATTGACCTACAAGAAGATTCAATGCTTAGGTACCCAAATCTTGTTGGGTCCTCCAAGGTTAGTGACTAAGCTCTTAGGTACCCAAATGGCTTTCTTCTTTGAGCCCTCCTTAGGTGTACCAACAAACTTAGCTCTTACACTATTAACACCCTTGTAAAGCACATAACAAGAATCAAACTTAATTGATTTACCAAGGTTGGTTGGTTTGTTCTTGTTTAGGTTCTTTTTATAGCAATTATGCTCGGTATGCCCGGATTGCTTGCAATTTATGCAATAGCGTCCATTGCCCTTCACAAAACTAGTCTTGTGAGGAGCAAAGGCCGCCTTGCCCTTCTTGGGGGTATAGCCAATTCCTTCTTTCTCATGGGAAAATCTTTGGCTACCCAAGCACTTAAGCAAGCGGGCATCTCCACCATAGGCTTTGCCTAAGGCACAAGTGAGCTTATTCACCTCTTTCTTTAAGGTTTCATTTTCCACTATTAATGATGCATCACAAGTAAAACCATCTTTTATGTTTGAGTTAGATGCATCAGTGGAGCATGAACTAGATGAAGCATTGGGAGGTGCAATGACAATAGGTGTGTAAGATGTTTCATTGATTAAGTCACATGTTATACCTATGTCACATGTTTGAGCAAAGTCCTCAATCTTGGTTTGAGTGAGGAGAGAGGAGTGGGCTTCTTCAAGCCTAGTGTGAGCTTTATCAAGCTTCTCATGGGCTACCTCTAGCCTCTCATGAGTTAGCTTGAGCTCATCAAGAGATTGCTCAAGAAGGCTAACCTTCATGCGCAATTCCTTGCACTCCTTCCTCTTCTTCTCAAAGCAAACATGAGCTTGCTCAAACATGTCCATAAGTTCTTCATTAGTGTATTCATTTTCATTATCATCATCATCACTCTCATCATAGGAAGGTACCTTGGATGGCCTTGCCATCAAGCATGTGGATGGAGTGTCAAAGATAGAAGGCTTTTTGTTGATAGCAATACTTGCAAGTGCCTTCTTCTTCATCTTGTTGTGCTCTTCATCATCACTATCGGATGATGCATCACTATCCCATGTCACAACATAGGATCCACCTTTCTTTTTCTTGGTGAAAGAGAGCTTCTTCTCCTTCTTTTCCTTCTTGTCCTTCTTCTTCTTTGCTTCATCATCATTGTCACTATTTTGAGGACAATCGGCTATCATGTGATCTTCACTCTTGCACTTATAGCATCTTCTCACATAGCCCTTGTTCTTGTTGTTGTCCCTTCTCTTTCTTGCACCATAGCCTTTCTTCTTCTTGAATCTTCCAAACTTCCTTACTAGAAGTGCCATGGCCTCATCATCATCACTAGAATCTTCATCTTCACTATCACTTGATTCTAGCTTTGCCTTGCCCTTGCTCTTGCTCTTGGATGAAGAAGTGGCTTTGAATGCCAAGCTCTTCTTCTTCTCCTCTTCCTTCACCTCCTCAACATCACCACCATCATTGTATTGATCTTCGGTCATTACATCACCAAGGACTTCATTTGGGGTCACATTTTGCAATCCTCCTCTCATGATGATGGTCCTCAATGTCTTGAATCGCTTGGGCAAGCAACTCAAGAACCGGTGGGTGAAGTCTTCATCCTTCACTTTCTCTCCCAAACTCTTGAGATCATTTATGATGCATTGGAGTCTATAGAACATCTCCGGGATTGTTTCATCCTCTTTCATCTTGAAGCTTGTGAGCTTATCTTTGAGCATGTACAATTTGGCACTTTTTACCGTTGAAGTGCCCTCATATGTTTCTTCTAGTCTTGCCCATACTTCACTTGCCTTCTCAAGATCTTTGATTTGCTCAAACACTTTTGGATCAATGCCATTGTATATAGTGTTGAGCGCCATTGTGTTGCATTGCTTGCTTTCACGCTCTCTAGGGGTGGGGTCTTCTTCATTGACAATAACATAACCATCTTGTGTGACCTCCCACACCCTATCATTGATGGAGCCAAGGTACATCTTCATCTTTCTCTTCCAATAATCAAAAGATGACCCATCAAAGTACGGTGGTTTGCCCCCAACATGGTTGAACACAATTTGAGCCATATTTGCACCGTAGGTTGTTAAGCCTTTGAATCAAACGGTGTTTGGCTCCGATACCACTTGAAAGGTCCTAATTGGCTAGAGGGGGGGGGGTGAATAGCCTAATTTAAAATTCTACAAAGCACTAGGGCAATTTGTTAGATAATAACAAAGCGATAAATGCGGTTGCTCTAGCTCTATGTCAAATGCAAGCCACCTATTTTCAAGTCTAGTTAATTATGATCTCTAGGGCACACAAGGACTAAGTCACTTCTTTACTAAACTAGTGAGCTACACAAGAGAGCTAGCAAAACTAAACTAGCTATACTAGCAAAGCTACTACTATTATTAACAAAGGAAACAAGTTACTCTATAATAAGTATGAACAAAGGAATACAAGAGAGTGGTAGTGTGATTTTACCGAACCGGGCAAGTGAAGATAATTGATATCACAAAGGAATGCCAATCACCAAGGGACACAATATGAACACGAGATTTATCCCCGAGGTTCACGTGCTTGCCGGCACGCTACGTCCTCGTTGTGTCGACCAAGGCTTCGTGGTTCGGTGGCTAATCGGTATCACACACCGAGCTCTCCACAAGAGCGCCACAAGAACCTACCCCAAGCAATGGTAACTCAATGACACGCACAATTTACTAGGAGTTACCTTTGGCTCTTCGCCGGGGAGGTACAAGCCCCTCACAAAGTCGTTGGGATGGCCACGAACAATCACCAACTCGTGCCAATCCTCCTCCGCTGCCACCAAGCCGTCTAGGCACCGGCAAGTGCCAAGAGTAAAAAGAAATCCGCAGCAACAATCACCAAGATGCCTCTAGAATGCAAGAACACAATGCAAGCTCTTGGTTTCACTCGATCTCACTTGGATTCGCACTAACAATCAAGAGATCAGAGGGAGGGATTAGATCTTGCTCAAGAGGATGTTCAAGAGGTTAGAAAGTCAAGAGAGCAACCCCACTAGCCGGCCACGACCTATATATAGAGAGGGGAGGACGGCGGCTCGACCCCACCTTTCTGCGCTTGGTCGGTAGTACCGACACCTCCTGGGCGGTACTACCGGCTTGGTCAAACTAGCCGTTTACTCACAACCTGCTGGAAAAAGCGAAGCACCGACTCTTGGTCGGTACCTCCGAGGTCGGTAGTACCGGCCCTATGGCGGTACCACCGACAGGCTAAACTGGGGTCTGCACAGAGATTTCCCAGACAACTTTCTGACCTCGGTACTTCCGAGGGCGGTAGTACCGACATAATGGCGGTACTACCGCCAGGCCAAAACTGGCTGCTTCCAGAGAGTTCTGCGGAAAACAAGCTACTACCGACCTTGCATCGGTACCACCGCGGGCGGTAGTACCGAGGTAATGGCGGTACTACCGCTAGGCCATTTTCAAAACCTACAGAGAGCACTGCAAAACGCCCCATGGCCACGGTATCACCGACCATCCGGTCGGTACCACCGCCGGCGGTAGTACCGAGGTAATAGCGGTACCACCGCCAGGCCAAAAACCCTTCGGTACAGAGAGGTCTGCACGCTGCATCCTTGGGCGGTACCACCGACAACCCAGGGTCGGTACCACCGACAACACACAGAAAACTCCATTTTCATCTCTGAGTTGATCCAAAACTAATCCAACAACTTCTCCTTTGCAAATGTGCTAACACCAACAAGAGTACAACATCATGTGCATGTGTGTTAGCATTTTCAACACATTTTTCAAAGGATTTATCGCCTCATTTTAGATATGACATATGCAAATGCAACTAGAGGCAACTTGATAACCATATACAATGAATTTCTCCTCTTGATAGTACGGCTATCTACCCTAAATACACTCACACCCTCTATGGTGTCTTGAGTGCCAAAAACAAAAGAGCCTATTGGTTATACCTTTGCCTTGAGCTCTTTTATTTTCCTCTTTCTTCTTTTCTTCTAGTGAAGATATGGACCATCTTACGACCAATCACTTGATCATTGCATCACATGTCCATCATCATGCTTCACTTGAGCCATGGACCACCTTTTGCTAATCAAGCACTTATTGACAAAGGTTAGTCCAATGGGTTTCATCAATTATCCAAAACCAAACTTGGGCTTTCAGCGCCGCCTCCGCCCCCGCCCTGCGCGCCGCCTGCGCTCCCGCCCCGCGCCGCCGCTTCCGCCCCGCCCCGCGCGTCCGCCGCCGCCCCGCCCCGCGCCGCCGCCTCCGCCCCCGCCCCGCGCCGCCGCCTCCGCTCCCGCCCCGTGCGCCGCCGCCTCCGTCCCCGGCCGCCGAGCCGGCCGCCGCCATCGCCCCCGGTCGCCGGCACTGCTCTCCCTCCCCGCCGGCCGCGCCCCCGCCCCCTGCACGCCCGGTTGGAGAGGAGGAGAGGAGGGGGAGGAGGAGGAGGAGAGAAGGAAGAGGAGGAGGAGGAGGAGGAGGAGGAGGAGGAGGAGGAGAGGAAGAAGAGAGGAGGAGGAGGAGGAGGAGAGGAAGAGGAGGAGGAGGAGCCCTGCGCCACCCCATTCGGCCACGCGCCCCTGCCCCGTCCCGCTCCGTCGTCGTCGATCGCCCCGTGTCGTCACTTGTAAGTCGTCCTCGATCGCCCCGTCATCCTTGTACCTCTGCAACTTAGTTGTGGTAAGTAGTAGTAGTAAGTAGTAGTTGTTAGTAGTAGTCGTCCTCGATCACGGTGATATATGTGGATGCATGTGAATGTGAATGTGAATGTATGTGGCGATCGAGTATTATTTAGTAGTAGTGGTATGCTTGGTAATGTATGTTGATGTCGGCCATCGTGCCTTGACATATATGTGGATGTCGGCCATCGTGCCGTTGTTTCTTGCAGGTTTTGAAACCTCATCGTACAGGGGAGGTTCTGCCGAAATTTCTAATGGATACTATATTTTTTGTCTTTTCTGTAGGAGGAGGACCTGTCGGGGCCAAGCCGGAGATCCTCGGCGACCACGATCGTCTTCATCACCATCGCGGGGCTGCCTGCACCGCTTCGCCTCGCCACTGCACCGACTCGCCACTGCGCCGCTAGCCTGACTCCACCGGCACCCTAGGTATAAATAACGTCTCCTCCCAGAAAAGGGTCGTAGGTCATTGAACCCAGTTAGGCGTCTCCCGTCCGAAAGAGATACGGCTGGAGGTATGCAGGTCTCTGCATATCGATAACCGTATTTGTTTCGGATTGTCCACATTACTTGGACAGCCCGCAGATGCGTCGATGAGGCTAGTTCCCATGGTCTGTCCCGATTCGAGATGGAGTTTCTGCATCACCTCCCTGTTGTTCTCCGGATACACACTCTCCCTACAGGGACGTGTATCTTGAGAACATCGGGGAGGTGCTGCCGAAATTCTGTCTCGGCTCGGGGCAGACAATGGGAACTGGCCTCATCGACGCATCCGCGGGTGGGATTAGGACCTATCCTCACCTATTAGATGATAGTAGCATGGAAGTACTCAGAGGTAGATATGTAAGTACTCTGATGGATGATAGTAGGATGGATGACCGTCAGTGGATGTACTCGGGCCATAGAAGCAGAAGTGATTTCACCGATGAATGGTTGCGCAAGACAGATGCTTTCGTGAACAATGCATTTGGCGTGGCTCGGCGAGGAGAGATCAAAGTGTTATGCCCATGCAGCAGATGTGGGAACCGGAGAAGGCAACACAAGGAGAACATGGCTAAACATCTTGTGAATAATGGATTCACGCCGGACTACACCCGGTGGATCTACCATGGTGAAGCACATCGTTTGAGAGCGGAGGCAGTGCGACCACGTCTGGAGGACTTTGATGCTGATGCGGGGGTAGCCGACATGTTAGATGACTTCCAAGAAGCACAGTACGCTGAAGGACGTACGGAGGAGGAGATGGAGAAGACCGCAAAGGCGTTTTACGAGATGATGTCTTCGGCACAGAAACCCCATCACGATCGGACAACAGTTTCTCAACTGGATGCCATTGGTCGTGTGATGGGGTTCAAGTCCCAGTTCAACCTGAGTCGAGATGCGTTCGATGGTATGTTGGCCCTATTTGGTAGCATGCTTCCGGACGGCCACATATTGCCAAAGAGCCTGTACGAGTCACAGAAACTGCTTCGTGCACTGAAGATGTCGTATGAGCAGATACATGCTTGTCCAAATGGGTGCGTCCTCTTCAGGAAAGATCTCACGGATGCAGGTTACTGTCCGAAGTGTAAAGCATCGAGATACATGGAGGTAGACGATGGTGAAGGCCCGAAGAGGCAGCTTTCTATCCCCATGAAAGTCCTGCGTTACCTGCCGTTCACATCGAGGATCCAACGTCTCTACATGACCGAGGAATCCGCGAAACAGATGACATGGCACAAATAGGGTACCCGATACAATCCTGAGAAGTTGGTACATTCCGCCGATGGTGAAGCATGGGCCCACTTCGACCGCATCCATCATGACAAAGCTAGAGAGGCTCGTAATGTTCGTGTTGCATTTGCAACAGACGGTTTCAATCCCTATGGACTCATGGCTATCCCGTACACCTGTTGGCCCGTCTTCGTTATCCCCCTCAATCTCCCCCCCGGCGTCCTATTTCAACGTCATACTGTCTTCTTGTCGTTGATAATTCCTGGACACCCGGGGAATAACATGGGTGTGTACATGGAGCCTCTGATTGATGAATTGGAAACTGCTTGGAAGGAAGGGGTATTGACATACGACCGAGCTTCAAGGTCTAACTTCACAATGCACATCTGGTACCAGTACTCACTGCATGACTACCTGGCATATGGGATATTCTGTGCCTGGTGTGTCCATGGCAAGTTCTCATGCCCGGTTTGTAAGACAGCTACGAGATTTATCTGGTTGAAGAAGGGTGGCAAGTATTCGGTGTTCGACCAACATCGACAATTCCTACCTCTTGACCATCCTTTCAGACGGGACACCAAGAACTTTACCAAAGGTGTCGTGGTGACAGATCCTCCACCTCGGATGTTGACCGGTGCCGAGGTTCATGCTCAGATAGATGCTCTCCAGTTCAACGAAACAGACGGTCGTTTTGCGGGGTATGGTCAGGAGCATATGTGGACTCATAAGTCAAGCTTGGAAAGACTCCCTTATTATGACGATCTTCTTCTGCCACATAACATTGATGTAATGCACACTGAAAAGAACATCGCTGAGTCGCTTTGGGGAACACTCATGGACACTGAAAAGTCCAAGGACAACCCTAAGGCTAGACTAGACCTGGCACTGTTGTGCGATAGACCAAAGCAAGAGATGCTGCCTCCTCAGCCCGGCAGGAGATGGACACAGCCCAAGGTCGATTTCGTCTTGGGCAGGCCACAAAGGAAAGAAATACTTCAGTGGATCCAGACATTGACATTCCCTGATGGATATGCAGCGAATCTAACGAGAGGAGTCAACTTATCTACTCTGCGAGTCCTAGGGATGAAGAGTCATGACTTCCAAGTATGGATCGAACGACTTCTTCCGGCGATGGTTCGAGGCTATGTTCCTGAGCCTATGTGGGTTGTCCTGGCAGAGTTGAGCTATTTCTTCCGCCAGCTATGTGCCAAGGAGATATCTCGGTCCGTCATTGATGACTTGGAGAAAGCTGCACCTGTGTTGCTCTGTAAGCTGGAGAAAATCTTTCCACCAGGCTTCTTCACTCCGATGCTTCATTTGATCGTACGCCTCCCAAACGAGGTTCGAATGGGAGGGCCTGTGCAATGGCGTTGGTGCTTTCCAGTCGAGAGAAATATGAAGACTCTTCGCAAGAAATGTAGAAACAAAGCCAAAATTGAGGCTTCCATTGCAGAGGCATCCATTCTGGAGGAGGTGTCCAACTTCACTGAAGAATACTACTCCGAGAACCTTCCTAGCGTGCATAATCCACCCCCTCGTTACAATGCTGGAGAAAATGAATCGAGTCTTAGCCTTTTTCGAGGCCAACACGGCACGACAAGTGGATCCACAGTTAAGCAGTTGAACTATGAAGAGTGGCGAAAGATCATGCTATACGTGCTTACCAACCTTGATGAGCTGGACCCGTACATGGGGTAAGTTGTTATCTATCTTCATCCAATTCATCGTCACTTTCCAACACCATTCTTTTTGTTTCGTACAGTGAATTTCTTCATTTGTTCTTCAATGGACCAAGGCCTCTTTCTGATGCGGCAGCTGAAACCCTAATTGCAAATGGTGCGGGGCAAGGGAGGCCTGATTTCATTTCTTGGTTCCGACAAAAGGTACCGTCCTACCAAGGTCGTACTTAGTCTGACGTTCCAACTTGCTCTTACGTTCTGACCGTATAACGATATATCTTGCGTCGCCTTGCAGGCTCAAACCGATGCGTCTATGAGTCAAGAGCTGAGACAGGTTGCAAAAGGCTTTGACCGTAGGGTCAAGTCATTTAACGGTTACGACGTGAATGGATTTCGCTTCCACACATCAAGCTACGAGCAGAGTTGGCCCAATCGAAAAACCACAAATAGCGGTGTTTGTACTCCAGGCAATGACAACCGTGACTACTATGGAAGAATTGAAGAAATATACGAACTTTCATTTCACGGTGAAAAGCCTTTGAATCCTGTCATGTTCAAATGCCATTGGTTCGATCCTGAAAGAACGAGGCTAACACCTAATCTTGGGCTAGCCGAAATTCAACAGGATTATGTCTATCCAGGCTCTGATGTGTATATTGTGGCTCAACAGGCCACGCAGGTTTATTACACGCCATACGCGTGCAAAAGCAAAGAGCATCTGTTGGGTTGGTATATTGTGCACAAGATATCACCACATGCTAAACTACCTCTCCCCAATGATGAGGATTATAACTTCAACACAAACACGTATGACGGTGAGTTCTTTCAAGAATCTAGGTTGCAAGGGACGTTCACGATAGACTTAACCGAAGCGATGGAAATGGAAGTAGAGAATGATGATGAGGACGCTAGGGATGAGGTGGTAAATGCGAAGGACATAGAAATGCTAGAACGATTCCATTTAGGCCAAGCAAATGAAGACGACGACCTGTCTTCGGATACTGAGGAGTACTTAGACATGGTTGACAGTGATGAGGAGACTCATGCTCCGGCTAATCTGGATGATCCAGATTATTTCTAATACATGTAATATTATGTTATATTTTTAGGATCTATTGTTTTATTTATATTGCATATATTTGGTTATGTTATTTCTAATACAACATTGTTTGTTCTTTTTAAATGCAGGAGGTCGAGGCAAGATGCCGGGAGGACGTCAGCGGCGGTTGAGTTGGTTGTACCGCAGCTCGCAGGCCGACGGGCCCTCGACGAGGAGTGGCCGCCGCCGGAGGGAGCCATCTCCACAGGAGGAGGAGGAGGAGGAGGAGGAGGAGGTCGAGGAGGAGGTGCCGGCCACGCCCGAGGCCCAGCGGCAGGAGGGGGCACCATTGGCCGAGGAGGCAGAGGAGGAGGACGAGCAGGAGGAGGACGAGGCGGACGGGTGTTCGGGTGCCTCAGGGGTGTCCACGCCCTACTTGAGAGGTCCCGCCAGCCTCCCGGCATTGCCGCCACGTGCCCGACGCCCAGTGATCACGCCCATCGGACAGAAGTACATGTTCTAACTACCTGTTCGTACGATGAGACTCAAAATAGAAATAGAAGCTAATAATCTTTTTTAATCACTTGTGCAGGTCATGGGACTTTGTGGGGCCTGAAGGCCGCAAACCCAACGGCATCCTGGGTCTCCTGTGCCGCGAGCACTACCCTGGCATAGTACAGTATGCCGGGAGGCACGAGCCGGCCTACACCTTTGACCACTACAGCGTCGCCCCAGACCCAGACTTCCCCAACAAGGCGGCGTGGGTTAGAGCAGAGCTGTGGGTAAGTCTTCGTCAAACAATATCAAATTCATCATATTTTTTCTTTAATTATTGTCTCGCCTCATATTGTGTCTGTATGCAGAACTACTTCAAGTGCGAGCCGGGGAAGGAGGCAGTGGCGGAGGTGACGGCTACCCGGGCTTGTAGGAAGCTCGTCACCGACATGATCTACGAGGCGAGACTGCAGGCCATCATTACCTACAACGCCACGGTCTTGGCCACGAGGGTGACGAAGGCCCAGGCGAGAGGCATGACGTTGGGCCGGGCGCAGTTCTTGCAGGTAAGTGATTTCTTTTGAGATTAAGCTTTTGGTACTTTAGGTCTGACGCTTAGACGTGAAATACTTGATGATGTGCAGATGATCCCCCAATGGTGCCAGTCGTTTCCCGAGTGCTGGGAGATGATCGTGGACCGGTGGTTATCCGAAGAGTGGGCGGCCCACCACGCCAAGGCCCGGGAGGCGCGTCTGCAGATGCCAGGTGTACCACACCACCAGGGCAACCGCAACCTCGCCGAGTACGCACAAGCTTGGGTACGTGAAAGACTTTATCAATTCCTCGATCAAATGTTGCCTGATTGCTAATCATCTTGTTGTCTTCCTCGCAGTCGGAGGCACACGGTGGCCAGCCTTACGGCACGGTGGCGGCATACGCCATGTCTCACAAGGGCAAGGCCACGGCAGCGGAGACCTCCTACAACCCCGACGATCCTGCCGACGCGTACACCAACTCCAGCGTCCACTCCCGCCTCACTGACTACTCAGAGGCGGCAAGGGCGGTCCATGGGGACGACTTTGATCCCGCCACCGCAGACCTGGACGGGAGCATCGTCATGAGGATTGGAGGAGGGAAGAAGCACGAGCGGTTCTGGCTTGGCGACGGCGTCATCGACACGGCCTCCACTCCCACTCTGTCCCAGCTCTGAGCACAGAGCATGAGCGGGAGCGTCCCCATACGCCCACGCCCGTCGCCTGCGCAGTCGCGGGTCGCTGAGCTCGAGGTTATTTCTATTTAACTCATCGTACATTGATCTTTAAATATTTGCATTGTTCTAACATTCACTTTGTATTATCGCAGGCCCGCCTGGAAAGAGAAAGGTAGGAGTGCCAGGTGTCTGAGACCCAGATGCGATCACAGATGTCGGCCCAGATGGAGGCTCAAGCTAAGCAGATGGCGAAGCTCATCGCCTTCATGGCCTCCCAGGGCATGGCCGTGCCTCAGACGCTCATGGCTCCTCCATCGCCGCCTCTGGACCCCGGAGCTGCTCCTGTGAGTATCAATACTTCAGTGTTTCATTTATGTCATTTCCTTGTCTGACATGACCTTTTGCAGCCTCCTCCGTCAGAAGGTTCGAACAACCGCCACGCTCCTGGATGGAACCCAACCGGGGGTCAAGCAGGCGGCAGTTCTCAGGGGTGGCCCGGTTGGCCGGGGGTGTAGTAGATCTCCTCGTGTGTCACTGAAGTCTCATGTTGTTGAACTATGTGATGTGAACTATGTGATTTGAGGACATATATGATATTGAACTATGTGATGTGATATATATATGTTCTGTGACGTGAAATGTGATATATATGTGATATGTGATGAATGTGATATATATCTGTGTGATAGTGTCAGAGAAAAGGAAAAACAGAACTGGAAAACAAAAAATCAAAATTTACCCAGCTTTGCCGAGGGTTGCTCTCGGCAAAGAGGCCCTTTGCCGAGGGTTTTGGCTATAGCCCTCGGCAAAGCTGGGGAGACAGAACGTAATTTCCACAGCTTTGCCGAGGGCTTTGGTCATAGCCCTCGGCAAAGTCCGAGGTTTGCCGAGCGCCGGCTAAGCTAGCCCTCGGCGAAGAGGGCCCAAAATTTTTTTTCAAAATTTCTTTGCCGAGAGCCGACCCTGCATAACCCTCGGCACAGAAAAACAATAATAAAAAAATTTATCCCTTTGCCGAGAGCCGGACTCTCGGCAAATGTAACGCCTTTGCCGAGAGTCGATTTAGCCCTCGGCAAACCTACCGTCAATAGGGACCGCCGTTAACGGCCACTTTTCTTTGTCGAGAGCCGGTCGGGACCCTCGGTAAAAGGTTTGCCGAGAGCCCGATAAATGGCCCTCGGCAAAGGTTCCTTTGCCGTGAGGATTTTTGCCGAGAACTCTTTACCGAGAGCTGCCCTCGGCATAGGCTTCGCCGAGGGCCAGATGGCCTTTGCCGAGTGCTAGAGGCACTCGGCAAAGCACGCGTTTCCAGTAGTGAAGTGCAGCACTAGATCGTCGTGATGCTGCGCGATGAGGCTGGCCTCTTGAGGCAGTGATGGGACTGTCAGCGGTGCGGGCGCGTGGTCACTGTCCTAGGGCGTTTGGGGCGGCTCGATAATGCATCAGAGGCTGGAGCTGCTGGTGCAGGGATGCGGCGTCGCTGTTGCGCCGGCGGCGGTATGGGGCGAGGTAGGTCATGCTGTTTGCAGTAGCGAAGATTAGGGAGGTGGGAGGTATGGAGTTGTGCGATTGGAGAAAACAGAAAAGGAACCACGAGTCTTTGTAAGCCGGGAGAGTTGACGAGATCCACAATTAGGGGGCACTTTTCATGCTATTTTACATGGTTCCCTCTAGCTTGTGTCTATGAAAGGTGGTGAAAGGATCAAGATGCCCAAGAGGGGGGTGAATTGGGCTTTTCTAAAACTTCTTGCAAGAATTAAAACCTATCAAGCCCAATTAACCCCCTAGTGCCTAGAAGTGTGTGAACAAGAATCAACCGCACAGAAAGACTATTGCTACACCATTTCTACTCTAGCATGGCAATTCAATTCATGAAAGAACAACAAGTAAATGCGGAATTGAATTGCTCAAAAGTAAATGCGAAGTAAAGAGAGTAGAGATGACACGACGATCTTTTTGTCGAGGTATCGAGGTGTCGGCACACCCCCCTAGTCCTCGTTGGAGCACCCGCGCAAGGGTATCGCTCCCCCTTGATCCGCGCAAGGATCAAGTGCTCACTACGAGCTGATTCTTCGCCACTCCGGCCCGGTGAATCGCTCGCTACCGGTCACAACATGGCTTGGGTCATCCACAAAGCCTCCGGATGATCACCAAGCACTCCGATCACCACCAAGCCGTCTAGGTGATGCCGATCACCAAGAGTAACAAGCTAGAACTCTCACTTGACCAAGACAAGGCCAAAGAGATGGATGGATGCACACTTGCTACTCAATTCTCACTAGGAGGTGTCTAATTCTCACAATTAGCAAATCACTCAACCTCACTAGGGCTCTTGCTCTTTCTCACACTCACAAGGTCTCTCAGCAGATGGAAATGGCAAGAACACTCAAATGGATGGAGGGAAGGAAGTATATATACCCCCCAACCCGGCCATCCAAAAACAGCACAAGACAGGTATTTTTCGGGGGCATCGGACGCGCCGATGCTAGGCATCGGACGCTCCGATGACCCCGTCCAACGGTCTACTATACCTTCTTGTCAGACATGTTTATGGAGCATCGGACGCTGGGGAGCGTCTGATGCCCCTGCATCGGACGCGTCCGATGCCGAAAAGACCTCTCTGGAACCTCTTTGCATGGCCATCGGACGCTGGCCCTCAACGTCCGATGCCAGCGTTCGATGCCTTTCACAATTCACAGCCAAGTGAACAGTGACACCGGATCATCCGATGTGGCACCATCGGAGTCTCCGATGGGCATCGGAGCCTCCGATGCCCACTCAACAAGCATCCGATGCCCGTACCAAGGGCAAGATCAACTCGGATCGCGACGCGATCTTAACGACTTTTGTTCCTCTCGACATAAGGCATCTCTCTGAGCTACCTAGGGCTATGAAATAACAAGTGTCAACCACACCTACCTCAATAGACTCATCTAGGTCAAGCTACTGATTCACACCCCTCTTTATAGTACGGCCAAAGGAAAAACAAAGACCTAAGACTACCTAAGTGTCCTCCAACACTATGCGACACTTAGCCTAGCCTACCACCGTCTTCGTCGTCCGTCCTTTGAAAACCGAAATGATTTCCATCGCCAAGGGACATGAACTCCATACGCCCGTATCGTCGCCATTACCGTGACCTAACTCATCCCTGTTTCTGCAAAACACATGTTAGTCACAGTAATCTTGTGTTTCATCCAATCACCGAAACCCACTAGGGGCCAAGATGCGTTCAATCTCCCCCTTTTTGGTGATTGATGACAACACGAGATCGAGTATAGAGAAGAGAGGTTTTTAAATTATGACATGTATGAACTTGCAATAAAAAAGAGAAAATGATTAGGGCAAGTTCATACATATCATGCCAACATCCTGCACTCAACAAGTTAGAGTGAATAGCAAGTGCAAGAGTAAAGAGCTCAAATACATAACAAATGAGAATTAAGCACAAGTAATCGAGTAAGACAAAATGACATGTCATATATAATATATCATAGTGAGCACACACATGTCATATGATCCATAGCATAAGTATATAACATAAACATGCACAAAATATGCGATAAGTAAAGAGCGTTTGTGAACAAAACACAACATCATAAGACGCAAAACCCTCTCTCACATCGCTCCCCCTATCGCTATACTCGGCCACTCTCCCCCTTTGGCATCAAGCGCCAAACTACGCGTCGGAGGGCGGAGGTGGTGCAGATGAGTCAGGAGCCATCTCTGGAGTGCGCTGAGAGAACTCAAACTGCTGTAAGTACTCCTCTAAGTCGGAAGAAGTGGTGCCAGTAGCCTGCTGTCCCTCGGAAACTAGAAGCTGCTGCGAAGCGGTCGGGGTCTGCTCTGGCACTAGCGGCTCTGCCTGCTCTGACTCTGGCACTGACTCTGTCGCAGTCACGGTAGTAGTGTCAAGCTGAGTAGTGGAGTGCGGAAGCTCATGTATCGGAGGTAACTCAGCCTGCACGGTCGTCGTGGTGTCGGACTGGACGGGCTCCGTCTGCTCTGAGGACGCTACTGAGCTCGGAAGAGTCTCGGTAGTAGAAGTGACTGGAGCTGTAGACGTCTGGACTGGGTCCTGCAGATCTGGCGTGGGGAACCCTGTGAGCTCGCTGAAGGTGGCCGACAGATCTCGAGTCACAGAGGTCGTCGTAGCGTAGAGCGACTCTGTCGGCCTGGGAGTGAACCCTGTCCGTAGCGGACTGAAGAGCGGGGCCCCGCCTGGAGTAGTAAAACTCGTGAACTGCAAGGAGCTGGGGCCCGGAGGCTGCTGCTGCTGACCAAACTGCGGTGGCTGACCAAACGGCTGAGGAGGGACGGGTGGCTACCACTGGAGCTGCTGCTGAGGTGGTGGCTGCTGCCACTGCCACTGGGGAGGACCGCTGGCCAGTCTCTCCATGAAACTCAAGGTCTGCTGCTGGAGGGCCATCATCTGACGCTGCAGGGCGTCTGAACGCTCCTGAGCCTGCTGCTGTGCAAGTGCCTGCTGCTGGGCCAATCGCTGTTGCTCCTGTGCAAGCCTCTGGACGTCCTGAGTGACAGTCCTATGCTGCTTCCGATGCAGCATTTCGGGCAGTTCTAAAGATCTCCGTTGCGGCTCCCTCTCTCAACTAAGTTCCAACTCAAATAAGAGGCAAATAAACACCAGTTGGAACCTAGTATGAGCATCCTCTCATAAACCCTCTATTTTATAAATATTTTGCCATAGACTACATATCATTTTTAGGTAAAATAGGCGATAAATCCTGAGGATACAACATGTGGCCACCAAAACTAGGGGTCTCAACCATTAGGAGCCTCAAATGCTCCCCCTAGCGGTGGACGAACACAGTGGTTGCTCAAAACATAACCGAAAAGAAACGACAAAGCAACAAACATGCATATGCAATGCAATACGGAATTTGAATCTAGGTTGCTTGTCAAGTCTGCTCATGGGTAAGCTTCTTCACACGCTTTTTAGGGCGGTTATCTTAACCACGTCTGACAAGCCTATGTGCATAGCATAATTTAAACATGGCATATATTACAATGTAATGCAAAGACAACCCTCTTTCACCTTTTGACAAAGTTACTTAGATCAAGCACATTAAGCTCACTTCGCAATCTACAAAGGGTGTTCTCATCTAGGGATTTTGTGAAGATATCCGCCAATTGATCTTCGGTTCTAACTCCCTCTAAGGATATATCTTTCTTTGAAACATGATCTCTAAGGAAGTGATGGCGAATATCTATGTGCTTTGTGCGAGAGTGTTGGACCGGGTTGTTAGCAAGCTTAACCGCGCTCTCATTGTCACACAACAAAGGTACCCTTTCTAGAACTACACCATAGTCTAAAAGGGTTTGCTTCATGTAAAGGATTTGTGCACAACAAGCACCCGCGGCTATGTATTCCGCCTCGGCGGTGGACAAGGCCACACTATTTTGCTTCTTCGAACTCCATGACACTAGTGATCTCCCAAGCAAATGGCACCCTCCGGATGTGCTTTTTCTATCAATTTTGCAACCCACGTAATCCGAATCGGAATACCCAACGAGTTGGAAGTTAGCTCCTTTGGGATACCAAAGGCCAATGCTTGGGGTGTGCTTTAGGTACCTAAGGATTCTCTTCACCGCTATGAGATGTGATTCCCTAGGATCGGCTTGAAAACGAGCACACATGCACACACTAAACATGATGTCGGGCCTAGATGCGGTCAAATATAACAAACTACCAATCATAGAACGGTAGAGAGTTTGATCAACCGGGTTACCTCCCACATCTAGGTCGAGGTGTCCGTTGGTTGGCATTGGAGTCTTGATAGGCTTGCAATCATCCATGTTGAAGCGCTTGAGGAGGTCTTTTGTGTACTTCTCTTGAGATATAAAAGCCCCCTCCTTCAATTGCTTGACTTGAAAGCCTAGGAAGAATGTGAGCTCGCCAATCATAGACATCTCGAACTCCTTCGACATCAAGTCACCAAATTCATTGCAATAGGCTTCATTTGTTGACCCGAAGATGATATCATTGACGTAGACTTGACAAATGAAGATCTCTCCATCAAGCTTCTTGGTGAATAGTGTGGTGTCAACCTTCCCAATGGTGAAGCCCTTCTCAATGAGGAAGTCCCGGAGGCGCTCGTACCACGCTCTAGGGGCTTGCTTGAGCCCATATAGCGCCTTGGACAACCTATAAACATGATTAGGATATCTAGGGTCTTCAAACCTAGGAGGTTGATCAACATAGACTAGTTCATTTATGAAGCCATTTAAAAATGCACTTTTCACATCCATTTGATATAATTTAATGTCATGATGTGATGCATATGCAAGGAGGATACGAATGGCTTCGAGTCTTGCAACCGGTACAAAGGTCTCTCCAAAATCCAAGCCTTCAACTTGAGAGAACCCCTTTGCCGCTAGCCTTGCCTTGTTTCTAACAACCTTGCCTTGATCATCTTGCTTGTTCCTAAACACCCATTTTGTTCCAATGACTCTTGCGCCTTTTGGTCGCTCTTCAAGTGTCCAAACTTGGTTGCGGGTGAAGTTGTTTAATTCTTCATGCATGGCATTCACCCAATCCGGATCACCTAGAGCTTCATCTACAATGGTAGGCTCAACAAGAGAAACAAAGGAGTGATGTTCCATAAATAAAGCAAGTTTTTGAGAGCGAGTCATTACACCCCTTGTCGGACTCCCTATGATGAGATCTTGAGGATGAGCTTGTAGTAGAGGAGTAGTCCTTCGATCAACCACTTGAGGGGCCGCTTGTGGAGCACCAACATCTTGAGCTTGTACCACCATTTGATCATGAGAGACATGAGTATCTTCATTTGGATCCCTTCCATATTTGTCATCATCAAGTGGTACATTGGATGAGGATGGCTTGTCAATGACTTGCACATCATCATCATCATCTTTAGGCTTGATGGCTCCAACCGGCATGTTCTTCATTGCTTCCCTCAATGGTTCATCACCTACATCATCAAGATTCTCATGCTCTCCTTGAGAGCCATTAGATTCATCGAATTCCACATCATATGTTTCTTCTACCATCCCGGTGGCATGGTTGAATACTCGATATGCTTTGGACTTCAATGAGTAACCAACAAGAAAACCAATATCACATCGGCGTTGAAACTTCCCTAGGTGTTGGCACTTCTTGTAGATGTAGCATTTGCACCCAAACACTCTAAAGAATGATATATCCGGCTTCTTGTTGTTGAGTAGCTCATAGGGGGTCTTGCCAAGTAGACGATGGGGGAACAATCGGTTTGATGCATAGCAAGCGGTGTTGATTGCTTCCGCCCAAAATCTCTCCGGTGTAGAGTACTCGTCTAGCATTGTCCTTGCTAGGGTGATTAGAGTCCGGTTCTTCCTCTCAACTACCCCATTTTGTTGTGGTGTGTAGGTTGCGGACACTTCATGCTTGATCCCAACTTCATCACAATATTCCTCAATATGGGTGTTGTCAAACTCCTTTCCGTTGTCACTTCTAATCTTTTTGATCTTCACATCAAATTCATTTTGAGCTCTCTTGGCAAACTTCTTGAAGGAAGGGGTTGCTTCGGATTTATCATGAAGAAAGAATACCCAAGTGTATCTAGAGTAGTCATCAACAATCACTAGGCAATAGAGATTTCCTCCCAAGCTTGCATATGTTGTTGGTCCAAATAGATCCATATGAAGAAGCTCCAACTCTCTTGATGTTGATACAAAGGCTTTGGTTGGATGAGTGTTTGCAACTTGCTTGCCGGCTTGACATGCACTACACAACTTGTCCTTCTCAAATTTGACATCTTTCAAGCCCCTAACCAAATCCTTCTTGTAGATGTAGCATTTGCACCCAAACACTCTAAAGAATGATACATCCGGCTTCTTGTTGTTGAGTAGCTCATAGGGGGTCTTGCCAAGGAGACGATGGGGGAACAAACAGTTTGATGCATAGCAAGCGGTGTTGATTGCTTCCGCCCAAAATCTTTCTGGTGTAGTGTACTCATCTAACATAGTCCTTGCTAGGGTGATTAGTGTTCGGTTCTTCCTCTCAACTACCCCATTTTGTTGTGGTGTGTAGGTTGCGGAGACTTCGTGCTTGATCCCAACTTCATCACAATATTGCTCATTGTGGGTGTTGTCCAACTCTCTTCCATTGTCACTTCTTATCTTCTTGATCTTCAAGTCAAACTCATTTTGGGCTCTCTTGGCAAACTTCTTGAATGAAGGGGTTGCTTCGGATTTGTCATGAAGAAAGAATACCCAAGTGTATCTAGAGTAGACATCAACAATCACTAGGCAATAGAGATTTCCACCCAAGCTAGCATATGTTGTTGGTCCAAATAGATCCATGTGGAGTAGCTCTAACTCTGTTGATGTTGATACAAAAGCTTTGGTTGGATGAGTGTTTGCAACTTGCTTGCCGGCTTGACATGCACTACACAATTTGTCCTTCTCAAATTTGACATCTTTCAAGCCCCTAACTGTTGTTTCGGGGATCGAGATCCCGAAACAGCGGGTCGCCGCACGAGCGAAAGCACGAAGCGAAAGCGGAAAACGTTCGGTGGAGTGGGGAAGTGGTAGTGGTGAACAGTGTTCTCCTCCTCCTCTCCCCTGGGAGGTTGGGAGCTTTTTATATTAATCCGGATCAAATTGAAAGTACAAGAATACCCTTCCATCCACTCTGCTACAATTACAATGATGCCCCTGCTCAACTACTCCATGGTTGCACGCCACCTTTTCCGGCGCGAGGGGCATCGTCGTAACTTCGCCATCTGGTGGGCCCAGCGTCCCCCGGCTCCTTTTCCCGGCCTGTGGGCCCGCTCCCTTTGACCCAGGCTTCCGTCGAGCTGCGAAAACCTAAGAAAAACCAAAGTCATGAAAGACGAAAACTCACCGGAAGCATTGGGCTCCTTTCGCGCGAATGCTCCATTTCGCACGAAAACTCCGTCCTGCTCCGGCCATGCGGACCGGAGGCAAACGCCTGCTTCCGCGCGAATGCTCCTTTTCGCACGAAAGCTCCGCCTTTCCCTGGTCCGCGAGCCGAAACGCGTGCTTCCGCGCGAATGCCTCCTTTCGCACGAAAGCTCCGTCCTGCTCCGGCCATGCGGACCGGAGGCAAACGCCTGCTTCCGCGCGAATGCTCCTTTTCGCACGAAAGCTCCGCCTTTCCCTGGTCCGCGAGCCGAAACGCGTGCTTCCGCACGAATGCCTCCTTTCGCACGAAAGCTCCGCCTCCCTACTCCAGTTGTGCGGACCGGAGGCGAATGCCTGCTTCCGCGCGAATGCTTCCTTCCGCACGAAAGCTCCGCCTCCCCTCGGTCCGCGAGCCGAAACGCGTGCTTCCGCGCGAATGCCTCCTTTCGCACGAAAGCTCCGCCTCCCTACTCCAGTTGTGCGGACCGGAGGCGAATGCCTGCTTCCACGCGAATGCGACCTTTCGCACGAAAGCATCATCATCTTTCGGTAAAATGCGGGACGGAGGCGCCTGCGGTCTGGGCGCCGCCCCAACAATAGCCCCTCACGGTTGAATCTGCAGCTCGTGAAGTTCGACCGTGTCCTTTCGCTAGGCGCCTACGCCCGCCCAAAAGAAACCTTCGCTTCGTCCCGAAGCTGGTTTTTTTTTCGATACGGCGGTGTGTATTTTTTTTTTTTACTATTATTGTTATTTAAACTTTTGCTTAAGTCACGTCGCAAACGCCTTTTCGTGTTCCTCAAAAACTGTGTGTCATGATGCAAAACCTCTGCGACGCTTCGAATCTTGTGGCCGGGCGCCTCTTCGTCTCCCTCGGAAATCGTGCCCAGTTTTTGCGCATATAAAAGCCGAGGCTTCGGCTGGGGGAGGTATGTTCACTGAACGCCTCCCTTCACCCGTCGCCTCATTCGTGAAGCCCTTTCGCTATTCGGTTGACGCCATTCGCTCTTGTTGGCGATAGCTACTTGTTGTTTGACTTTCTTCATTCGCCTGGCGTCAGTTTGTGGTACGCGTCACTCCCCTTGTCTCTGTTTCCTTTAGACTTAAGTTTTGCGAATTTGGTTGTTTGAGGTTGCTTAATTTCGCTTATTTTCGTATCTATTTTCGCGTTTTTTCTGTTGTTTTTCCTCTTTCGCTTGCCTTGTGTGTTTATTTTATCTTTCGCGCCAATGCTAGATGGCGTCTTCCAGCTCGACGTCGACCTCGAGCTCTACTAGCGAAAGTTCCGATGCCACCGGGTCGTCCCATCGCGAGCCTAGCGTGGAAGTGTCCATCGGATCGGGGGTTGCTCCACGAGTTCCAGAGCACAGCGGGAGCGTGTCGAATGATGGGGACTCCGGTTTGATTTCGGTCCCGACGGATTGTTCTTTTTACCTTGGCTTATCGCGAATGACGGCTGCATGCTTGCAAACGATGGCTGAAGAAGGGCCTTTAAGGATTGATCATCTTGCGAGTTGCCGTGTCCCTGGAGACGAGGAGGTTCCTATTCCTCGGCCGAACGAGGCCGTTGTCTTTCGCGACTACTTTGTAGCTGGCCTTGATTTTCCCCTCGAAGAATTCGTCTCGGATGTTTTGTTGGGGTTTGAGATACAACTTCATCAGCTGACGCCGAACGCAATTGCCAGACTGAGTATTTTCGCGCATGCTATGAAGATGTTGGGCTGCACCCCGCGGGCGGATGTCTTCGTGCGATTTTATGACATTCACCGTCGTCCGACGAAAGTTAACGACCCGCTTCTAGGGAGCAGATTGCCCAGCGAGATTGGCTGCATCAATTTCGTTCCGCGGAAAACACGAGGGACTGTTTCAATTTCGCTTACATATCGGAACAAGTGGCCGGACTGGAATCGCTTCTGGTTCTACTATCGCGTTTGCTCGGCCGAAACCGCTGCTATTGAGTTAGATAGGGGAGAAAAGAAGGGATCTCCACTTGTGTCTGTTTTGGAGAGGTGCCCTGGAAAGCATCTTCCGCCAGTTGTGCTGAGCGACCCGCATGCCATTCGCTGTGGGGATGCATTCGCGCTTACTGCACGTTTTCAAATCAGCCGGGATTTAGTGGAGGAGTGGATTGCCATCGGGATGAATCCGCTCTGCAGTGCCACATCTTTCGAAGGTTTCGTTGAAAGAGAAGGGTATTGGGGGCCCACGTTGCTGCTGGAAAGACCCGCGGATTACCATGATGACGGCGAATATGTCAAACATATCGAAAAGGAGACCAGAAAGATTTGTGGGCCGTACTTACGCAAGGAGAGCGAGTTTCAACTCGGCAATCTCGGCCGTAATCGGCGTCTAAACCGAGCTTTCGATGCGATGGGCGTTGAATATGCCGAAAGACCGTTGGTTGACGAAAGCAAAGACGAGGCCGAAAGCTTTAAAGGTGAAGGAAAAAAGATGGCTCGCCGTGGCGGTCGGAGTGGTGTGATCTCCCGGCGAAGGGTTGCTGAAGCTGGGGACATCCGCATTGGGCGGTTGACTGCCAAACCTTTGCTTGCAAGCCGAGGGGGGGCATTGGAGTCGGCCCCCGACGTTGATCCTTTCGATCATTCGAGGGTGGTTAGTTTCTGCCTTTTTCTAATTCTGTTTGCTTTGGCCGTTGTTTTCGTTTTTCCTTTTATGGCTTTCTTTACTATTATTTATGTGGTAAAGACGTTTTTTTTTTTTTTTTGACTTGTCCTTGTCTTGCTGTTTCGCTGCTTTGCTTTTGCAGAGCACCAGCTTCGCTGCTGAGATGGCACCGCCGAAACCGCAGGCGCGCCTTTCGACATCGGCTTTCGACGACGAGGTGTCGGTGGCTGACCTTCCGACCTTTGCAAAACCTGGTTCGCGAAAGGCCCTCGCGGATACCGATCGGCCGGTGAAGAGAGCGAAAGCGCCTCGTGCTGAGCCCGCGTCTCGGAAACCCGCCGAAACTACTGCTCGCGTCTCCACCGGAGGGGCAGCCCCACGCGATAGGAGGGGCGGATCCGAGGGGGTGGCGGCTCCTGCTGTGGATAAAGGTAAGCTACACCTTTCGCCGAGACACATTCGTCTATCACAGGAGATGGTGGAAGGTCAGCTTCTTGGCTACGGGCGATTGATTATCGATGGAGTGCCGTCGGACTACAGGAATCCTTGTTTTTACACTGGGTTGAGCTCGTCGGGCGAGACTGACGAAGCAAGAGAAGAATCTTATCGGATTGCACGTTCTTTGGGTGCAGCTTCCGAAGCTCAGCTTGCGTGTCGGATAGACTTCCGCCGCGCGGGAATCCTCCCCGGCGCAAGCGATGACGCCAGCAATCTTGTGGAGTTTTCGCACAAGGCTTTCGCTGCGCCGGAGGTCGAAAGGGACCTGCTCAAGGTCGACAGCGTAAAGCTTGATGACGCGCTGTCGTTTCACTTAGCTAGCGTGAGTTGCTCAGATTGCCTTTTTGTCGCGTGATTGTTGTTCGCTTTTCCGCAACTGGTGTATGGGTCTTTTGTAGTGTACTGACTTTCGACGTTTGATTTAATGCTATTCGCAGGCTGCCATTCTCGCCCGCAGCCGTCACAATCAGAATGACCTCTATGTTCGCAAGATCGAGCGTGAGAAGGAGGACCTCGACATTTTGGCGAAGAAGCTTACAACCGACCTGGAGGTTCAGGCGAAGAAAGCCGAGGACGAGCGCGCCTCGCGGAAAGCAAGCCAAAAGGAGGCTGAAAAGCTGAGACGTGAAGCAGAAGACCTCAAGCGGGAGCTTTCGCAGATGCGAAATGCCCAGGCCGAGAAAGACGAGGCCCTGAAGACGTTTGCCGAGGAAGCTGTCACTCGCCTCCGCGAAAGCCTTCGCAGCATTGGTGTCGAAACGGCTGGTCCTTCGGAGCAAACTGCCGACGGTCTTGTCCGCTGGCTTTGCTCCGAAATGGAGTCACTTGAAAACCATATGGCTCTGGGCCGAGACTACGCCGCCGTCACCGGTATCAAGGCGATCGGCCACAGCCTGGTCGACGCCGGATGCTCCCACATCGCTGACCTTCCGGTCAAAGAGGTGGACTATTATTGGCGAACCCCGGAGGCGGCGAAGGCTCTGGGCAAAAGATTCTTTGAAGAATTCTGGCTTGCGGGTGGGAACGACATGTCGCTGATGCAGTCCGCCGTGGGGCGCGGAAAGGTATTTTCTTCCTTCTGCTAGAGCTATCGCTTGACTTCCCTGCCGGCTATCGCTTTTTGTGCGGTGCCTTGTGGCCTGAGTAGTTTTTTTTTCTGGGCTATCGCTTTTTTATGCAGACTCCTGAGGAGAAAACGCGCATCCGACAGTTGTTTTCGGAGTATATCTCCGCAAAACAGGCGCGTGAAAACGAGCCGGAAGACGAGGCAAGTCCTCCTGAGCCGAATGACGGGGCGCCCGAAAGCTCGGCCGCTGCTGCTGCCCGCGACGCGAACGCCCCCCAAGACGCAGCGGTAGACGAGTGACCTTCCTGGGGCCTGCTTTCAATGTGTTGGCAACTTGTTGCGGACCTCTTGTGACATTTTGGAACTTAAATTCGGATGTTGTATATTGAACAGGGTGCGGATGCGGGAACGCCGGACGTTCTCGACATCTGCCCGTTAATGATTAAGGCCGGCGATATCTGTGTTGGTGGTGACCTGTGGAGGAGTTTCCGATCTAGGTTTCCGACGGCATCGCTTTCGGCTTACATGAGAAAACGTGCTAAGAAACTTAGACGCACAGAAGAGCGGCTACGCGCTTTTTATGATGCTTTCGACCCACGCGAACTTGAGTCGAGGCGAATGAGGCGCGAGGCTTCGCGCGCGCCACCAGGCTTTGAGGGTGCCGCGTTCGTTAAGCTGGAACCCGAAGATGCCGTGCCTTCGCCGGACGAAAGGCGTTTTAGCATTTTCCTTGGCCGCGAAAATAGTTCGCGGCCCTGAATTTGAATTGCAATGTACAACCTTTATATCAAACCCGGTGTAATGACGAGTGTCGCAGTGTGCTCTAACTTTCGGTGTTAATCGTTATTTGCGAATGTGCGATTTTTTTATTATTTCGCTTGGCGGATTAAGTTCTTTTGCCGAATGTTTTAGTTGTTCTCGCTTTACTAGTTTGCGCGATAGCGCTTTTCGGTGCGGGCCCCTCGGCGGGTTGCAAAGACGCGCCCGCCCCCACTCTTTTAGGCGAGGGGCGGTAGCATTCGCGCGAGGGAGCTTTCGGTGCGAGCCCCTCGACGGATAGCAAAGAAGCGCCCGCCCCCACTCTTTTAGGCGAGGGGCGGTAGCATTCGCGCGAGGGAGCTTTCGGTGCGAGCCCCTCGGCCGATAGCGAAGAAACGCCCGCCCCCACTCTTTTAGGCGAGGGGCGGTGGCATTCGCGCGAGGGAGCTTTCGGTGCGAGCCCCTCGGCGGATAGCAAAGAAGCGCCCGCCCCCACTCTTTTAGGCGAGGGGCGGTAGCATTCGCGCGAGGGAGCTTTCGGTGCGAGCCCCTCGGCGGATAGCAAAGAAGCGCCCGCCCCCACTCTTTTAGGCGAGGGGCGGTAGCATTCGCGCGAGGGAGCTTTCGGTGCGAGCCCCTCGGCGGATAGCAAAGAAGCGCCCGCCCCCACTCTTTTAGGCGAGGGGCGGTAGCATTCGCGCGCGGGAGCTTTCGGTGCAAGCCCCTCGGCGGATAGCAAAGAAGCGCCCGCCCCCACTCTTTTAGGCGAGGGGCGGTAGCATTCGCGCGAGGGAGCCCCTCGGCCGATAGCGAAGAAACGCCCGCCCCCACTCTTTTAGGCGAGGGGCGGTAGCATTCGCGCGAGGGAGCTTTCGGTGCGAGCCCCTCGGCGGATAGCAAAGAAGCGCCCGCCCCCACTCTTTTAGGCGAGGGGCGGTAGCATTCGCGCGCGGGAGCTTTCGGTGCGAGCCCCTCGGCGGATAGCAAAGAAGCGCCCGCCCCCACTCTTTTAGGCGAGGGGCGGTAGCATTCGCGCGAGGGAGCTTTCGGTGCGAGCCCCTCGGCGGATAGCAAAGAAGCGCCCGCCCCCACTCTTTTAGGCGAGGGGCGGTGGCATTCGCGCGAAAGCGCTTGATAACTCGGTTGACGAAAATGTCGTTATGAACGCAACTTGAGGAACATACAATCGACTATGATTATGATATTGCTCGTATTGCTGTCTAGCTACATGCACGGCTTGGTTGATCTCCTGTCTTTGGTTTGAGCTGGGAGAGCCACTCGATGGCACTACCGCCTACAGTTACCGGATTGGTGACGATAGTTGGACGCGATGCCGATGACACGATCATAAAAGCGAAAGCGTGGCTCCTGATGCTTCCTACTCGCATTTTCGATAATGAGCTGACTACCTGGAACTAACATTTTGGAGAGCCTCGGTAGTTTAGGATGGGTGGGAGGCTTGCACTTTGTTGCCTATTTATACTGCCTTGCCCGTTGTGCGGGACAGTCGCATTTACTTGCCTGGCTGTACTTGTAATCACTTGGTAGGTGAAAGGTTAATACAGCATTTACGTTTTAGCGGCTGTAAATGCTTGCCAGATGTCGTTTGTTTTGCCCTACTAGGGCTGATGGGCTTGGCCTCCGCTACCATTCTCCCCTTTCGGTGATGGGGGGCTGGTTTTGCTTAGCCCGCAAGCTTTTCGTTCGGCCCTCGTTTTGTCGGAGGGTCGGTTTGTTCGTGGCCCGCAGGCCTTCGTTCCGCCCTCTCGTTTTGTCAGGGGGGGTCGGTGTTTTCATATAGCCCGCAGGCTTTCGTTCCGCCCTCTCGTTTTGTCGGAGGGTCGGATTTCATATAGCCCCTCAGGCTTTCGCTCCGCCCTCTCGTTTTGTCGGATGGTCGGATTTCGCATAGCCCGCAGGCTTTCGTTCCGCCCTCTCGTTTTGTCGGAGGGTCGGATTTCATATGGCCCGCAGGCTTTCGTTCCGCCCTCTCGTTTTGTCGGAGGGTCGGATTTCATATAGCCCGCAGGCTTTCGCTCCGCCCTCTCGTTTTGCCGGAGGGGCGGATTTCACATAGCCCGCAGGCTTTCGCTCCGCCCTCGCATTTTGTCGGAGGGTCGGATTTCATATCGCCCGTAGGCTTTCGAGATTGTCGTTGGATGGAAGGGGTCTATTTTGCCCTACCTCCTCGACATTCTCTTTTTATCACCTTGTGTTGACGAATGTCTCAACCTTATGCTTGGTTGGTTTCGTCTTCGACCGATTCGCATGACATTTTTGGGGAATTACGGCTACTTTAGTAATGTAGCGGTTACATTCGGCTGCCTCGTTAAAAAACCTCGCACCCCGATGGAGGGCTTCCCCGGCGAGGAAAAAGAGCACAGCCGACATTTGATTACAAAAATGGTGAAGGAGGGAGAAATTATTCCACAGTCGAAAAAAGAGATGAATTACGGGTAGAAACGACGCAGATTGCTCGCGTTCCATGTGTGAGCTGATACTTCGCCCTTGTCATTCATCAACCGGAATACGCCGGGCGCCGCCATGCTTGCCACGACGAAAGGGCCTTGCCATTGCGATTGCAGCTTGCCTTGCTTATCTGGCTGCCGAATGGTGACCATGTCACCAGTCTTGATGTTCTTTCGGATTATCGTCCTGTCCCTGTGATGCTTCGTTTCGGCGTGGTACTTTTCGAGGTTGTCTGCAGCCTGCAGTCTTACTTCTTCGACGGTGTCGAGCTCGACGTGTCTTTGCTCTTCAGTGGTTGGGGTCATTTCGGTTCGGAAGGAACCCAGCTTTACTTCTTCCGGGGTTACTGCTTCCTCGCCGTAAAGCAGCCTGAATGGGGTAAAGCCGGTAGCTCTGGACCGTGAAATGTTGTGTCCCCATACAGCTGTTGTTAGGGTGTTGGCCCACTTGCCTTTCGGCGAGTCGTACAATGTTTTCGAAATTGCCGAAAAGATTAAGCCATTCGCTCTTTCGACAGCCCCGTTTGCTTGCGGGTAATTTACAGAAGCGAAATTGAGCTTGATGCTGAGCTCATCACAAAAATTCCTGAATTCGGCGCAATCGAACTGCTTCCCATTGTCGCAGGCGATGAATGACGGAACACCGAAGCGACAGATTATCCTCTGCCAGACGAACTTAGTTAAAGAGGTGGAAGTTATGCTGGCAAGGGCCTTTGCTTCCACCCATTTGGTGAAGTACTCAAGAGCTACCGCTGCAAATCGCAGGTTGCCCGGGGCTGCTGGTAGCGGGCCAACTATGTCGATGCCCCACCTCTGCAATGGCCAGGTCGGCACTATCGGCGTGGTCTCGTTTGCTGGCTTTTTCTGATTTTTGGCGAACATCTGGCAACCTTTGCAACGTATGACCAGCTCTTTGGCATCTGATGCGGCGGAAGGCCAGTAGAATCCTTGTCTCATTGCTCTGTGCGCTATCTCGTGAGGCCCTCGATGCGCTCCGCACATTCCGGCATGCATTTCTTCGAGCAGTTGAATGCCTTCGCGCTGGCTTATGCATTTTAGAAGAGGGGCTGTTATTCCATTTTTGAACAACTGCTCTCCGATGATTGCGTAACCTTTCGCCCTGCTGGCCATTCTTTCGGCATCCTTCCTAGACTGTGGCTCGTAAGTTCCAGCTAAATAGGCGAATATCTGTGACCTCCAGTCATCACTGACGATAGCATGTATCGAGTCTGGATGTTCTTCCTCCTCTTTCACGGCTTTTGCCGAAAGGACCTGATAGAACACATCTGATGGCAGCGGTAGATTTTGTGCTGCGGCTTTGGCCAGCTCGTCTGCCTCTGCGTTTTCGGCCCTTGGAATGTGTCGCAGGGTGAAACCAGTGAAATATTTCTCCATACTTCTGATTGCCGCCAGATACTTGGCTAGCTCTGGCTCTCTTGCAGTGAAGTCCTTTTCGGCATGACCGACAACCACCTGGGAATCCGACTTGACGATGCATCTTCTTGCTCCGATTGCTCGAAGCTTTCGTAAACCCAGCAATACGGCTTCATATTCGGCGGTGTTGTTGGTTGTGAGGAACTGCAGCCTTGCGGCAAATCTGACCTTTGGTCCTCTTGGAGGTGTAAGGATTGCTGAGATTCCGGCTCCAGTCATGCCCCATGCGCCGTCGCAATTCACAGTCCAGACGGGCTCTTCGAATTCGAGTGTGGTGTCGAAAGCAGCAGGGGTCCAATCTGCTATGAAGTCCGCCAATGCCTGCGACTTGATTGCGGATCGATGTTGGAAATCTATCACATATTCGTTTAGCTCTGCTGCCCATTTGCCAATTCGGCCGATAGCTTCATTGTTGCGAAACAGGGCTTCTAACGGCTGAGCCGATAGGACTATGATGTGATGAGACTGAAAGTAATGTTTCAGCTTTCGGGAGGCCATTAGCACTGTATAGGCTATCTTCTCTAGCTCCGAGTAGTTCAGCTTTGCGCCCGATAGGGCCTCGGAGACAAAATAGATTGGGAACTGCGTCATCTTATTTTCGTGCTCCTTTTCTTCCACCAGTACCGCGCTTACGGTGGCGTGAGACGCTGCGAGATACAGCAAGAGCGTTGCTTCCGGCGACGGCTTGGACAGCGTGGTTAGCTTGGTCAAATACTCCTTTAGCTGCTGAAAAGCTTGGTGCTGCTCTTCCCCCCAATCGAAAAGGTCGGAGCTACGCAGAGTTCGGAAGAAAGGCAGCCCTCTTTCGGCGGACCTTGCGATGAATCTGTTCAGAGAAGCCAGTCTTCCTGTCAACTTTTGCACTTGCTTTCGGTTTGAGGGCGGTTGCATGTTGATGATTGCCGCTATCTTGTCGGGATTAGCTTCAATTCCTCTTGCCGATACCAGGCAACCGAGGAGCTTGCCTTTCCTGATGCCGAAAATGCACTTGTCGGGGTTTAGCTTTAAACCACTCTTCCGGAGATTGCCGAAAGTCTCAAGCAAATCTGCCTGATGATCTTTCTGTCTGTCGCTCTTGACCACTATATCGTCGACGTACGCCAACAAGTTTTTCTTTTGCTTCTGGCTTTCGAACACTTTGTCGGTCATTCGCGAGAAAGTAGGGCCTGCATTCCGCAGCCCTTCCGGCATTCGCCGGTAGCAGTATGTGCCTGTAGGGGTGATGAAACTGGTTTTCTCCTCATCGTCGGGATGGAGCCAAATCTGGTGATAGCCTGAAAAACAATCTAGCAAGCTCATTATTTCACAACCAGATGCGATGTCGACAAGCTTGTCGATACGAGGCAAAGGATACGGATCCTTCGGGCAGCATTTGTTGAGGTCGGTGAAATCAACGCACATTCGCCATTTTCCATTTTTCTTTTTCACCAAGACGACATTCGCCAGCCATTCGGGATACTGGACCGGTCGGATTACTCCCGCGTCGAGTAATCTTTGTACCTCGGCTTTCGCTGCGTCTGCCCTTTCGTTTGACATTTTTCTCAGTTTTTGCTTTCTGGGCTTAGCGCCGCTTGCGATGTTCAAACTGTGCTGGGCGAGATCTCTGCTAACGCCTTGCAAGTCGCTTGCTGACCAAGCGAAAATGTCGTCATTGCTCGCAAGGAAAGATGCCAAAGCGCTCCTTTCTTCTTCCGGCATGCTTGACCCAATATGCACGGCTCTTTCGGGCCTGGAGGCCGCGAGCGGGATTCTTATCGTTTCTTCGGCTGCCCCAACCTTGTATTCCGACGTGCTGACGATTTCGTGCTCTTCGGTGGTTGTTTGCAATTCGTCCTTGTTTGCCACCTCATTGATGAGGCTATAGCCTGGGGTTGGTTTTCCCTCAATCCTTCTGGAAGCTTGCTGATCTCCATGTACGGCGATGATGCCGAAAGGGGATGGCATCTTCATGCATAAGTAGCTTTGCTTGATGACAACATTGAACCTGTTGGTGAAACCTCTGCCGAAAATGGCAGTGTACGGGTAGTCCATGTTTACTATGTCGAATGTTAGTGTCTCGGTGCGGACTCTTTCCCTTTCGGCGAAGGACACAGGGATCTGCTTTTTGCCGATAGCATCGATCTTTCTTCCTCCGAACCCGTACAGCGAATTACCGGCGGGGTCCAAACTGCGTCTGTCGAATCCCATTGCCTCGAAAGCTTTTACGAACAAAATGTCTGCTGAGCTTCCGGTATCAATCAGAATGTTGTGCAAAGTGAAGCCGGCCACGTTGGCTGTGGCGACGAAAGCGTCGCAATGCGGGTAGTCGCGAACTTTGAAGTCGGACTCGTCGAAACATATCGGCGCTAGTGACCAAGCTGGCCTGTTTAGTGGAAGCCTTGGTGATACTGTCTGGACTCTTCTGTGGTAGTCCCTCCTAGCTCTCTTGCTTTCGTGCTCTAAGTTGGATCCGCCCGTGATGGCGAAAATGTGCCCGCTTGACGGAAGGATGTTGTTGATTGCGCTAGTTTCATTTTCCACCTCCTGCACCTGCTGGGAACCCGGCTGTGCTTGCTGCCCCTGAGGTTGGGTCTGAGCCGGAAACGCTGGCGGCGGCGCTGGCTGACGCTGATAGTGCATGGGTGACGAAACTGCCACCGACTGTGGTGCGAAGACCGGGAGCTGGTAACTCTGGTACGCCGGGTTGTACCAATGCAAGTTTTGGGGATGCATGTACTGCGGGGGATGCATAGGTGTGCTCGCGTAATTGCTGCACGCTGCCACCACAGCTGGCGGGTCTTGCGAATTGTGGAAAACATGCTTGGAGCTTTCGGCGAAAGCTGACGTTTGATCCTTATCTTTCAGCTCTTTCGCCATTTTGCTGTATTTGCAATCCCGAGTGGTATGGCCGAAATTGCCGTCACAAATGACGCAATATGGAGGCCTGGGTCCTCTTCCGCGGCCTCTACCGTCTCGGCCGCCGCGTCCTGTCCTTCCGCCGCGCCCTCCGCGGAACGGCTGATCGAATCCTCTTTGGGGATGAAAGTCGGGCATGTCGGGCCTCTCTGTGCCTGCTGCTGATTGCGCCGGTTCTTCTTGCAAATTGTTGATTGAACGAAATGGCCTAACAATCCTTTGATTCGGCACAGGCAGTGGGCGACTTGCTTTCGTCGCCTGCCTCTGCATCTGGCGGGCGGCCTTGCGTCGCCGAAAGTCGTCGTCCGATCTCGCGTACGCATTCATCACGTCAAACAGTTCCTTGACATCTTTCGGCGGCTCCCTGGACAGATGAGCGGCGCACTGCCCAGTCCCCAAGCCTTCGATGGCTGCTGCGATCACCGCGGCTTCCGGCACATTCGGAGCTTGAGCTTTCAGCTGGATGAAACGTTTGAGGTACTCCGAAAGTGGCTCGTCGTCTTGCTGGGTGCAATTCATGAGGTCCCGTGTGGTCTTGACATCCGGTCGGAATCCTTGGAAGGTGGCCAGCAGCTCGGCTTTCAGCTGTGCCCATGAATAGATGGACAGTGGCTTGAGAGTGGTGTACCAATCGTGGGCCACGTCCTCGACTGCCAGGATGAGAGATTTTGCCAAAGCCTGATTGTCTCCTCCTGCCGAGAAGACAGCCGTCTCGTAGCTTGCCAAGAACTTGCGTGGGTTTGCTTTACCGTCGAAAGTCGGAATGCGGGGCTTGTAATTGGGCGGCCACGGGTGAGCCTGCAACTCTCTCGAGAGTGGAGAGGTTTCGTCGATGGCGTTGCCGAAAGCTAGCGGTTGCTCTCGCCTTGGGATGCATACGTTTTCGTGTGCTATCGGATTAGGGTACGCCCCGGCCCTTTGCAGCTCCTGAATTTCCTTCTCGAGTTGCCTCTTCTGTGCCTCAGCTCGCCGAATGGCGTTGCAAGTCTCGTCCTCTCTTGCTTTCGCAGCCAACTGCTGCTGCAGCTGGTCTCTTTGCAACAACAGCCTCTCGATCTCCCCTTGCTGCTGTGCCAGCGTCTTGATTGCTTGGGCGTGTCTTGTGATTTCGTCATCGTCTTCATCCTCGTCCTCGAACTCGTCGTCGACGTGCCCATCCGGCGTGCGTTCTCTGCCCAATATCCGCTGATGCTGAGGCTGCACGTCCTGGCTCGTCGATGCTACCGGCGGCGGCTGCGCTTCTATCGACAGTGTGCCGCCGAAAGGTGGCGGCTCTGCGACTGTGTTTGGTGGAACCTGGCTAGCTGGCACTGGAACCGCGACGGTGCCGAAAGCATCCTTTCTCGCGGCGATAGTCTCCAGATTGTCGACCGCTTTCGGCGCTTTCCTTGGTGGCATGGTAAGCTCGGGCGACAACCACGGTGGGCGCCAATGTTGTTTCGGGGATCGAGATCCCGAAACAGCGGGTCGCCGCACGAGCGAAAGCACGAAGCGAAAGCGGAAAACGTTCGGTGGAGTGGGGAAGTGGTAGTGGTGAACAGTGTTCTCCTCCTCCTCTCCCCTGGGAGGTTGGGAGCTTTTTATATTAATCCGGATCAAATTGAAAGTACAAGAATACCCTTCCATCCACTCTGCTACAATTACAATGATGCCCCTGCTCAACTACTCCATGGTTGCACGCCACCTTTTCCGGCGCGAGGGGCATCGTCGTAACTTCGCCATCTGGTGGGCCCAGCGTCCCCCGGCTCCTTTTCCCGGCCTGTGGGCCCGCTCCCTTTGACCCAGGCTTCCGTCGAGCTGCGAAAACCTAAGAAAAACCAAAGTCATGAAAGACGAAAACTCACCGGAAGCATTGGGCTCCTTTCGCGCGAATGCTCCATTTCGCACGAAAACTCCGTCCTGCTCCGGCCATGCGGACCGGAGGCAAACGCCTGCTTCCGCGCGAATGCTCCTTTTCGCACGAAAGCTCCGCCTTTCCCTGGTCCGCGAGCCGAAACGCGTGCTTCCGCGCGAATGCCTCCTTTCGCACGAAAGCTCCGTCCTGCTCCGGCCATGCGGACCGGAGGCAAACGCCTGCTTCCGCGCGAATGCTCCTTTTCGCACGAAAGCTCCGCCTTTCCCTGGTCCGCGAGCCGAAACGCGTGCTTCCGCGTGAATGCCTCCTTTCGCACGAAAGCTCCGCCTCCCTACTCCAGTTGTGCGGACCGGAGGCGAATGCCTGCTTCCGCGCGAATGCTTCCTTTCGCACGAAAGCTCCGCCTCCCCTCGGTCCGCGAGCCGAAACGCGTGCTTCCGCGCGAATGCCTCCTTTCGCACGAAAGCTCCGCCTCCCTACTCCAGTTGTGCGGACCGGAGGCGAATGCCTGCTTCCGCGCGAATGCGACCTTTCGCACGAAAGCATCATCATCTTTCGGTAAAATGCGGGACGGAGGCGCCTGCGGTCTGGGCGCCGCCCCAACACTAACCAAATCCTTCTTTAATAGCTTGTTGAGAGTGTTCATTCCCACATGTGCCAATCTTCTATGTCATAGCCAACCAAGAGATTGCTTAGTGAACAAACATGTCTTCAAGTTGGCTTCTTTGGAGGAGAAATCCACTAGGTAGAGATTGTTGTATCTAAATCCTTTGAAGATCACTTGTGCATCATCTTTCTTGGTCACGACCACTTCTTTGTTGGTGAACAAATATTGAAAGCCAAGATCACAAAGTTGCCCAACGGATAGCAAGTTGAAGCTCAAAGATGCAACAAGAAGCACATTGGAGATGGTATGGTCATTTGATATAGCCACTTTGCCCAATCCTTTGACATTGCCCTTTGAATTGTCACCAAATGTTATCTTTTCTTGGTCATCGACATTCTCTTCTAGTGAGATGAACATCCGGGGATCGCCGGTCATATGTTGAGTGCAACCACTATCAATTACCCAATGTGATCCACCGGTCTTGTAGTTCACCTACACACACAAGAAATCAAGCTTGAGCTTTCGGGACCCAAACTTGTTGCGGTCCCTTAACTTTCTCAACTAGTAACTTAGCAACCCAAATTTGCCTTGGTCTATTCTTGTTAGGTGGCCCCATAAACATTACTTTCACTTTGCCACTAGAATCTTGTCTAAGCATGTAGTGAGCATTGAAAGCAAAGGGTCTAGCATGCTTGGGCAAGGGTGTGGGCTTTGGCTCCTCACAAGCATGAGCAAAGTGTCCTTCCTTTCCACACTCATAGAATCTCCCAATCTTCTTCTTCTTTGGCTTTGTGATGCTCTTGCGTTGCTTCATCTTCTCTTCAAGAAAGCCAATGCCATTTCTATTGGTCTTCGTGACGGTGTTCATGAGAAGCTCACTTTGAAGACATTGACCCTTGGTGAAGTTCCTCAAACCGGTGGTGAGGTGCTCTTTCTCCTTCTTGAGCTTGTCATTCTCTTGTTGGATTTCCAATTGAGATGGTGTCATTTTGTAGTCCCTCTCCATCTTCAATCTCTTGTTCTCTTCTTTTAGCATGTCTAGCTCAAGTGTCATGCTATAGTCATCATCATGAGTTTGAATGACAACTTGCTTGGTGGTTGTAAGCTTCTCTAGATCAACCTTGAGCTTTGCATTCTCATTCTTGATCTTCACATAGTCATCATAGTGATCGACCTCAACCACTTTCTTGCCCTTGCCACTAGCACTTTGCTCAATATGCTCACTAACCAAGTCCTCACAAGATGTTGCTATATCACACTTAACAACAAGGTTAGGAGCATCATGTGTCTCATGTGAAAGCATATCATAAGCAATGGTGAGTGTATCATAATCTACTTTCATTTGAGTATATTGTTCCTTAAGCAAAGTATGACTAGTGGAAAGGTCACTATGCATCTTATCAAGCTTTTCATTTTTAGCTTTGAGCTCTTTGTTAGAGGACTTGAGCTCCTTGATGGAAGATGACATAGTAGCAAGTTCATTTTTCAACTTATCACTAGCATGCATAGCATTGTCATATTTTTCAACAAGAGCATCATTATCACGAGCAAGCCTATCATTCTTAGCTCTAGGCTTTCTTATGATTTTAGTGTAGTCATTTAGCAATTCAACAAGTTCATCATAAGAAGGAGCTTTGAAGCCTCCATCACTATCATCATCACTAGAGTCATCATCACTTTGTACCTGCCGGTCACCGTTTGCCATGAGGCATAGGTGTGAAGAGGATGATGGCGGCGGTGGTGGTGGTGGTGTAGAGGTCCCAATGACTAGAGCGGCCACCTTCTCCTTCTCATCATCACTATCTTCATTTGATGAGCCACCGGAGGAGTCAATGTCGGTGAGCCAATCACCAACAATGTAAGCCTTGCCACCTTTCTTGTGGTATTGCTTCTTCTTCTTGCCATCCTTCTTGTAGGGCTTCTCATTCTTCTTCTCATCTTCGCTTGATGAGTCATCTTTCTTGCCCTTGTTCTTGTTCTTGTAGCTCTCTTTCTTGGGCTTGGGGCATTGATGAGCAAGATGGCCAAGATCACCGCAATTGTAGCAATCCATTTCGGAGATTGGCCTTCTCTTGCTACTTGTGAAGAACTTCTTCTTCCTTGAGTCAAAGTTGACTCCATTCTTGTGAAGCTTCTTCAACATCTTGGTGGTCTTCTTCACCATGAGAGCAATGTTGGAATCATCTTCATCATCGCTTGTGCTCTCATGATGCACCTCAATAGCCTTGGACTGGCCCTTCTTGTCATGGCTTGCTTTGAAGGCCAAGTCCTTCTTCTTGTCGGTGGAAGAGCCACCACTTGGTGTGATGTGCATGTACATCTCATGAGCATTGATCTTCCCCAATACTTGTGTTGGTGTGGATGTGGAAAGATCACCTTGATGTAGCACCGTCACAATGTGTCCATATTTGTCAATGGGAAGGACACATAGAATCTTCCTCACAACATCGGATGGTTGCATTTGTGTGAGGCCAAGACCATTGAGCTCCTCTACAAGAACATTCAAGCGTGAGTACATTTCATTTGCATTTTCATGAGCAAGCATTTCAAAAGAGTTCATCTTTTGCATAACCAAATGATAACGCTCCTCACGCTCACTCTTGGTTCCCTCATGGAGCCCACAAATGTTTTCCCATAGATCATGGGCATTTTTGTGGTTCCGAACGTGATTGAACACATCTTTGCAAATGCCTCTAAAGATGATGTTTTTGGCTTTTGCATTCCATTTCTCATGTTCCTCCTCATTAGGAGTAAGGCTCGTGCCTACCTTGGGCTTGGCAAAGCCGGTGATAGCGGCATCGCGGCATTTAACGTCAACCGCTTCTAGGTATGACTCCATACGGATTTTCCAATATGGAAAGTCGTCTCCCTCGAACATGGGCGGTGGTCCATCAGCCCCGGACATCTTAACTCTAGGCGATTAAGCCTAAATCGAGAGCACGAGGCTCCCATACCAATTGAAAGGATCAAGATGCCCAAGAGGGGGGGTGAATTGGGCTTTTCTAAAACTTCTTGCAAGAATTAAAACCTATCAAGCCCAATTAACCCCCTAGTGCCTAGAAGTGTGTGAACAAGAATCAACCGCACAAAAAGACTATTGCTACACCATTTCTACTCTAGCATGGCAATTCAATTCATGAAAGAACAACAAGTAAATACGGAATTGAATTGCTCAAAAGTAAATGCGAAGTAAAGAGAGTAGAGATGACACGACAATCTTTTTGCCGAGGTATCGAGGTGTCGGCACACCCCCCTAGTCCTCGTTGGAGCACCCGCGCAAGGGTATCGCTCCCCCTTGATCCGCGCAAGGATCAAGTGCTCACTACGAGCTGATTCTTCACCACTCTGGCCCGGTGAATCGCTCGCTACCGGTCACAACATGGCTTGGGTCATCCACAAAGCCTCCGGATGATCACCAAGCACTCCGATCGCCACCAAGCCGTCTAGGTGATGCCGATCACCAAGAGTAACAAGCTAGAACTCTCACTTGACCAAGACAAGGCCAAAGAGATGGATGGATCCACACTTGCTACTCAATTCTCACTAGGAGGTGTCTAATTCTCACAATTAGCAAATCACTCAACCTCACTAGGGCACTTGCTCTTTCTCACACTCACAAGGTGTCTCTCAGCAGATGGAAATGGCAAGAACACTCAAATGGATGGAGGGAAGGAAGTATATATACCCCCCAACCCGGCCATCCAAAAACAGCGCAAGACAGGTATTTTTCGGGGGCATCGGACGCGCCGATGCGAGGCATCGGACGCTCCGATGACCCCGTCCAACGGTCTACTGTACCTTCTTGTCAGACATGTTTATGGAGCATCGGACGCTGGGGAGCGTCCGATGCTCCTGCATCGGACGCGTCCGATGCCCCTGCATCGGACGCGTCCGATGCCGAAAAGACCTCTCTGGAACCTCTCTGCATGGCCATCGGACGCTGGCCCTCAGCGTCCGATGCCAGCGTCCGATGCCTTTCACAATTCACAGCCAAGTGAACAGTGACACCGGATCATCCGATGTGGCACCATCGGAGTCTCCGATGGGCATCGGAGCCTCCGATGCCCACTCAACAAGCATCTGATGCCCATACCAAGGGCAAGATCAACTCGGATCGCGACGCGGTCTTAACGACTTTTGTTCCTCTCGACATAAGGCATCTCTCTGAGCTACCTAGGGCTATGAAATAACAAGTGTGCACCACACCTACCTCAATAGACTCATCTAGGTCAAGCTACTGATTCACACCCCTCTTTATAGTACGGCCAAAGGAAAAACAAAGACCTAAGACTACCTAAGTGTCCTCCAACACTATGCGACACTTAGCCTAGCCTACCACCGTCTTCGTCGTCCATCCTTTGAAAACCGAAACGATTTCCATCGCCAAGGGACATGAACTCCATATGCCCGTATCGTCGCCATTACCGTGACCTAACTCATCCCTGTTTCTGCAAAACACATGTTAGTCACAGTAATCTTGTGTTTCATCCAATCACCGAAACCCACTAGGAGCCAAGATGCGTTCAGGTGGGTCGTGAGAAATTAGACTAACTGTAAAAGAGGAAGTATGTACACGAAACTAAAAGGATGGAGGGAAAGAATGGCGGCAGCAAATAAAAAGAGATATATACTGAGTTGAATTAACGATACTAATTTAGATGAAAGAATGACAGGATCTGGAAAAAAATAGATTACGTTAAATTTATATATTACATTGGTGTTAGCATTTTTTTACAAGAGACAACTAATAAAGTAAAAAATTAATACATATATAGTGTGTATTTTTTCTATACATTCTTGCTAAATACATTTATTAAAACTTAGCACGTTTGCAAGATAAACAATTATCCAACCCCAAATCCGCTTAACTCATACGAAATAGCTCGATCCAACCCAAACATTTCATCAGGCTTGACAAATTAATTTAAATTAAATTAATATTTTATACTAATCAGTTGAGTAAATATCCGAGCATGGCTTGAAATTAATATTATAGTTTTAGAAGACCGAAGGCAGGACTAGAGGACTATCTAGTGTTGCGCCTGGGTGTTTAATGAAACAGTTCCTGAACGTTGCCACGTTATTCCTTGCAATGAATAAATCATGTGTTGCCACATATCCGTTGCTAGAGGGGGGTTTCTCTTGTAGTGCCACTGCCCCGCTACCCTGACCTCACTGACACCTTAGGTATAACCCCTCTATCCGTATCCTTAGGTATCTGGTCTTTGGTCGCGTAACCTAGTTAGACGTCTCCCGTTCGAAAGAGATACAGTCTTAGATATTCAGACCTTTGCATATCTGCGACCGTATCTCTTTCGGATTGTCCACATATTTTGGACAGCCCGCGGATGCGTAGATGAGCTAATTTCCATGTTCTGCTCCTGTCAGAGTCAGAGTTTCGGCACCACCTCCTCGTTGTTCTCCGGATACACACTCTCCCTGCCAGGACGTGTATCGGGACAACAGCGAGGAGGTGCTGCCGAAATTCTGTCTCGGGTAGGAGTAGAACATGGAAACTAACCCATATGCGCATCCTCGGGTGGGATTGGGACCTATCCTTCACCTATTAGATGGTAGGAACGCCGTGTAGATGCAATTGCTGGTTTTATTACCCGCTTACATATGTATATGGCAGAGGATGGATAATTGTGATTGGATGTACACGGGCCACACAAGTAAGAGCACAGAATGGGTTACTAAGACCAATGCTTTCTTAGAGCATGCGTTTGGTCCGACTGCTAAAGGGTCGAGTCGGATGCCGTGTCCCTGCAGCAAATGTGGGAACAAGAAAAGAATATATAAGAATAACGTGGGGGTAGATCTTTACAAGTACGGATTCGTTGAAAACTATACTTGTTGGGTCCACCATGGTGAAGCCGATCGGATCAGAGAGGAGGTGGTGAGACAACGCCTCGAGGAGTATGATGGAGATGCCGGGGTAGCAGACATGATGGGAGACTTTCAAGAGGCACAATTCGGTGAAGGATTGGAGGAGCCAGAGGACACCGCAAAGGCGTTCTATGACATGATGTCTTCGGCATAGAAGCCCCTTCATGAAAAGACAATGGTTTCACAACTGGATGCCATTGGACGCCTAATGGGGTTCAAGTCGCAGTATAGCTTGAGTCGAGACTCCTTCGATGGCATGTTGGCAATTTTGGGCACCCTATTGCCGGAGGGTCACATTCTGCCGAAGAACACGTACGAGTCACAGAAACTTCTTCGAACACTTAAGATGTCGTATGAGCAGATCCATGCTTGTCCAAAAGGGTGCGTCCTATTCAGGAAAGATCACGAGAAAGCAACACACTGTCCAAAGTGCAAAGCCTCTAGGTATGTGGAGGTAGACCATGGAGATGGCAAGAAGGAACAACTTAATATCCCCGAGATGGTCCTACGGTACCTTCCTTTCATACCTAGGATCCAACGACTGTACATGAAAGAGGACTCTGCGAAACAGATGACATGGCACAAGAATGGCAAAAGATACAATCCTGACAAGATGGTACACCCATCGGATGGTGAAGCATGGAAGCACTTCGATGCCATGCATCCTGGCAAAGCTATGGAGGCTCAAAATGTACGTGTGGCGCTGGCGACAGATGGGTTCAACCCGTATGGAATGATGGCGGCCCCGTACACTTGTTAGCCTGTGTTCGTGATCCCCCTCAATCTCCCTCCCGGTGTTATGTTTGACCCTAAGAACGTATTCTTGTCGCTGATAATCTCCCTCCCGTACAATTATTTTGCAATTATGTTTCGTTCATTTTGTATCTCTTTATAAATACTTATCGTTTATTTATGCTAATTGATTTTATCTTTGCAATGGCAGGCACTCGATAAAATGCCGGGTGGAAGGCGGCAACAGCGGCGGGTCAACTCGCGCTACCAGAGGTCCAGCTCACCACCCACCGCAGCCGAGGAGCCGTCGACGAGGAGGGCGAGGACCGGCCGCCCCCACGGACGTCCTAGGAGGGAGTCGACTCCCGACCCGACTCCCGACCCGGCGCAGACCTCCTCGGACCATGACCAGGGGGACGCCAGAGGGACGACCAGGAGGACGTCGGACGACGACACCACTTCCTCGGAGCGTCGCCAGGGGGACCAGGGGGACGAGATCGTAGGTGCCTCAGGAGGGGGTTCCACTTCCTCTTCTTCGAGCAGAGTCTACTTGCGCGGCCCCTCGCAGCTCCCGCAGCAGCGGATCGCACCTAGCCGCCGCACGGTGATTCGACCTTACGGCGACAAGTAAGTTACCATTAATGTTTTCACTACTTGTTCACATGACATGTTCAAAATTGAACTTCCGACTAACAGTTGTTCTTAATGACTCATGCAGGAACTGGGAACTTGTGGCAGGGGCAAGACACGCCATATCAATGGCACGTTAAGTCTTCTGATTCGGAAGAACTACCCTGGCTTGGTCACCTACGCCGGGGTTAGGTCACCACCCTGGACGTGGGACCACTTCAATGCTGCTGAGGACCCCACGTACACCACCGTTGTAGCGCGGATTAGGGCCGAGTTCTGGGTGAGTCTTGCTCGCACAACATTTCTCAATGATACGTATTTGTCGGACGTTCTTGAAATAATGAAAGGGTACATGTTGTCTTTATGCAGGAGTACTTTGCGTGCGAGGCGGGGAGAGAGGCCGAGGTGTTGCACGTGCAGGACAGGGTCTGCAGGTCCCGGCTCGCGGATATGTACCACGAGGCGCGGATCCAGTGCGTCATCAACTACAACGCTGACGTGTTAGGGACGGCGGTGAAGAAGACGGATGCTAGGCAGATGATGCTGACCAGGGAGACCGACCTCACTAGGGAGCAGTACATCCAGGTACGTACAAAACAGTAATACTGATTGGTCCATCCATCACTTAGCGGCTCTTCTAACATATTAAATACTTATTGTCTTACAGTTCTGTCCTGGTTGGTGCGCCAATCACCTAGACTGCTGGTTGGCCATTATGGACAAGTGGAAATCGGATGAGTGGTACGAGAGGCACAGTGCCCGCCGAGACTGCCGCCTGCAGATGCCTGGGGTGCCACACCACCAAGGCAACCTTAGCCTCAACGCGTACGCCGACAGATGGGTATGCTCTACTGATTTTTTTTATTCTAACACTCAATTACTCATTACTTGTAATCATCTATGTGTTTTCCTCGCAGTCCCAGTCGCATGGTGGTGAGGAGTGCCTCCCTTTCAAGGCGTACCACTTGTCACACCAGGGCAAGGCGACTGCAGCGAGCACCCAGTACAACCCGAACGCCGGGCCCAAGGCGTACACCAACGCGAACACCTACACTAAGGTCACCGAGTACACCACGGCGGCTCGCGAGCGCCATGGGGAGGACTTCGATCCGGCCAGCCAGCCCCTAGATACAGACCTGGTGATGAGGCTGGGAGGAGGGAAGCAGCACGACCGGTACTGGATAGCCAACAACGCAGTTGACTCGTCCTCTGTTCCCAACCTCGCCGAGATTCGAGCTGCCAGCACGAGCTCCTCCGTCCCCATACGACCTCGGCAGCCGACCTCACAGCAGATGATGGCAGCACTTCAGGTAAGTACTTGTTCTATTCGTCGTTCATTGCTTTTACACATATACCTTGTCTTTGCATTGTTTAAACCTTACGGGACGAATTTTGTAGGCCCAGATGCAGGCCCAGGCGAACCAGGTGCAGAGGTTGCAGGCCATGCACGAGGCCCAGGCGGCGGCCCATCGTCGCAAGTTAATGGTCGTCCAGCAGCGGGAGGCGCAGAGGACGCAGGACATAGCTCACTTCTTTGGGAGCCTGAACATCCCGGGTGTTGCCGTGCCTCCCTCGCTGCTCACTCCTTTTGTGCCTCCTGTTACTCCTTCAACAGAGACTCCGGTGAGTATATATGGTTGTTTATATTTCTTTAACTTTTACGGCCGTCCTCCAGGTGCTAACGAATTTGCTTCTCCTTTGTGCACTCATAGTCGGAGGGTTCGGCACCGACTCCTCAACCTGGCCTTCCTCCGCACACTCTGCACATCACTGGTGGCCCTCCTCTGCAGCCTGGGTGGCTCCTCGGTGGCCCTCCTCCGCCCTATGGGTGGCCAGGTTACCTTCCTGGCCAGTCGGGGTACACCGGGTGGCCATCTGGACCTCCGTCGCCCGGGTGGCAAGGTTGGCAAGGTGGTCCTTCGGGCGGGTCGTGGGACGCGTGGCAAGGTGGGGGTTCTTCACAATCTGAGCACCAAGGTGAGCAGTGAGGGCCGACTTAGATTTGTCATGGACTTGTGAGATGGATGTGATGGACTTGTGAACTTGTGATGAACTTGTAATAAACTTGTGACCTTGTGATGCATGGAGACTGAACGTGTGATATTCGTCTGAAATGGATATGCATGTGATATATGGATGTGTGATATATATGCATGTGATATTTGTCTGAAATGGAATATGGATGTGTGATATGTTTTCTGTGTAGGGAAATGAAAACAGAAAAAAAATTCCATTTTTCCCAGCTTTGCCGAGTGCCACACTCGGCAAAGAGGTCACGGCACTCGGCAAAGCTGGGCAAATTTTCCCCAGCAAAGCCTCTTTGCCGAGTGCCTTGACCATGACACTCGGCAAAGAGGACCTCTTTGCCGAGTGCCGGCCTACGTGGCACTCGGCAAAGAGGCCCTCTTTGCCGAGTGCCAGCCACGTGGCACTCTGCAAAGGGGCCCCCTTTGCCGAGTGTCGGCCCACGTGGCACTCGGCAAAGAGGGCCTCTTTGCCGAGTGCCGGCCCACGTGGCACTCGGCAAAGAGCCCGTCAAGTGACGGCTCCCGTTTGCTTCGCCGAGTGCTGACCTGGCACTCGGCGAAGCCTTTGCCGAGTGCCCGATATTTGGCACTCGGCAAAGAAATCATTGCCGACAATTTCTTCGCTGAGTGCCCTTCGCCGAGTGCGGCACTCGGCGAAGCCTTCGCCGAGTGCGAGAGGCCCTTCGCCGAGTGCAACCAGCACTCGGCAAAGGTTTTTTTTTTGTAAATTCTTTGCCGAGAGCCTTGACCCTGGCTCTCGGCAAAGAGGCTATTTGCCGAGACCTCTAGGAAGCTCTCGGCAAAGAATATTATTTTTTTTTTGTTTTTTTGCTTCCAATTTTTATTGAGGCCTTGCTACCGTTCTAAAAGCCAAGATTTCAATTTTGTGTATTTTCCATTCTTTTTGCTATATTTTGCGCAATTTCTTCATTTTCTTGATTTTTTCCGCGAGACGCTCGTTTTGAACTGCAGGTACATGAAATAATAAAACTTAGCGATTCAAAAAATGGTATTCATTCTTCCAAGGGTATTTCGACGCCGTATCTAGAGACAGACACGGAAACTCGACCGCATCTCGTGCACGAGACACGGTGACCAAGTTACGCGGGATTGGATTTAAAGTTATTAAAAATACAAACGGAGTCGGAAAAATATGAAAATGGATGGGAGACCTTAACATCGCATGTTTCAACCATCTTGTGCCACCACTTGCTCCAAACACTCCCAAAAATTTTGCATAGCCTCTACATGCGATGTCAAGGTCTCCCATCCATTTTCATGATTTTCCGACTTTGTTTGTATTTTTAATAATTTTAAATTCAATCTTACGCAACTTGGTCGTTGTGTCTCATGCACGAGACGGTCAAGTTTTCGCGTCTGTCCCTGGACACGGTGTCGAAATACCCTTGCAAGAATGAATATCATTTTTCGAATCGCTGAGTTTCATTATTTCATGCTGTAACACCCGATTTTCCGAAGAATACCAAGTGCACTCTATATGTGTGCCTAGGAAGTCCATAAGACACATATAGCAACAAATATGGAATTTCTCAAAGACAATGCTTTATTATATATATAAACATAGATACAACAAGGCTTACACTTAAAACAAAGCAGAGCGAAAACTAATCTTCGGGATTCCAAACTCCACAGGGACGGTTGACTGGGGAAACACGCGCCTAGTACTCTTGAAACACCTTCTTTAACTCCTCACTTGATTCCCCATCCGAATTTTCATTGATTGTACGCCAAGCAAGGGTGAGCGCACCATACTCAACAAGTATAACATGAGGGATGCAAGGCTCAAAAAGGCTTGACACGGCTGAACTGCGGTAAGCATTTTTAGTAGGTCATATTTTATTTATTAGACTTATGTCTCTAGATTATGTTGAAGCAACCATGGTGAAAGTATAATTAAGTGTCATCAAGATTATCATTACCCACATTATTCATAGAACTGTCTCAAAAAGGATCCAGGACGCTCATGACCGAGAGCACGGCTGATATATCAGTTTATTCTTAACTCTGCAGAGTGTGTACAACTTTACCCATGAGTCGTGATTGCCCATTGCCCGAGGCGGCCAACCTCTTAACTCACTACTAAGATAAGTCGGCAGGGATCACTACGAAGCCTTTCCAAAGTTGGTCTAACAAGTCGTAGCCGCTAAGGTTTCCATCTCCCAAGAGTTATGAACACCTCCCCACTAAGGTAACACCTCATCCTCCAAAGTAATTACCCTAGTGGGACCGGGCCATAACTACATGGTATGCCCCTCTTGCCCTTTCGGTAACCTACAGACAAGCTAGAACATTCAGAGTACTTAGCTAAGACCAGAGCCATGTAGTCCTCATGGTTGTACTGTAAATCCTAGGTTGCCGCTTTATGATTCAGAACCAACAATTATTCCATAAATCATTAATCAAGATTATTAATTTATTATTTGGTATTTGCAAGCTAAGCAGTACTATCCATATGCACAACCCAAGGTAACAAGGAATACAGGATAACAAAGTTCTAGGTAAAATCTCTAGGGTTCATCAAATTAGACACATGCATATGAAAAGGTGATTAAAAGGTTGCTGGGTAACAAAGGAACTCATGTTACACTTGCCTTCCAAGAACTCACATTGATGGTTCCACTTCTTCAAAGATCTTCACAACGTCCTTGGACAGCTCAGACTCTAAACGGGATCAAAGACACCACACAAGCATCCATTCCCAATCATTACATGCAAAAAAATAATATTTCTATTAGAACAGTACACCATACAGTACTAAAACAAGATAAAAAGGTTATAAAACTATTCTACGCATTTCTACAAACACGTGAGCGCAAGAATCACTCTAATCGGAGTTTTAAATCAAAAGTTACGTTGAAAACAAGGTTCAAATGGCACTTTTGTAATAAAACCGAACTCATTTTTCGATTTAAAACAAATAAAATCGTATTTCTACGCAGTATGGATGGCGGCCACTATTTTTGAAAAGCTCAGGGGCTAAAAAGAATAAAAACAATGTTGTTTAGAACTGGATGGACTGCGGGTTGATTTCAGAAAACTTGAAGGGCTTTTATGCAAAAAGGCGCTGGCGTGGACGGCTGACCGGCCCGCGCGCTGACCTGGCGACCACGCGGCAAGACACGATTGGCTGGGTCTACCATGTGTGCGTGGACAGGCGCTGCGCTGGGTGATGGGCCGAGTCCATGGCGCAGGCTGTGCACCGGTTACACACCGAACCGGTACCTTCTAATCTCGGTCGTCAAAAGGAGATCGGGTGGCTTAAAGCGATCGGGCGAAGGGCCGGCCGGCGGAGTGGCACTCCCACGGCGGCGGCCATAGGCGAGCCGCGGAGGTCGGCGGCGGGCTCGCCGGGATGGAGCTCCAGGCCACCCTAGGCTAACCCGAGACCACCGGAGTGATCCACGGATCTTTGCGAACTCGATGGGAGGGTTTATAGGGTGTAGAGGTCATCAACGCAGCACCTCTACGCGGTGGCGCCATGGCGGGGAGATCCGGAGCTCAGGGATATAGCGCTCCTGTACCCTAGACTCGAATAGAAGTGCACGGGGAGGGAGAGGAGATTACCACAACCTCGGAAAAGGGACTCACGGCGTCGGGGAAGGTCCGCCGGCGACGAGCGGAGGTGTGGGAGTGGGTGCTCGGTGTTAGGGACGGGGAGAACAGAGGGCTCGTCTGAGGGTTTTATAGGGCTCTGGAGATGCGGTAGGGGAGGGGACGGCGATGGTGATTACGACTAGCTTGAATGCGGCGGCGATTGATGGCTTTGATGGCGTCCACCACGACCATGATGACCGAGCAGAAATGGATGCGGGGCGGCTGCTGGAAGAAGACGACGGGTCGGGGTGTCGCTGCCAGATGGGGTCCAAGTGTCAGGTGGGTGTGTGCGGCTGACGAGTGGGCTCGATTGCGCAGTGAGAGAGGGAGAAGGGTGTGGCACGAGCTGTAGCAGGCCGCGGCTCGGCTTGCCGAACGGGCCGCGTGCTGGGCTTCGAGTGCGGGGAGGGAAAGGAACGGAGGCGGGCTGGGCCGAGGGGAAAGAGGAGAGGAGGGAGAGAGGGAACGCAGGAGCAGGCCACGCTGGGCCGAGCGGCACGGGCCGGTTGAGGCCGATGCAGGTGCGAGGAAAGGGGAGGAGAAGGCGAGCGCGGGCTGGGCCACTTCTCCTGCTGGGCCGAAAAGGAGGGAGAGAAAGAGAGTTTAAAAGAAAGGCTTTTCTTTTTATTTTCAAAGCAAAACTTGTTCAAATTCAAACTAGGTTTGAATTCAAACCACCCAACACTATTCCAACACTCAAACAAAATATTATGCACCAGCATGAATGCAACAAAAAATTTTCTAAGCCCTAGGGTTTATTTTAATTATTCGAAAGTTATTATTTGACCTAGGTTAAATGCTCAGAAAATTAAGTAAAGCTCAAATTTATTACTAAATTTGGAAAATGAAATTTAGGGTGTCACACATGCATATGCAGTTCAAATGTACGTCTCGCGAGAAAAATCAAGAATATGAAGAAATTACGCAAAATATAGCAAGAAGTATGAAAAATACACAAAATTTTAAATATTGGCTTCTAGAACTGTAGAAAGGCCCCAGAAAAATCTAGAGCAAAAAAACAAATAAATTTCTTTGTCGAGAGCTCGCTAATGCTCTCGACAAAGAGACTCTTTGCCGAGAGCCAAGGCCAGGGCTCTTGGCAAAGAATTTAACAAAAAAAGAAAATGGTCTTTGCCAATAATAACCATTGAAATTATTTTATTTTATAAATAATTACTCAACCCAGTAATAGTGAGAAACTATATAAAGTAACCTATAGATCTATATTTAAAGTAATCACCTGTGGTATTTTGGACAAAAAGTAATCATGTATCCCTAAGTTTACTATGCATATAAATTGCTACATATGCCATTAATAAATACAAAAAAATATCCCTCAAATCTACATCTAATCTACCAAAACCTTCTATTAAAAAGTATTTAGATTACATATATATGTTTTAACATTATCTAATTCTATTAATTTTAACTAGCAAACATGTCCATACATTACATCTTGTTGCGTGATCACCTAAACGCCTTGTGTCATCTAATCTAATGTTTATGGAATCAGACTTCATACAATGATGGATGCATAAATATGCACATTTGCGACTCGTATGATGAGCATGATCAGGAATCGAGTTCCAGAAGAGACAAGCATAGACACAAGAGCATCGTGGGAAGTTAAAATAACGATGGAAGAATCTATTCACTCTTTAATATTAACTATCTAAGATTTATAGGATCTAGATGGCTAGAGGAGGTGAATAGCCTACGAAAAAATCTACTATAAATCCACAAACACTAGAAACAGGTTATTTGTACAGTATGAGGTCCTAAGATAGCAACTATTTGCTCTAGCACTAACTCACCCAATGCAAGCCCTATACAATGCTAGTAGCTTGGTCTCTATGCTATGTCACAACACCAAACAAGCTACCAATTACATAAAAGCTACAAGGAGCTAGAGCTACTAATAAAGCACCTACAGCTAGTTACAACTACCATTACTTCTAGGCAGCTACTCAAGCAACAATTACACTAACATGCACAAGATATGAATGAAATGCACAAGTATAGTAGAGCAAACCAACGGGGCAAGAGGTGACACAAGATATATCTCCGAGGTTTGGTTGCTTGCGACAACCTATGTCCTCGTTGTGGCAAGTCCCAACTTAATGGTTCGTGCGCTAATTGGCCTCCACACTCCAAACCCATGACTTGGGTGCCGCAAGAACCACTCAAGAAGTGCACTTGAACTCACGACGATTCCATCAGAGTTGCTCTTCATGGTCCTTCGCGGGGATGAGCACAAGAGCCCCTTACAAATCACTTGATCAGAGCTGGCAAGAAGCACCAAAGCCACTCAACGATCTCTTCAATCATCAGGCTAGCTAGGTGATGGTAGTCACCAAGAGTAACAATAGATCCACCAGCCCAACTCGCCCAACTAGCACCACAAGATGCAAGAATGCCATACAAATGCACTAGACACTCTCTAATCTCACCCAAATGAGGAATCAAAGGATGCAAGTGAGTGTAAGTGCAATCTAGCCCTATTGTGAGTTTTGGTGATAATGACCACATAATCAGGGGACTAATGAAATTTATCAAGATGACAAGCAACTTAAACAAAATGGAGGGTGATGTACAGGTTGTTGGACCCCTCAATAGCAAAAGTATATGGCTCCTAGCTCAAAGAAGTTTTATTTATTTTTCTTCTTAAAAATTGAGTTTAGGAAAAGCCATACTACTAAGGGGGGTGGAACACGCAAGCCTAAATGTGTAATCAAGTGCTAAACCTCCACCAAATATCCTCATATATCTTGCCTAAGCAGCGAGTGAAACAGTTTCCCATTTAGAGCAAAATAGGTAGAGCGACAATGTCACTCTAGAGAGTGGCAATGTCGCAGTCCGGCGGTGCCACGCCTTTGGGTGGCACTCCCACAACTTAAACTTTCCCATTGGCAAAGAGGGGTATATCCTTCAACCCCTCTCTCGCCCAACGGTAACTTTTGGCCATTTGCATCTAGGTCTGACTAGAGAAGCTCTGCTCTCTCTCACTCCTACTCCATTGGAGCACCTCAACCGTACCTTCTCCATTTGATTTCCACTCAAATATTGAGAGATTGAGCCTCCAAACAACACTTAGTTCGTGTTGTGGCCGATGATTTGCATCTATTACTCTTGGAGCCTGCTCCGAGCTAGCTAGTGCGTCAGCCGATGAGCTTGCCAACTCTTGTGGCAGCCCCAGGGAGTTTGTAAGCACCCCAATCATCTAGCGAAATCACTCGTTAACTGATGAGGCACGAGTCCAATCTTCCGAGAGGTAAAGGGGTAATTTCGATTGGTTGAGTCTCAATGTTGATGATACGACTTCAAATTAGACACGATTCGAATCCTGCAAACGCTACACCACTGCTCTGTTGGTTATCAACCAAGCATAACTTGATTGACCTAGCCGAGAAGGATTTTTCTGCAAACGAATTGAAGAACACAAGCAAGAAGGTAAAGACCCACAATCTGAAATTGCAAATATGAATTGAGGCAAACTGAATAAGGAGTTCAAGCTCTTGATTTGAAAGGTCTAGTCGACACAGGCGAGAAGAACAAGAACATGGGCCCTGGACCACGGTAAACGGACTTGTCGCCATGGTTACAATGATCTAGAAAGTTTCGGCTGCGGAAACTTCAACTAAACAAAATTGGTGGCTAATTGGCAGTGGCTACTAAGATAAAATAGGCATAGAGGGTGACCTAGGGTTGGAGGCGCACCAAGGGGGGCACCCACAACATGGGCCAAAAGCTAGCCCCACTCGATACAAGGCCAGGTTGGCCCAAAAATAGGTGTCGCAACAAATTTTCATGGTCACACAGCATGATCCACTAACGTTCTGGAGGTAGGACCAGACCCAAAACGATGACGTCATCGTCCCCTTTCCAACGAATATTCACACGCCATGTTTCAACGCCGTATGATGGAGATATCGCCGAAACCGTGAAGGGATGTAGGCTGAATCCAAACCGGACGTGGAAACTGAGTTGGTGACGATTTGTAACTTGGAGAAGACCATGGCGCAAGTGTGTCCAGCATGGTTATGTCCTCCTCATTAACTCTCTTGACTTGAGAACGAGGTTAGGGTTCCAAGAGAACCAAGCCTTTGTGGCTACCTCAACAACATGGACTTAGGCAAATCTTGGTGGCAAGCTCACTCATCATAAATCAGTTGGTTGAGTTGCTTGTGTTGGAATCTGTCCATCCAGTTTTAAGTCCTCGACCTGGCCCGAGTGCTCGTATTTTTCTAGATTTATTCTAGGAGTTAACGTCAGGGTTACACAATGTCTCCGTCGACAGCGAGACGTCTGTGGTAACTTCGTGAATCTGAAGGTATGTCGGCTCAGTCCTTCGAGGATGCTCATAGGATTAGGGTATGCATACATGTGTCAATAGGGTTTAGTGTGCGTACGTGTTGTAGACGTCTACGTTGTATTGTGTAATTCTAAAAAAAGAACTGGACTTAGAAGTTAGAACCATGATCCACGTACAAGGCCTAATATGCACATTTGTTTTGACGCGAGGAACTTCCCCATTTCCATTGCAGCGAATGGAAATACAGGGTTAGAGATATCAATCGGAAGACTAGAAAGCAAAAGGGAAACCAGCTAACCGCTTACTACCACACATCCCTCATACAGTCATCACATCAATCCCAGGACAACATGAGTTTTTAATTAAGCAGGCTAGCCACCACCACCTGGCGCACCAATCAGACAGCAAAACGCGCCAGCACCAGGGGCTTTCCTTCTTCACTTCTGATCGTCTTGGTATCTTCCAAAATGCTTCTTTGCTTTGGAAGCCAGTCCGCAATCGCCAGCATGGCATTGACTCCCTCAATTAGCTACTCTTTGTCTTATTCGCCAAACAGTCCTGCCCAGTAACTCATGAGTGCACAAGCATAACAAACAATTGTAGCAAGATAATTGACAATTTTCCCTTCAAAACAAATGGAATTGTGTGTTTTCCATATGGCCTAGCAAACAGCAGCAATTCCAAGCGCATGGAAATGCTTGCTAGATGGCAGCCAACCTTCACACCAATTCCAACTTTGTTCAAGAGTTTTAGGAATGTTATTAGCATTAATAACGTACTCCCTCCGTATCCTCTGTCACACCCCAATTTTAAGAACAAAATTGGAGCACAATATATGTATGCCAGGATCAATTTTCATACATATATCGATATCATAGTAAATATCAAAACAATGCTTTTATTAATATATCAAACTTTATTACATAAATGACCCTCGGGTCTGAAAGAAAAGTACAGACTCTCATGACAACGGACTCTAATGAAGACTCTGATGAAGACACGGAAATCTAGACTCCAACTCCATAAGAAGGTCGACCGGTGGTAGCGCCATCCTAGTACAGGTCGTCAGGGTCGTAGACACCGTCCTCTGGGTACCCCTGTTGCTCGTAGGCGTAGTCTCCAGCGTCTGGGTGGGGTAGCAGAGGGGACAAAGAGGAAGGGTGAGTACATCGAAATGTACTACGCAAGTGTAGGAAATATATGCTTATGAGGCTTACAACAAATATAGGCTGACACAGTTTGACTCACGCGCCTAAAGCGACACATCCTATTAATCCTATTAATCCTATGCACCTATTTACTAGGTTATAGACACAGACACTGTAGAAAACTAACAGCACTCGAAGTCGCATCGAGCAAGACCACACTCAGAGTCACAACGAGCAACCAACACTTGGAGTCACACCAAGCAACCGTACTTGGAGTCGCACCAAGCACCCACACCTGAAGTCCATCAGGCAACCGCACCTGAAGTCCATCAGATGACCCGAACCAGTAACCAGTAACCAACTAATCTCGAAGAAGTCCAAGCCCGCTCGTGACCGTGAGCACGGCTGATATATCAGTTTTACACTATGTAGAGGTTGCACATCATTACCCATGAGTCGTGCATTACCCGTCACGCTAAACACTACCGAGGTGCATAGCAGGTTGCACTACAAGGCCTTTACCAAGCCCCTCCAAGCCTGTGTCACACGTACTCTAAGGTTTCTCCCCTGTCCATAAGTCAACGACCCCAAGGGACCCCTCTTGAGCCACTATACAACCCCCGTGTAGCATAACTTGGAGGAAACTAATTAATTAGCCAGGTCCAGCCCATCCAGATCTCATGGTTGCGCTGTTTTGCCGGGTTACTTGTCCAAGAACCGGGTCCTAGGGATCCAGGCAGGATAAATCTAGCACAAGCCCAGAACCAAAAACCAAAACCAACTGTCGAATCCCACGGCACAAAACCACCAATACGGGTCCATCCTGCCAGATTTTCCTAATAACCATGTTACTACAAAAATTTACCATGTCCACATTGTTTCATAGATCATTAATCAAGATTATTAACATTTAACTCCCATCCCAACCATGACTGCAGGGCTAAGCAACGACACCTACCCGAACATCCCAAAACAGGCGACAGGGATAATAGAGCAAAATCTAGTAAACCATAATATAGGATTCAATTTAATGACAAGCATGCAACTACAGGATCTAAACTACTCTAATAACAAAAGTAAAAATAAATCATAGGTGCAAGATGTTCAAGAACACTCGCCTGCGGGCTGGGTCGAATCTGCAGGATCATAGGAAAAGACGGGAGCGTCCTCGAACTCCGCACTCTCTGGCCCAAGCAACATACATGGCACAATACAACAAAATAAATAATAGTACAACAAATAGTATCAAAACAGTAAACTAACAGATCTACTGCGTAGAGAATGAAATAATGAAACTAACGCAAGTTAAATGGGTCAAATCGGAGTTAGAATGCAAAAGTTATGAGCATTTGAATCTGAGTTGCAAAACTGTAAATACTTTGAACTCAATTTTGCAATTTAATTAAATCAAATCTGAAATAAAAAGGGATCTGGACCCGGCCTCATTTTGCTAGAAACACAGGGGCTCGGAAACAAGTTTCGTGCAACTCAGTGCACAGTGCGGGTGGACGGCGGGTTCATTCCGTGAAAACCTAGGGCTTTTTGCAAAATGGCGCGTATGCGGCAGGGCGATCGGCGTGGCATCCGTGTGGCATCACGTGGCGCAACGCCACTGGCTCCGGCATGCCACGCAGGCAGGACGCGGCGTGCGGTGGAGTGGGGACCGCGCCTCACTTTGACGAAAATAGAGGGGCTGGACTGTATGATTCACCAGACTCACTGCACAGTGCTTGCTAAACGGCGGGTTGATCATCGGAAAGATCAGGGGCTAACTCGCAAAAATGCCGAGGCGGTGGTGCGGCTGCGCGCGTGGCGCAAACGTGGCACCATGTGGCAGAGCTCTACTGGGCCGGTGTATTGTGTGGCGCAGGACGTGCTGACGTGGCTAGGGTGAACCACGTCCATGGCTCCTGTGAACTCGGCGTATACCCGCTCGAGTTATGGAGCTGATCTAGGACATTGAATCACGAACAGACGGCTGGGAACAAAGAGGAGAGCCAGGGTGACCGCCGGCGGGGTTTGGCACGGCGGCGCCTGTCTCCAGCATGGCGGCGCCATGGCCAGAGTGCCCGGCGTGCTCGGAGAGGCAGCTAGAGTACGGTAGAGGCTACGAGACAAGGTGGGATCGAAAGAGGACCTTACAGCGGTCTCGGTGGTCGTGCAATCAGCGCCGGTGGAGGTCTAGGGACGGCGGATGACGCGGATGTCGCGGTGGCGGCGCTCTGTAGCTCTGACATGGTCTAGGATGGAGTGCTCCGGCCTAGCTCTTGCCGAGGAAGGGACTCCGGGGCTCGGCGTTGCTCAGGGAGTCCAACGGAGGGTAGTGGGGAGTCGGTGGTCGCTTCTATAGGGTGGAGTCGAGCTCTCGCCAAGCTCGGTAATGACGGCGGTGTTTCTGGTGAGACGAGAGAGGGCCACGCGTGGAGATGCGCTGGCGCTTTGTATGCAGAGGGGAGGGGGTGTGGCGGCGCGCTCCGAGTAGTTGAGGCAAGGCCGGAGGGTTCAGGGAGAAGGCGTTGGAGGCGATCGGCGAAAGCGATCCAAGCGGAGAGAGCGCGTGCGAGCGGGATGGGATAAACCCGACATCCGGGTCCCACCGGTCATCAAGATGCGCTGCGGGGCTGGTGCGTCGGCATCGGTTGCGCGCGGTGGTGGAGCGGGCCGTCCTGGGTTGGGTGCGAGCACGCGTTGAGGACGGGGTTGGGCCGAGCGGAGCGCGGCCGCGGACTGGGCTAGGAGGAGGGTGAGGGTGACGGGCCAGGCTAGGAGAGAAGGGAGCGAGAGGGAGGGAGAAACAGCCCAAGGCCAGGTTTTCCCTTTTCCTTTCTTTCTTTTGCAAATTCTTTTGTAAACCTTTTTCAAACTCAGATTTCAAATTGTTTTGAAATCAAATTGGTTTGCAAGATTTTTCAAAATAGTTTCCCTAGATTTATGCAAACAAATCTTGAGTTTGATTTTGCAAACTTTTTACAAATCTTTTTATTGCTTTTCTAAATAGAATAAATTTGATTCGCCCTATACGAGTTTATTAAAATCATTTACCACACAATAAAATATGCAATGGCATGAATGCAACATGACATAATTAAATAAATTTTTGTTTTCCTCCACTAATTAAATAGCAAACCTAATTAATCTCTAATTTATTTAATTAAATTGGGGAAAAATTAAATCAGGGTGTTACAAACCTACCGCCCTTAGAAGAATCTCGTCCTCGAGATTAGGAAGAGTCGGCGAAGAGATGAGGAAAATCTACCCGAAGATCATCTTCTCCCATGTGGCTTCTTCTTCGGAATAATGCTTCCATTGCACTTTGCAGATTTTGATCCTCTTGTTGCGAGTGCCTCGTTCCTTCGTGTCCAGAATCTTGATCGGCTCAGAGAATGTCAGATCATCCTGCAGATCAAGCTCCTCAAGTGGCAACTGCTCCTCTGGAACTCTTAGGCATCTCTTCAGCTGGGATACATGGAACACATCATGAATACCTGCCAGTTGTGCAGGCAACTCCAGCTGATAAGCAACTGCACCTTTCTTGTCAATCACCTTGAAAGGGCCAATGAACCTCAGAGCTAGCTTCCCTTTAACATTAAACCTCTGAAGACCTCTGAAGGGTGACACCTTTAGATATACATAATCCCCAATCTGGAATTCCAGCTCACGTCGTCTGACATCTGCATAGCTCTTCTGTCTAGACTGAGCCGTCTTCAGGTTGCTTATGATTTCCCTGACCTGTTCTTCAGCTTCTTCTATAGATTCAGGGCCAAAGACTTTCCTTTCTCCAACCTAATTCCATAACAGAGGAGTTCTACACTTCCTACCATACAATGCTTCGAAAGGTGACATCTTGAGACTGGCCTGATAGCTGTTGTTATAAGAGAACTCTGCATAAGGAAGGCTTTTATCCCAACTCTGGCTATTCTGAAGCGCACTAGCTCTCAACATGTCCTCAAGGATCTGATTCACCCTTTCTGTCTAACCATCTGTCTGAGGGTGATAAGCTGAACTAAAACTGAGGCGGGTATCCATAGACTCATGCAACTGCTTCTAGAATCTGGATGTGAACTATGTACCTCTGTCAGATACTATGATCTTGGGCACTCCATGAAGGCACACAATGTGTGACATGTAAAGCTCTGCAAGCTGCAGTCCACGATATGAAGCAATCCTGCTTCTTGTCATCATCGTCCACGTCACCCGGGGCGTAACGGGACAGCTGGGTGAACTGCGTGAAATACTCACGCACTGACATCGCGCCCTGCCTAAGGTCCTAGAACTCTCGACGCTTCACCCTGATCTCGCCGGCGGGGACATACTGGTCGCGAAAGGCCTTGCGGAACTCCTGCCAGGTGATGGTGTTGGCGTCCTCGTGAGCGGTGGTGTAGGCAGTCCACCAGTTCTTCGCCGGGCCCTGAAGCTGGTGCGCAGCGTAGAGAACCTTATCATGGTCCTCAACATGAGCAAGCTGCAACTTGCTCGCAATAGACTCGAGCCAATCGTCAGCACCCATCGGCTCGATCACGTGGTGGAAAACTGGAGGGTGCGTCATCATGAACCTCCGGAGAGAGTCATCCTATCGGGGTAGCTGTGTAGCTCCTCCACCCTGAGCACCCTGGGCCATCTGCTTCATGTGCTGCATGATCTGGGCCATGTTCTGCATCATCTCGTTCTGCCCCTAGGCCATCTCGAGCGGGTCGTACAGGGGCAGAGGTGGAGGTGGCGGAGGTGGATGAGGCTGGTTGCCACCTGCCCCGCTCCCGCCAGCGTTACCCGCATTGCTCCTGGTGTTAACCATCTGTTATATTTCCAGGAGTAAAAGTGAGACATGATAGATAGATATATAACAACCCGGATTTAGTTAATTAAGTTGGTTAATAAACATTTTAAACAAATGATGTCGCTGCAACCTGATGGTCGCAACACACCAACAATCATTACAAAGAACCAAAACATTACATATGCACAAGTACATGTCAATACAACGACCTACGGAATCACAATATTATGGTGGGCTTCTTACGAATTTGGAGGACCTACTTTAAACAAAGTTTGAATTTTTAGCAGAGACAGGCTACAGAAGTGGGAAAAAGGGTGACACTTTTAAAAATAGTTTTGTAAAACTCGACGACTGACTAGGGTAGCGTCCTACGGTCAACAAGGCTTTGATACCACTGTCACACCCCAATTTTACGAACAAAATTGGAGCACAATATATGTATGCTAGGATCAATTTTCATACATATATCGACATCATAGTAAATAACAAAACAATGCTTTTATTAATATATCGAACTTTATTACATAAATGACCCTCTGGTCTGAAAGAAAAGTACAGACCCTCATGACAACTAACTCTAATAAAGTCTCTGATGAAGATGCGAAAATCTGGACTCCAACTCCACAGGAAGGTCGACCGGGGTAGCGCCATCCTAGTACAGGTTGTTAGGGTCGTAGCCACCGTCCTCTGGGTACTCCTGCTCCTCGTAGGCGTAGTCTCCAGCGTCTAGGTGGGGTAGCAGGGGGACAAAGTGGAAGGGTGAGTACATCAAAATGTACTCCGCAAGTGTAGGAAATATATGATTATGAGGCTTATAACAAATGTAGGCTGACACAGTTTGACTCACGCGCCTAAAGCGACACATCCTATTAATCCTATGCACCTATTTACTAGGTTATAGACACAAACACTGTAGAAAAGTAACAACACTCAAAGTCGCATCGAGCAAGACCACACTCAGAGTCACACCGAGCAACCAACACTTGGAGTCACCAAGCAACCGTACTTGGAGTCGCACCAAGCACCCACACCTGAAGTCCATCAGGCAACCGCACCTGAAGTCCATCAGATGACCCGAACCAGTAACCAACTAATCTCGAAGAAGTCCAAGCCCGCTCGTGACCATGAGCATGGCTGATATATCAGTTTTACACTCTGCAGAGGTTGCACATCGTTACCCATGAGTCGTGCATTACCCATCACGCTATACACTACCAGGTGCATAGCAGGTTGCACTGCAAGGCCTTTACAAAGCCCCTCCAAGCCTGTGTCACACGTACTCTAAGGTTTCTCCCCTGTCCATAAGTCAACGACCCCAAGGGAACCCTCTTGAGCCACTATACAACCCCCGTGTAGCATAACTTGGAGAAAACAAATTAATTAGCCAGGTCCAGCCCATCCAGATCTCATGGTTGCGCTGTTTTGCCGGGTTACTTGTCCAACAACCGGGTCCTAGGGATCCAGGCAGGATAAATCTAGCACAAGCCCAGAACCAAAAACCAAAACCAGCTGCCGAATCCCACGGCACAAAACCACGAATACGGGTCCATCCTGCCGGATTTTCCTAATAGCCATGTTACTACAAAAATTTACCATGTCCACATTGTTTCATAGATCATTAATCAAGATTATTAACATTTAACTCCCATCCCAACCATGACTGCAGGGCTAAGCAACGACACCTACCCGAACATCCCAAAACAGGCGACAAGGATAATAGAGCAAAATCTAGTAAACCATATGTTTACACCAAAATTTGGGTTAAGAAGAAAGATGGACCGAATTTTACTGAAGATAGCTGCAATTTGAGAAATTGATAGAATCAAGGAAGATCGGTTGATCAAGTGGACCAAGAAGATGACAAGTGGACCCAACCAGCAGTGGGATGGACATTCGGCAAACAACCAAGCGTTCGTTTAGCTCTCGGATTTTTGGCAAATGCAGGTACGGTCGGCTATCTTACAAGACGATGACTCCATTCGGGAAGCAAATACGGTAGGTAAAGTCGGCTTGCATGAGAAGACACGTAACCATGGAGGACACCGGGAAGAAAATAGGAATAGAACTCATATTTTCCAAGTTTTCATTATGTAAGTCGTAATCTTCCAGGACTTGTATTTCGCCCAGGGTATAAATATAAACCCCCGGCCATTGTAAAACTGTTCACAACCATATCAATACAAATCGGCCCCGTGCCATCTTCGAGTCCTTTGTCGGGTCATCGAGTTCTTCGAGAGGAATCATCGATCCGTCGACCTCGGTAAGTCCCGGCAACCTTGTTATCATGTCTAGTATCATGCGGTGGATTTAGATGTGATGCAAGTAGTCTTGTTTGTTTACAATGATCGTGCGGCGGATCTATGTCGACAATCAAGAAGTCTTTGCTTATGTTATGCTTATGAGTAAATCCCGTGCGGCAGGCGTTTGCTTAATACGTTTAGCATGAGCGATATAGTTATCGGCTCTATTAGATTTGGCAAAATCTAGTAGATTCATTAAGTTACCATGTGTTGCATGATTTATTCAATTAGTTTTACAACACACTTTTGCCCAATCTAGATTGACTTTGTTCGGCCTTGCTCTACATGTTTTTACTTATTTTCTTCTAATAATCGAATAACCATGATGGCCGAATCAATTTCTAATCTAGATTGTTACGTGTTGCGGGTTCATACATGTCAATTACGCTTAGGCTTTGATAAAACTAGGTATCGTGCGGCAGATGCAGGTTTTAGATTGGTTTGATCGTTTTTTGTTTGCATGTTCCTTCTTCATGGACCCCAATTCGGCAGATTTGCCGAGCTTGGTTACGCGCTATTTTAGAATCTATCTCTTGTTCAAACATGTCTTTTACGTATGTGTATTCGGCAGCCGATTGTCTACTCATGTTTGGAGTCAGCAGAATGATCTTTAAAACTTATCGACAGATAGCTTCTATAGCTATATGTCGTTGTGAATGGCTTCAGGGCCGCAAATATGGAACTGTCTGGTCTCATCCAGCATGTTCCAGTTTTATTCTCACAGTTTTTGTATCCCTTGTTGGTTTTCAGGTCAAACCGACTAGCACGTCTCCGGATTTCAAACTGTCCGGGCACCCGATTGAAGCTACGCTTTTCGGCTTGCTGTGTGTGAGGCACGGTGCGACGCATTTTGTGCCAACACACTTTTTGGCACGCCCAGTGGGACGCTGTATTCCAAGATGGTTGAGTTCGACAACACTCAGATTCTGGAAGTGACCATGGATGAGTTGCCACCAGAATTGAAGAATTTAATACAACAAGCATGCTATGAGTTTCAGCGCAAATGCTTGATGTCCTTTTCTAAGAACAAGAGCAACAAAGTTTTCTAGAAGTAGTCACTCCCAAGAATTCTCCTTCCTCATCACTCTGATAGTACTGATGAGGACGATGCTAAAAAATTATCCGAACTAGTGTACAAGGCTATAGCAGAGGCCATGACAAATCACCAATCAGCTTTCTTAAATACCTTTCGTGCCATCAGGGTTGGTATTTTTGGCCCGACGGCTGATAAACGTTTTGAGGAAGCCGCTGGCCCGATGCAAGGACCACTGTTATTTCCCGTACCCCAACATCAAAGGAAAAAATGTTGAAGACGGCGGGGTTGGTTCAAGCAAAGGTGGGATGGTCCTTCACTAGGAGCAGCAACCTCCCAGAACTCACGGCCAGCTCGCTTTCGGAACGACGGGAAACATCCTGCAATCTGCCTTCAGAGTATCTCCAGCAGCAAATAGGTTGCAGAAGAACATGTATGGAGATGGATATCAAGAGTTTGTTGATTACAGTGCGATTGATGCTTTCCCGAATCCGGGCTATAAAAACTCAACTGGGGCGTTTCTTGGAGGTCAAACGCGTGCGGCTCTAGATTCAAATGTCATGCATAAGATGGCCGACATGATGCAAAATCAATTCGGCCTAAAGCCAAAGAGTCAGTCCTATGCTTACAAGTCTCCTTACCCGGAGTGGTACAACCGAGTCGCACTTCCTCCAAGGGTGAAACCTCCCACTGATCTCACCAAGTTTTCGGGCCAAGATGACACTAGTACCATAGAACATATCAGTCGTTACTTGATGCAACTTGGAGAGGCATCTGCATATGAGGCTTGGAGGATTCGGTACTTCCCGTTGTCGTTAACAGGACCAGCTTTCTCATGGTTCACATCTCTGCCGATAAATTCTATTAATACATGGGCAGAATTAGAACAGAAATTCCATGCGTATTTCTTTACGGGCACTAATGAGAAGAAGTTGGTCAACCTCATGAGTTTGAAAATTAGGGCTAATGAGACACCACAAGAATACTTACGCAGGTTCAGGGAAACTAAAAATCTCTGCTATTCCCTGAATTTACCAGATGATCAATTACGTGGAATAGCTATAGCTGGCATGTTGCCAAATATCAAGGAGAGATTATTCGACATGGAGTTTGATGATCTTGGGCAATTGGCACAACGGTTGGCAATGATGAGTAATCAGGCTCAAGGGTTTAGGAGAAATAACCAGTACCAGAAAGGCGATGTGGCTAGTGAGATGTAATAGGCTTTCTTAGAAGAAGCGATGGAGTATGATGATGAAGATGAGATAGTTGCAGCAGAGATGGTCTGGACTAAAGAGCCGACTCAAGTTAATCAGCGATGGCTAAGACAACAAAAGGGGACCTATGACTTCAATGTTTCCAAATCGAATAAGCTATTTGAATTCCTGGTGAAAGAGGGACGCGTTAAGCTACCGGAAGGCCATACCATGTTGTACCCTAAAGGGGTTAAAGACAAGAAGTATTGTGGTTTCCATAACACCAGATCTCACTCCATTAATGATTGTCGAGTATTTAGAGTGCGGATCCAGAAGGCCATCCAAGAAGGGCATTTGAAGTTCGATGGAAAGATGAAAATATATGGTAGCCCTTTCGGACAGAATAATGTATCTTTCTCAGTTAACATGGTTAATGCAGATGACCCCAGGGGCAAAAGCGAGATGAAGGTGTTAACCTCTGATAGAGCAAGAAAGACCGGTGCTGTTGACCCCGATCGGTAGATCACAAATGAAGAACTTTGGCGACGAGTTTGTTTCCAGAATAGTCGAACTGAAAGGGGTGAAGCTTCCAGGCCCGGGTCATGACACGCATTTTGTTGAACAAGTGGCGTCGGGAGCAAGAACGGTACCAGAAGCAAAAATTTTATGAAGAACAAAAGTTCATAGAAAAGAAACGGAGGTACGAAGAGGAGATATACCGAGAAGAACGAGAATATATGTGTTAACACCAGATTTTTGCACATGTAAGGATATGACAGATCGGCCCAGCCAGCGGAGAAAAGAAGCATTCGGCAAGCATTCGGACGGTTATTTGGTCCTTAGGACTTTCGGTGAGTAGCTGCGCGGTCGGCTATTTCGTGAAGTAATGACCCCATTCGGGAGATGGATGATGCAGGTGAAGCCGGTTTGCACAAGAGGGCACGTGACGATGGAAGACACCGAAAGGATTAGGAATTTGATTTGTATCTTTCCGTATTTCACTATAAAGTCGTAATCGTCTAGGACTCGTGTTTCGTCCAGGGTATAAATATAAGCCCTCGGCCATTGTAAAACTGTTCATAACCACATCAATACAACCGGCCCCATGCCATCTTCGAGTCCTTATAGTCGTGTCGTCGAGTTCTTCGAGAGGAATCATCGATCCGTCGACCTCCATAAGTACCGGCAACCTTGTTATCATGTCTAGTATCATGCGGTGGATTTAGATATGATGCAAGTAGTCTCGTATGTTAAGCTTAGTATCGTGCGGCGGATTTAAGCTTATGACGGGAAGTTTTTACCTATGACTTGTATCGTGCGGCGGATTGAGTCATGAGTAAAAATAGTTATCGGCTCTGTTAGGTTTGGCAGATCTAATAGATTCATTAAGTTATCACGTGTTATATGTTTTATTTATTTAATTCGTACAACACTTTTTGCCCAATCTAGATTGATCTTTGTTCGGCCTTGTTGCACGAGTTTGCTTGTGCTTTGCTAATTATAAGATCATGATGGCCGAACCGACTTTCAATCTAGATTGTTACATGTCGCGGGTTCATACATGCCGATCATGTTTAGGCTTTGATAGAGCTGGGTGCTGTGCGGCAGGTACAGGTTTTAGATTAGTTTAATCATGCTTTGCTTGTGTGTTTCTTCTTCGTGGACCCCAGTTCGGCTAGTTTGCCGATTCTGGTTAAGCTTACATGAGTAATGAGTACGTATAGATCTGTTCAGATGTATGTGTGCTTTTAGCTTCTTATAATTAGATTGTATCATGCGGTGGAATAATCTAATTATAAGGAGTGGTGTAGATTTATAGCAAGTGGTATCATGCGGTGGATTAGCTTTGCTTGAGTTTATGCCTGACGGGTTTATGAAGGCTGGACGTGTGGCAGACTAGCTGGATTGGGCTATGCACATGTTATCTGAATAGATTTGTATTTACAAGTTACCTCTTTTACTCTTTTGTCACGTATGTATTCGGTATTCGACATGTTTACATGCTTTCTCTTTATACTTGCCGAATGACATCTTAAACCTGTTTCGACAAACAGCTTCTATAGCTGTGTGCCGTCGTGATTGGCTTCCAAAGCCATACATATGGAACTGTCTGGTTTTTACCCAGCATGTTCCAAGGTATTCTCACATTTTATTCCTTGTTGGTTTTCAGGTCAAACCGACTGGCACGTCTCCGGGTTCGATACACCCCGGGCTCCCGATTGAAGCTAGCCTCGTTCGGCTTGCTGTGTGCTCTTGACGCGAGGCGCCACGTTTTGCGTCAACAATATGAGAGAGCAAGAGCAATCTCATTGGGAGTGCTCATTTTTCAAATATTATTGGAATGAAGGCTTGAAGCTGTCAGCTAAGAACAACTGCCCTGAATGCAGTGATCAATATTCTGAGTACAGGCAGTCTCGAGTCAACCGCCGTTCGGTCCATGAAAGGCTTGGGATGCGACTCCCTGAAGACGATCGGCGCTTAAAAATAGGTAATTTTGAAAATTGGCAAGGGAGAAGATTTGCCGATCAAGGTTGAACTCACGCTAAAGAAGAGGAGTACCGTGAATATGTTTGGCAGAGAGGACAGTGGTGCCCACCGGGATTAAGAAAGAGCCAGAAAAGGAGGTTGCAGCACCTAAGGAACAGAGAATTGACGCAAGCGGGTGCCAAAACAAAGCAAATTTGGCGTCCTAAGGAAAAGCCTGATGAGAGTGATCATTCGGCTAATGCGTACATGGCATTCTTTCTTCCATCAGAATTCATGGCTCCCGGAGATCAAGATGTCAAAGAGGAAGTGTATTCGGATTTTGACGAAGACGAATACCAAGATCTGATGGCTCAGCTCGTTCTGGCTCAACATGCAGTCTTTGATAAGCCAGCTAGACATCGACACTTGAAACCACTTTATATGAAAGGGTATGTTAACGGCAAGCCGTTAACCAAGATGTTTATTGATGGGGGAGCTGCCATAAATATCATGCCATATACTACCTTCAGGAAACTTGGGATGGTAAGTGAAGAATTATTGAAAACTGACATGGTGTTGAGAGACTTTGCTGGCAATCCTTCCGATACTCGAGGAGCGGTTCATGTTGAGTTGACGATCGGGTCAAAAACCCTGATTACTACCTTCTTCGTCATCGATGGCAAGGGGGCATATAGTTTACTTTTAGGAAGGGATTGGATACATGCAAATTATTGTGTTCCGTCAACTATGCATCAAATCCTCATCCAGTGGATTGGAGATGATATCGAAGTTGTTCATGTTGATGATTCGGTAAGTGTTGCTACTGCAGAACCTATCTACTGGGAATATGATGGTGTCGAATGCTTCTCTGGAAAAGTTTGGAAAGAAGGTCCTGTGAATGTTTTTGACAAGGACCAACAGCTGATTCAAGAAATCGACTCTCAGAGCAATTTTGGAATGAATAATCCAATTGATGGTAACAGAGGAAAGTTGGGACGAGGTTTCGTGTCGGCTGATAAGTTAGAAGAAGTAAAAATTGGTAATGAAGCCAAATCGAGACCGATATGTGTTAGTGCAAATCTGGGTCTAGAATACAGATTGAAATTGATAGACCTTCTGAAAGAGTTCTACCTTTTCTCTCCGTTGCTGAAGCTTAAGGAAGATTAAAAATTCACGAGGGGTGACGTACAACAAAAAGCTTTTGATGGAATTGAAGAATACATGAAAGCACTGCCGGAGTTGGTACTTCGACAGCTTGGTAAATCTTTCGAGTTGTACATGGCGGCCGATAGCCTAACAATAGGATTGGCCCTTATATAAGAATTTAAAGGAAGAGAAAGAATGGTAGCTTACCTTAGCCGAAAGATGTTAAACCCAGAGACAAGATATTCGGCTACATTTATAGGTATGTTACTCGTGTACCGAGCTTCTGCACTACTTATTAAATGCCAATTGTGTGATAGTCTCTGAATTTGATATGATAAAACATATGATTGTTAATGCCTTTGGAAGGGTCGGCAATTGGATTTTAGTATTGTCGGATTTTGATTTGAGGTACGAATCGGCAAAGGCAGTAAATGGTCAGGCTATTGCCGATTTTGTTACTCATCATCGTGATCCTTCTATTAACATAATGGCAGCTTTACACCATATCCCTAGGGGCACAGCAGCAGCGAATAAGTTAGCTCAGGCTGCTTTTGAACATCAGGAAGATCAAGAAATTCTTGCTTTGGATGAAAGTCGTAAGGTTAATAATAGAGAGAGGAATTTTTTCTAGAACTGATAATGGGAGATTTCTTGAGAAGTTTCATCCTTGTGTGAAAGACGGTACATGAGCAAATTCAGGGATATTTGTACACAAAAGTAGCCGATGTGAAGCATCGCCTTTAGCAGAAAAATGCTCCAAGAGTTTGAAGAATAGTCGATATTGTTTATATCGCCTTTAGTACAAAAAAATGTGCATGACCCTGGTGACCCTAGCATTTTTGTTAGTAGGTTTATCGGGAGGAGAGAAAGGTGAAGCGCAGTAAATAAGATGTCGAGTGACATGACATGTCAAAGTGAGATCTATTCGGCTAAAATGACGTCATGCGTTTGAAAAGCGTTTTCCTGAGGAAACATTGTAATCAGGAGAATCACTGAGGTAATCAAGAGATGCAAATAGACATTGTTCAGAAAAAACAACTTCAGTTATTCATTTGCGGATATATCCTAGTACAAACTACTCCTGGAATAGTCTATTTAGAATAGACTGTGGATTGGTGACTCTGGCGAGGGCGGCGGCATGATCATCATAAACTTCAAGATAGTCTTCATCACCTTCGGTTTCATCTGGGCTTCCGCCTGCAAAGCCGACTGGTAGAAAGGGGTAGTCCTCATTGGTCCAAGAACTCATCGCTGCTAGCCCAAGAGAGACGCCAAGGTGCACGCCTTGGATGACGGCCTGATCTACGCGACCGTCCATAGCGTCAAGGCGTGCTTCAGCTGAGTCCCCGTGGGCATTCAGCTTGTTGGCAATCCTGTTTGCTGCTGCCCTCAGACGGTCATTCTCCGCGGAAAGAGCTGAAAGAAAAAAGAATGAATTCATGATGCAGGGAAAGGCCAAAAGGGGATAGAATAAACGATGGATGTCAAACCGGTAATGGCGTTGCGGAGCTGCTTCTGCTAGTCCTCCCATTCGGTTTTCTCAGTACCATACTTCTTGAATACGTCCTCCAATTCCTTCTGGGTTTTGTCCCTCTCCTCACGGTACCAGAGAGCGTCCAAGTGGGTGAACCGAGATGAGTCATCAGAATCAGAGGAACTTGATGACCTAGAAGAAGAGGTAGGAGAGCCCGTTGGAACTGTTGTTTCTGGAAAAGGCATCTGAGTTTGGCTGGAGAAAGCCCTCACCCTGGAAGGAAGGTGAACAGTGAATCAAGAACGGATGAGCAAGAAGAGCTACCGTATGGGGGCAAGAAACCAAACTTTACCCATAATGTTGACGAGTCGATGCTCGACTTCCTCCTACTTTATCTCCGGCAGGACGTTTGCTATGGTCGCCATCGCCTGCCATTGATGAAAATACAGGCGAGGTTTTGAGCTAGGAGTTGGGAAGTGGAAAGTTTGCAAGTCAAACTGTTCAAGATGATAGCCTGCGTAGGGTCATATTTATGGAGCCGTGGCTTGCACCCTGGAGAGCCAAGCGTCGGAGTAGGGTTTTCATGATTTATGGGCCGTTGTTGGCCGGGCCATGATTTTGCTGACTTGAGAAGGTCATGGCTCTAGAATCAGAAAGCCGACAGGATTCGGCTAAAGATTGTTGCCACATGAGGGGTTCAGTTTCGGTTGATTGTTTGGAAACCCATATTACCAATTAACGCCGAAGACAGTAAGTTTGGCAAATGGTCTTCAAAGTGGGAAGGATCATATTTTTAATTTCAGGCAATGGAATTTTAATGAAGAAGTCTTCAGGAATTCCTAAAGAGGTACCATCCTAATATCATCGTGGATTGGAAAATTGAGAAGGGTCTAGAACACTAGATCTGAAAATAGCCGATTATGACGATCGCCTGTGAGGTAGAGATGACTAACATGATTGTCAGCAGTAAGCCAATGCGATATAAAGCAAAAAGAATAGAAGTTAGTAATTAATGCACGAAGCAAAACACACATTGATCTTGAAGGATCAGTCACAGATTGATTTCAAGGGTCACACAGAAAGACTTTTATTTACAAGAAGGAGGTACAAGATTACAATAAAAAAATCAGTTCGTCCATTCTACCCTGTGGCTAATCGGGAGATCGTGGTCGAAGGAATCGGCCAGATCTGTTCTAGCTTCCTTCATATCATCCACAGAATGTGCTACTCTATATTCCAGCCCTCGCTCGCAGACATCAAAACTACGGTAATCGGCGTCGGAGTGAATCCGTACAGCATTGAAGGCAAGCGCTGCGCCATATCCCATGCCGGCCCTGGAGATGTCGGGGAGAATTCGGTTAACCTCGTTTACCCGATCTAAGGCTGTCATGCCTGCTGCGTTGGCTGTGATGGCAAGACTGGCGATGGCAGCTTCAAGAGCATGAAGTTTAGCCCCAGAGCTGAGATGGAGAAGAGTAAGTAAAAAAAAAGGGGGAAAACAAAGACAGCAATGATAAAAATATTCACCGGCGGCCCGATTCCGAGCGACATCACGCTCCCGGGAAACTTGAGAAATCTCCTGATTCTTCTCTTCTAGATCAAGCTGGAGGTCTATGATCTGTTGAGTCAAGTCCTCGGAGAAATCGTCACTGACCCTCCTGGACAAAAGTGGCAAAGTGAGAATGGTTGCCTCATTTTGAAATAAAGTAGAAGAGAGCAACCTCTTCCTGGAAGTGCTAGAGACGCCAAGCTCGGAGCTATGTTTGCTCGCCATGGAAGACATCTTATGGATTGGATTGGGTGATGATAGGAGGAAGAAGGGTTTTCTTGGTTTTGAGATTGAAACAAGAGAGCTTGAGGGAATAAGCCGAAACGAGGTGAAGGGTGACTTTAAAAAGACCCCAAGGGGTGCATCGGGGGGTGAATCGGCAGGAAATGCAATTATACCACATGAAATTTTCCGCAGGAGTGGACGCTTCCAGAGGTTCCACGTCAGTAGTTCGGGAGAAAAGAATTTTGGAATAAATATTTATCCCAAAATTAGGGGGCATGTGTTTACACCAAAATTTGGGTTAAGAAGAAACATGGACCGAATTTTACTGAAGATAGCCGCAATTTGAGAAATTGATAGAATCAAGGAAGATCGGTTGATCAAGTGGACCAAGAAGATGACAAGTGGACCCGACCGGCAGTGGGATGGACATTCGGCAAACAACCAAGCAGTCGTTTAGCTCACGGAATTTTGGCAAATGCAGGTGCGGTCGGCTATCTTACAAGACGATGACTCCATTCGGGAAGCAAATACGGTAGGTAAAGCCGGCTTGCATGAGAAGACACGTAACCATGGAGGACACCGGGAAGAAAATAGGAATAGAACTCATATTTTCCAAGTTTTCATTATGTAAGTCGTAATCTTCCAGGACTTGTATTTCGCCTAGGGTATAAATATAAACCCCCGGCCATTGTAAAACTGTTCACAACCATATCAATACAAATCGGCCCTGTGCCATCTTCGAGTCCTTTATTGTGTCGTCGAGTTCTTCGAGAGGAATCATCGATCTGTTGACCTCCGTAAGTCCCGGCAACATTGTTATCATGTCTAGTATCATGCGGTGGATTTAGATGTGATGCAAGTAGTCTTGTTTGTTTACAAAGATCGTGCGGCGGATCTATGTCAACAATCAAGAAGTCTTTGCTTATGTTATGCTTATGAGTAAATACCATGCGGCAGGCGTTTGCTTAATACGTTTAGCATGAGCGAGATAGTTATCTGCTCTATTAGATTTGGCAAAATCTAGTAGATTCATTAAGTTACCATGTGTTGCATGATTTATTCAATTAGTTTTACAACACTCTTTTGTCCAATCTAGATTGACTTTGTTCGGCCTTGCTCTATAAGTTTTTACTTGTTTTCTTCTAATAATCGAATAACCATGATGGTCGAATCAATTTCTAATCTAGATTGTTACGTGTTGCGGGTTCATACATGTCAATTACGCTTAGGCTTTGATAAAACTAGGTATTGTGCGACAGATGCAGATTTTAGATTGGTTTGATCGTTTTTTGTTTGCATGTTCCTTCTTCATGGACCCCAATTCGGTTGACTTGCCGAGCTTGGTTACGCGCTATTTTAGAATCTATCTCTTGTTCAAACATGTCTTTTACGTATGTGTATTCGGCAGCCGATTGTTTACATATACTCATGTTTGGAGTCAGCCGAATGATCTTTAAAACTTGTCGACAGATAGCTTCTATAGCTATATGTCGTTGTGAATGGCTTCAGGGCCGCAAATGTGGAACTGTTTGGTCTTATCCAGCATGTTCCAGTTTTATTCTCATAGTTTTTTTATCCCTTCTTGGTTTTCAGGTCAAACCGACTGGCACATCTCCGGATTTCAAACCGTCCGGGCACCCGATTGAAGCTACCCTTTTCGGCTTGCTGTGTGTGAGGCACGGTGCGACGCATTTTGTGCCAACAACATAACATAGGATTCAATTTAATGACAAGCATGCAACTACAAGATCTAAACTACTCTAATACCAAAAGTAAAAATAAATCATAGATGCAAGATGTTCAAGAACACTTGCCTGCGGGCTGGGTCGAATCTGCAGGAACACAGAAAAAGACGGGAGCATCCTCGAACTCCGCACTCTCTGGCCCAAGCAACATACATGGCACAATACAACAAAATAAATAATAGTACAACAAATAGTATCGAAAAAGTAAACTAACAGATCTACTGCGTAGAGAACGAAATTAAATCAAATCGGAGTTAGAACGCAAAAGTTATGAGCATTTGAATCTGAGTGGCAGAACTGTAAATACTTCGAACTCAAATTCGCAATTTAATTCAATCAAATCTGAAATAAAAAGGGGTCTGGACCCGGCCTCATTTTGCTAGAAACACAGGGGCTCGGAAACAAGTTTCGTGCGACTCAGTGCACAGTGCGGGTGGACGACGGGTTCATTCCGTGAAAACCTAGGGCTTTTTATGCAAAATGGCGCGTACGCGGCAGGGCAATCGGCGTGGCATCCGCGTGGCATCACGTGGCGCAACGGCACTGGCTCTGGCATGCCACGCAGGCAGGACGCGGCGTGCGGTGGAGCGGGGACCATGCCTCACTTTGACGAAAACAGAGGGGCCGGACTGTATGATTCACCAGACTCACTGCACAGTGCTTGCTGGACGACGGGTTGATCATCGGAAAGATCAGGGGCTAACTCGCAAAAATGCCGAGGCGTTGGTGCGGCTGCACGCGTGGCGCAAATGTGGCACCATGTGGCGGAGCTCTACTGGGCTGGTGTATTGCGTGGCGCTGGACGTGCTGACGTGGCTACGGTGAACCGCGTCCATGGCTCCTGTGAACTCGGCGTATACCCGCTCGAGTTATGGATCTGATCTAGGCCATTGAATCACGAACAAACGGCTGGGAACAAAGAGGAGAGCCAGGGTGACCACCGGCGGGGTTTGGCACGGTGGCACCTGTCTCCAGCGTGGCGGCGCCATGGCTAGAGTGCCCGGCGTGCTCGGAGAGGCGGCTAGAGTACGGTAGAGGCTACGAGACAAGGTGGGATCGAAAGAGGACCTTACAGCGGTCTCGGTGGTCGTGCTCTCGGCGCCGGTGGAGGTCTAGGGACGGCGGATGACGCGAATGTCGTGGTGGCGGCGCTCTGTAGCTCCGGCACGGTCTAGGATGGAGTGCTCCGGCCTAGCTCTTGCAGAGGAAGGGACTCCGGGACTCGGCGTTGCTCAGCGAGTCCAACGGAGAGCAGTGGGGAGTCGGTGGTGGCTTCTATAGGGTGGAGTCGAGCTCTCGCCAAGCTCGGTAATGGCGGCGGTGTTTCTGGTGAGACGAGAGAGGGCCACGTGTGGAGACGCGCTGGCGCTTTGTATGCAGAGGGGGGGGATGTGGCGGCGTGCTCCGAGTAGTTGAGGCAAGGCCGGAGGGTTCGGGGAGAAGGCGTTGGAGGCGATCGGCAAAAGCGAGTGGGAGGGGATAAACCCGACATCCGGGTCCCACCGGTCAGCGAGATGCGCTGCGGGGCCGGTGCGTCGGCGTCTGCTGCGCGCGGTGGTGGAGCGGGCCGTCCTGGGCTGGGTGCGAGCGCGCGTTGAGGACGGGGTGGGCCGGGCGCTGGCACTGGGGCGCGGCGAAGGGGGGGTGACCACAGGCCGGTGATGGGGTTGGGCCGAGTGGAGCGCGGCCGCGGACTGGGCTAGGAAGAGGGTGAGGGTGACAGGCCAGGCTAGGAGAGAAGGGAGCGGGAGAGGGAGAAACAACCCAAGGCCAGGTTTTCCCTTTTCCTTTCTTTCTTTTGCAAATTCTTTTGTAAACCTTTTTCAAACTCAGATTTCAAATTGTTTTGAAATCAAATTGGTTTGCAAGATTTTTCAAAATAGTTTCCCTAGATTTTTGCAAACAAATCTTGTGTTTTATTTTTGCAAACTTTTTATAAATCTTTTTATTGCTTTTCTAAATAGAATAAATTCGATTCGCCCTATACGGGTTTATTAAAATCATTTACCACACAATACAATATGCAATGGCATGAATGCAACATGACATAATTAAATAAAATTTTATTTTCCTCCACTAATTAAATAGCCAACCTAATTAATCTCTAATTTATTTAATTAAATTGGGGAAAAAATAAATCAGGGTGTTACAAACCTACCCCTTACAAGAATCTCATCCTCGAGATTAGGAAGAGTCAGCGAAGAGATGAGGAAAATCTGCCCGAAGATCATCTTCCTTCTTGCATGTGGCTTCTTCTTCGGAGTAATGCTTCCATTGCACTTTGCAGATTTTGATCCTCTTGTTGCGAGTGCCTCGTTCCAGCGTGTCCAGAATATTGATCGGCTCAGAGAATGTCAGATCATCCCGCAGATCAAGCTCCTCAAGTGGCAACTGCTCCTCTGGAACTCTGAGGCATCTCTTCAGTTGGGATACATGGAACACATCATGAATACCTGCCAGTCGTGCAGGCAACTCCAGCTGATAAGCAACTGCGCCTTTCTTGTCAATCACCTTGAAAGGGCCAATGAACCTCGGAGCTAGCTTCCTTTTAACATTAAACCTCCGAAGACCTCTGAAGGGTGACACCTTTAGATATACATAATCCCCAATCTGGAATTCCAGCTCACGTCGTCTGACATCTGCATAGCTCTTCTGTCTAGACTGAGCCGTCTTCAGGTTGCTTCTGATTTCCCTGACCTGTTCTTCAGCTTCTTCTATAGATTCAGGGCCAAAGACTTTCCTTTCTCCAACCTGATTCCAAAACAGAGGAGTTCTGCACTTCCTACCATACAGTGCTTCGAAAGGTGACATCTTGAGACTGGCTTGATAGCTGTTGTTATAAGAGAACTCTGCATAAGGAAGGCTCTTATCCCAACTCTGGCTATTCTGAAGCGCACTAGCTCTCAACATGTCCTCGAGGATCTGATTCACCCAATCTATCTGACCATCTGACTGAGGGTGATAAGCTGAACTAAAACTGAGGCGGGTATCCATAGACTCATGCAACCGCTTCCAGAATCTGGATGTGAACTATGTACCTCTATCAGATACTATGATCTTGGGCACTCCATGAAGGCACACAATGTGTGACATGTAAAGCTCTACAAGCTGCGGTCCACGGTATGATTCCTTAACTGGAATGAAATGAGCCACCTTGGTCAAGCGATCAACTATGACCCAAATAGAATCATAACCAGACTGAGTCCTGGGCAAACCAGTGATGAAATCCATGCTGATCTCCTCTCATTTCTACTCTGGAATCTGCAGAGGCTGTAGCAAACTAGTTGGTCTCTGATGTTGTGCCTTAACCCTCTGGCATGTGTCACATAAGGCCACATACTCTGCTACTTCCCTCTTCATCCCATACCACCAGTAATACTGCTTCCGATCCTGGTACATCTTGGTACTGCTTGGATGGAGAGAGTAGGTTGAATCATGAGCTTCCCTCAGAATCAACTCCTTGATAGCCTTCACATCCGGAACACAGATCCTGCCTATGAACCATAAGACACCCTGATCGTCCTCTGTGAATCCTAGGGCTTTGTTCTCCTTGATCAACTGTCTGATCTCTAGCAGATACTCATCAGTGAGCTGCCCTGCTCAGATATCACTCTCAAGGGTCGAATCAACCTCCGTGGCTACTGCATCAGTGTGGCCGAGTATACCCAGATTGAGCTTCACAAACTCCTCATACAACTCGGGCTGCTACTCCTTGATCTCCAGTACATTGCAGTAGACCTTCCTGCTCAAGGCATCTGCTACAACATTCGCCTTGCCCGGATGATAGTTGATACTCAGATCGTAGTCTTTAATCAACTCTAGCCATCTTCGTTGGCGGAGATTCACATCTGGCTGGGTGAAGATGTACTTCAGGCTCTTATGATCAGTGTATATCTCCGTCTTCTTGCCCATCAGGTAGTGTCTCCAGATCTTCAGAGCATGAACAACAGCTGCCAACTCTAGATCATGTGTAGGATAATTCAGCTCATGCTTCCTGAGCTGTCTTGAGGCATATGCAATCATATGACCCTCCTGCATAAGGACACATCCCAAGCCCTGACGAGAAGCATGACAATAGACTGTGAAGTTCTTCTGTACATCTGGCATGACAAGAATAGGAGCAGTAGTCAACCTTGCCTTCAACTCCTCAAAACCAGCCTGGCATTCAGGGGACCATACGAACTTGGCACCCTTCTCAGTAAGCTTCGTCATCGGTTTCGTGATCTTGGAGAATCCTTCAATGAATCGGCGATAATATCCAGCCATACCGAGGAAACTCCGAATCTCAGTGACATTCTCAGGTACCTTCCAGTCCAATATATCTTGGACCTTGCCTGGATCAACAGATACTCCACCCTCTGAGATGATATGCCCCAGGTATGCAACCTTCTTCAACCAGAACTCGCATTTGCTCAGCTTCACATACAACTGATGCTCCCTGAGCTTCTGCAGCACTAACCTCAGGTGCTTCTCATGCTCTTCTTCGTTCTTCGAGAATATAAGGATATCATCAAGGAATACCATGACAAACAGATCTAAAAACTCCATGAAGACCTTGTTCATCAGATACATGAAGAAAGTCGGGGCATTAGTCAAGCCGAAGGACATCACTGTGCACTCATATAGCCCATATCGAGTCACAAATGCAGTCTTCAGAATATCAACCTCACGAATCTTCAGCTGATTATAACCTGTTTGCAGGTCAATCTTCGAGAACACATGAGCACCCTTCATTTGATCAAACAGATCATCGATGCGAGGAATAGGGTACTTGTTCTTGATGGTAGCTTCATTCAATGCATGGTAATCGACGCACATCTGTCTGGTTCCATCCTTCTTCGGAACAAAGATCACAGGGGCTCCCCACGGGGATGTACTAGGGCGAATATGCCCCTTATCTAACTGCTCTTTGAGCTGCGTCTTCAGATCAACTATCTTTTTGGCATCCATTCTATATGATCGCCTGTATATAGGTGCAGTGCCAGGAACTAAATCAATACAGAACTCAATCTCACGATCGGGTGGCATACCTGGTACTTTCTGGAAGACATCAAGGAACTCCTTCACCACTCGGATATCAGGTACCACGACGGCCTCATAAGCTCTGGCTGTCTCGGTCAACTGCGGCGGTGCCTGATACTCGATCACTGCCCCATCTGGATGCCTCACTGTGATAAGCCTCTGAGCACAATCAATGACACCTTGGTACTTGCGTAGCCAATCCATTCTCAGAATGACATCAATGCCTTGGTAATCCAGAACAATAAGCGAGGCGGGAAAGACTACCCCCTTATGATTAAGCTCACATTCGGGCACACATGCCTCGATATCAGTTCTCCTCCTGGAGAGTTCACTAGCAGATGCTTTTTCATCAACACTCTACTCATATTATATCTAGATGCGTAGGGTGCTGATATGAATAAATGAGATGCTCCAGAATCGAACAGGACTATAACTGGGTGAGAATCAACAAGAAACGTACCAAACACCACATCTGGTGTTGTCTGAGCAGTCTCTGCCACCACGTGGTTCACACGACCACGTGTGTAGCTCTGGGGCTGGCCTACGGGACGGGACTGCGGTGGAGCCGGCTGCCTCAGTGGACACTTGTTGGCGAAGTGTCCCATCTGGTGGCACTTGTAGCAAGGACCGATCTGACCTGCCCCCTGTGTTGGACGGGGCTGCTGCGGAGCTGGAAGACCCGGGCGAGGTGCCTGAGCCTAGCGAGGCGGCTGCTGCTGCTGGGTTGGAGCCTGGTACTGTGGAGCTGGGTGCCTGTACTGGGGAGCGGGCTGCCAGAACTGGGGCGGCCGATAGTGCTGCTGCTGCTGGGGAATCTGCCTAGGAGCTGGAGAAGGTAGAGCATAGCGGGGACGAGTGGAGCTGCTTGAGGACTGTCCCAGGAAGACCATCTTCCTCTTGCGATCTGCATCGAGGTCCTTCCTTTCCCTCTCCACTGCGAAAGCACGGTCAACCAGCTTCTGGAATGAGGAGTACTCATTTGAAGCCAGGGCGTAGCAGAGTCCAGGGTTAAGCCCATGCCTGAAGCAAACAACAATTTAATTACTTGCCAGGTAGCGATAGAAAGAAGTATGAAGATATGAATCATGGGTTAGCAAAAAGATATTAACAAAAGAAAAGACTCGCCTGAAGCAATCCTGCTTCTTGTCATCATCGTCCACGTCACCCGGGGCGTACAAGACAGCTCGGTGAACTGCGTGAAATACTCACGCACTGACATCGCACCCTGCCTGAGGTCCTGGAACTCTCAGCGCTTCACCCTGATCTAACCGGCAGGGACGTTCTGGTCACAGAAGGCCTTGAGGAACTCCTGCCAGGTGATGGTGTTGGCATCCTCATGAGCGGTGGTGTAGGCAGTCCACCAGTTCTTCGCCGGGCCCTGAAGCTGGTGCGCGGTGTAGAGAACCTTATCATGGTCCTCAACATGAGCAAGCTGCAACTTGCCCGCAATAGACTCGAGCCAATCGTCAGCATCCATCGGCTCGATCGCGTGGTGGAAAACTAGAGGGTGCGTCGTCATGAACCTCCGGAGAGAGTCATCCTGTCGGGGTGGCTGTGCAGCTCCTCCACCCTGAGCACCCTGGGCCATCTGCTGCATGTGTTGCATGATCTGGGCCATGTTCTGCATCATCTCGTTATGCACCTGGGCCATCTCGAGCGAGTCGTACGGGGGCGGAGGTGGAGGTGGCGGAGGTGGATGAGGCTGGTTGCCACCTGCCCCGCTCCCGCCAGCGTTACCCGCATTGCTCCTGGTGTGTTAACCATCTGTTACATTTCTAGGAGTAAAAGTGAGACATGATAGATAGATATATAACAACCCGGATTTAGTTAATTAAGTTGGTTAATAAACATTTTAAACAAATGATGTCGCTGCAACCTGACGGTCGCAACACACCAACAATCATTACAAAGAACCAAAATATTACATATGCCCAAGTACATGTCAATACAACGACCTACGGAATCACAATATTATGGTGGGCTTCTTACGAATTTGGAGGACCTACTTTAAACAAAGTTTGAATTTTTAGCAGAGATAGGCTACAGAAGTGGGAAAAAGGGTGACACTTTTAAAAATAGTTTTGTAAAACTCGACGACTGACGAGGGTAGCGTCCTACGGTCAACAAGGCTTTGATACCACTCTGTCACACCCCAATTTTAAGAACAAAATTGAAGCACAATATATGTATGCCAGGATCAATTTTTATACATATATCAACATCATAGTAAATATCAAAATAATGCTTTTATTAATATATCGAACTTTATTACATAAATGACCCTCGGCTCTGAAAGAAAAGTACAGACTCTCAAGACAACTGACTCTAATGAAGACTCTAATGAAGACGTGGAAATCTGGACTCCAACTCCACAGGAAGGTCGACCGGGGTAGCGCCATCCTAGTACAGGTCGTTAGGGTCGTAGCCACCGTCCTCTGGGTACTCCTGCTCCTCGTAGGCATAGTCTCCAGCGTCTGGGTGGGGTAGCAGGGGGACAAAGAGAAAGGGTGAGTACATCGAAATGTACTCCGCAAGTGTAGGAAATATATGCTTATGAGGCTTATAACAAAGGTAGGCTGACACAGTTTGACTCACGCGCCTAAAGCGACACATCCTATTAATCCTATGCACCTATTTACTAGGTTATAGACACAGACACTGTAGAAAAGTAACAACACTCGAAGTCGCATCGAGCAAGACCACACTCGGAGTCACACCGAGAAACCAACACTTGGAGTCGCCAAGCAACCGTACTTGGAGTCGCACCAAGCACCCACACCTGAAGTCCATCAGGAAACCGCACCTGAAGTCCATCAGATGACCCGAACCAGTAACCAACTAATCTCGAAGAAGTCAAAGCCCGCTCATGACCGTGAGCACGGCTGATATATCAGTTTTACACTCTGTAGAGGTTGCACATCGTTACCCATGAGTCGTGCATTACCCGTCACGCTAAACACTACCGAGGTGCATAGCAGGTTGCACTGCAAGGCCTTTACAAAGCCCCTCCAAGCATGTGTTACACGTACTCTAAGGTTTCTCCCCTGTCCATAAGTCAACGACCCCAAGGGACCCCTCTTGAGCCACTATACAACCCCCATGTAGCATAACTTGGAGGAAACTAATTAATTAGCCAGGTCCAGCCCATCCAGATCTCATGGTTGCGCTGTTTTGCCGGGTTACATGTTCAAGAACCGGGTCCTAGGGATCCAGGCAGGATAAATCTAGCACAAGCCCAGAACCAAAAACCAAAACCAGCTGTCGAATCCCATGACACAAAACCACCAATACGGGTCCATCCTGCCAGATTTTCCTAATAACCATGTTACTACAAAAATTTACCATGTCCACATTGTTTCATAGATCATTAATCAAGATTATTAACGTTTAACTCCCATCCCAACCATGACTGCAGGGCTAAGCAACGATACCTACCTGAACATCCCAAAACAGGCGACAAGGATAATAGAGCAAAATCTAGTAAACCATAACATAGGATTCAATTTAATGACAAGCATGCAACTACAGGATCTAAACTACTCTAATACCAAAAGTAAAACTAAATCATAGGTGCAAGATGTTCAAGAACACTTGCCTGCGGGCTGGGTCGAATCTGCAGGATCACAGGAAAAGACGGGAGCGTCCTCGAACTCCGCACTCTCTGGCCCAAGCAACATACATGGCACAATACAACAAAATAAATAACAGTACAACAAACAGTATCGAAACAGTAAACTAACAGATCTACTGCGTAGAGAACGAAACTATGAAACTAACGCAAGTTAAATGGGCCAAATCGGAGTTAGAACGCAAAAGTTATGAGCATTTGAATCTGAGTGGCAAAACTGTAAATACTTCAAACTCAATTTCGCAATTTAATTAAATCAAATCTGAAATAAAAAGGGGTCTGGACCCGGCCTCATTTTGCTAGAAACACAGGGGCTCGAAAACAAGTTTCGTGCGACTCAGTGCACAGTGCGGGTGGACGGCGGGTTCATTCCGTGAAAACCTAGGGCTTTTTATGCAAAACGGCGCGTACGCGGCAGGGCGATCGGCGTGGCATCCGCATGGCATCACGTGGTGCAACGCCACTGGCTCCGGCATGCCACGCAGGCAGGACACGGCGTGCGGTGGAGCGGGGACCGCGCCTCACTTTGACGAAAACAGAGGGGCTGGACTGTATGATTCACCAGACTCACTGCACAGTGCTTGCTGGACGGCGGGTTGATCATCGGAAAGATCAGGGGCTAACTCGCAAAAATGCTGAGGCGGTGGTGCGGCTGCGCGCGTGGCGCAAACGTGGCACCATGTGGCGTAGCTCTACTGGGCCGATGTATTGCGTGGCGCTGGACGTGCTGACGTGGCTAGGGTGAACCGCGTCCATGGCTCCTGTGAACTCGGCGTATACCCGCTCGAGTTATGGATCTGATCTAGGACATTGAATCACGAACAAATGGCTGGGAACAAAGAGGAGAGCCAGGGTGACCGCCAGCGGGGTTTGGCACGGCGGCGCCTGTCTCCAGCGTGGCGGCCATGGGCAAAGTGCCCGGCGTGCTCGGAGAGGCAGCTAGGTAGAGGCTACGAGACAAGGTGGGATCGAAAGAGGACCTTACAGCGGTCTTGGTGGTCGTGCTCTCGGCGCCGGTGGAGGTCTAGGGACGGCGGATGACGCGGATGTCGCGGTTGCGGCGCTCTGTAGCTCCGGCACGGTCTAGGATGGAGTGCTCCGGCCTAGCTCTTGCCAAGGAAGGGACTCCGGGACTCGGCGTTGCTCAGCGAGTCCAACGGAGGGCAGTGGGGAGTCGGTGGTGGCTTCTATAGGGTGGAGTCGAGCTCTCGCCAAGCTCGGTAATGGCGGCGGTGTTTCTGGTGAGACGAGAGAGGGCCACGCGTGGAGATGCGCTGGCACTTTGTATGCAGAGGGGAGGGGTGTGGCGGCGCGCTTCGAGTAGTTGAGGCAAGGCCGGAGGGTTCGGGGAGAAGGCGTTGGAGGCGATCGGCGAAAGCGATCCAAGCGGAGAGCGCGTGCGAGCGGGAGGGGATAAACCCGACATCCGGGTCCCACCGGTCAGCGAGATGCGCTGCGGGGTCGGTGCGTCGACGTCTGCTGCGCGCGGTGGTGGAGCGGGTCGTCCTGGGCTGGGTGCGAGCGCGCGTTGAGGACGGGGTGGGCCGGGCGCTGGCACTGGGGCGCGGCGAAGGGGGGGGTGACCACCTGCCGGTGATGGGGTTGGGCCGAGCGGAGCGCGGCCGCGGACTGGGCTGGGAGGAGGGTGAGGGTGACGGGCCAGGCTAGGAGAGAAGGGAGCGAGAGAGAGGGAGAAACAGCCCAAGGCCAGGTTTTCCCTTTTCCTTTCTTTCTTTTGCAAATTATTTTGTAAACCTTTTTCAAACTCAGATTTCAAATTGTTTTGAAATCAAATTGGTTTGCAAGATTTTTCAAAATAGTTTCCCTAGATTTTTGCAAACAAATCTTGAGTTTGATTTTGCAAACATTTTACAAATCTTTTTATTGCTTTTCTAAATAGAATAAATTCGATTCGCCCTATATGGGTTTATTAAAATCATTTATCACACAATTAAATATGCAATGGCAAGAATGCAACATGACATAATTAAATAAAATTTTATTTTCCTCCACTAATTAAATAGCCAACCTAATTAATCTCTAATTTATTTAATTAAATTGGGGAAAAATTAAATCAAAGCATTAATAGCGTACTCCCTACGTATCGTAATTAGAGGTCTTTCTGGGCGTTTAGTGATTTTGCCTAAAAGAAGACGTTCCGACTTTTTGGACGTCGTTGCCCCTGGCGTTTCAGCTCCTGCATGCGTTTTTTCGGCTCTCTCGCGCGCTGCCCCTTCGGCTCCCATGCGCGCGTTAATAGCCACACATCGTTAAAGCGCGTGCCTCCTCCCTGCGATTGGCTCCTGTGCGGCGCTCATTAATAGCGCTGCACACTTCCTCCCCGCGGCCACCAGGTATCGACTCTGGGACCTGGGCTCATGGGACAGCTGCCTTGCTACACTAACCAATTGAACTCTATTTATTTCTTGCGTAGAACTCACCCGTAGCAGTATTTAATAGGGGTAAACAGGGAAAAATACTCTCTAATTAATGATTCATTGGTAATCACACTTATGTCCTAAATAACTTCTAATTAAGATACGGAGGGAGTATGCTATAATCGTCCACACAACTTTAGCCGTGCAACATTCAAAGAAGAAATGTTGAATACTTTCATCAGAGCTACAAAACTGACATTTAGGTGAACCTGACCATTTCCTTCTGATTAGGTTATCTTTGGTTAACAAAGCATTATTTGACATAAGCCATAAGAATATTTTGATCTTGGAGGGAATTTTCCCCTTCCAGATCCTTTTGTGATAATGGCCGGCATCATTAGTAGTCATAGCTTTGTAAACAGACTTAACACTAAATTTCTTTATGCCTCCGAAGCGTCAAGGCACCAAATCTACTCCATCTGTTAAACGCAACTCAGCGACCTAACTTGGTATGTCAAGCCAATGTAAGCTAAGAACATCCACCAACCATCTGGCAAATGGCAATGATCCTAATATGTCATCTATTCGGCAGCTCATCAATGTATCAGATAATCCAATTAAAATTTTAACGTAATGCTAATGTTTTTTATCAACGTGGTGAGACAATTTCAATTATAATTTCAACCAATTGCTAATGTTTTTATTTTGGTAAAATTTATAGACTTAATACACACTATATTTTGTCATCCATTGTACGCGTGCGTTTATACATGATTCACGCTTATAATCCATATGAAACAAGAATAAGGTATACACGGCAAGACGACTGAAATTTGGATTAAACTGCATCACAATTGACAACTTAACATACTATAACTACAAACTTTTATTTATTATTAGTAAATACATGCGAACAACAATAAAAGGTCTATAATATAGTAGTACTCAAAATAAAGGATATCAATTGCTTAAACCTTATAAGCCCTACTATAGCCATATATAATCCTAAGCGCTAACAATGCTAACGTAAGACAACTCTACGGATCCTAGATATATTTTGCCATCTTGTCTTTCCACCGCCTCGGTTGGCCTCACGCTCTTAGGGCCTGTCATTTCTTGGAGTGTTTCACCTTGAGCATCAATCTTGATGGCGACCAGGTGCTTGTTCCCGCCAAGCGGATATGGAAGCTCATTTTTCTCCCGATGCAGCGCAACCCAATAGGCTCCCTTCCCGTCGGGCCTCACGTTGTCAGGGTATCCTGGTAGCTCAGCGAGTATCTCGGATGTGTTTGCGTTAGGCCCACGGATCCAATACCTAAGCAGCTTGCAAGGTCCGGTGAGTGCGACGATGAGGTGGGTCCTGTCCTCGCTGATGGCGATGCCGTTAGGGTAGGTCACGCCGGACTGGAGCACGGTGACCTGGTTGGTCCGCGGACTGTACTTCATGATGTGCCCCGTGGAGTCCCCGGACGCGGTCACCATTTGGTGCTGTGACCGCTGGTAGGTCTTGCTACTGTCAGTAAAATAGACATCGCCGGTGACCTGGTCGATGTCCACCCCATTGGTGAAGCGGAACGGCTCGCCGCCGGCCTCCGTGGCCAGCACGGTCGCCTCGCCGCCGCCTGGTCCCACCCGCATCAGCCCCATGTAGGCATCCGCGATGTATAGGTTGCCGGAGTCGCGGTGGAAGCGGAGGCCCAGCGGCCGGCCGCACGAGCTCTCCGTGGCCACCGGCGGGAGCTCGGACGGCGCGTCGCAGTTGTTCTTGGTGTAGCTCGGGCTGTACGTGAACGTGCTCCAGCCAGCTCCTTCGCCTCCGTACTAAAGGATGCGGCCGTCGGAGATGCTGACGTAAGGTCCGGCGCCGTGGCCGTCGAACGCGACGCTCTCGGGGCCGACCAGCGCGTCGGGCAGCTCCAGGCGCTGGCTGTTCGATGCGTCGATGGCCTTGGCTACGGCGGCCACGGCGGCGCACGGCAGGAGCAGAAGGACGGCGAGCAAGATCCCAAGCAGAACCAGCTTCGACGACGTGAACCGGCCCATGCTTGTGTTTCCGGCGAGGTTGGTTTCCGGTCGATGATGAGCAACTCTCTTCTCGATGCTTGTTGCTTGTTGGCTGATCGCTGGTTCGGCTTGATTGGAAGGAGCTCCTCTTCCCTCCCGTTTTATTGGGACCTTTGTTCAAGTCCGAATCAGCCAACAGAATAAATAATCAGACTAGAAGTTTTATTCAGAACAGGAACGACACGCGTACTCCGACGTGAACCGGCCCATGGTCGTCGCTTTTTCGACCGATGAGAACGGAAACGGATCGTAAAATGAATATTCCGCTCCTAAGCCACGTAGGCTCCATTTTTTGTTAAGTAGCATGTTCTGGTATTTTTGGAAATCAATATATATATATATATATATATATATATATATATATATATATATATAGGACCCCGCTATTCAGAGCGCAGCGCTCTAAATACTATTTAGAGCGTCAGCAGGCATCAGACAACCTCATTCCCGCAACAGTAAAAGTTACTACTAATTTCCATCCCGCGGCCATAAAAGTCAGCCACACATTTCTCTCTTTCTTCTGCAACCGTAAAAATTATAACTAATTCTCATCCTGCAACCGTAAAAGTCAGCCACACCATTCTTCCCCTTCTTTCTATAATCGTAACCATAATTTTTCTTCTTATATTTCTTCCTAGCCAATCTTATTTCTGCAACCATAATTTTTCTTCCTAGCCAACCTCATTCCGAGAACCCTAATTTTTTTCTTAATTTTCTTTCACACGACCCAACAACCTTAATTTTCATTTCCTGCCATCCTGATTTTCGTAACCATAATTTTTCTTCTCAATTTTGTTTCCCACTATCCTGCAACCATAATTTTTATTCCCACAACCAGAAAAGTGGTAAAATTACCCTCAAATTATTCGCCTAAGACCGTATCTTATTCACTTAAAATGTGATTTGTTGTTTGGCGAAACCGTAAAGCCACTAAACATACTGTGATGTGTGCATTCACAGAAGAAGCCAAATTATTTCCTTTATCAAAAAAAATCTTTGATAATAAGGTACATAGTAATTCTTTGAACAATATTATTTCGGAGCGATGCTCAAATACAAATTATTACATTCATCTAATTTGTACAAAAAACAAACAAATTCATTAACAAAAATCGATCAACTAAAATGTGGCATGCAGAGCGATAGGGTAGCACACAAAATCATGATGACTGAACAACCTTCTGTTACACACGAGAAATTTATTAATCTCATGCCTTCAAGATCAGCTACATCATGGTCCACTCTCTGATAGCCAACGAATTATGCAACCTATACTTTGGAAGAGAGCAATACCTGCAAAGATAACACTGAGACTTAGGGCATGTTTAGATCCAAAATCAAAAAATTTACATTTATCACATCGAATCTTTAGACACATGCATGAAGTACTAAATATAGATTAAAAAGATATCTAATTACATAGTTTGCATGTAATTTATGAGATGAATCTCTTAAGCCTAATTAGTTCATGATTTGACACTAAAGTGCTACAATAACACATGCGCTAATAATAGATTAATTAGGCTTAAAAATTTGTCTCGCGATTTAGGGGCAGATTCTGTAATTTGTTTTTTTGTTAGTATCCGAATACATCGTTCAATACTCTATGTAACATCCAATGTGACATTCAAAATTTTTACGGTTTAGATTTAAACATGCCCTTATATGAGAATATTAACCTGAGGAATTTCCTCCCTTAGTCATACAGGCTGCCTAGTCACCATGTTGTTCATTTGTGTACAGTTTAATCTTGGTAGAGGGAACTGCAAAAGGAAAAAAATAAGTTGTTCATTGAAACCATAGAGATGGAAAAGAGGAAACATGGTACAACAGGTTAACGGTAGGGCGCAAGTTACTGAGGATATTAAGATGAAAATTAGGAGACATTCATTTTCACCTCTGTTTAAATCACCATGCTCTTTTGCTATCATGAAACAACCAAACTAAGACACCTGTATACTATGGAAAACAATCGATGAAATTGATATGTGTACATGCTCCGTAAGAAAACAGGTTCAGGGAGCTCAGATTTGAATAATGCCTGAAGTGATCCTTTCCTACACAAAATACAGTCTAACTACGATGAGGTTGCCTCGAAATAGAAGAAATGACAATTTAGTCATGACTAATTACTGAATGTAGCTGACTGCACCAAGCATATACCATTGCAGAAAACTCTTATGTCATTGTGGCAACCTTTTGAGGTTCTATTTATATACGATAGGAAATGACTAATTGGTTTTAAATAGTAACAATTAGTCCATGTCCTAAAGAAGCATGTTTTTTCTTTATAAATGATACATGAATTGGAACTAATGAGAGGACATAAAAAATGACCAAACCATAACTATTACAGGCCATGCATGCATCTTTGCTTGAAACTGACATTTCATTGTTGCGCTCTTGACAAAACCATCACCTCAATTCTCTAGTAATAAGCCAAAGAGGCCATACTAGCACTTTCACATGACGCAAAATCTAACAAGCTGGAAATACTAATGGAAATACTACTAATTGTGACAGTTTCAGGAGCCACAATGGGTTGTTTGGTTGTATTACTACTAATGAAAAATACTAGCAAAAGTAATAAGTATTACTACTACTCATGGCATCTACGAGATAAAAAATAATCAATTTTTATTCTCGTAGGTGATCCATTTTGTAATGGTTCATGGAAAATACGTCTAATTTAGTAGTAAATATCACTACTTGGATCCAAAAATATTACTACATAATCTTACTACCTGAGTAAACTGGAGAATCTAGTTGGCAGTTAATAGATTACTGTGAGGCATCTAGGAATAAAAAAATGATTGTTTTATGGTTGTGGATTAGGTTATTACTCTCTCAAGGGGTTCGATCCTCAGTAGGTCCTCATAGACATATTACATGAATAAACATGAATCACTAACATGCCCAGACCCAACACAATCTAATTGTTTGCAAAATTCCAAGAGGAGTATATCTAGTACTACCAATTTTTATAGCTATTTTTCTTTAGGAAATTCAAGAGGTAATGAGACACACTTTTATGCCTACTACTCTTACTGCCATACTGGTACTTCTGCATTGGATAAATTCTTTCAAAGTTGGTTGATCCTACTAATCTTTCCTCTTATGATGAAAACACACTAGGATGAATGTAATATAACAGAAAAAGCAATATACATTATATTAAAACATGTTTTTCAATTGACAATATAAATTGATAATCTATCTACTTGATCTGCAACACTCGATTGTGTACACATCAGTGTACATTGCTTCAGCGGCCAAGGAGCATATACATGTTTCAATTATTGAGTCCATTCACTACACATGACAGAAACTAAAAAAAAATCCGATGAGAAAACAAACAAAGCACAATTTCCACTGAATAAAGTAGAGGTGTCAGTGTGTCAGCCATCGTAAAGTTCATCCTCACAATCTGCTTCTAACTATCAGACTGGACATGGAAACGGGTGTGTTTAAGACAGGACATGTAGAGTGGATCTTCGTTAAAATACCTTGCCGCCGTTGGAGTTCTGGAGAAGACATACGTGCGGGCCTGCCAGATCCGTGATCTCCTGAAGGTTGGAAAAGAGGGCCAATATGATCCATTTTCAGAAAAGGCAGAGTCTCTTTACGGTAATGCACACAACAGAGAAAAACATAAATCTTCAGTTTACAGCTAGGTAGATGTAATAGTGGTATTATATTGCTATTAAAAATGCAAGAATCAGTTCCTAATCACAACGATTCTGAGGAGAGGACAACGTTTCTCCTACAGCACTGCAAGAAGCAACTCGTTTCTCCATTAAATTATATAGCAGATTAGGAGTTGGAGGGAGTTAGGAAGGAGATCAACCTTTATCAATGAGGGATCTGTGACGAGAGGTAGGGACGCCGCCGCCGGGGCGAGTGGAGGCACGCCGCGGCCGCCGGAGGTAGGAAGGCCCGCCACCAGATGCAGGGGGTGGCCGATGCACATTCAGTATTGTGGAATGGGGACCGTGGATCCCATAGGGATGCCGCGCACCACCGGTCGGGGAAGGGGTAGCGCGCGCAGATCCATCATTGGGAGATTGGGCCACCGGTCACGGAGGAGGAGACCGTGCACCACCGATCACGGAGGGGGCCAGTGGTCGTGCGCCACCGGTTGCGGAGGGGGCGGCCGTCTACTGTCATGCCTGTGGATTGGGTCGCGCCGCCATCGGAGGCTGCCTTGCCCGCGGGTCAGGCCACGTTGCCGCCGAGGGCTGCCGTGACCACGGATTGGGGCGGGTGCCTGGGGTCGCCGTCGGTGGTGGGAGGGAGGCCGCCATCGGGCGCTGCTGTTGGGGAAGAGTGGTGTCGTCGCTGGCGAGAGAGGGAGCCGCTGCCGGATCTGCAATGGAGCGCTGGAGAGGAGGCGAGATTGCCGCTCTGGTTACCGTGGATGGCACGAGGTCAGAGGAGATAGAAGTGAGCGAGATTGGAGTGATTAATTTTACGGTTTTGCAAATGGAAATAATTTTACGGGGTGTGCCGGCGAGTTGGCCGACGCTCTAAATAATATATAGAGTGTAACTAGCTAAATAGCAGTTACCTCTATATATATATATATATATATATATATATATATATATATATATAGATCCCGCTATTTGAAGCGCAGCGCTCTAAATATTATTTAGAGCGTCACTAGTCATCAGTTCCCGCAACCATAAAAGTTACTACTAATTCTCATCCCGCAATCGTAAATGCCAGCCACACCATTCTCTCTTCCACCCGCAACCGTAAAATTTACTGCTAATTCTCATCCCACAACCGTAAATGTTATCTAGATCATTCTCTTCCATTCTCTTCCTTCTACGACATTTACGGTTGCGGGCTGAAATATTTACGGTTGCGGGATCGCTTTGCTAGTGCATATAGAAAGATGGTTGTTGGTACAACATTTACGGTTGTTGGATTTGGGATGCTCCATGGGTGCTCTAAATATTATTTAGAGTGTTATATCCTAAATAGTAGTTCTATATATATATAGGGTAATTATTCTGTACTCTCAGAGAGTAGTTACTCCCATGTGGTATATCTCTAGATTTATGATGTATATAGCCTAACGAAGTATATGTACGCGGAGTATATAATTATACTAAAATATTTACAGCAATATTTATGTTCAGTATGTATGTATACGTAGAGTATATGGTTATACTTATTTTATATAGTACTGTAATGACATTTCTAGTAATATATTAAAAAATATAGGCTACGTTAAATTTTTTTCAGGTAGTAAGATTTCGAGTATCTTAAAATAAGTAGGTAAACATACTCAAGGTGATAAATGAGTATACATCCATACACAATGTTGATTATTGAACATGGGAGTAACTACTCCCGGGAGTATATATATATGGGAGCCTAGGGCTTCCAATAGTTATTGGAAGCCCCAGCCAATCTTTCCCTAACCAGCCCAAACATCCAGGTGCTGACGCGCGCAGGTGAAACTAGCTGCTGACGCACGCAGGTGGAGGGACCTCTCCCAACCCCAGCAGCCTGGACGCATAAATTCTAAGATCAGACTGCATAAAAATGTTTTTGTCGCGACGATGCATAGAAACTAGGGGTTGAGTGAATGAAAACCAATTCATTGCTACATAAAAATCTCTTGGCGAGCTGGCCTTTCAGCTGACATGGGCTGAGACATGCTGACATAGGCTGACACATGCTCACATGCACACACTCATTCTAATATTTTCTATTTTTCGCGATAATTCTTCAACGAAACATCTGATTCAAAAACGATTTTCACCATTGAACTCCTGACGTTTTTGTGCACAATTCAAGATCCATTGTGAATATGTTTTTGAAAATTTTTAAAATTCATATTTTGGCATATTAGGATATTCTTATATGCTTCCGTCTACGTATAAAATCTTGTGAGCGAGAGCATAATAACATTCAGATCATCTTTATTTTTTTCATCTTTCTTCAAGATTTAAAATTTGAATCATTTGCGCATGATAGCAGGTTGGATGCATAAAATCACAAGTCAAGATGCTATAGAAAAGTTTTTGCCACCGACATTGCAAAGAAATTAGTGATTGAATGAATAAAAGTTAATTTTGGTAACGCGTAAAAACCTCTCCATAATACACTCCACTTGAATAAGGGGATGTATAATTAATATGGAAACAATGCATACCCTATTGAGACATGAAGCATAAAAACATGAGGACGATCTCGTCTACTTCTAAAATTTGAAATTTTGAAAAAACAACACATAATGGACGATCATATTCATACAAACAATGATCAAGATACAACAGTGTACGTCAAAGAGTACATGTAATTATTCCAACATTGCATATCAGAGTGTTATAACAATGCATAAAACATGTTTTAGCACGCATAAAAAGATATTATAACACAGTTTCATCATGCATTAAAACCTATACTATAAATCCTAAAAACTATAACACAGTTCCGCTAGGGATGCACTGCCAGATGGTAGAGAGGATGCCACTGTGTCTAGTTGAGCTCGCAAACTGTCGCACCGTGCACCTCCCATCGTCGTCCCATCGCTAGATCTAGCACCACAGCTCTGCGTCCGTTAAGTCACTGCTATCGTCGTCCACCGTCTGCCCCACAAATGGAACAAAAATTAGCTAGAGTCAAGTTACATAAAAATAAAGTATTGATTGTAATAATAAATACATTTATAGCACTTACACCAATAAATCTATATAGTGTTACATATAAATCAAATGTTTGCTGCATAAAACATTCATCCAGCTAGAATCAAATGTAAAAATGCATACTTCTCACTAGGAGAGTGTATAATCAATATATAAACAGTGCATAGAAACCAGAAATCAATTTAAATTCAAATTACATGTGAAGATGAAAGCTGGCACATGCATAGTACTAAAGCATCAACCACCGTCTGCCCCGCAAATGGAATAAAAATTAGCTAGAGTCAAGTTACATAAAAATAAAGTATTGATTGTAATAATAAATACATTTATAGCACTTACACCATTAAATCTATACAGAGTGTTACATATAAATCAAATGTTTGCTGCATAAAACATTCATCCAGCTAGAATCAAATGTAAAAATGCATACTTCTCACTAGGTGTCGGGGGACCGCAAAAGGGTACCCCCAATCAACGCAAAACAAATAGGTTAAACCTAGAGCACCAATTAACAAGAAACCCAGCTAGACTAACCTTCCAAAAACCAACCCCTTGAGGCCTGCTACGCTGGCCCACCGCCAGGGAGCCCGGGCTCGCCAAAACCCTGTCGACCGCCTCGCGGCAACCTACCCCTCGAGCCCTGGCACATACGCCTCGAACCCGCAACAGCCACTCACCATCCCTCGAGACCCCAGGCGGAGACCTCGAGCCTCTTTAGATCGGTAACCCATCCCTCGAGACACTTCACACCTCCCTCGAGCGGCACCGGACAATGGATACCAGCCCCATACTGCGCATTTAATGCGTTCACCTACTCCGGTCACGTCTTCTGGTGCACGACATGTGTCACAGTGAACCGGAGCCACAGTCAAAATCTCGTTTTCACCACAAGCATGGGCAAAAAGGCGCAAGTGCAACACTATTGGGCCATACCCTACACCGTTGCACGTCCAAGCCACGTCTCGAGGCCCGGATACCCGCTGTACGATCGGGTTTCCCAGGACTCGCCCATACCTGCGGGGACTCGAGCCCCCCGTAAGCACCACCTCGAGGCCGGCCCTGCGCCCCTCGAGCCCTGACCGCTTTCATGCTATTGGAGGATAGGTACCCCAAGACCCGGAGGGACTCTGTCATGTCATGTACGTGCCGGGATGGGCGCTGCATGACCTCCACGTCGCCACGTCTCCACGTCCGCGCCAGGGATGGAGGCCACGCTTCAAGGACGCTTCAACAGCAACCCCCACGCCGGCTACAGCAACCCCGACAAAACAGAATTCCAACTCTTCACCGTATTGGACATTGTACGTCCCGACTCCTGTATCACACCTATGTAACCCTGACCTCCTCTTGCTCTATAAAAGGGGACATCAGGGCCCTTCGCTCCTCCGGTTACACAACTCCACGACAGACGAGTCTAGGTCCACATCCATTCGGGTCAGCTCACAAGTCCATACAACACCACACCCACACGAGTCCGGACTCCGATTCGCGCTCGTTGAGCTTGTAACGCCCCTGTACAAGCACTTAGGTGCAAGTAATACAAGAACATTCTTCCCCCGCTGGACGTAGGGCCTCCTTTGCCCGAACCAGGATAAATCCTTGTGTCATCTTGCATCACCATCTAGGAAGAGAGCACGCGATCATATTACTAGTTGGTGTCATACCCCCGGGGTTGAAACACCGACAGTTGGCGCGCCAGGTAGGGGTCTTCGGGTGTCCGAGTCGATTTCTCATTATTTCCTGGATGACTTCTTCCACTCCTTCGTTCTCTGCTGGTGCCGTCATCTGGTTCGGGAGCCTCGAGTTCCTGGCTACCGGCAGCGGCAACGAGTTGACCCTGCTCTCCACGAAGGGCTCGAGCGGAGGGCGTGTCACGCCACCCCGCGCGGGAGGCGTGGCGCGTCGCCCGCACCACCATGCGTCGCCACCTCGTGAGAGGCGCCGTCGTCACCATCGTTGCCAGGCACAGGTGGTGCCCGCGGCGTACACCCACTTCCCCGCGGCCGACGCAGGGTCCCCGCTGCCCAGCGCGCGACCGGAGACTTCTAGGGCGCGCGCGCTCTCCCAGCGAGTTCGCGTTCGTCATGCGCACGGACTGGGAGCCTGGCCAGAGGCCCCCTAGCTGTGCCCCGTCGACGCCACCTGGCTTCCTCCTGCATGGGGTGTGCCGCGCTCGACGCCAGCGGCCCCCGTTCGGCCTCATCAACTCCGCAGCTGTCTACGCCCGCCACCTCGACGAGCGCCGTCAAGACCGGGCGGCGGCAGAGCGGGAGGAACGTTCGGGCGTGCTCCTACGAGCCACCGCCGACCTGGAGATCGTCTACCCCGCGCACGTCGACCGTGGCTTCTCACGAGCCGTCGAGCCACCTCGGCGAGCCACCATCGGAGAGTGGTACCATGAGCTGCAGTCCCAGCGCGAGCCAAGGCGGCGCGACATCAACAGCTCCGACTCTGACGAATACGACTACCACGACCCAGACCTCTGGGATCCCACCAGGGAGTGCTTCCAGCTCGAGGGGGTCGTGGACGATGCCGAGGACGACGGCGACGACGACACCAGGCCGGCGTTCAACCTCGAAGAGCCCGGAGACGTGGCTGCGGCAGGCGGATCACGCGTTCAGGGGAGGAACGAACCCCCGGCACCGGCTGCACCACCTCAGCACAGCGACGACCGGGCGGCGCAGCTCGCGCAGCTGCGGGAGGCCATCGCCAAGGCTGAGGAGGAACGACAACACCTGCTGCAGCTCAAGAAAACTCTAGCACAGGAACAAGCCCAGCCTCGAGGCGCCGGTGTTCATGGCCGTGCTCGAGAGGTCCACCGGCAGATCCTCGAGGACGGGGCACCAGCACGCCCCGAGGTGCGTTTCCCGCGAGCCGGGCAGAACGTGGTGGCGGCGGCAATGCTGCTCCGTGATCTACCCGCCGTCTCCAACCCTGACGCCAGGCGCATGCTCGGGAAAATGAAGAACCTCCTCAAGACAGCCGCTGTGCAGCAGGCCGAGAGCTCAGCCTCGCGCCGCCGCGGGGCGGCCTCGGGGAAGCCAGCAGACGCGCCCCGCAACGAGCGTGAGATGTCCGTCCACCAGCCGGACGCCCCTCGAGCCAGGCCAGTCCGGGAGCGGATCGTCGACAACCGGCCACCTCGAGACCCCAATGACGCCCGCAACAACATCAACCGCCGGCGCAAGGACCAAGGGGCCGAGGAGCGTGGCTATAGTGCCCATCGAGGGGGGCGCTATGACAGCGACGAGGACCGACAAGCCCTCGAGCCCCCGGGCCCCAGGGTCTTCAGCCGGGCCATCCGCAGCTCGACCCTCCCCGACCGTTTTCGACCACCTACCAACATCGTGAAGTATGACGGGGAGGTCGAGCCTAAGCTATGGCTCTCCGACTTCCGCCTAGGCTGCCAACTGGGTGGGGCGAAGAGCGACGACCGCGTGATCATACGCCAGCTCCCACTCTACCTCTCGGACACCGCCCGTCGGTGGCTCGAGGGGCTCCCGCCGGATCGGATCCACGACTGGGCCGACCTAGTCAGGGTCTTCGATGGGAATTTCAAGGGGACCTGCGTGCGCCCAGGCAACCCCTGGGATCTACGACATTGCAGGCAGACAGCGGATGAGCCCCTCCGCGACTTCGCTCGGCGATTCTCGAAGCAGCGCCTCGAGCTCCCCCACGTGCCTGATGAGGATGTCATCTCAGCGTTCCTCGCGGGCACGACATGCCAAGAGCTAGTCCACGAGCTAGGGCGCTACCGTCCCAGGACGGTCGAGGATCGGATGGATCGTGTCACCAGCTTTGCCTCAGGCGACGAGGCAGTGGGGGCCTTCTTTGGCCGCTCCACGGACAAAGGCAAGGCGGTGGCCACACCGGAGGGCTCGAGCAAGGGCAACGAGGTCAAGAACCGCAACAATAGCAACAGCAAAAAGAAGAAGAACAAAGGCAAAGGTCAGAAGGCGAAGCGCGATGCCGATGACTACGACGATGAAGAAGTGCTCGTAGGCACCCTCGAGCATAAGAAGCCTCGAGGCCCACCTGAGGGGGCCGTCTTCGACAAAATGCTCGAGGACCCCTGCCCGTACCACAAGGGTGCCGTGAATCACAAGTTGAAGGACTGCCGACTGATGAAGGGCTTCTACTCCAAGCTCGGCGACAAGAAGGAAGACGCGCCTAAGGGCAAGGACAACAATCGACGCGACGATGGGGACGCAGACGGCAACTTCCCCCCGGTGCACGACTGCTACATGATCTACGGGGGCCCAACCGTCGGGCTCTCAGCTCGAGAGAGAAAGAAGGAGCGCCGGGAAGTCTTCACACTCCGCCATGACGCCCCCCGGTATCTTGACTAGTCTGATGCGCCGATCACGTTCGACCGTGACGACCATCCGGACCAGGTCGTGAATCCGGGGGCGTACCCCCTCGTCGTCGACCCCGTCATCATCGACGTACGGTTCTCCAAGGTGTTGATGGATGGGGGCTCGAGCCTCAACATCATATACCTTGAGACCCTCGACCTCCTGGGGATTTCGAGGGACCAGCTCCGACCTAGCGTTGAGGGGTTCCACGGAGTCGTACCAGGGAAGAAGGCACACCCCCTCGGGCGCATCGACCTGCCTATCTGCTTTGGCACGCCGGCCAACTTCCGCCGGGAGACGCTCACCTTTGAGGTGGTCGGGTTCCAAGGGACCTACCACGCCATCATCGGCAGGCCCGGCTACGCCAAGTTCATGGCGGTCCCCAACTACACGTACTTGAAGCTCAAGATGCCGAGGCCAAAAGGGGTCATCACCGTCAACACCTCCTACGAGCACGCGTACCACTGCGACGTGGAGTGCATTGAGTGTGGGGAGGCCAACGTCCACCTCGACTCGCTCGAGGCCCTAGCTGCCCTGGCCACCGAGGAGGCCCCTGAAGCAAAGCGCCACACTGGCACCTTCGAGCCGGCGGAGCACACCAAGCAGATACCCGTCGACCCAACCTCGACCAATGGCAAGACGCTGGCCATCAGCGCCAGCCTCGAGCCTAAATAGGAAGCAGTGCTCGTCGACTTTCTCCGCGCGAACATCGACATGTTTGCGTGGAGCCCCTCGGACATGCTAGGCATACCGAGGGGGGTCGCCGAGCACGCCTTGGAGATCCAGGCTGGGTCCAGACCGGTGAAGCAACGCATGCGCCGCTTCGACAAGGAGAAACGTAGGATCATCGGCGAGGAGGTGCACAAGCTTTTGGCAGCTGGATTCGTCAAGGAGGTATTTCACCCGGAGTGGCTAGCTAACCCTGTACTAGTCAAGAAAAAGAATGGAAAAATGCGGATGTGTGTAGACTACACTGGTCTGAATGAAGCATGTCCAAAAGTTCCATTTCCTTTACCTAGAATTGATCAGATTGTCGGTTCCACTGCGGGGTGTGAAGTACTTTCGTTTCTCGATGCGTATTCCGGCTACCACCAAATCAAGATGAAAGAATCCGACGAACTCGCTACCTCTTTTGTTACGCCTTTTGGTATGTATTGCTATGTTACAATGCCCTTCGGCCTTCGAAACGCCGGGGCAACGTATCAGCGTTGTATGCAGCATATCTTTGGCGAACATATAGGAAAAACCGTCGAGGCCTATGTCGATGACATCATGGTTAAGACCAAGTCGGGGACCTAATCAGCGATCTCGAGACCACATTCGAGTGCCTCCGGGCCAAGAATGTGAAGCTCAACCCCGAGAAATGTGTCTTTGGTGTGCCTCGGGGCATGCTACTTGGCTACATTGTCTCACAGCGGGGGATCGAGGCCAACCCCGAAAAGATCTCAGCAGTCACGAGGATGGGCCCAATTCAAGACCTCAAGGGCGTACAGAAAGTGACAGGCTGCCTAGCCTCTCTCAGCAGGTTCATCTCGAGGCTGGGGGAAAGGCGTTACCCCTCTACCGCATGCTGAAGAAGACGGAACGCTTTGCGTGGACTGTCGAAGCCGAGGAGGCCCTAACCAAGCTGAAGGGGTTGCTGACTTCCACGCCAATTCTCGTGCCACCACGACCAGCTCAGGGTAATGATCCTCCCGAGCCTCTCCTCCTCTACGTAGCCGCAACCACCCAGGTGGTCAGCGCGGTTGTAGCCGTCGAGAGACACGAGGAGGGTCACGCGTTACCAGTCTAGCGGCCGGTGTACTTCATCAGTGAGGTGCTCTCCGAGGCCAAGGTCCGGTACCCGCACATCCAGAAGCTGCTCTACGGCATCATCATCACGAGGCGCAAGCTCCAGCATTATTTCCTCGCCCATCCCGTGACGGTAGTGTCGTCCTTCCCCCTCGGAGAGATCATCAACAATCGGGAGGCCACGGGGCGCATCGCCAAGTGGTCTGTCGAGCTAATGGGGGAGGCCATCACTTACCCTCCGCGAGAAGCCATCAAGTCACAAGCGCTGGCGGACTTCGTTGCTGAGTGGACTGACACCCAGCTCCCGCCAGCACAAATCCAAGCCAAGCTCTGGACTATGTACTTCGACGGGTCCCTCATGAAGACGGGGGCAGGCGCGGGCCTGCTCTTCATCTCACCCCTCGGAGTTCACATGCGCTACCTGTTGCGCTTGCACTTCCCCGCCTCCAACAACGTCGCTGAGTACGAGGCCCTCGTCAACGGGCTGCGTATCGCCCTCGAGCTAGGGGTCCGACGCCTCGACGTTCGAGGAGACTCGCAGCTCGTCGTCAACCAGGTCATGAAGGCCTCGAGCTGCATCGATCCCAAGATGGAAGCATACTGCGGAGAAGTGCGCAAGCTAGAAGACAAGTTCTACGGCCTCGAGCTCAACCACATCGCTCGAAAGTACAACGAGGCCGCGGACGAGCTGGCTAGGTTAGCATCCACGCGCGGCACCGTCCCCCAGACGTCTTCTCAAGGGACGTTTTCGAGCCATCCATCAAGATCGGCCCGGGGGCTGGCCCCTCGACGCCACCCCTCGAGCCGGACACGGGGGCTCGACCCTCAACGCCACCCCTCGAGAACGACCCCTCGACATCCGCTGAGGCAATGCAGGTTGACGCACCCGCCTCTTCTTCATCACGACCCCTCGACTGGCGGGCGCCCTTCCTCGACTACCTGACACAAGGCGTGCTACCAGAGGACAAGACGGAGGCCCGACGCATCGCTCGAAGGGCCAAGACCTACGTCATCTATGGCAACGAACGAGAGCTGTACCGTCGAAGCCCAACAGGAATCCTTCAGCGCTGCATCCCCCTCGAGGAAGGACGCAGGCTCCTCGACGACATGCACTCGGGGGCTTGCGGCCATCACGCAGCGCCAAGGACCCTGGTAGGGAACGCCTTCCGACAAGGCTTCTACTGGCCAACCGCCATCGAAGACGCCAAGCGCCTGGTCCAAGCTTGCCAAGGGTGTCAGTTCTACGCCAAGCAAACGCACCAGCCCGCGCACGCCCTACAGATGATCCCCATCACTTGGCTGTTTGTCGTCTAGGGGCTCGACCTCGTGGGTCCCCTCAAGATGACAACTGGAAAGTACACGCATGTGCTCATGGCCATCGACAAATTCACCAAGTGGATTGAAGCTAAGCCTGTAGGCGATCCCACCTCCGAGAAGGCCATTGAGTTCATCGCCGACATCATGTACCGGTTTGGGGTGCCTAACGTCATCATCACCGACAATGGCACCCAATTCATGGGCAAAAAGTTCACCAACTTCTGCGACGACAACAACATTCGCGTGACCTGGGCCTCGGTCGCATACCCTCAATGCAACGGGCAGGTCGAGCGCGCCAACGACATGATACTCCATGGGCTAAAGCCGAGGCTATTCAAGACCCTCAAGAACTTCGGAAAGGGGTGGGCTGCCGAGCTCCCCTCGGTGCTATGAGGCCTCAGGACTACGCCGAGTCGAGCCACCAGGTTCACTCCGTTCTTCCTAACCTACGACGCTGAGGCTGTCTTGCCTACGGACCTCGAGTACGGCTCCCCTCGACTTCGAGCCTACAACGAGCAAACCAATGACGAGAGGCTTGCTAACGCCAAGGACCAGCTCGAGGAGGCTCGAGACGTGGCGCTCATCAACTCCGCGCGCTACCAACAAACACTTCGACGCTACCACGACAAGCACGTGCGCAAGAGGGACCTAGCAGTAGGGGACCTCGTGCTCCGACGTCTGCAAGATAATCGAGGGCGCCACAAGCTCACCCCTCCATGGGAAGGCCCATACACCGTAGCTGAGGTGCTCAAGCCAGGAACATGCAAACTCTACGACGATCAAGGCAGGATCCTAGCGAACGCGTGGAACATTTCTCAGCTACGTCGCTTCTACCCTTAAGGGCCTCGAGGCCTTGTTCATTTTATTGCTTTGTACAAACACGTTAAATATGAATGAACAAACTCGTGCATTGTCTTTCATATTACTTAGCAACTTAAGGTAGCCTCGACCCTGCCTTGCTCAGGGTCGAGCCTCCCTCGGGGGCTGACAGGGGGAACCCCCTCCCCAGACTCCGGAAAAAGCGCGTTTTCTTTTCAAAAAATTCGACCCTCGTCTCGATTCGCACCTCGAGCATACTAGCAGCGTCTAAATCCGTAAATACCCCGAGCCTCCAAGAGTCGGGGGGCGTCGACGTAGACGACCACCTACGCCCCCGAGCTACGGTACCCTACCTACGCCTCCCCTCGAGGTACTCGTGACGCGTATTGAAGGAACACAGACCAAGCTGGTTGAAGCTCGAGCTTGCGATAAAGAGAAATGATCAAATAAATTTGAAAAGAAAACAACTTCTTTAAACAAGCAAGTCATATACACATGCGTTGGCCTCGACGGGCCACAAGTCATGACATAAATTCTTACAAGGGCCTCGACGCCCAAATTTGGCACGCATGCCTCATTCTTCATCCGTCTGGAATTCCTCCCCAAGCTCTTCTGCCGCGGGCTCCGCCTCGACGTCCGGGCCAGGAAGAGGGGGGCCACCTGCACCACTGTCCGCATCGGGAGGCAGCACGTCCTCCTCGAAGAGCTTCGCGAACGCCGCCCCCGGCCTCTCCACCTTCTCCAGGATCTTGTCGACGCGGCGGTCGTTCCATTCTTCGTACTTCCCCTCGATCTCGACGAAGCCCTTGGCGACGACGTTGACCGGGTAGCGGAAACCGGAGTGGACGGCCGCGAACGCCTGCTTCACGCCGTGGTGGAGAGCGCTCCGAACGCAGTCTCGCGCGGCCACATCAAAATAGCACAGGGCATCCACCAGGGCATCGCCTCGAGCCACCGCGCCCTCTGTCGTGGCCACCGGGTCGACACCCCACATGGAACTGAGCCTGTCGAGGGTGACGTGCGCCCGTTCCGCCACCATGGTCTCACCTCGGAGTTGCTCCACGAGAGTCTGATTCGTCTCGCGGAGCTCCTCGGCGATCTTCTCGACATCTATGCAACAAACAGAAAAGAGTAAGTCCGCAGCGTGGCAAGAATCTCGAGATCAAAGCAAGACGAAGCATGAAAATTACCTTGGCAGTGCACGCCCAGAGCGGCGAAGTCGCTGGTGAGGACCTCGACGCGCTGCTCGAGTGTACGCTTCTGGGACAGCACGTCGAGCTTTTCGCCCCTAAGGTCCTCGACCAGCTTGCCCGTCTGCGCAAGGGCCAGATCCTTCCGGACCACCTCCTGCCGCGCTGCCTCCTTTGCAGCCAGGGCGGTGGCGGCCTCGCTCTTGGCCTCCTCGGCCTCTTTCTTCGCCGCCTCCGCTGCAGACCGGGCGGTGGCGGCTTCGGTTCGGGCGTCGACGGCCTCCTTCTTCGCCGCCTCCGCCGTAGACCGGGCGGTGGCGGCTTCGCTACGGGCGTCGGCGGCCTCCTTTGTCGACGCCTCCACCGTGGCCAGAGCGGTGGCGGCCTCCCTCTTAGCTTGGGCGGCCTCGTCACGAGCTGCCTGGGTCTCCGCCTGCGCCGCGTTGAGCCAGCTCGCCATCTGCGCGTTCCGACCCAGCTCGGCGCGGAGCTCCTGGAGCTCCCCCTCCACCTTCGCGAGGGCGGCCGCCACCTGCGCGGACTTGTCCGCCTCTTCCGAGAGGGACCTCTCCGCCTCCGCCACAAGCTCGGCCACCTCCCTGAAGATGGACCGCGCCTCCCACGGAAACCCCTGCCGAGCCGGCCGCTCGACGGGGATCATGGCGCCAGACGGGCTCGGCGCGTCAGGATATGGCCACACCGATCAATCGACCTCGACGATGGGCAGGCCCTCCTCCTCCGGCTCGAGCGGCACCAGCTGCGGCCCACCAACCGGCGGCGCAGGCTGTGGCTCCCTCCGCCCCTCCGCCGTCTCCTCCCGCTGCTCCGTCCCCTCCCGAGGCGACGGCGTGGCCTCGCGTGGAGGCGGGGACTCGAGCGGTAGCGGATCGATCGAGGGGTGGCTCGTCCCCAAGCTCTCCTCCCTCGCCGGGTCTTCCGGTGTCTTGTCGACCCCGGCCGGTGCCTCGAGCGCTCCCTCCAGCGTCGAGCCCTCGACCGGGGGTGGCACCCGCTCCAGCTCGTCCAGGAGCTCCTCCACCGTCGGCACCTTCTCCACCGACGCCTCTCCCTCCTTCCCCTTCTCCGCGGGCCGGCTCGCGTCGACTGGGGTCTCGAGGGCCGCCGACCCTTCAGCCCCAGACGCCAACGGAGCCATGCTTGTCTCAAGAGCTCCCCTCGAGATGGTCGTCGCGACGAAGGGAGGAGTGGCCCTCTCGATAGGCACCACCTGATGAGGAGGAGGAGGAGGAGGATGCGGTGCCACGACGGACGCGGTGGCGGCAGGCTCGGCGCCAGGAGCCGTGGTCCCTGCTGAAAAAGGAGAACAACGTCGTCAGAAACAGGAAAAAGCCTCGACCCCCGTGGTCGACGGCGTCGGCCTCACCAAGATCCGCGGCGGCCATCTGGCTCCCCCGAGCCATGGCTGCTCGAGCCTTCACCAGCCAAGCGGCCTCCCCAGCGGAAGAAGGAGCCATACCTCGAGGTGCTTGGACCTCAACAGAGCTCGAGGTCTTGGCCCGCTTGGACACCGCGGTGTCCGCCTCCTGCCGGGAGCGTTTTTCCCTGAAAAGCCAGAAAACAGCATATATCACCAAAGGTAAAAAGGTAAAGTTTCCCTACTAACGAAATTGAGGAGCACTACTTACCCAAAGCGACGGCGGGGCTTCTTCCCCGAATCACCGGACCCGCTCGGGGCTTCGAGCCCGCCCCTTGGCTCGAGCCACGCCCCTGAGCCGTCTCCGTGTGGGCCGGATGGGGGGAAGGCTCCCGATGCCTCCCATGGCTCGACCCCGGCGGGGAGCTCTCCCTTTGTCTCTTGTCCCAGGGGGGCGACCGCGTCTCCTTCGAGCGGTCATCTCGGCGCCTCTCCCGGCGCGGGCTCCGGGACCTACTCCGGCGTTCATGCTGGCGGTCACGCCCCCCCCCCCCCGCGTCTACCTTCTTCTCCCGGTGGCGGTGCGGCGACGGGCTCCGGGGTCGCTCACAACCCCCATCACGAGACGACCGGGGGCTCCCCCCTCGACGGTCATGGTGGCGGGGGCTCGATGCCCTCTCATGCTGCCCGCTCCTCCGCGGGCTCGATGTCGCCCTCGACGGCTCGCGGCGGTCGGGCCCAGAGTCCTTCTCGACATGTTGGCCGCTTTTCGAGGGTCGGGCCTTCTCGAGACCCCCCGCCTGGGTCGACGCGGTCGTTGCCTCCTTCTGCGCCGCGGCGATGGCGCTCCTAGTTCGAGGCTTCCTCGCGTCAGCGGGCACGTCCGGCACGGAGCTCGACGTGCCCTGAGCCTCCGACGAGGCTGGGCCTGACGCGGCTGCGTCCCGCGCGATCCCTTCGCCGGGGGGACCTCCAAGACATTCTCCTGCACAGAAGAGCGGTCAGTCCTGACGTCGACGACCCCCGCGCGCCTCAAACGCGCGTCCATCCCTTCATCATCACTCTCCTCCTCATCATCGTCCTCCTCCTCCAAGCTCGAGGAACTGAGCTCGGGGGACTCCTCTCCAGGCTGTCGGTTATGACGAGCCTTCGCAAGCTTCTGTTCCCGGGCCGCCCGACGCAAGTTCCTCTCTTTTTCTTTCTTCCTCTTGGCATCCTTACTCTCTTTATCTTTCTGAGCAGAGAGGCGCCTCACCTGTATTTCCGCGGCATCCTCCCTCACCGGGGGCCTCGACGCGCGGCATGTGAACGCCTCCTACAAAAAAAGAAACTTGACGTGAAAAACCACAAAGAGAGTAAACAACGTTCAGAGAAAGAGAAAGGAGGTGGGGGCTCGAGACAACCTGACTCGAGGGTGGCTTACCAAGTCGAGGCACCCCGCGTCGGGTGCCATGGCGATCAAGTTGGTCTCCTCAGGGTGGAACAGCCCCTCAACCGTGACCGATACCCGGGAGGTACCCTCGTTCCGGGACAGCCTCTCCTCGGCCATCCTCGACCGGTTCAGCGCCTCGAGCGGGGCGTTCGGCCCCATCTCAAACATGAGGAGGGGGCGGTCCGCCAGAGGAAGAACCCTCCGCTGATGAAACGCCCAGATGACCGCCTGGACGGTCAGCTTCTTCTCCTCCACCAGCACCCGCATCGTGTCCATCAGCGGCTCTAGGTGGCGCTGCCTATCCGCCGCGACGCCCCAGTTCCACTTCTCCGGGCGCTGGGTGATGACCCTGCCGGTGTACTGCGGAAGGAGCCCGCCCTCGTTCCGCAGGTAGAACCAGTGGTCGTCCCACCCCGCCTGGTTGGTGGAAAGCTTGTAGCGGAGGTAGTCGCGGGGGACGTTGGCTGACGAGGGCCCAGTCCTCGCGGTGATGGTGAGGGAGCCCACGCGCGCGAGCCTCCTCCCGCTCGGCTTCGCAGCCTTGTGGAAGAGCTCGCCCCGGAAAAGGTGGACGGACATCTCCTAGTGCGGCTCAATCTTCAGATACCCCTCGCACACCGCGGCGTAGATGGCGGCATGCGAGATGGAGTTGGGGGAGAAGTGCTGCAGCTCCACCTCAAAGTGGTGGGCCAGCCCCCGCATGAAGCGGCTCGGCGGGACGCCGAGCCCCATGCGGTGGTAGCGCGTGAAGCTCACCACGTACCCCTCCGGCGGGTGCGGCTCCCGGTGGTCCGCCGACGGAAGAATCCACCACGCGGGACCCTCCTGCGGGTTGGGGCGGAGAAGCCCCCGCTCCACCAACGTCTCCAGCTCCTGCTGCGTCGTCTTCGTCGGGCTCCAGTCTTCAGGCGGCAGCACTTGGGACTGGGCAGCCATGGCGGCGACGGCGCGGATTTGAGCAGCAGACGGGCGGGTGGGAAGATTCCCAATTGTTGGCTCGGAAAGAAGGCGTGTGGAAGCTACGGCGGCGGTGAAGGCAAAGGCAAAGTAAAGGGTTCCTCTCCCCCTCTCTCGATATTTATAAGAGAAAACCCCCAATGGGCGAGGTCTCCCACGGCGGCGAAAAGGTAGCCGCACGCATTTAATGTGCCCACCTAACCGCATCTCGAGCTGATCGACAGGTACACGCGGCAACTCCGCATTCGCTCCGCTCCTCCGGTCCCACCACGACCGCCGCTCCGACTTCTTGTCAGTCACCCTAGCGCCACGATCTCCACTACCTCGCCTAAAAAGGCGCGCCCAATGGGCAGAAGGATTCCAAGCAACGGAGGCTTCTTCACGAAGGTAAAAACGGGCCCCGACCCTAAGCCTCGAAGCAGCGAAGGCTGGCCCTCGAAGAGGGTTCGACAGTCGGCTTCGAGCACCCGAGTCAGGGACACCAAGGGGCGCCACTCGCAGCATCGCTCGAGGGCCAAGCCCTCGAGGCCCCTCACGTGTATCCAAGGCAGGGCGCACGACGTGCAGTGAGATCCCCTCGGAGGGAGGCATCGAGCCACCAGGTCCTATCGAATGGGCCTGACATTCCTGCAAACTGTGCGCCCACGCTTTATGAGATCGCCTCCGGGCTTAAGTCGACCCTATCGAACGGGGCACGAGGTCTCACTTGGATTCCCCCGTTACCAGCTCATCGGGAACCTGGATACTCGCCCGCTCATGGTAGTACGAGGCATCCCCCTCGCATCCGATCGAAAGGACTCACGGGATGACAAGCCAGGGCAACTGGCGTGCCGGACGGCTCGAAGTGCCAGCCGGTCGGTTCAGCCTGGCACCCCTCGACGAAAGAGGGTCGAATAACTCGGGGTCTCGACACTCCCGAACCTAAAAAACGCAACTAACATTCACACACAAGAAAAAGACCATGAGGGAGTCCTAACCACTCCCCCGTGGCCTCGGGGGCTACACCCGCAGGTGTCGCTCGCACGACACCCACGGAATCAAAGCAACCAAACCCTCGAGAACCGGCTAGCTAACCCTCGAGAACCCAGTCGTGAGCCCCTGCTCGAGTGCAAGCACTCAAACAAGGGCTCGGGGGCTACTGTCGGGGGACCGCAAAAGGGGTACCCCCAATCAACGTAAAACAAATAGGTTAAACCTAGAGCACCAATTAATAAGAAACCCAACTAGACTAACCTTCCAAAAACCAACCCCTCGAGGCCTGCTACGCTGGCCCACCGCTAGGGAACCCGGGCTCGCCAAAACCCTGCCGACCGCCTCGCGGCAACCTACCCCTCGAGCCCTGGCACATAGGCCTCGAACCCGCAACAGCCACTCACCATCCCTCGAGACCCCAGGCGGAGACCTCGAGCCTCTTTAGATCGGTAACCCATCCCTCGAGACACTTCACACCTCCCTCGAGCGGCACCGGACATTGGATACCAGCCCCATACTGCGCATTTAATGCGTTCACCTACTCCGGTCATGTCTTCTGGTGCACGACGTGTGTCACAGTGAACCGGAGCCATAGTCAAAATCTCGTTTTCACCACAAGCATGGGCAAAAAGGCGCAAATGCAACACTGTTGGGCCATACCCTACACGGTTGCACGTCCAAGCCACGTCTCGAGGCCCGGATACCCGCTGTACGATCGGGTTTCCAGGGATTAGCCCATACCTGCGGGGACTCGAGCCCCCCGTAAGCGCCACCTCGAGGCCGGCCCCGCGCCCCTCGAGCCCTGACTGCTTTCATGCTATTGGAGGACAGGTACCCCAAGACCCGGAGGGACTCTGTCACGTCATGTACGTGCCGGGATGGGCGCTGCATGACCTCCACGTCGCCACGTCTCCACGTCCGCGTCAGGGATGGAGGCCACGCTTCAAGGACGCTTCAACAGCAACCCCCACGCCGGCTACAGCAACCCCGACAAGACAGAATTTCAACTCTTCACCGTATTGGACATTGTACATCCCGACTCCTGTATCACACCTATGTAACCCTGACCTCCTCTTGCTCTATAAAAGGGGACACCAGGGCCCTTCGCTCCTCCGGTTACACAACTCCACAACAGACGAGTCTAGGTCCACATCCATTCGGGTCAGCTCACAAGTCCATACAACACCACACCCACACGAGTCCGGACTCCGGTTCGCGCTCGTTGAGCTTGTAATGCCCCTGTACAAGCACTTAGGTGCAAGTAATACAAGAACATTCTTCCCCCGCTGGACGTAGGGCCTCCTTTGCCCGAACCAGGATAAATCCTTGTGTCATCTTGCATCACCATCCAGGAAGAGAGCACGCGATCATATTACTAGTTGGTGTCATACCCCCGGGGTCGAAACACCGACACTAGGAGAGTGTATAATCAATATATAAACAGTGCATAGAAACCAGAAAGCAATTTGAATTCAAATTACATGTGAAGATGAAAGCTGGCACATGCATAGTACTAAAGCATCAACCACTTAGTCGTGCATAAAACTCTATTTTTAGTGGCATAGAAGTGTCGTACAACAACGTATAGAATTATGTCAAGATGCATAACAAACTAATCTATTACATAGAAATATGATCCGAACAACGTATAAATATTTGTTTCAACAATGTATAGAACACATACTCCCTATGACATAATTCAGTTATATTGTGAATCATATAAAGCATAAAAACAGTAATGAAGAATTATAGAAATATGCTCCAACAATACATAATATGCTCATCCATCTAGTCATCGATTACTGAAATACATACACAGACGGACATACATAGGGCGGGGTACTGGGGCGGCGTGAAGCCCACGGCGGAAGCACGGGGCGTGCTGGGCTTGCTGCTCTGGCGTCCGCGTCTGCTCTGACGGCAGTTGGGCTTGCTGCTCGCCTCTGTCCCTGCCGTCGTCACTCGTCTTGTTCTTATTCTGGAACTTGGTGTTCTCCTTGATCCCCATCAGCCTGCTGGCGACCCTGCACGACACGCACCATAGCAGACGAAACTGATCAGCTTGGCTTGTTCACTGGAGTAGAGCTTGCACACACCAATATAGTGACGGCGGTCGGTGGTCACGTACTGCACACCTTCCTGGACGATGGCATTGTTGGACTCCTTGTTCTCGCCGCCGATATGTTGCCACCCATTGTCAGAGCCTACAACACATCCATCAGCTCCACATCCTCATACACGTTGATCAGCTGCATAGAATCCTATTTATAAAATTAGTATCAGCTAATATTAATACAAAAAATCACGGCAATGGAAAGGGAGTGGAAAAAGATAATAAAGATTATATATCAAAATAATTTCTTATGCATAGAAACTTATGCATCTAAGCGCAAAAAGCAAAAATTATCTTTCACTAAATGAATCCATATTATGAATCAAAATTGTATAAAATTTTTTTTGTTGCTTGCACAAAAAGCTCAGTGGAAGAAAGCAACTGTGTAAATAAAAAATAGATTTCTATGCGTACAAAAACTTTCTAGTAAAAAATAGATTTCTATGCGTACAAAAACTTTCTAGTAAATAATACAGAGTTGTTGAAAACACCATTCTTAGGAACTGGTGGTCCTATTCTCAGGGAAAGTTCAAGCACTTTCTTAGGAAAAACACAATCTCTCAGTTTATAAATTTAAGAAAAAATGGAACACATAACATGGTCAAGACTCAATTTATAATGCATCTGAATATCAAGCTATTGCACAAGGTTGATGTGGTCAACCGCAAAAACACAATAATCTTAACGGGGGTTTCACAACTAGTTCAACAGCTCAAGGAATCAATAGCCTTAGTGACTTACTAATTCCTTAGCAGCCAGAGCCTTCTGCAAAACTTTGATATCACCTTGGAACCCAAATAAGGCAGGTTCACTTTTTTGGAAGACAATTTGCCGAGAAATTACATATATTTTAAACACCGCAGTTAGATTGTGCATAGAAATTTAAGCAACTAAGAATAAAAATCACCCACGGTCCGAAAATAACAATTCCAACATGCATAGAAATATATGATTGCACATATAAAAACTATTATTTTCTTAACATCTTCACAATCACAGCTTTAACCATGCATAAAACAAATGCTTGCATGCATAAAAATGGAACAATGTAATAGATTTTGCACTGGAACATAACCTGCACTTAAGGTAGAAACGACAAAATATATTACAAAGTTGATGCTTGAGACCTCTTTTTGCAGCACGCTTGAAGAGACAATTGAAAGGGTGCACCATGTCGATCTATCTTCTAACCATACATCGATTATGAAGCTCTAGTCTAGGTCCTGATAGATAACATAAGCATCATCGATTTACTAACTATGCGTCTTGATGTTGTCTACTTCTGCTTGGCATCATGAAAACAAAGCTAAAGAAAGTCATTATTCGATTTATCTATTTCTATGCATTCAAAAAATTAAGATTTCAATTTCTATGTATTCAAAAATCCAATAATAACAAGTGGATGAGAACATAATGAAAAAATGTGTGAAAAAGATATTGCATTTTAAGAAAGTATAGAACCTAATAAAACCCTCTCCACTAGGGAGATTATTTTATCTAAAACCAAGAAAGCCCATCCAAAACCATAATTCTCACGTTGGGGCATGTAATTAATAGAGATGTGCATAAAACCCTAACCAAAATAATGCATAGAGCAATGCATCAACGTTATAGACATCCCATACAATCCTGTATATCAATAATGCATAGAAAGCTGCTCTAACAATATATAAAATTATATAGCAACAATGTATACAAATATGCACCATGCAGCAAAAATATTATGGAAAGGAAGCAAGCATTGATTGTAAGCTACAATTCAAAATTGTGGACACATCTTAGCAGATTGCCAAATTTATGTGTATGGGAATTAAAAAATCATGGGGAGGCGGAGCTATCACCATGGCTGCTCACCATGGGTTCTGCTCACCATCATCCACCAAAGCTATCCATGGGGTTGCGCAGGTCACGCAGTTCTCCAGCTGCTCACCATCGGGTTTCGCAGCCACGCAGTTTTTCCAGCTGCTCACCAGCAAAATCTTGCTATCAATCAAGTCAAATTCATAGAAACCGAGATGCTTCTACCTAAACTACATAGGAACCTTGCCACTAGATTACTAAACTAGCAGCCGCCTACCAACATAAAAAATGAGGAGTACTATCCAACAATTAGGAACCTACTTTGTCCATCATAAAAACTATTTTGACACTAATTATAATTTATATGCATCCAAAAAAATTCAATGCATCTATTTATATGCGTCTAAAAAAATTAAAATTTCAATTTCTATACATCCAAAAAATAAGATTTCAATTTTGTTCACATTATATCTAGGAGAAGTATACAAAGTATTCATGCTAACTTTGGTAGTTTAGTTTGCATAAAAACTTAATACAAAATATTAGAGATCACACAATCCCAACAAAAAAAATTAGTGGTGACAATCATAAAAAATTAGACACTTGAATGTCAAATAGACACTTGCTTGCCTATTGCCCAGCGGTAGTAAATAAAATACAGAAAAGAAAAGGTGTGTATATGCAACATGCAACAAAAATATTACAAAATTGAACCAAATACAAGCAAAGACCTTACTGTTCATCTCTTCCAGGCTCAAAAATCCATGAACTCTTGGGTAATAATAGACCATTGTGCCAAAGTCCTTCTCGTCCATCCCCAAATCCGTATAAAACCTGACTTCTGTCTCCAACTCATCCATTGGCAAGCTCAGCAGCTGTGGACATCTGCTGGCCACATAACCAATCCAGTCTCTCCTGACACCATGGCTTTCCAAATCGCCAGTCTCTTCCAGTTCTTCGAAGCTCCGGTTCAAGAAGAATCCACTGTTTGCAAGGACTCGCCCCAAAAAGTCCCTTTGACATCAATTGGCCTAAGCCACTTTCTCATCCTCCTAACTTTCCCCAAATCGCCAGAACATGGGCAAACGACTCTCGCGATTTGGTGATATGTCATTGAATTGTGCTTGAACCACCTGAAGTATGCAATATAACAATCTCAGTGCTAACTGGTATCTTAGAGAACTACATGCGTAAACTACAAAACTGCATTTTTATGATAAGCATGTTGCAGTGCTTCTAGTATTTGAATAATCTCAATTGCTGTGCATACTCAACAGAAATAATTCGAAGAAATAGATGAAAGAAGCAAAGTGGCGTTCTTTACTTGACAAGCTTGACAAGGCCGGACTCTTGGATGTACGCCTTTGACCGGGCGTTGAAGGACATGTGGGCGAGGTCGGAGCGGTCCCGTCACATTGCCGCAGCCTCGACGATGACGCGGTCCACGAACAGGCCCATCCACACCGTGAGGTTCTTGATGTAAGTCAGGCCGCCGACCTTCTACCGCCGAGCGCAGTCACGAGCACCCCGACGGCCATAGTGCAGCGCCCCTGGAGGGCGCGCCGCAGGACGTTGTCCTCTGCCTCGGATAGGTCGTTGGATGCGGAGCCAACAGAGCTTGTTGGGGAGGAGACGGAGCCCGGGAAGCGGTGCTCGCGGCGCGTGGGAGGATTGGAGAGCACCAGGGGCACACGGGATGAGGCAACGACGCAGGGCAAGGGCAGCGCCGCGAGCGCCCGAGCGTGCCACGAGCCTAGGCCCACGAGTAGAAGGCAGGGTCGTCACAGCAGGGGGCCCACGTCTGCACCAGCCCCGCCAGCGCCGGTTGCATGGCGCCGACGATGAGGAGGTCGTGTGCACGGAACCAGAGCCGCACTTCCTGCGTTCGCCGCTGCTCCTCATGTCGCGTCGCGCTGCGCCGACGGTGTCCCCGCGCGTGGCCACGAGCTCGAGGTTGCCTTCGTTGTCAGTCTCCGCGCGCGGCCACTTCGTCACGCACCCGCTGTCCCCACCTCGTTGTTGGCGGCGGCGGTGGCGCGGTGCTCGAAGTTGCGGTGGCGCGCGTACTCCAGGGATGGCCGCGGCGCACCACTGGAGGCTGGCCAAGATCCAGGTTGGGGACGCACACTCCAGGCGGGGATTAGGGTTTGGTGGAGTATACGAAGGTTGGGCCTGATGGGCCGGTGCTTAGGCCACATGATGAGCTAGCAGGTTGGTGGCTCGACCAGGTTAGTGGGAGGCTGGTTATATATATATATATATATATATATATATATATATATATATATATATATATATATATATATATATATATATACACACACTATTAGGCTCTGAGCTTCCAATAAGCTAGTGGAAGCCTTAGCCACGTACTCCGGTCCAACAAGACCAGTTACCAGCCCGCTAGCCCGCTCACCGGCCCATCTTCTCCGGTCGTATATAAACCTCTAAACCCTACAACACACCCAGCCCCAGGACCGTTGCGCCGCCACTCCACCACCAGCACCGCGCCGCCCCTCCCCCGACGCGCCCAGCGCCGCGCATCCCTATCCACTTCGTGATGCTCCCTGGAGGGCCAAGGCCGAGACCCTGCAGCGCACGCCGACGCGGCCTGGTGCCCGTCGCATCCTGGGGCATGGCCCGGTGCCCGCCGCCTCCTGTGGCGTCGGCGCTCCCGTGGCCGAGGCTCCCGGGCGGACGGGTTCGGCAACTAGCATCAGCTGGCTAGCCGCGCCGTCGTCGGCGATGCTCAGCGGTGCTCCCCATGGTGGCGGCGTCTCCTCCTTCCGGTGGCCGCGACTACTCCCCCCGTGCACCCCCGCCTCGCCCGGATGCGCTCCGTCGTCGGCGATGCTCGACCCGCGCCCACGGGGCTTCCCGGCGGCGACGCGACCCGCCTCGCTCGGATGGCGGCTCTAGCGTTGACCAACCTTGCGTGGATCCGTCGGTAGGTGGTGTGGGCGGCATCCTCCTTTGTGGCGGCACACGGGAGACGAAAAGCGGAGGTCAGTGCTAGCTGCAGCTGCGTACTTGCTCATCGCTAGATCGGTGCCGGCGTCATCAATGGATTTACTTCAGATGCACGCACTCAATCAAGGTAAGGGCACCCCTCGCCGCTCCTCAAATTTGCCAACAGTAGCTGATGGTTCCTTATTGATGCATACATGCACAGGAGAATGCAGCAATTACTGATCCTTATTATTTTGCTGAAATTTCGTACACATGTTCTCTAGTTCCGGCTGGATGTTGGTGTTTGATTTTAGATTTCGTTAGCTACATTTATACTGCGCATAAAAAATGGTAGAACAGCAGCATATTTATGTACTTTACTTCTCACATTGCTTCATCGTGCTTAAAGTAAACCTTTTTTAATCTGTAATTATGCACACAAACTGGAACTACAATTAAGCCTATATAGTTTTAAGCTGCATGTCTGTTTCCATTAGTACTTAAATAACTTGATGAAGAACGAAAAGCTCACAGTTTTTGTTCGATGTATAAATATTTATATGTGAGAATATTTTAACCTTTGTATACTATTGTATAAATCTGAGTAAAGTGTGTTTAGAAATAGCATTGCAACAAATGGACCATATTAAAATTTGCTAAATGTTGTCCAAATGCCAAATTTGCGAGGTTGTGTTCTGTGAGGGGCGGATCCCGACTGCTCTCCATTGGGGTGGCTCTGTTTGGTGCAGTCCAGTGCTCCGGCGAACCGTTCGTGGCGTTGGGGCGTGGTGCTCCTCCTTTTCCTCCTCACGATGGTGCCCTCGAAACGATCGAGCAACGTGAGTGGCCACCGTGACAACTCCGGCGACACTTCGCTAACGGTACGGACGGATTCCTTTCTGTATCTCTGAAGTCTGAACCCGATGTTCCGATTGGGTGGTTTCATCGGTAGTCAGTTGGGTTGCGATCAAATCTACTCCTTATCCTTTATTTATCGGATGATCTGGATACTGATTCAAGCTTAGGATCAGAGTTAGTACTTATTACTGGTTGAACTTGCCTATTCGTGTAGGCTTCCTTATGTGTATGAATTGTTCTTTCCATGTCCGATGAGGTGCCAGAAAAATATTATCTTTGCGAGATTATCACATCTATTGAGGATATTCGTTTCCTTTTCAGTACAACAATCCCCTTAGCATGATTTCTATGCCATTTCACCAACGGCTGACATCAATTTGTACGAATAGGTTTTTGCGCGTGTTAAAACACGTTTCTATGCCCAGACACCATTCTATCAATGTGTAAAAATTTAAGATTTCGTTAGAAAGTTTTCTATGCATAAAAAACTATTTTTTTATTTACATCATAATTTTATATATTGTTAGAGCAGTTATCTGAGCACTTCTACAGAATTCTATACATTGTTGGAGCACGTCTCAAAATTTTCAGCACCGTCGCCATTGTTCAAACTATCAGGAGCACCGTTCCATTGGCTATTGGTACAATAAGTAGCAATGTCTAGCAGAAAATATCTAGCATGTGAATGGTTAAGCAGTGCAAGTATTTATGAGATGGAATTTTAGCTAGCTAGCTGCTTGTCACTTGTCGGTGAGTCAATGAAGGTGTCCAGTGTCATGTATGCATGCTATTTCTCCTAGATTGTTCTCTGAATGTAGCCTACCAGTTCTATTTCTGAAAAATGTTCTCTTAATTCAGCTTTAGATTTTAGCCTACCTGTCCTGTTCGTGTATGCATGCTATTTACTCATTTAAGCATATAGGATTACAAACAAGGTGATAATATTTTTGAAATTCATGTACATACGGCTCATTTGGTCATCTCAATTTATGTATATACTGACTGTTGCATCAACTTAATGATATGACTTTGTTCATTAACCGTAACTTCCGGATGTTATGAGCTACAACAATTGCATACAAGTGAGTATCACTATTCTAGCCCGCAGATTGGAAGTTGTAGAGTAGAACTGATTGTCATTAGTATCACTGTTCTAGTACGCAGTCGTGTTCATTTTAAAAATAAAGAATGTTGCATTATTTCTATGCATTCTATGCATGGTGAGAAAGCTCTAAGTGAACACTCCTAATGCATAAAAATGTAAATTGCTTGAACACTGAACTGAATCCTATCTTTAGCAACTAGCAAGTTAGAATTTCTATGCATTGCTAGGGCCACGAAATGCCTAAAAGAAACAGTAATTTATGCTTGTTTCTATGATCCTTCATCAGTGTTTTAATGTCTTTTTATGCAAAAGGAGAGGGATGTATAGAAATTGAAATTTTAAATTTTTTTATGCATATAAGTACACTTCTTTTCGTCTAAGCTGAGACTTTTTTATGCTTATCCTTGATATAGTGTTCTATGTATTATTTCGGTTGGCATTGTTATAACTTTTTTATGTGCTCATTCCTAAGTTTTCTAAAATCCAATTTTTATTTACTCCATAATGTTATACCCAAATTCGATTTCGAGTTCCAGTAAGGACACCGAACTGTGCTAGGATGAATCAACCAATGATTTCGCTGCTCCTGTCCAGAGGCGTACTCTTGTTCGGTGACCATATCGTGTACTGTGATGAGCCCGCAGTTGGATTGTCTGGTGTTGTGTTTGCCATGAAGATTGTGCTGAACGCCTGGTCGGACGATTTTGTGTATCTATACAGTGGTAGACTGATAATTATACATTAGTCTCTCGGGTTCTATACAGTGGTAGACTGATAATTATACATTAGCCGCTAGGGTTCTATGTAGTGATAGGCTTCTTAGAATATTGATTTGTTTATTCAAAGACAAACATTAACCCCTAGGGTTTTTATGCATTGGTAGGCTGTTAATCATACATCCTTAGATTAGTTGTGCATTTTAAATTTCCAGCAAAGTTCTTTTGGTTTTTATGTCATTAAGAATAGAGTTTTATGCACAAATGAATTGTCCTGACACGGATTTTTTTATCTAAATTGGCATAAACTACTTTTCCAGGTGCGAGTTGCTATTAAAGTTAAGGCATCAGTTATCATTTGCTTCACCTCTTCTGGACGGGCTGCAAGGTATATATATACAAATGAATATTGCTTTGTACAGGGCTGTAGTTTAAGATTAGTGAAAATTGGTCTCATGTATATCTAAATGATTTGCAGGCTCACTGCCAAGTACATGCCCAGTATGCCTGTTCTTTCTGTTGTCATTCCTCATCTGAAGACAAACCAACTCAGGTGGAGTTTCACAGGTGCTTTTGAGGTGCGTGAACAACCTTTCCTTTTGTGTTTGTTATCTTCATATCAATGTTCTATATTTATGCAATGTGGGGGCTCTCATTATTATTAGCACACCGGTCATTTATTTATGAATTATGCCTGTGCAAAAAAAAATTTGGGGTGGCTACGGCCATGGGAAAACCACCATCTCTCCCTCTCACATATAACTGAAAATCACAAGATGAGAAGGTCGACAAAAAAATAGTGCTGATAGAGTTCAAATGGGTGTTTGCACAGGTTTTTATTTATGCAATTTTGATTCAAAACATTGATGTGAGTTGGAGGTGGTTGCTGGCATTGGAACCCTTTCCATGCTTGCTCTTGTTTCTAGTAAATAAATTTATAGTAATTGATGGGTTCCTTATAGTAATTGCGAAATTGGGTTTTGTAATTTTTATGCTTTGCAATAGCAGGTTTTTATGCACAACGAAAATGCATTTTTGTAATTTGGGTGTCTATGCAGGAAAAACTACAAAACTTGGGTTTCTATGCAGTGGTGACTACGGACCTATAGTGCTGTGAGATGGTCAGCTGGATCCGTCACAACGAGGCATGGATCCGACACTTGGTTGGGCTCTGGCCCGCTCCTTGCATGGAGCGTCACCTCGTCCTAGCGTCGAACGCGCGCGTGCCCCCTGCGTTGAGCGCCGGTGACCCGACCCCAGCATGGAGCGTCGCTGCCTCGTCAAGCTGCGATGTGTGGGCCCGCTCCTCCTCCGGATAGTTTTTATGCTTCGAAGCTGTGGCAGAACCTCCTAAATTAAGTGGCCCACATGCACCCATCATTGTCCTAAGGACCTTTGATCGGCGTGCACGAGTTCCAAATGATTCAAGAGGTCTGTCGGGTGTCCTCGGGAAACCCGAATCATCCACGTTACATTCTTTCCAGGATAATCCCTCATCAAGCATCACAGTATTACAACAGTTTTATAGATAAGATAAATCAGAGTAAAAGCGGAAAGATTAATATACATAGATTAAAACTTAGATTTAAAGTTTACATCACCAAAATACTTATTACATAACTTGTTCGGAACTTTATATTACAAAACTCATTCAAAAGAGGTTACTTGCCCAAGGTCACACATCAGAATCGTTATCACTTTCTTCTACTAGAGTGAAGTAGCATTGTCCATCAAAAGGTGGATCCATGTACTCACCTGCAACAAGGGTTAACAAACCCTGAGTACAAAAGTACTCAACAAGACTTAACCGATAAGAAAAGAGGAGAAGACTCAGGAATGAGAGGCTTAGGAAGTCAAGGTAAGACTTAAACAAAATCAAGTATTTTGCACAAAAAGCATTTTTGTAAATCTTGTTTTGTTTAGGAAAGATTCAAGTATCTCTCAATTCTTCATCGTTCATGATTCATTTTACCTTTCAAAACATACATAGTTGAGAACCACTCTCCGTTGACAGTCAGTGACCAAGTCTCCATAACCGAGGAGCAACGTTAATCCGGATAAAGAATACTCAGCTGAGGATCCCTATTCACACGACATATGTAGCACCCAAGCTTGCATAGGCCAACCCGTCTACCACGATTCCTCCAAGATTGGGCCCGGTCCTACGCCACCCAGAAGTACAGTACACCACTCATATCCAGGTACGACGACCACGTGGGTACAAGCTACTTCCGCCATCTCTCCACTCTCAGTGCGCGGTTGTCGGTCCCAATAAAGGATTCCTCGGAGCCAGAGCTTTCCGAAGTATGTGAATAGTTACAAGTCTTAGCCAGCAGGCCCCCACACGGATGGTCCCTATTTTTTTCCGCCAGAAACCGTACCTTGGTTATATCTCACCCAAGCGTAACAGTTCTGTCCGTTTTTCAACCCTGTCCCGGTCGGTGTCAACTGTTGAGTCCCGGACTACAACATGACGGCACCGTACGCTAGGACAACCTCTCCTTGCCGTTGACTAGGTACGGATCAGATACTTAGCCAACAGTCGGGAGTAAAGCCAAAATCCCATAAATATTCTTTAAGTGATCACACTTTTGAAATTGACATTTTTGCAAATCTATTGTATAGCATCACTAAGCATTTTGCAAATAGTTTTTAAACAAGGCAGGTGGATCTTCAGGTGGAGGTAAACAGTGCAAGGAGTAGGCCATCACACAACTCCTATAACCTAATGCAGTAGTTTATCTTAACAACATTTTAATAAAAACTTTTATAAAAACAAGTAAAGGTTAAAAGCACCGGGGCTTGCCTTGAGGATCGGTGAAGTCCGAAGATTCTGAAAAACAAGAAAGGTCTGCACCCTCAGGAGAAATCCACTGAGAGTTAGGGCCTTCAGAAGCGGGATCTACACGTAGAAGTGCATATGCATGAGTAATGAGATGCTTATGATGTGATCATGGTAAAGATGGAAATTTTCTTAACTATACCCTTTACAGAGTACAACTTTCCCTCACGGTAAAGTTGCAAACCAACAAACCCATTTTAGTTATTATAAACACTAAACAAGTTTTATTATTTTCTGAAAAAGCAACTTACAAGCAACAAAAAGGCATTTGTATAAAGGAAACCCATAACCAGGGAGCAAATCTTGCTAGTTTCCCCTTGGTTGTCAAACAATTCCAAAAGTCACACAAATCTACAGGGATCAACTATTTCTATTTATTCTATTAATTATTTTAATTAGCCTTTTATTTATACACCAAGCATACTTTGTCAAACAGAGATGAAATTAAACCTGAAGGTGTATATCAATGATATAAACTCCCATGTCAAATTTTATGATTTTTGGAGAAACACAGAAAATTACATAAATCATCAAAGTTACATTTATTAATTAAAGGACAGATTTAAATGTCATATCAAAAGTACTCAAAACACAAATTTTATAATTTTTATATTAGCACAGACATGCTATCATCTATCATGTCAAATTTCATAATTAACAGAGCTATAGATTAAATATAGCAAAAACAACAAAACTGATTACTGTGCAAAAAGCCAGAAAAAGAAAAACTTGAACGAGCCCAAACTGGGCTTTCGGCCCAAGCCAACTCGGCCCAGCGTGGCGCGAGTGCACGACGGTAGGTGAGTGAGGGTGCGTTCGCTCGAGGCCCGGCTCCAGCGAGACAGCGCCCGAGGGTCCGCTCGAGGCCTAGCTCGAGGCTCGGGCGATACGTTGCGCACGTGCCCGCTCGAGGCTTAGTTCGAGGCTTAGCTCGAGGCTCGGGCGAGACGGAAAAACGCTCGTCCGTCCGAGGCCTAGCTCGGGCGGGACAGTGAACGCGTTCGCCCGAGGCTTGGCTCGAGCGAAGCGGTGTGCATGACAGCTTTGCAGAAAAGCCCTTCGGCTTACACTAAAACAACCCGCAGTCCATGGCGCTATTCACCTGAGTCTGTGACTTTGCAACCAACACCCTGGAACTTCTCATCTTTACAACCACAAGGTCCCCGACCATGGCCGGTGTGCACGACGGCGAACCGAGCGGCGGCGTGACTTACGTCGGCCAACTCTGGCCACTAGAGACCCAACGGACGCAAGCATCAACACCGACAAGACAGCCGCAGTCGATTGAGCTCTCAACCCTACACTCTACCACTCGGGTTGAGCCTGGCCACGCATGGCGGCGGATCGGATCTCGGCTAGCCCTGTTTCGGCGAACCTAGACCGGTAGCAAGCAAACGGAGAGGCTAGGAAGGTCTAGAAGATCACCCTGATGCTGTTGGTGTAACTGGTTTAAGCAGAGGTTGCACGGAGGGTAGGCGTCCACGGAACAGTGGCCTTCGGCGGTAAACTCCGGCGAAGACAACGCTGTTCCGGTAAAACCTGAGCACCAGACAAGGAACCATCGAGCCGATGAGCTCTTTGGGATCAAGACGAAACACAAACATGAGAAAGAGAGAGTGGAGAAGTACTCGGTTAAGCTGACCACGGAGAGGTCGAGCTCGGCGGCGCTTTCTGCTCGGCGGGAAGGAAACCGGCGAGTATGAGCTCTCTGGTGCAGTAGAGGTGGAGAGGATAGGTCTGGGAGATGCGCCAAGAAGTGAAGTACTTATAGGCGCGGTGAAAAAGGATGGGAAAAGACTGGAGACGGTGAATCTGGAGGTTTGACCGGATTGTTCCCGTCGGTACCTTGGTGGCAAACATGGCGACGGCGAGCTCAGAGGTGACGCCACGACGCGAGGAAGAGTGCCAGCAGCAGCTTACTTCGCCACGGACTCAGTCGTGCGTTGATTCGGAAGAGAACTGCGGCCATCGCGCTGGCGTCGCCGACCCTAGCTCGGGCGGTCACCGCCATGAACAGAAGCTCAAACTTATCCCCCCCTTTTCTCTTTTCTATCCTTTCTAAAATTACTTTATATTTGATTTTTGAATAGAAGTTGAAAATATGCCAAAATATCAAATGCTCAGAATTCAATACTGAACATCTTTCATTTTTACAAGATACCCAAAATATGCTCAGATTTTGAATTAGGATTTGAAATACAAAAGAGGACAAAAAGGGCAAAAGAGGACTTTTACAATTACTTTTGATTTCACAAGAACACTTGAAAAACTTTAAATACCAAAGTTGTTCCTTATCAGAAATAGAGCAACTTTGCTTTTTAAAGCATACCCAAATTCTTTCAAAATTTTGATTTATAGAAAAGGGGATAAAATAGGGTTTTTGAATTATTTAAACTATTTATTTGAATTTCATTCGAATCTGGAATTACACCTCAAAGGTAGCTTGAAACATGTTCCCACTACACCTTTGAGACATAATACCAGGGTTGGGTATAAAATTCAACTACTATACATAAGATTACCATAATACCCTTATAAAGCATAAAAGCATTATTCTTAACAAGAAAGCATAAACTAGGATTGCAAACTTAAACACTCCTTATCACTAAGCACAAGCATGAAAATTAAACTTGTTTTAAGTGAATGCATAATCAGGTTATTAACTCAGATAAAATGCCAGTGCATATGATGACATGTCAAGTTTTAGTCTTGCTTAACACCAGAGTGTTACAGAAGCATAGGCCTTTATGCATAGCGAAAACTGTACTTGCAAATATGTTTGAGAAAAATTGTGTTTTTATGCTTGTAATCATAGGTTTCTATGCATTGTTGAAACTGTCATTTCAGAAATGTTTGTGATTTCTATGCTGAGCTTCCTAGATTTCTATGCACGATGTAAAAGTGATGCTGGAGATATATGCATTTGTTATATTATTTCTATGCTCTTATATGAATATATCCATTTGTTATGTTATTTCTATGCTCTCGTCTTCAACATTCTATGCGTCGGAAGAGTCTGCAAGAATGATAGAATCTCGATGATAATAGGATTCAAATTTCAAATTTTACAATAAAATATATATTTCTATACATCGAGCTATTAGTTTCTATACATTAGGCTAAGTGGAATTCAAAATTCAAATTTAAACCAAAAGGGTGGTACCTAGATTTCTATACATCAAGGTATAAATTTTTATACCTCACAGGCTCGGTTAAATTTAAATTTCAAAATGTAAGAAAAGGAGGACATGATTCTATGTTTTGTAAGGTTTCTGTTTATTACTCACCTATTAATTATGCATTGTTCTATGATGGAACCTTCATATGGACCATGCCAGGATTCAAAATTATTGGGAACATCGGATAGTGCACATGTTTTTATGCTCACAGTCACATTGATTCTATGCACTCCCCTGTTGTTAATAATACATCCTCTCTGTTAGGGTGGACCTGATACGGTATTCGAAACAATAATCCCACAGAGGAGAGGGAAGGGGAGAATGATTTTATGCTTTGTAGGGTTTTTATGCATTTTTCATTTGCTAATTATGCAGTGCTATACGATAAAAACTTTCGTATCAATGTGCCTTGATTCAAATTTCAAATTTTTAGAGAACATCGGATCGTCCACTGGTTTCTATGCTCACAGTCACATGATTCTATGCGTAGTCAGAAGCATTAAACTCTATACCTTAAAGTATAAAATTATGAATTTCAAAATTTTCAAAAAAAATATTCAAAATGGATCTTGAATCGTGCATAAAAATGTTAGGATTCAAATGGTGTGAACCGTTTTTGAATTTGATGTTTCGTTGGAGAGTTATCGTGAACAATGGAAGAAATTGCATTGGGTTCTTTGCATGCAGACATGCGTCAGCGCGTCAGCCCTGTGTCAGGTGAGATGCTCATCCCGTCGAGAGGTTTTTATGCAGTAACAAAGTTAGTTTTATACATTCAATCACTAGTTTTTATGCAATATTCATGGAAAAACTGTTTTTACACAGCGCGACCCAGGATTCTACGTGTCCGGTCTGCTAGGGCGCGCACTGGTCGCCCACCTGCGCGTGCGTCAGCTCCGTGGGCGTGGGTGGTCTGATGGTATGGTGGATGGTCTGAATGATTCACTTGAGCATGCTGAATACCACACCAATATGCAACATTGTCATTGTACGTACTCACTCAAGTAACAATTTATATATTCGCTCTTTTTTTTGACACATGGCATTAGCTTGCTGAGGGGGGCTTCCCCATCAATACACCCCTTAATTAACTACTTAATAATGATCCAATTAACTAGTCAATATATTTGTATTCAAAATATCTTCTGTTATAGCATACGGACTCTATAATTAAAATTTGGGTTTTCTCATTTTATTCATCTCTTTTATTCCTTTTATTTATTATTTTCAATCAAACATCTAGTTTGTTCTCACAGGCAACTCTCTAATTAGTTTGTTATAAATGTAATTAGTGCTTTCTTGCTTGCTTTCCCTTTAAATTGAACTCTAATAGCATTATATTATTTAGAATTAGTCTTCCTGTTATCTTTCTTGTCTTCATTGTTCGTGTTATTACCGTGATTCTTTTTTCCGGCCTAAAATTAGATTGACCAAGTGAACATTAAAATCCTAGGGATAATTAATTTATTCCTTATTCTATGAAATATCCCGTATTTTTTATTTTTATTTTTATTTCATATCGTAACACAATTATTTATTTGTTATGTATAACTAGCAAAACATGTCTGTACATTGCATCGGGCCATACATATAATTTATTATCCATTACACGTGTCAAAGATAAACATGTTGTGTATCATGACAACTGACAAGACATATTATAGTGCGGTTATTTAAAGCTAGCTATTTTTGTTTGGTTTAATTAAAACAATCTTATTTCAGTTAAATATCAAAGGCCAATCGGAGGAAGCTCAACACGAGGAACATCGTCCCTGTCAGCCACACCACCAGTCAGCTTATCACTTGCCATGATGATCATGACATGTTGGCCGCCTCCGGATTTTATTGCTTGCTAATTAATAACACTTGTAATTGATTGATTTTGAGACTATGCACAGCCGTAATACGTATCTATGCATAGGTTGCATGAGCTACTCGTCTTATATTGTCTCTTATTTTTGTTTTTTCTTCAGATTGATACCGAGTCTGTTAAGAGGATGTCGTCCGACAATAAAAATATACCATTTACGGAAAACCAAAAAAAGCATAAAAATCATAAATAGAACAAAATTAGTATTTTGGGTGATCATGTTTTCTAAAATAATAAAGATCTAGATTTTGTCTTGGATCCGTATGGGAAAAATGGAAAACAAAACAAAAAATATCTGTGAGAGTTTTATGGGAAAACACAATTTGTTTAAATTCATGGAAAAAAATAGAGAACATCATTGTCTCACGTATCTGTATGAAAGTGCACAAAAAAAGAAAACAAAAAAATGTTTATGACTCTTCTCCTTTTCTGTTTGTTTATTAATATTTCTATTTAGGCTCTAGGATATAAGAGATCTATTTGGATTAGGATTCTCATGTGTTAAGAACGTATAAATAAAAATAATGTCCACATTCTATTTAGGAGACTTGTAGTGGCGATTTGAAATTAGTTTTGGTTTTGGTTTTTGTTTTGGATACAAATTCTAGAAACATTGGACTCCTATATAATTTGCATACCGAACTTGCTGAGATTAGACTATGATACGTAAAATATAGATGGATTCCAACAAGGAGAAGACTACTATATATACGGATCAACACCCTGGTTGACATTCATGTAGTTTGTTAGGGAGGGTCATACCAAAAGATGAGACAAAAATCAGTGTAGAAATTTTACCTCTTTAGTATTAAGTTAACTGATTAGTGTTGACTAAACCACCGCTAAGAGACCCTTGGTAGCACCCCAGGCTCATCAGTGAAGTGCAAAGAGATTTTGTATAAAAGAGAAACACTAAAAAATAGACAAACAATACTACATAATAAGAATTGTTTGGGCATGTTAAAGTTTCTAGCTCCACTACTATATATATTTTGGCCGTGTATGTATCTTCTGATTCTTCTCACGTATGATCATCATTTGTCCCGATTTGAACCCCCCCTATGCCTAAATCTTAGCTTTGCCCCTATCTTTCACAGAGGCAGCTTTGACGACGTGGATCGACGCATGGTTGCTTTTCAAAATTGATTGATGAGTAACTCTTGCTACTTGTTGGGCCTCCGTTTTATGGCCCAACAAAATGGGAGGCCCAACAAACATGAACGCAGATTACTTGTTAGTTGTATTAACAATTGGTGGGCCTTCTGTTTTATTGGACCTTATTCAAGTTCGAATCAGCATCAATACAACAAGTAAAGGACTAGAAGTTTTATTCGGAACAGGAACGATACGTATTCGGTTCTCTGATTTTTGATTCTGTATTGGCTTGATATACAATATGCACTAGAAAAAAAAAAGAAATATCCTAGATATTCTCACAAGAATTAGAAACCTCTAGCCACCAATTCCATAAGCTCTAATCATAATGGGTAATAATAACCATTAAACCTATTTTATTTTATAAATAATTACTCACCTCTGCAACAATGAGAAACAACATAAAGTAACCTATGAATCTATATTTAAATTAATCGCCTAATTGCCATTCTGCGCAAGAAGTAATCATGTAACCCTAAGTTTACAATACATATAAATTGCACAAGAAGTAACCAAGCATGCTATTATTAAAATAACTAAAATATCCCCTAAAATCATGCTTGGGCCTAGGGGTGAAAACGGTCGGAAACAATCGGTAGGAGGTCAAATCATTTTCAGTTTCACATTATTTTTTCGGAAACAAAATCGATACGATATTTTCGGAAACGAGAATGACATCGATATTCCGGTAAATTCGAAAATAAAACTATTCGACCAAAAGTACATCGATAACGGTCAAAAATTATGAAAACGATATCTAAAGTACAATAATTACATCGATCTGCACAACATGACAATAGTCATATAGATTAATTTAGATCAGTACGTGAGAGGGAAGACGTGAGGTACCCTCAAAGGACAATGCCTCAAAGACTAGGGGCGCTCAATGGGCTTGGCCAATGGGCCTCGCTTGGGGCATGGGGGTGCTGAGCGGAGATGAGATTGAGTTTCTCTGACTAAGTTCGGTAATTTTTTACGGTAAATTATTGATTAAATACGGTATTTTTGGAAAACGGTCGGAAGAGAGCTAAATCACTTTCATTTTCATTATCAGATATTTTTACCATTTTCATTTTCGTTTCATCGGTTACCGTTTTCGTTTAGATGAAAATATCGGTAATTTCTCAAAAACGACTCCCGATAATCGAGAATCACTTTCATTTTCATTATCAGATATTTTTACCATTTTCATTTTCGTTTCATTGGTTACCGTTACTATTTTCGTTTAGATGAAAATATCGGTAATTTCTCAAAAACGACTCCCGATAATCGAGAATTACCGTTTTTGTTTTCAGCCCTACTTGGGCCAGCATTGCAGCTAGGGCGGGAAGCCGACATCTGTTGAGCTTTTAGGGCCATCCAATAGGCCAGCCCATTTAGCCATCTACAGATGTGACATGGGCTTCTTTCAGTTTTTTTTTTTCATTTCGTGTATGTTCCGATGGTCTGCTAATGTACCTGTATATCCCTACCACTAAAACATTCAAACAGGAATCGTCCACGCCCACTTCGGCGTGCCCACCACTCCCCGCGTCCGCCCACTTTGGTTTTGGTAATTGAGTGACAACTTAGGTGGACTAATGGTGTTTATGTGAGATACACAGGTGATTAGTCCACAGGTACATTGTGTGAGCACTTGAGCCATGGAGGTGAATGGCTTGGACTTGATGTGAAGCTCACACATGTGATGATCATGGAGGAGCTTAATGCACATGAAACATGACATGTGGTCATGTGGCTAAGATGGTGAAGATCAAGGCAAGACTTGGCTTGATGGATCGGTTGCGAAGGTGAAGGGCAAGTTGGAGGCTTTGAAGCCGTTGGTACCGAGTGTCGGGAGGCTTAAGCAAGACTTGGCACCGAGGGACCAAAGCGATGGTGAAGAGCAAGTGATGTCAAGATTGATGGACCATGGAGGCCATGTGATGATATGAAGTGGATCATATCATTTGAAGATAGGTTGGTGCATGTGTTGCATCAACACCGAAGGAGATGGAATGGAATGCGCAAGGCAAAGGTATATTTGTAGGGCATTTCATTTCACCGGTCATAGGTGTGTAGAGAAGATTATGACCGGGTTTAGGATAGATGGTCGTACTATTAAGAGGAGCAAACTTGTTTGCATATCGGTCATCTGGTGCCACTTGAGCGATCTAACTTTGCGATCTTACTAAGATCGAGTGGCGTTGTGAGTGAAAGAGAAAATCCTTTGAAAATGATTGTGAAAATGCTAACACACATGCACATGTTGTTGTACACTTGGTGGTGTTGGCATATTTGCAAAGGAGAAGTTGTTGGAGTTGATTTGGATCAACACAGAGAAGAAAAGAGAAGTTTTCTGAGTATGGTCGGTAGTACCGCCCAGGGGGGTCGGTAGTACCGCCCATGGGTGCTGCGTGCAACCTTCTCTGTGTTGGGGCTGATTTGGCCTGGCGGTAGTACCGCCATAACCTCGGTACTACCGCCCGCGGTGGTACCGACCAGAGGGTCGGTGGTACCGTGGCCCTGAAGGTTTTTGCAGGCTCTCTGTGTTGAGCTAAGTTTGGCCTGCCGGTAGTACCGCCATAGGGTCGGTACTACCGACCGTTCGAGGTTTCGAGGTGTGAGGATTTTGGAGGCTCTCTGGAAGTGGCCAGTTTTGGCCTGTCGGTAGTACCGCCATAAGGGCCGGTACTACCGACCGTTGATGTGACCAAGGTCTGGAGATCTGGGAGCTCTCTGTGTAGTCCCAGATTGGCCTGTCGGTAGTACCGCTATAGGGCCAGTACTACCGACCATCGGTGGTACCGAGGTCGGGAGGATGTCTGGGAGCTCTCTGTGTAGTTCCAGTTTGACCTGTCGGTAGTACCGCCATAGGGCCGGTTGAAAGGTCCTAGTTTGGTTTTGGTAATTGAGTGACAACTTAGGTGGACTAATATGTGTTTAAAGTGAACTACACAGGTGATTAGTCCATAGGTGATCATGTGTGAGCAACATATGCCATAGAGGTGAAATGGCTTGAAGGATGTTGCAATGCTCATGCATGAGATGAAGAAGGAGCTTAATGCACATGAAACATGACATGTGGTCATGTGGCTAAGATGGTGAAGATCAAGGCAAGACTTGGCTTGATGGACCAGTCGCGAAGGTGAAGGGCAAGTTCAGGCTTTGAAGCCGTTGGTACCGAGTGTCGGGAGGCTTAAGCAAGACTTGGCGCCGAAGGACCGAAGCGATGGTGAAGAGCAAGTGATGTCAAGATCAATGGACCATGGAGGCCATGTGATGATATGAAGTGGATCATATCATTTGAAGATAGGTTGGTGCATGTGTTGCATCAACACCGGAGGAGATGGAATGGAATGCGCAAGGCAAAGGTATATTTGTAGGGCATTTCATTTCACCGGTCATAGGTGTGTAGAGAAGTTTATGACCGGGTTTAGGATAGATGGTCGTACTATTAAGAGGAGCAAACTTGTTTGCATATCGGTCATCTAGTGCCACTTGAGCGATCTAACTTTGCGATGTTACTAGGATCGAGTGGCGTGGTGAGTGCAAGTGAAAATCCTTTGAAAAATGATTGTGAAAATGCTAACACACATGCACATGTTGATATACACTTGGTGGTGTTAGCACATTTGCAAAGGAGAAGTTGTTGGAATAGTTTTGGATCAACTCAGAGATGGAAATGAAGTTTTCTGTGTGTTGTCGGTGGTACCGACCTGGGGGTGTCGGTGGTACCGCCCAAGGATGCAGCGTGCAGACCTCTCTGTGTTGGGGCATTTTTGGCCTGGCGGTAGTACCGCCATAACCCCGGTAGTACCGCCGTCGGTGGTACCGACCGGGGGTCGGTGGTACCGAGGCCATGAGGCGTTTTGCAGAGCTCTCTGTGTGTTTTTGAAAAGGCCTACCGGTAGTACCGCCATAGGGCCGGTGGTACCGGGCTCGGTGCTACCGACCCAAGGTCGGTGGTTGGCCAGTTTGCGGAGCTCTCTGAGTTGGATGGAATTTGACCTAGCGGTGATACCGCCATAGGGCCGGTACCACCGGGCTCGGTAGTACCGACCAGGGGGTCGGTAGTTCCAAGGTCTGGAGGATGTTTTTGAATCCGTTCTGTGTAGATCCGGAAATGACCTGCCGGTAGTACCGCCATAGGGCCGGTACTACCGACCTCGGAGGAACCGACCAGGGGTCGGTGGTTTGCCTAAATCAGCGGGCCTTGTGGTAACGGCTAGTTTGACTAAGCCGGTAGTACCGCCCAGGAAGGGTCGGTACTACCGACCGAGGCGCAGGAAAGGGGAAACGGCTAGTTGGCCGCTCCCCTCTATAAATAGGAGTTGAGGCCGGCTTAGGGCCGGCTGTTGAGCACTCCAAAGCCTTGGTGGCTTGAGTGGATGTGCCTGGGAGCTCTCTAACTCGCTTGTGCTTGCTAGCGTGCGAATCTATTGCGAGTGAGCGATTCTAGTGCGTTGCTTTGAGAGATAGCATCGAGTGGCATTAGGTGTTCGAGTTGCAAGCCGGTGGTGCTTATTACTCTTGGAGGTTGCCACCTCCTAGACGGCTTGGTGATCGAGTCTCCGTCGTGAAGCCCGCGTGAAGATTGTGCGTGGCTCCGGAGAAGGATTGTGAGGGGCATTGTGCTCGCCCCGCGGGGATCGCGAAGAGCAACTCTAGTGGATTGCGCGTGTCATTGAGTTACCCTCACTTGTGGGTGAGTTCTTGCGGCGCTCGAGTGTCGAGCTAGGTGTGGTGCCTATTAGCCGCCGAACTACCAAAGTGTGTGGTCGACACAACGGGGACTAGCTTGGTGGCAACCAAGTGAACCTCGGGGAAAAATCACCGTGTCAACATTGTCTACTCTTCTCGGTGGTTTGCAATCTCCATACATAAGCTTATATTTACTTTCATACATATTGTGCTTGTGTAGCTATCTAGTTTGTGTAGCTAAGTTGAGCTCTCTAATTTGGCCTGTGTAGCCTTGTTATTGAGCATTGTTAGTGAGCTTAGGCTTTGTGCTTTGCTTGCTAGATTGTGTAGGAGCTCCCTCGTGCTTAAAGTACTAGTTGCATAGGATTGTGTGACCTTGCTTCTAGAATTGGTTAGGTGAGCTCTAGCTAGCCCGACACCTTATTTGCATTGATTAGGATCTTTTGTAAGGTGTCATAGAGTATAGGTAGAGGGGTGTAGTCTTGGCTAGACCGATAGTTTTAATTCCGCATTTGTTTCGGTTAGTCATTCCGTTGCGATTAAGTTTAAGTTTTTTAAAAGGACTATTCACCCCCCCCCCCTCTAGTCCGCCATCTCGACCCTTCACCGGTACTACCGACCGTCGGAGGTACCGACCAGGAGTCGGTTGTTCGTTTTGGTCAACGCGCCGTGTGTAACGGCTAGTTCTGACACTGTCGGTACTACCGCCCAGGGGGTCGGTACTACCGACCGTAGCGCAGAATGCCCAGTGAAGGGGCATAACGGCTAGTTGGCCCTTGGGGCTATATATAGTCGTGGTAACCGGCCTTGGGCTGGTCGGTCAAGTGGTTGAGCACTCCAAAGCCTTGGTGGCTTGTGCTAGCGACCCCTCTAACACACATATGCTTTAGTGCTTATCCGATTGTGTGAGAGAGCGATCCTAGTGCGTTGCTTTGAGAGATAGCATCGAGTGGCACTAGGTGTTCGAGTTGCAAGCCGGTGGTGCTTATTACTCTTGGAGGTTGCCACCTCCTAGACGGCTTGGTGCGTGTCTCCGTCGTGAAGCCCGCATGAAGATTGTGCGTGGCTCCAGAGAAGCTTTGTGAGGGGCATTGTGCTCGCCCCGCGGGAGATCGCGAAGAGCAACTCTAGTGGAGAAGAGGCGTGAAGGGCGCCAAGTGGTCCAACCGGATCAAAAGCTAGAGCTCTTGGTGAGCACTCCATCATGGAGAGGTTGGCTTAGTGTCACCACTAGCGAGAGGATCGGCGGCAACCTTGGGCTTGCTTCAACGGGGACTAGCTTGGTGGCAACCAATTGAACCTCGGGATAAAATCTTGTGTTCCCGTCTCTTGTTGCTCTTATTGTTCTTTGTTTCTTGCATATTACGCTTGTTTGTGTTCTTCGTGTTCTTCCTCCCTCCTTCACTCTATCTTAGGTTGGGAAGACTCGATCTACCTTTTTGGCAAGGAACCAAGACGTGGGGGAGCTACATTCGTCATCTACATCATCTAGGGAAGTGGGGTAATTGCTAGATCTGAGATTGCATCTCATCCCCTTCGATTTCGTAGCTCCCTGCAGGTGCTCGGTAGTACCGGCTTAGAAGCCCGGTAGTACCGGCGTCGGTAGTACCGGCGTCGGTAGTACCGGCCTATAGCTCGGTAGTACCGACTGCCTGCTGTTTGCACTAGCTTGTATTGCAATATTTATTCTTGTGCTAGTGTTTAGTTGCTTAGTTTGTGTAGCTAAGTTGAGCTCTCTAATTTGGCTTGGGTAGCCTTGTTATTGAGCATTGCTAGTGAGCTTAGGCTTTGTGCTTTGCTTGCTAGATTGCTTAGGAGCTCCCCCGTGCTTGAAGTACTAGTTGCATAGGCTTGTGTGACCTTGCTTCTAGAATTGGTTAGGTGAGCTCTAGCTAGCCCGACACCTTATTTGCATTGATTAGGATCTTTTGTAAGGTGTCATAGAGTATACGTAGAGGGGTGTAGTCTTGGCTAGACCGATAGTTTTAATTCCGCATTTGTTTCGGTTAGCCGCTCCAATTAAGTTTAATTTTAAAAGGGACTATTCACCCCCCCCCTCTAGTCCGCCATCTCGACCCTTCACCTCCGCGCCGCCGGGATCCTCCGGATCTGCCGCCGGCCACGTGAAAGTGCATCTAACCCTTAATGGGTTTTGGTGAATTGAATGACAACTCAACTAAAGGTCTAACAAGTTTGCTAAGTGTATCAGAGGTTCAACAAGAAAAGAAAACTTGATGGTATTCCAAATAATGTTGAAATGAAGGCCAAAATTGTGTATTGTTGCATTGGAAGATCATGTGAACAATCTTGTTCAAGCAAAAGACAACAATGCAAATAGAGTTGATGATATGGCTTCTATGTTGTGGGATATCATAGCATCATGAAAAAGTAAGCATATTTGGCAAATGACAAATGAGACATGGATTTGTGATTTTGGAAGGGTCTCAACAATGGGTTGCTTTTCATGAACAAGAAGAGGTTGATAGTGAACTAGCTTTGATCAAGGTTGATGAATGAATCAAGAATGCATAAGTGAGTAAATGCCAAGCAAAGATCAAATGACAAGGACTTAACTCATATTGGATATATGTCATCTCTATTTTAGTTTGCTTGTATGGATAAATGTTTGGAGAATCACTTTGCACTTGATCAAGCTAGAAGTGTGAAGGTAAAATGTCAAGCCAAAATGAGGAGGACATAAGGAATCGTGAATTGGCTTGACCATATTGATGGTGATTCATATATGTCTCTATGTGAAGCTTGATTGCTCTCAACATTCATATTTAGAAGATATTCAAGCAAGGATCATAACATTGAAGAATGGTTTTCAAATGGATACTTAATATGATGTGACTTGAGTATGACTTGATAAGGTGAAGATAGCAAGGAAAGGGCTTCGAGGTACTAAGCGAAGGTGAAGGTCAAGGAGACCGAGGTACTATGGCTAGGGTGAAGAAGAGAGTACTTGCATTGAGTCGAGGTACTAATCAAGCTATGAGGGGTCATATTGTGTTGAAGATCAAATCATTAGTAGAAGTGACTTGAAGCCATGAAGTTGAACTCACATATGGTAAAATGGTTCAAGTCACATGCTCAAAGTATATTTGCTCAAAGAGATGAGACAGTCAATTGGTTGCAACCCCTATAAAGTGACTTTGAGAAGAAATGACATACGAAGATATTGAAGACTCAAGTGGTTAATTATTTATATTCTCTTATTCTTGAGTATAGGTATGTCGTACTATCAAGGGGGACATAAACTGCAGGCTGCTGGGGAACCATGTGCTCTCATGCCACATCAAAAATAAACCCAAAAGCCCAAAAGAAAGCCAGAAGAACTACCTTTTAAATCTGTTCTGGCCAGACCGCAGAGGTTCTGTATTCCAACACAGAATCTCTGTGTTCGAGCACTTCTGTGTTCGAGCGCAGAAGTTCTCTGTTCGCGCAGAGAAGTTCTGTAACTTTCTGTACAGTTGACTGGAAAGTGAGGGGGTATTTAATGTCGTCCTCTTCTTCCCCCAACGGTTGTCTGCCTTATCCAAACTCATCCCCAACCCGTGAACAGACTCTCTTTCCTCCATGGTTGGCGACTCAAGCTCTCCTCTTCATTCTTGGTGATTTCTAAGAGAGAGATTGGATTAGGGAGTGGATTAGAGAGCACTAGAGCAAGAGCTTACAGCTGAGAGCCTTCGTTCTTCCTCTAGCCTGTAGTTTGTGTTCATTACTGTTGGAGCATTGGCTCCTAGACGGCTAGAGGTTGCCCGGGAGCTCCCAATCGGTTGTGGTTGAGTACCGGGAAGTTTGTATTGCCCTTTGTGATGCTTAGTGAAATCCTTGAGCTTGAATCTCGGTGATTCGCTTGAGAAGAGGTCGGAGTTGGAAGAGACTCCGAGCCTTTGTGTCTCCCTCAACAACGGGGACATAAGCTAGCCTTGGTGGCAAAGCTGAACCTCGGAGTAAATCTCTTGTCTCCATCTTGTTGTTGTTGTTGTTGTCGTCGTCTCTTCTACATTCAATTTGCAAAACTTGTTTCCCTCCGATCTACTTGTATACTACTATCTAGCTGCAGGGACTTGGTGAACAACAAAGCTGCGGCCACGAGGAAGCTGAGAATTTTAGTCGATCTGTTTCTCACCTCAGTTTTACACAGGCTTAAAAGTTTACGGTACAGACCGGAGAGGTTATGTGCTCGAGCACAGCCCTGTTTCTCACCTCAGTTTTACACAGGCTTAAAAGTTTTCGGTACAGACCGGAGAGGTTATGTGCTCGAGCATAGAAGTTCTTCGGTGTATACTACTATCTAGCTACAGGGACTTGGTGAACAGAAAAGCTGCGACCACAAGGAAGCTGAGAAATTTAGCCGATCTGTTTTTTACCTCAGTTTTACACACGCTTAAAGTTTTCGATACAGACCGGAGAGGTTCTGTGTTCGAGCACAGAAGTTCTTCGGTCTGACAGTAATTATTGTGTTCGAGCACAGAAGTTCTTCGGTCTGACAGTAATTATTTGTGAGATTAATTTTTTTTAGGCCTATTCACCCCTCTATGACTCGTAGGCGACGTCAAGGTCCTTTCACCGCGCCCCCAAGCCGCGAGACCCGCTGGATCGGCCGCCGTCCGCCCGCGCCGACCGAGCTAGGCCGGACGCTGCGCGTCGAGCTCCTCGCCGGGTTCCTCCGGATCTGCCGCCGGCCGCGCCCCCAAGCCGCCCGGCGTACCTCCGATTCCCGACGTGAGATTTCAAAATCCCTCGCCGTGACTCCAGGCCACCGCCCAGCACCAAATGCGGCACCACCGCCCCTACCCCTCCCACAAGGCGCAGCCGCCCCAGAGCTTCGTTTCTCCACCACTACTCCTCATAGGCGTTCTGTCACGTCGCCTCATAAACGCCCCGCTGCGCCGCCCCCAATCACTTCCGGCGAAGCAAGGTCGTCGCTCCGGAGCTGTCCTCCTCCACCACGACTATCGAAGCGTCGCGCCGCCCCGCAGCCAAGCCAACACCTCCCGTCGAAATCTCCGCCTGACTGCGGCAGTCCTTTGCGACTACCCCCATCCTGTCCGGCCTCCGTGACTACTAGATCTGGATGGCGATGATAACTCTGGCATGTTGGACGAACTGGTAGATGGATCCGTGCTGGCCGGAGACTCGAGCGTGTTGCACGAGCACGACCCAAAGAAGCGGTGGCAGCATCGAGGAGGATGAACCAGTGATGGGGAGGAGGAGCACACGGTGGCGGACAGGCTCCCAATCCTACCCAGTATGGTTGATGGGAAGCGGCAGCTCAGCACCATCTTCGTGCTCGAGAGACGAGAGCCCTGAGGTCAGCAAGGTACAATATTTCAGCTTCAGCAAGAATTTTCTCTATTTTCCTCTGCCGTTCTTTTTTTTTAGGAAACAGAAGACTTTAATCCCTACTGAGATTAAATTAAAAATAAACCAAAAGGATTACAAGATGTTTCAGGAAAAAAAAACAAAAACAGAAGAAAAAATCGTAGCAGCAACAGTCTAGGGGAGTCAGGGAATTAAGAAGGAGAGGAAAACAATTAGTTTACCAGCATGTGATGTCCAGTTAAGTCTCATCCTTAGCTCAGAGGATTTACTCAACAATTAGTTTATTGATGAGGTGGTTCATCTACTTTTATTAGTAGGAACAAAGAGAAAAACTTAGTTTCACCTTACCATGAAACTGAAATGTGCAGCTTGTTTTGACACCTCCACAAAATATTTGGAGTAGAAAAATATGCTAAGTAGAAAATGATCAGCCTTTGATTAGGACAGGAGCTGGGCAAGCTGGGATGTTTTAGAACTGCATTCTACCTGAGAGTCATCAATGTACATGTATGGCTTTTCATTTGAATTTTAATTTAAGATGCTACACTCATGCAAAGAGGATGAGATTAGAAGATACAATAGACAGACTTATAACTTAATACACCTTAGGGGCCCATTCATGACAGATAAAAATACAGTGACAGTCTTACAACTTCATACATACCATACCTAGCGTAGACACTTTATTTATCTATTGACTTTGATCCACCTTTTTCATAAACTTGTTGTATTATAAAATTTTAATTCCCGTAGCAACGCACGGGCATCTGCTATACCACCTAAAAGGTTTAAACTGGAATCGTCCACGCACTTCGGCGTGCCCTCTGGTTTCGGCGTGCCTGACTTCCCGTGTGCGGCCCGCAACATCGACTCCATCGTCCGTACGCGCCGCTCGCCCCGCGACTCCCCTCACTCCACGTCGCTCTCCACGCTGCCCAGCCATCGGCCCCAGCCGCGCCCGATCTCCCTCTGCGCTGCTCGGAGCACCGCCGTGCCCGCGACCTCGACCCACCTCGCAGACTCCCCCTTACTCCATGTCGACCTCCGCGCCGCCCAGCCGCTGCCCTAAGCGGCGCCCAGTCTCCTCCCTCTGCACCCCTCGGAACGCCGCCGTCCATCTGCGCCGCTCAAAGCGCCATCCGATTTAAGCGACGCGGCGCCGCTCAGCCGCTTCCCTCCGCACCAACAGGGGCGCCGTCCACCCTCCACCCTAAGCGACGCTCGGAGCACGCCCTCAACAGCTGCTCGCGAGATGCCCGGTGCCCGCCCTGACCCATGCGCCCCGATGACGCCGCTGCCTAGCGCCTCCGACGTGGACAAGAAACGGTGCCCGCCTCTCGGCCTCCTCCTCCTCCTCCTCCTCATGTGGCGGCGACGGTGGCAGGTACACCGGCATGGGTCCCGCCCTAACGGCAACAACCCGAACGCACCTCTCTCAGATCGGCCCTCACCCGCTTGGCAAAGGCAGCTACTGAGACTATCCTGTCCTGTCTGGCACAACGATGAATGGTATTGTTCAGCTGCCCAGCAGGCGAGGCCCCTCCTCGAGTGCCAACAGACATGTGTGCCTCTCTCAGTTTCCTTTTGGATGGTATTGTTCATAGTAATTTATTTTTGGTCATTTTGTGCATTATGTTATGGGTGAAGAATACACTTTGATTCCTGTTGTATCGATGCTTAATCTAATTTTCTGTGGGGTTATAGTTAGATGGATATCACCCGATGAGAATTTATCATACTAAGTCATCATCCATAGTCAGTAGTTAACACTTTTATCTATTTGTGGATCAAAACTACAGAGGCGTCGTTGGTGATTTGTTCAGTTTGTGTCCCAGTTTAGTGATTGATCTTAAATTGCATCGAGAATATTTAATATAGTTCGTGTTCCAGTTTAGTTCTTATCAGTGGGTATGCATCTCACTGCTTTTTATCCCATTAACAAGGCATCTTCTATATTACTTGTCTTCTGAAGTTGGTGTCCTATGAATGTGTGTCACTGTCTTACTGAGATAGCACAGATAGCACACAGTTTCTTGCTCTCACATAAATGTGTGTTACTGAGCTAGGTCATGCAGGATGTCTTTTTTCCTATGTTCTCTGAATTTCTTGATTTAGTTTTCATTACTTCATACTCATTTGGACAGAACTTGGGTCTGCTTGGTTTGAAGCTAAAACCTGTAAACTTAGCCACACTCATTTATAATCACAGCGCCCTACGACATCATAGATAACATGTTTGTAGTAGTTTTAAAAAGCTGTAGTGAAGTTGGATATTTTACTTTGTGAACATATGGGATATCTCACTGCCTTCATCTAACCTGGTAAGTGGTAAGTACTTCTGGCACACAACAGTACAACACATCCATTCAGACCCATGCAACCTTCAATCATTCAGATCCATGCAAATTACTTTTGGCCAAAGTAGTAGTATCATTCCAGCGTATTAAAATTTAGAAACTATAATGTAGGAGTCTGCTAAATTTGGTTGGACCCATTAGTTTCTTTTGATCGACCACTCTAGCTAATATGCATGCTAAAGAGAGGCAAGTATGATTCCTTAGCTACTACTACTCCATACTCGTAAAGGAAGTCGTTTAGACAGCGACACAGTCTCCAAAACTTAACTTTGACTCTTTATTTCTATAAAAATATTTATGGAAAAGTGACATGTATACTTTTATGAAATTATTTTTCAAGACGAATCTATTCATATAATTGTCATATTTTCAAACTCAACAACTAAAATTTTATTGATGATTTATATTCCCAATGTTTGAATCAAATCTTGTCCAAAACGACTTCCTTTACGAGTACGGAGGGAGTAGCACACAAAATGCGTGCATGGAGATGGCACATGGGAGCTCTCCTTTTGTTGCTGCTCAGTCAGCGAGATTGCAAATTAAAGAAAGCCCCATCCTTTCTGATTGAGAGAACTGAAATTTTCTTTTGTACGCCAGTTTAGAATTTATATGGTACTCCATATTTCGTCTAACCCATGAATATTAAATAGTACATATATTACTAGCAGTGCTTAACTATATTTTGATTTTTCTTCCTGGTTCTTGCCTAAAGCTTAATTATTTCTTACTGTAGGTAGGCACTCAGGAATTTAAAGTGGGAAAATCACTGTAAAATGCAAACAGGTACATACAGAACCATGGTTTTTTCTTTGTGAAAGCAAGCATGGAAGAATTGATTGAACCATCAAATGTTCTTTTTTGCAATTCCTTTTGCTCAATAGATCGTGAGGATTGGGTGTGTGTTTGCTGGCTAGAATCAGTTTAACTAAATAAAGCTGCTGCCACATTTTTTAGAAACAAAAGCAATATGGTGGCCATAATTTTACATATAAGCAAGAGCAAGTTCTTATATCTTCTAAATTTTTAAAATCAAGATTTTTCTAAATTCTTATATGTTCTAAATTCTGGATCCAACATGTGTCCCTGTATCGATCCCTTTCAAACTGAATAACCAATGGTTGTAGGGGATCAAGGCTAAAAATGAGCCTAGATTCACTCTTTTATTAAGTGAAAAAACTGCTTACTGACTGCATGTATGTGATGAATTTGATTACTTTAAGTCTGTAGTCTTCAGTTCGTTGATCGACATGAGGAGAGGGAGCCAAACAGGTGAGATGCGTTCAGATCTGACAGCGAAGGCAATGAAATGGTCATTGAGACAAGGTTGCAAAGAAGCAGACTTCATTCTAATTGAAACAACCCAAGCTATGAAAAAGAAATCTGCAAAGACAGCCCAAGCCGTGAAAAAGAAATCTGCAAAGACAAGAAATAAACATATAGTACAAGTCACTGGATAGCACAAAGAAACCTCAAAGGTTGATAAGGAACCTGCCCCTGAGTAGCAAGAGGGCTTCTGAATATGCATCCTAAGCCGAGAAAAAGAAATTTACAAAGGCATGAGATAAACATACAGTAGAAGCTACTGTTGATGACACAGAAGACACCACAAAGGTTGACGAGGAACCTGCCCTAACTATCTCAGTTGCATGAGTTTTCGCAGGTAGTTCCCTGTGCTGATGTGCTCTGTACTGTTGATATGTACTATCAATGTTGTAAGCAAATATGCCTTTCTAGCAATCCTTAAATGGTTCTATATTTGTTATTTTGGCCATGTGATGTGCTTCTTGGGTGTAACCTTATCTTTTTGTTTTAGGCTGAAGTTGGTGATGCCCATGCCCATGCCCATGCCTAGAGGACGTGTTGGACTGCTGGTGAGTGGTGAGGAAGATGGTGATATCGTGGATAGCAAAGATGCACTGTCGGATGTGCCATCAATCAAGGCTCCAAGTAATTAACCGTTCGTTTTTTCTCAAATACAGAGCTGTGATAACAGTGCATTCTAAAGAAGCTCCTTTTTCTTATGACATTTCCTTTTTTTATATAAAGTGTAGTCAATAAAATTTCATGGTCAAAATCAATTATGCTGCCAATTCTTTCAGCCATCTGACATGATTAACATAAAACTTTGTTTTATTTTTTTTGGGTTTGTGTAGTCTTCAAATGAATAATTGTCTCTAACAAGTTTAATAGTATGAAGCCAGTCACGGACTATTGTGCTTAATGTATTTTCAATCAATTACCTTTTTATATTTTGGTTATATATTGTCGTGCTTTATGTATTGCCTTGGCTTAATGTACTTTGTTTGCAGCAGGTTTTGTTTGCCAATGTTTGCTTATAGAGGGTGACCTCATCTGGAATGAGGAGGTTGACACCCTCTGGATCAGACTTTGCATTTTGATACTTCTGGTTAGTAACAAAGTTTTACTTTACAAGCAATTGCACTTCTGGTTGGTAGCAAAAGCGTTGCTTTTGATGAGATCTGGAATATGGTAGGTACATATGTTCTTAATTTGTCAACATTGTGTGAATATTGTGTTTTTATTATTTCCAGAAAGTAGTAATTGGTGCTAAGATCAGTAATTGGGCATGTGTTAATTTTGTGAAGGTTTGTCTGAACATCTTGTTTAGCAATTCTGATTTAAGCTGGCCGAAGCATCACGTAGTATTGAGTGGTAATCCTAAAGGTTGGTTGCTTATGAAAATGCAGGAGACAAGTCGTCTTGTACAATACATTGTGCTGTGAGATGGTTCGAGACACTTGATGTATCACTCTACTCTATAGTACGTACTTGATTAAAGTTGATGCCAAGGAACTACAGAATTTGTTATTTTGGAAGGGTGGCTAGGCAGTTCTTGTGCAAGCCTATGATTTTTATTGATATATGATCGGTGGCAAGTCATTTTGCATCCTCAGGTTCTGGACATGATCATAAAATTTCTGAGCTTGTCTTATTAGACCATGGCCTCTGCTTGAAGATATGTTTCTATTCATTTGATATTTTAGATACCCTGTTATATGAAATATATTAAGTTAGTTAAGACTTGTCACCTTGTACTTGAATATTGTTGAGAAATAAAACGACCACCAACTATTTTGTTACGAGGGAAAAAAACTCATCTACAACGCTCTTAGCTCCCTAATCCTCATTCTTAGATTTATTTTTGTGGTATGTGTAATTCTAACTTCTCTTTTCTACACAAGATGGCCAAACACTATGGAAGTACTTTATGATTGACCTATTGACGTATGATGAAATTTTATGGTGGTTTATGGTTCTTGCATCCGTGCGGGAATACCTAAGTCGCATCATAGGGAAAACCTATGAAAGAGATAGTTGCGGAGGGGTGATTTGTGTGCCATTTTTATTATAATTTTATTGCGTTAAAATTTTTGAAGCTCCCGTAACAACGCACGGGCATCTGCTAGTGTACAACAAAGTGTGATCTCCGATCCTACATGCAATCGAACAGTATGAGTAGGCTTCAACGTAACAGTTAGAATCTAAAATCATCAGATCAGAATGATTGGTGAAATTCAGAAGAAGAAAAAGATGCAGTGTGTGGCGACCACGTAATCATACTATTATATCGTATATATTATTATTATACATAACGTGGCAAAGGAAGAAAACCAGCGCCCTTTACGGCAACGTGGATAAGGAAAAAAAAACCAGCAACGTGACGATCCGCAGAGTTAGTGTACAATAATACACAGTACTGTACTAGTTAGTACGCACAGGATATAAACATAAAACATAACAGCTTTTAATAACAAAGAATGAAATGAAACGCGCACGCAGCAGCAGCCGCCGCGGAGCACTCCGCCGTGTGCATGATGCGTGCCCCCCCCCCCCCCCCCCCCCCCCCCCCCCCCCTCTTCTCCTCTTTCCTTTTTGCCCGCCGCCGGCCGGCCCGGGCGACACGACGACACCAACCAAAGTGTGCGGGCGCAATGATCCTGCCCGCCCTTTGGCCCTGGCCGTCGCGCAGGATCGCCCGGCTTCCGCGCGCCCGGCTGCCGCCGCGCAATCATTTGCCTCGATCGCGGGACCTGGCACCCTAGTCTCGGTGTGGGTGCCCGATCCGAAGCTCCCCCGTACTACGCGGCGGCGAGGCGTGGCGCGCGGGCGAGACGGATCACGGTCACGGACACGCCGAATTGATGCGTCTCACGCGTTTCCGCGGGTCGGCCGTCGGACGACGATGGATCATGGATGGATGCGCCGTGCGCCGTTGGGGGGGGGGGGGGGGGGGGGGGGGGGATGACATACAGCGGGAGTGGAGTTAACCCGTTCCGTACCGGCCATTGCATTGGCTGACGCCGGCCTTCCTTTCCTTGGCCGTGACCGTGACCCGTGAGCTGGCAGCTGGGTGCAGTCTTGATCTTGCGCGTACGCTGTCGCGCTAGGGATCCACGATAGTATGCATGTATATATCCCAATCAATGCGATCGATCCGTACGTGTCCATATACAAAATGTGTATTCAAATCGGGGTTTAAGGAGAGGAGCTTTACTACTGTACAGATCGAGTATTTGCTTAGTACAGTAAGTACACCGGAGCAGATTCGCACACATACATACTGTACACACGGAGTGGATGGATGGGATGCATGAAGGCAAGCTGAACAGTGTAGACTGAGCCTCTACGTGCCTTTACTACATGTCTTGGTAGTCAACCCCTACGCTTTATGAATGAGAGCCTTCTTTTATTTACTTCTCTGTCACTACCGTGTTAGATTTATTGTGGGCCAAGCCCATTAATATATTTAATAAATCAATAACTCTATGGTGTGTAATGGTGAAATATTAATTGTACCGGATTGGAAGTTAAAGGGATGTTGACTCAACTTATATGGTGGGAATTATACCACTTAATTTGAGAAGTTGTGAAACGGGCCGAGACGAGGCGAGGCAGGCAGGCAGGCGAGCGGGCGTGGCGTGGCGTGTTTATTTTTGGCACCCACTCACCATGATGAAGGGAGTTACAACTCTTCATCACTCACCATGATGAAGGGAGTTACAACTCTTCATCACTCACCATGATGGAGGGAGTTACACCTATTCATTTACCTGTCTCCTCATCTCCTGCGCTCTCCCTGCGCCCGTACGGGAATAAAAGGAGCAGCGCCTCCTCCTGTGCGCAAGGCTGAATTCACTTCCTTCTTTCTCTCCATCCCGAACACATTCCAGAGCTCAGTTCCGCTGCAGGAAAGGCTTTCCCATCTCGTTCATCCGCGCGCACGGAGGAGCGAGAGGGCAGGTGCCTCCGGAGCCAGTGTCGATCGAGACCTTGCACGAGGGATCGGCAATTAGGTTTTTGGGGAGCGACTACGCGACTGTCCGAACGATCTTCGCCGTCATTCTTCTTCTTCAGGAGGATCGCCGTCGTCGTCTTCTTCCCGGCGAAGTTGCTGCTACTGTTCATCTTCTTCCCGGTGATTGGACGTTCGTCTTCTTCCCAGTGATTGGCTGTTCGTCTACTTCCCGGTGATTGGTCTTCGTCTTCATCTTCTGCAATATGACCAAGGAAGTTGGTCAAGGATCTGGATCTGCGCTAAGGATGGGCGGGTATGAACTGTTCATCTTCTCTCTGTTTTTCGTAACTCAGTATTTTGTTCCGTCATGCTTTTTCAGTAGCATTGTTGAATATGTTGCAGTAGTTGTCTTCTATTGTTTCGTAAGTTATGCAGTGTTGCTGTCAGCTATATTTTCTGGGCTGCTGTTTGTTACATATTTCCTGAATATTGCAGTAGCTCTGATTCGTAGTTTTAGTAGTTGCTGCTTATATGTTTCAGTAAGTCTGTTATGTTGTTTCACATGCTTTCCTGCAGTAGATGATTTATTATGTTTTATCATCATATATATGATTCACATGCTTCTTTCACATATGTGCCGTACTGCTATGGTCATATGTGATATTATGAAATCACTTTTATATTATCTCTGTTATGTCGTCATCATAATGTTAATTTACGGAGTTAAAATGACATGGAAATTGCCTTTATTTCTAACAATCCAAAAACCTAATTTTAGGCATTTTTGTGTCAGTGGTTTTGCTGCCGTGTTAAAACCTGATGCTTTTGATGGGAAAAACTTCTTGGTATGGAGAGCTAAGATGGAATTGTGGCTAATTGCTATGTCATGCTTTTATGTGATTGAGGGCAAGCCTGATAACTTGTCTCCTGAGGATGAGGCTAAGTTTAAGGCTGATGACAACCTCTTTCGAGGAGCAGTGATTAGCGCACTTGATGCAAAATTCCAGAAAAGTTACATCATACTTCCCACAGGCAAAGAGCTGTGGGATGCACTTGTTGGAAAGTTTGGAGTTACCGATGCTGGTAGCGAGCTGTATCTTATGGAGCAACTGTATGACTACAAGATGGTTGAGAACCGATCTGTAGTGGAACAGGCTCATGAGATTCAGGCACTAGCAAAGGAACTTGAGCTTTTTCCTTGTCCTCTTCCTGACAAGTTTGTGGCTGGCGGTATTATCGCTAAGCTGCCACCGTCATGGAAGGACTTTGCTACCTCTCTCAAACATAAGAGACAAGAGTTCAATGTGGAAGAGCTCATTGGCACTCTTGATGTTGAGGAGAGGGCGAGAGCAAAGGACAATGGAAAAGATGTTGAGACCTCTACTGCCAATGTGGTGCAGAAGAGAAACTCCAAATTCTGCAAGTACAAAAAGAAGAAAAACCAGAACAAGCAACAGAATATTCCTAAGACCAATCAGACAACACAATTTAAGAAAAAGGACAACAACAACAAGAAGGGAGGATGCTTTGTCTGTGGTAGTGATGCACATTGGGCAAGTGAGTGTCCTGATCGCAAATACCACCGGGACAATAAATCAGCAAATGTTGTTACTACTGACAATGGTGAAGGAACATCTGGGTATGGTAATTCTTTACCATTCGTTCTTTCCGTTTGTATTTCACCTGAGTGGTGGATGGACAGTGGTGCAAATATACATGTGTGTGCTGATGTATCTCTATTTTCCTCCTACCAGGTCGGGAGGTCTGGCGCCTTGTTGATGGGAAATGGGTCGCGTGCTCATGTTCTTGGTGTTGGTACAGTCATTCTGAAGTTTACTTTGGGAAAGACAGTGCCATTGAAGAGCGTGCAGCATGTGCCCTCTATCAAGAAAAATCTTGTTAGTGCTTCCATGTTGTGCCGAGATGGCTACAAAGTTGTTCTTGAGTCGAATAAATGTGTTCTGTCTAAACATGGTTTGTTTATTGGTAAAGGATATGATTGCGGAGGTTTGTTCCGCTTATCGTTGCATGATGTGTGTAATAAACTGGTGAATTCTGTTAATATTTCTGATGAGTCAGATTTATGGCATTCACGTTTCTGTCATGCAAGTTTTGGCTGTTTAATGCGGTTAGCAAATCTGAATTTAATTCCTAAATTTAATTTAGTCAAAAAGTCTAAGTGCCATGTGTGTGTTGAATCGAAACAACCTCGCAAGCCACACAAGGCTGCTGAGGCGAGGAACTTGGCACCTCTAGAACTTGTGCATTCCGATCTATGCGAGATGAACGGAATTTTGACTAAAGGCGGTAAAAAATACTTTCTCACCTTTATAGATGACTCCACTAGGTTTTGCTATGTGTATCTCTTAAAATCAAAAGATGAAGCGTTTAATTATTTTAAGGCCTATAAAGCTGAAGTTGAGAACCAACTTGAGAGGAAAATAAAACGTTTAAGGTCTGATCGAGGTGGAGAATATTTCTCTAATGTGTTCGATGAGTTCTGTGTGGAACATGGGATTGTTCATGAGAGGACACTGCCATACTCACCACAATCCAATGGGATTGCTGAAAGGAAAAACCGCACTCTAACAGAGCTTGTGAATGCAATGTTGAGTACAGCGGGATTATCCAAGGAATGGTGGGGTGAGGCGATTTTGACAGCGTGTCATGTCCTGAACAGAGTTCCAACTAAGAACAAAGAGATCACACCATTCGAGGAATGGGAAAAGAGAAGATTAAATCTCTCATATTTACGCACTTGGGGTTGTTTGGCTAAGGTGAATGTGCCAATCAACAAGAAGCGTAAACTTGGACCTAAAACAGTTGATTGTATTTTCCTAGGTTATGCTTTTCACAGCGTTGGGTATAGGTTCTTAATTATTAAATCTGATATTCCTGATGTGTATGTTGATACAATCATGGAATCGAGAGACGCAACATTTTTTGAGAATGAATTTCCAATGAAGAATACACCTAGTGAAACAAGTCATGAGACTATAATTCCCTATGAACCAGAACAAATAGATCATGCTGAGGATACTCATGTGCACATCCCTGAGGAGGATGACACTATAGTTACTCGAAAGAGTAAGAGACAAAGGGTTGCAAAATCTTTTGGTGATGACTATATAGTGTACCTTGTGGAAGACACACCAACCACTATTAGACAGGCATATTCCTCTCCTGATGCTGACTTGTGGAAGGAAGCTGTCAGGAGTGAGATGGAATCTATTATGTCTAATGGAACTTGGGAGGTCGTTGACCGTCCTTATGGTTGTCAACCTATAGGTTGTAAATGGATATTCAAGAAAAAGCTTAGGCCTGATGGTACCGTTGAGAGGTACAAGGCAAGGCTTGTGGCCAAAGGATACACCCAAAAGGAGGGTGAAGATTTCTTTGACACCTATTCACCAGTTGCTCGTTTGACTACAATTCGCACTTTGATAGCTGTGGCAGCCTCATATGGTCTTATCATACATCAGATGGATGTAAAGACAGCTTTCCTAAATGGAGAGTTGGATGAGGAGATCTATATGGATCAGCCAGAGGGCTTCATTGCTGATGGTCAAGAGAACAAGGTGTGCAGGCTGTTAAAGTCATTATATGGCCTGAAACAAGCACCTAAGCAATGGCATGAAAAATTTGACAATACTCTACTAGCTGCTGGCTTTGTTGTGAACGAAGCTGACACATGTGTGTATTATAGGTATGGTGGGGGTGAGGCTGTTATGTTGTGCCTTTATGTTGATGACATATTGATCTTTGGATCAAACCTCAATGTGATTGAGGAAGTTAAGAAACTTTTGTCAAGTAATTTTGATATGAAAGATTTGGGAGAAGCTGATGTTATTCTGAACATCAAATTAATTAGAGAAGGTGATGGTGGGGTGACTTTGTTGCAGTCCCATTATGTGGAAAAGGTGTTAAGTCGCTTTGGTTATAGTGACTATAATCCTGCTCCTACACCTTATGATCCTAGTGTGCTATTGCGGAAAAACCGAAGAATAGCAAGGGATCAATTGACATACTCCCAGATCATTGGCTCGCTAATGTACCTTGCGAGTGCAACAAGGCCTGACATCTCATATGCTGTGAGCAAGCTGAGCAGGTTTGTGTCCAAACCTGGAGATGATCACTGGCACGCTCTTGAGAGAGTGTTGCGGTACCTGAAAGGCACTATGACTTACGGTATTCATTATACCGGACACCCAAAAGTGCTAGAAGGCTATTGTGATGCCAACTGGATATCTGATGCTGATGAGCTTAGAGCCACAAGCGGGTATGTGTTCCTGCTTGGAGGTGGCGCTGTTTCCTGGAAGTCTTGCAAGCAGACTCTCATTACGAAGTCTACCATGGAAGCAGAACTCACAGCGTTAGACACTGCTGGGGCTGAGGCCGAGTGGCTTCGTGAACTCTTGTTGGATTTACCGGTGGTTGAAAAACCAATACCGGCTATTTCCATGAACTGTGATAATCAAACTGTGATTGCGAAGGTCAACAGTTCTAGGAGTAACATGAAGTCTACAAGGCATGTTAAGAGAAGATTGAAATCTGTCAGAAAACTAAAAACCTCCGGAGTTATAACGTTGGATTATGTCCACACGTCGAATAATCTGGCAGATCAATTCACTAAGGGATTGTCACGAAATGTGATAGAAAATGCATCGAGGGAGATGGGTATGAGACCCATATGAAAATCTACTATAGTGGTAACCTGCTCTATGTGATCGGAGATCCCGTGAAGTAGAGTGGTGAAACAAGCTATGAGTAGGTTGAGAGGAAAGTTCCCTTTTGAACCTATCTCTGATGCATAACTTTCCTTCTGTAAGGCAGGTTGGTATTTACCTTAATGTATTCCGAGAGTCTTATAAAGATGAGATGTTGTCCTACAGAATATCTTATGAGGAATACACCTATATGAGTCAGACTGCTAGTCACAGTCTATGGGATTTGGGAGGTCCCTAAATACTCATGAAAGGCACTGAAGTGTGACTTATATGCTTCAAACAGCGGGGATGTCTGTTGCAGCCTAGTACCAGCAAAGGACTTGAGTGAATCTCACCTCACGCAAAACTGTCAATTCAAGGCATAGTCCATTGTTCAGTTGTGACTGAGTGAAACTCTTGCTCTAGGTGGATGTTCAACTTAACAGTCTCCATCGAAACACTGGTATATCAAAGAATTGAGATTCTGGAACTTCATTGTTACAAACCCTAGAGTTTGGTGGGGATTGTTAGATTTATTGTGGGCCAAGCCCATTAATATATTTAATAAATCAATAACTCTATGGTGTGTAATGGTGAAATATTAATTGTACCGGATTGGAAGTTAAAGGGATGTTGACTCAACTTATATGGTGGGAATTATACCACTTAATTTGAGAAGTTGTGAAACGGGCCGAGACGAGGCGAGGCAGGCAGGCAGGCGAGCGGACGTGGCGTGGCGTGTTTATTTTTGGCACCCACTCACCATGATGAAGGGAGTTACAACTCTTCATCACTCACCATGATGAAGGGAGTTACAACTCTTCATCACTCACCATGATGAAGGGAGTTACAACTCTTCATCACTCACCATGATGGAGGGAGTTACACCTATTCATTTACCTGTCTCCTCATCTCCTGCGCTCTCCCTGCGCCCGTACGGGAATAAAAGGAGCAGCGCCTCCTCCTGTGCGCAAGGCTGAATTCACTTCCTTCTTTCTCTCCATCCCGAACACATTCCAGAGCTCAGTTCCGCTGCAGGAAAGGCTTTCCCATCTCGTTCATCCGCGCGCACGGAGGAGCGAGAGGGCAGGTGCCTCCGGAGCCAGTGTCGATCGAGACCTTGCACGAGGGATCGGCAATTAGGTTTTTGGGGAGCGACTACGCGACTGTCCGAACGATCTTCGCCGTCATTCTTCTTCTTCAGGAGGATCGCCGTCGTCGTCTTCTTCCCGGCGAAGTTGCTGCTACTGTTCATCTTCTTCCCGGTGATTGGACGTTCGTCTTCTTCCCAGTGATTGGCTGTTCGTCTACTTCCCGGTGATTGGTCTTCGTCTTCATCTTCTGCAATATGACCAAGGAAGTTGGTCAAGGATCTGGATCTGCGCTAAGGATGGGCGGGTATGAACTGTTCATCTTCTCTCTGTTTTTCGTAACTCAGTATTTTGTTCCGTCATGCTTTTTCAGTAGCATTGTTGAATATGTTGCAGTAGTTGTCTTCTATTGTTTCGTAAGTTATGCAGTGTTGCTGTCAGCTATATTTTCTGGGCTGCTGTTTGTTACATATTTCCTGAATATTGCAGTAGCTCTGATTCGTAGTTTTAGTAGTTGCTGCTTATATGTTTCAGTAAGTCTGTTATGTTGTTTCACATGCTTTCCTGCAGTAGATGATTTATTATGTTTTATCATCATATATATGATTCACATGCTTCTTTCACATATGTGCCGTACTGCTATGGTCATATGTGATATTATGAAATCACTTTTATATTATCTCTGTTATGTCGTCATCATAATGTTAATTTACGGAGTTAAAATGACATGGAAATTGCCTTTATTTCTAACATACCGAACCGAACCCTTCTTGGCGCGAAACTAGGCATTGCTAAACAAAAAACAAAAGGTGGAGATGCTTTAGACAGAAAGATGAAAAAAAAAAACTAAACAAGCTAGCTAGCTGCTCATCATAGCCGTCTTATTTGTTTGACCACCCATGCAGCAACGGTCAGCCTAGCTAGATTCCAACAGCCCATGTTCCTATCATACATCGAACGTTTGTGTATTACTGCTACTAATTTACTGCCCGGCCGGTTCCCTTTTGCCCATGCCTAATATCTTTTTACGTATCTCGTGACTTTCTCTATCTAATATAGCTCGCTCCATCCCACCATGACCAGCAGACAAGAAGTGAAGGTCCACACATGCATGGAACTATACAAGTGGCTCCAATTTTTCCTCCCCTACATTTGTCCATATTCATCAATCATCATGCTGTACTGTACTACCATGCCAGCAAATGCATCCTGCGTGACACCTTTCACACACACCATATATCCTATTTTTTTTACCGTTGGATTGTTTTTTTAAAAAAAATAAACTGGAGGGGTTTGCACCCCTACATAAATAAACTTATTAATAAGAAAAGAGTACAGAGTACTCCCTCCGTCCCATTAAGAGTGTCGCATGTTTGTGAGGGAACATGGTTTTCTAATGATACTTTCGATGGGACGGAGGGAGTAGGCCCCTGCAAAACGAAACAATAGTAACACATACTGTAACAGACAGACACGTAGGCCCCCGGCGACATTTCTCCCCTGCCACCGACCCACGTCGCCCGCTTTATTTGCTCTCGCGTCCTTCCCGCCTTTACGTGTCCGTGGTCCTTGTCCTTCCTCGCAGTCGCAGCCAACACAAACACAACAAACAGCCATCATCATCGTCATCATACGTGCCTCAGCTCCCTCGAACATCTCAAGTGATCCGGGGCTTTGTGCCCTCGAACTCAAAAAAAAAAAAAACATCTCAATGGATCTTTTGCATGCATCGCAACGCCCCCAGCACAAGGCCAAAAGACATCTCAAGTGGATGGATATACAGAGATTACATGCGTCTTTCGCATAGAAAATGAAGTACCATGACTACCTGAATCCTAATGATCGTGAAGCCTGCCCGGGCGGCCCCCCGATGCAGCAGACTAGTATGCCACCGCAAAGTGCCCAGCAATAGTTGTATAGTCTATTCACGCTGAAAAGGGAAGCCATCCATTAGCTGCAGCCTGCAGGTGGGGCGGCATGTGACCAGTCGATCGAGAGGCCATGCCCACAACCACAAGACCACAAGGTGGTGGCAGAATGGAGATGGACCGCGATCTGCGTCAGATCGATCAGCCTGCTGGTAGCTTTTGGCGCCTCATCTCTTGATTACTTGGTTTATGCATGTATGTATATTTCCCTTGCCGTTTAGTTTTAAGATAAGATGTGCACACCCTGTCTGCACTGTACATTTCCATCCTGTACGCGTGCACAGAATCCAAGCTCATGTACATACGCCGGCGGCCGCAAGATTTGCCTGCACTGCACGCACCATGTGTACGCGTTTTTTTTTTTTTTTTTTTTTTTGGTGTTCCGTCACAGCAATACGTGCACGAATTTACTCGCTCGCTTCGCTGGTCGTTGCAGCCTGGAATCCGCGTGAGGTGGCGCAGGCTTGCATTGCATGTGAGCTGGGCCGTGCGTGCTCTGCAGCTGCGAGCTTCCTTCTACTCTACCAGCTTGCTCAGTGTCAGTCTCCCTCCGTATAAATCCTGGCGCGAGTAGTTGCGGCGAGCAGCCACCAACCAGTCAGCAGGGGCCTCGTGATCGTGAGTGAGTGCACTGGGTCCTGCTGCCCTGTCCTGTGGTCATCACTCACCCAGCCGCGGGAAGCCAACAGTGTGGTGTGGTGTTGGAAAAGGGAGCCGAGGGCCGGCCGCCGCCGCCGCGGCACGCCATGGACTGGTACGCGTGGCTGTCGCGGACGGGGCTGGCGCCGTCGCTGACGTACGAGTACGGGCGCCTCTTCAGCCGGAACGAGCTGGAGCCCGGCGACGCGGCGCACTTCGACCACGACCTGCTCAAGAGCATGGGCATCGCCGTCGCCAAGCACCGCCTCGAGATCCTCAAGCTGGCCAAGAAGCAGTCCGCCGGGGACGGCGCGGAGGCGGCACCGGCAGGCGCGGGGGCGTCGTCCGCGGCCTCGCGGCTCGCGCGCAGGGCCACCAGGTGCCTGTCCCGGTGCGTGCGCCGGCTGGCAGGATCAGGCGGAGGCGGGAGGAGGAGGGGCGCGTCGTCGTCGTCGGTCACCGTCGTCCCGAGGATCTGCAGCGGCGACGACGCCGTCCGCGTCGGCGCCGTGCAGCGGAAGAGCACCGGCAGCGCCACCAAGAAGATGGTGCTCATGATCACCGACGGCGTCGTCGCCGGACGGGACGGCCTCAGGGGCGGCGGCGCGAGGCTGTCGGCGTCGTCGCAGAAGGCGAGCCTGATGTTCCATGACTGCTACCACGACGACGAGGACGAGGACGACGAGGAGAGAGACGACGACGACGACGACGGCGAGGACGGCGGCGCCGGCAACGACGACATCAAGTGGGACTCCATGTTTCAGGACCTCAAACCCACGTGAAGAAAAAGTTGCTGTCTCGCGCCTCTCCGACTCCGATCGATCTCCGGACTCCGGCTACTGGACTTTGAGGTTGCTGCGTGTGAGTCAGTCGTCAACTCGCTCGTCATGGCTTTTGCTTGTGGACTTGTGGTGCGTGAGAGAATTTTAACAACTCTCCTCATGGTGTTTGTCGTTCTCGTCCCTTTCCCTGAGAGGAGAACATAGTACTAGGAAGAGCGTGTGTTTCTCAATGTTGGGCAAATAATGTCGAAAATGTGTAATTTCCTCCCTCCGTCAGTTTTGCAGTGTTAAAGCTTGAGCAAGACTGCACAAAATTCCCCCCTCGCAATTGGCAGAGTAAACAATGCACTGCATGCCGATGCACGACAAACTTTCGATTTCTAACGCATGACAAACTTTGCTCCGCTAGGGGATGTTTGGATAAGAGACTAGAGTTTAGTGTTTGTCGCATCCGATGTTTAGATACTAATTTAGAATATTATTAAATATAAACTAATTATACATGTAGACACTAATCATTAACATATATTTACTGTAGTATCATATTATTAAATTATAGACTAAGTAGGCTTAATAAATTATTATTAGGATTATCCTTTAGGAAACCGGAGGGAGTATATAGGAGGAAATTAATGTAAGCAGGAAAAAAGAACCCTATAAATTATCAACGAAAATCACTAGGATTTTAACCAAAAAGTGTGTGCATCATATATTTGTCAACAAATTAATATTACATGAAACCAACGAATGATCTCTTCTCTAGATGGGTTGAATCTACCATCGGACACACAAAGCAAACAAGCAAAAAGTTAAATGATGCTCCAGAGTTGAAGCTAGGTAGAAATTATCCCCGTTGGCAAACAAACTAGAACCTCCCCTCCATAACCCAGTTTTAGCGGAGCACTTTCATCAAGGGTGATCACATCCCCAAGATCTTGCTGGGCTATTCGGATTACTAGAAATGAGGTGGTTTTTGATAAATATCATCCAAAAAAATATTTGCAAATATTATTCAAGGGAACTCACTCGCTTGGGTTCTAGGCGAAGTTGCAGCGAAGTGAGGATGATCAGGAGCTCCTAATCTCGTGTTCTCGCCCATTGGAGATGGCCACTCTGTATTTCTTAAGTTCTCATGGATGGTCTTGTAGTTTATGGCTTGGTGTTTAAGACTCCTTTATTTCTTTAAAACTATATATGTGTGTGCACGGGTGTAGCATCATGCTACTTCTGGTAGGACTGATCCCCTATCTTCAGAAAGGGGTGAAGCTGGAACTTTTCCATTATCTAATCTAAAAAGGAATCCCCAAGATCTTGCTATCCAAGGCCTTCACCAATGCCTTAGGCACATCTCGAAGTGCCCAGCTCGTCAGAAATGCATTCTTACTGCCACATTGACTCCTGCTAGGGAGAGGGACTCTGTCGACCAAATCATTCTGCTAATATATTTTGCAGCATCGGGAGTTTGTATGTGCTTTTTGACGCTGTGTAAAGAAAATCTAATTCTTTACATCTCTCCTACGTATTCGAGGGGAAAGAAGAAAAAAATAAAGCACAGCGTCAAAAAGCTAGTAGTTATAGATGGAATCCTCCAACTCTGCCATGCTGGTAAAAAAAAGTTCGTTTTGTATCTAGAAGTAGAACCACTGTTACTGTCGCATAAATTTTTACCAGCATAGGGACGAGGGGGGGGGGGGGGGGGGGGGGGGGGGGGGGCGAGTGATTTTGCTTTACCAACTGTAACGGCAGCTGTTCCTTAGGAAAATAGCACGAACGATTTCACGCTCACAACACAAGCTGACAATCAAAACACATGTAAAAAAAAACTAGACTGGAAGGTGGCATGAACTGATAAAGTTGTATCCATAAAAGACTAATGATCCGGTAAACTGCGCCACAAAAGCAGTCGCAGCATAACTTGCAGGGTTCCAACTGACTATAGTACCAAATCCAAGAGAACCAACCAACAACATTATATATGTAAAAAATCAGCACGACCACCAGGTATTTACTCGGTCTTGATTAACTAACCAAGGGATTTAAAACGCAGGATAACTACCAGAAATATCTAGCTACTCGGTCCAAGAGAGCTGAGTAAGGGATCCACGTCAGTTTCCTCATACTGTGAAGGATCAAAAGTGCCACCAGAAGGGTCTCCCTTTGATGATGACTCTGCAAAAATGTTGGAACATGCTCAGCTCTGACTGTAGTCATATAAACCAAATATGACAGTTGAAAACCTGCAGAGACATTATAAAGTTTCTTTTAGTCTCATCTGCTTGTTTTTCTGGGACCTTGTCAGCAAATGAACTCAGGGATCCACCAGAAGGGTCTCCCTTTGATGATGACTCTGCAAAAACGTTAGGACATACTCAGCTCTGACTGTAGTCATATGAATAAACCAAATCTGAGAAGTTTCAAACCTACAGAGCTATTAGAAAATTGCTTTTTGTCTCACCTGCTTGTTTTCCTGGGGCCTTGTCTGCAAATGAACTCAGGGATCCAGGTCTGAAAGGACTCGCGTTTGGGTTCAACTTGAATGGTCCTTCCATGGTTCTTTGATCAGCAAAACTGTAAATGTGAGGAGAGGAAAAATCAGTGCAAATATCTATGAGAAACCACAACAGCAAGTAATACAATCTACAGACGTAATAACAGGAAACACAGTTAAATATGGTCCCAAGTGCCAATTCGAACCGATAAAAGTAACTGAGCAGAAATGGCAGTATCAAAATCAGAAGAAGACCAGCAGGGTTAATACAGATTTTTTTTTATCACATTTACCAATTTTAGTATTGGCGTGCATCAGAATTAATCTTCTTGCACTAGCGTAATCCAGAATACATTATTACTTCTAAGAAGACTAAATTTCTCACTGTATGAAATTCTTGGTAACAACAATTAGGTTCCTGAATTTAGAATGTTGCTGCTTACCACAGAATCCAAACAGCAAAACCTGCAATTTATTCTCGGATCACAACTAGCCAACAGATGCAAGAAGTTGCTCTCAATCAGAATACTATTAATATGTAATGCCGATATATGCAAGTAGGATATGTGCCTAGCGTGCAATTTGCCTTTAATATCGCCCCCAGGATTCTCATGATAAACATGCATAGATATTCCTTCTTCAAAAGTAAAGAATGATAATTTCAAGAAAGTGAAATGAAACATATCTATTTCATTTTCCATCGAGACTATAAGGCTCCAATCTGGCACCCTCACATTAATCAGAAACAGTATTGTTTGCTTATGAAAGGGAAGCTTGTGAAAGCCAAAAAGAACAGTCGAACCGACAGTTGATGCGATACACAAAGTACAAATGTGATTAATAAGAGATGATAAACACTAGGGGAGACATGGAAACTTCCAGTTCCAGCTACTGGCCGGCCTGCCTGTTCGTACCTGCTGGCTCTAGCTAGAGGATCAGCAACCGGCACCAGGATGGAGTTTTCTTTAAAAGAAACAAATGGGATGTAGTCTTTTATTTGAAATTTGTATCATATTGTATGGTTGACTCAGTATTAGAATAAGATGGCTAACCAGCATCTGGTGTCAGAGTAGCAGGAATATGCTATAGCCATTTGACAAGTGGCCACACAATTCATTTGCATCGACGCAGCATTTTGACCTTGCATACAGGAAGAGATCGAATAGGTCTGCAAGTAGCACCGTTTTTCAACTCTGATCTGGATGGAGTGGGCTACTACCTATTTCAAGTCAAGTGCCCAGTAGCAATAGGCTTAAAGCCATGGTTGTTTTCTCATTGTGGACATAACATAAGATGGAACTATGTTCTTGATGATGCTCTACTGGCCACTCTGTTACTTAATTATGCATCCATAGCTATTTTACTATCAATTATAGGTTTATGGATATGTTCTACTTCCATACAGTCGTCTGAACCCAAATATTGTGCCTGTGACTCTCTTGCCCACCCTCCTCAACAATATCAAAGATACCTTGTACCGTTCCATATACTATTGGCCCCATTTGGCACAGCTCAGCTTCACTATTGCAGCTTTTTTTTTTGGAAAATAGCTTCATCAAAAGTGAAGCTGAGTTGTTTTTGCAAAAACCGTTTAGCAAAATCACTTCGCCAACAACTTCATACATGGTTGAGAGAGAGAAATGAGGGAGTGAGCTGTGAAAAGCTACTTTTTTTTAGCTTCATCACAACTTATCCTTTTGTGGGAGGAAAAAAAACAGCTTCACCAATGAAGCTGTTTTGGAAAAAAGTGTTTGACAAAAAACAGTTCACAACAGCTTCATGAGCTTTTGTGAGCTGTACCAAACAGGCATGCATCTCATGTAAATGTAGCAGAAGCACCCAGGAGAAGGATTCTCTAGAATTGCCAGAAGACAAACAAGGAAGAATTATGCACTCAAACCAGATTGAGTATAGAGCAAAGTGATACCATGTTGTTTTCACCTTGTTAGGATCAACTTTTATATTTGAACCCCATAACTTCGTGTTGCATGCTTACGACATTTGAAGTCATTAGCCAATTCATGTACTCAGCGCTTACCAAGACTAGCATACTAGCATAGAAAAGCAGAACAGCAATAGGGACATAAGTTTCATAGATCCAAGGTTCAAAATTGAAGAATCAGCAAAAACAACCATCATTCAACAGATCAGTTGATCATGTACAAAGTATAGAGCAGCAACATTACAGTTCTGCAAGAATAATAACAGTTAACAGCGAGAATTCAAATAGCAAGTGTGAACATTATTATCTAGACATAGGATACAACCAAATCTTAGATGCACAGCTATTTTACTGTGATTTGGTGAAATGATGTTCACATACAAAGTATAGAGCAGGAACATTACAGTTCTGCAAGAATAATAACAGTTAACAGTGACAGTTCAAATAGCAAGTGCGAACATTATTCTCTAAGCATAGACATAGGATACAACCAAATCTTAGATGCACAACTCTTTTACTGTGATTTGGTGAAATGATGTTCACGTACAGTGATCAAATAACTTCTGAATCAGCACCGAGAGGGCCATCAAATGTGCTTTATGACCACCTACACAAAAATACCAATTTCCTAAGGGAAAAAATTCAAAAATACCACATTATGTGCAGAGTTATCCAATTTTCAAATGATTTGACTCAAAGATATCAAACCCCAGTTCAATCAAATACACGAAAAGGGCAAAATTATCTCTCTACTCTGAAATACAGCATCAATTCACATATCCAGACAGAGCCATGGGTAGAATTTGAGGAAATAAATGCTTGTGCTGTCAAAGATTCCCATTAACATCAACTCACACTAAAAGTAACTCAATACATATGATGGCTATTTCTTCATTATTAATGCAACAAACAAGCATCAAACAAATACCCTCATTGACTATAGACTTTTCCAGTCACTGATCCAAAAATGTTGCTCCAAAGGAACAAGGTCCTCAAAGCAATACACAGAACAGTGAAACTATTTCCCCAATACCACTAGGGAACTAAGGCTGATTCCTAGCACACCATAAATATAAATATGGAAGGTAAAGAATTATGGTGAGCCCGATAGTGGTAATCCTTTTACAGCAAGCAACAAACATATTCTCATATGCTCTTCACAATACTCTATGGTTTGAAGTTGCATGATAATAAGGTACAAGATTAATATATTTTATTTATAGGAGGACAAGAGCTGGCACCTGAGGAACGCCGAATTCATCTTTCTAGGATTTGGAACTATCCAGATGGGGGCTGGCCAGTTGGACCAAATCCGAGGAGAAACAATTTTCTCGCTAATTTTATTACCCAAGTTAAAAACTCCCATTTTACGGCCTTTATTCTTAAATAATCCATATGACATGTACTCATTATCATCAGTAAAGTAGACATGATTCCCCTTCAACTGCGGATATTCTTTGGCACATAGACAAATTGATTGGTTAAGCCCAAGAAATAGTATATTGTCACCCAAGCTACTTATCTCCACAAGCTTCATTGCTGTCAAGTTCACTTTATGTACTTTGAACGCAGTGGTATAGTGTCTATATGGCACAGTGTCTACCTCAGATTCTAATTCATCTTCTGATACTGAGAAATATTCATCATCATCTGGTGGGTCTAAATCAGCTTCAGAAACATCTTCAACCTCCTGATCAGAATATTTACGCATTTTCCAAATTTGCAGCAGATCTCCACATGGAGCTTGAGCAATGTATACTTTATGAGAGAGGCAGCCCTTAAGCCTCTCCATGACAACTCGTGGTTTTACTGCATGGTCATATAGATTGTATGCATGGATTCCCCCATCAAATAACAATGCATACAATAGCTCATCCTTGAAAGCACAATCTGTATAGCAAGAATGATATGGCAACCAAGTCCAGTGTTCATCCCCGCTTCTCGCAAACGAAATCTGCCAGTGTGGGTGATGGATGAGCACTACAATGTAATTTCCAGTGGCCGGATCAGAGGACAAAAATGCCTTGTAAAACATATATTCCCGCAGCTTGTCAAGGCGCAAGACTGATGGTGGGTCGAGTTCACCGTGGGTCCTGGTGTACTTTGAGTACTTGTACATGTGAATGTCACCGTTGCTGTCATAGATGGGCTTCACATGCTCAATGGTGGTGACGGAAGGGAGGGCAATCTGGTCACGTGTGATGGGGTTGACAAGGTGAAGCTCAGACCTCTCATCGGCGGTGACAACCCAACCGTAGGCAGAGCCAATCAGGTACCTGCTACGGATAGGAGGGTCTGGGAGAGTAAATGTGTATGGCTTGTTCTCCACGAGGCTGTAGAAACCTGCAGCGCTTGCACCTGAAGACTTGTTGGTGTATATGAGGCTTGGTGTTTGTGGCTGAATACTACTAGCCCCAAGTTCCCGAAGGCAATTGTAGGCATGGAGCCAAGAGGAGCAGACAGAGCCTGCACGGACAAGGTCAGGAACCTCAAGAGTTGCAAATATCTTTATCAAGATGTCCTCCGGCAGCCCCCCTGACATGACACCAAAAATGTTGGAGTCTGATGTAGCTTCTTTTACAACTGATGAAATACTTGGATGATGAGGTGTGGTGAACCCTCGTCCACTTGCGAGGATCCTATTTATTCAGCCACTTGGGATCCAAAACTGTCCAAAGATCCAATTTTTGACGCTAAGCATGTCAACAATTAACCAGGAAACGGAAAGCGCTAGATCACCAGGGTGGTACGCACCTTACTCAGTCAGTGGAGGAGCCAGAAAAAAAAAATTAGGTGGAGCCGGTTCAAACGGATTGTTGTACCTCACGCTGCTTCTCCTCCCTCCATCGCCGCTTGTCTTGTCTCTGCTCCGGGCTCAGGCTGGCCGCCGCCGGCATGCTCGCTTCACGCTGCCGCGGAGCGGCGAGCGGGCGGGAGGCAGCTCGTGCTCAAGAAATCGGAAGTTAAAACTGGCCTTCGGTAGTCCCACGGTCGTCAGCGGGGCCGGCAGTTGGCGGCGGCAGGGAGCGGCTTGTGGTGGGCGGCGGCTGTTCGATGCGGATGTTTTTTTTCACATCCACAACATTTAATATATAGCATTAAAGAAAATTACAACAGCGTTTCAGATATAGGATTACCAATTACTCCTTCCATCCTAAACTATAACTCAGGTCTCATTTAGATTCGCTCAAACTATCAACTTTTTTTTCACTCTTTCTTCATCACATCAATATTTAGAGTTTTTCACTCTTTCTTCATCACATCAATATTTAGACGCATGCATAGAGCATTAAATATTGGTAAAATAAATAACTAATTACGTAGATTAGTTGTAAATCACGAGACGAATCTTTTAACCTAGTTAGCACATGATTTGACAATATTTGTCAAATACAAACGAAAGTGCTAAAGTTGAGAAAAATTCTCACAGTTTCAATCTAAACAAGGCCTCATTTTAAAAATATTGAAATGTCAAAGTTTTTAAATATATAATTAGATAAGTATCATTAGATTCTTTATTAGTTATATTTTCATCGTATACTTATTTGATGTCTCAAATCTTTTTTATTTCTCTCTATAATTTTAGTTAAATTTAAAAAAACTTTAACTTTTCGATATTTTTAGGATGGAGGGAGTACTAACGACAAAAATAGGCCAGTTATTCTTTTGGTGCTTTTTGAGCAAATACTAATTTTTACTGGTGAAAAGAGAATTTTTTCTGTTTAAACCTTTTTAAAAAACTAATATCGTTGTTTCTTATTTTCAAATCTAACCCGTTAGGCCATTTCTAAGTCTCTAGCACACTCAAAGCATACAGTCGCGCTACATATATATCGACGTGGCATGATTTGCCACGATGAATAACAATTTCCACATAAAAAACCTTGGCGCACCTCCCGTGGCGTGTGGTAGCACTGTAGTGCCATGCAGCCAGAGTGGTGCGGCAAGATACAACCTTAAAAAAATTGTATTATTATTATATGATCTCGGGTGAAGATGATTTATATATAAAAATTGTAGACCTAGATGATATCTATAACTTTCTAGTTTTGAATTTTTAAATTTAAGGTTATTAAGATACTTAAAAAGTTATATAAATTTTTAACAGTAAATTAATCGCTTACAAACGTTTGTCGTCTCGGAAAAACCATATCTTTCTTATATGGTATTAAATAGAGATATTTTCGTATGAAAGTCATAGCTATAAATAGGATACAACTTTATACTTTAGAGTCTTTTTTGGCTTGATATCATTAAAATGATCTAAAAATAATATAATGTTTTGGCACATTATTAATCGCGTACAAGCTCTTATTGTCTTAGACAAGTTATATCTTTCTGTATGACACCAAATGAAGATACTTTTTATGCAAAAGTTATAAGCCTTAATGAGATGTACAAATTTATAATTTTAACCTTTTCATTTGAGATCTACAACTTTATTGTTTATCATTTTAATGAAAACTTTAAAGTTTTTTGCGGTGAAACTATAAATTTATAGATCTTCAATGGAAAAAAATCAAAATTATATAGTTATAGAACTCATCAAGTTCTATAACTTTTGTATAAAAAATATCTTTATTTGACATCATACAAAAAAAGATACGTTTTTTCTAAGGCGATAAGAGCTTTTACACGATTAATAAGCTGCTGAAACATTATATTATCTTTTAGGTCATATTAACAATCTGAAATATAAAAACTCTAAACTATGAAGTTGTAGATCCCATTTATATCTACAACTTTCATACAAAAAATATTTGACAACATATAAGAAAAATATGATTTTCCAAGCAACAAACGTTTGTACGCGATTATTATAATACTAAAATTTTATTTAGTTTTTTTGAGCATCTTAATAATCTTAAATTAAAAAAATAAAACTAGAGAGTTGTATATCTTAGGTCTGTAATTTTTATGTATAAATCATCTTAATCAGAGACCGTATAAAAAAGATATAATTTTTCTAAATTTGTGCCTTGTCACGTCAGTCCGGATAAAAAGGAATTCATACCTGACTGACTCATCAGTGGCTTGATTCGAGCTGGGCTCGTTTGAATTAACAAGCTGGAAGGCCCTGACCCGCTGTTCGAGTGGGAAGGCCGAGAGTCTCGACGGTGGGCGCTGGGCCGCTGGTGGAGGGCAAGAACGCCAGCCACGTCCTGGGCGGGCGCGCGCTATTCCCAGCTCCGGGGGGAGAGCGTCGCTGTGCGTCCCGGTGGACAGCGGCGGCAGCCCCGAGCTGCTGGGCAACTGCGTGTACTTCGCCAGTTCGCCGACGACGGGCCATGGTCCCATGAGCGGTGCCACGAGGTGGCGCCGGACGTGGGCGTGCTAGACCTCGCCGACGGGAGCTACCGGCCGCCGCGTGGCTACCTGCTCTCGAGGAATGAGGGTTGTTTGGTTCCTTGCCACACTTCAACTTAGGCAAGTTTGACCAAGTTGGCAAGTGTTTAGATTGACAACTAAGCTTAGTCATGATTATTTTGGGCTTCACATGTCATAGAGTAAAAAATTATGACAAGATTCCTTTAGGCATGACAAAGTGTGGTAACTAATTTGTTTGTCATATTTTTTATGGCTTGCCACACTTACCTAAGGTTAGTTGCAGTAAAGCATGACTAGCAACCAAACATGTCCGGTGTTCTCTTCGCTCGCCTAATCTTGGAATGGAAGGTTTCCATAAAAAGAATTCATGTTCACAGGAACAGCGGGTTTCAGCTTGTCGTTGGCCTGCTGCCTGCATGGAAAAGACTGCATGTGTTTGGGATTAGAGCATCCGTAGAAGCTAGTCCTGCAATGCTAACTACCTATGCCTGACCATCGCAATTGCAAAACCATATTTAAATATAGTCAATATGTTACCTCTAGGATCAAACTCCGTTCGCTTGAACTTATTTACGGTTAATTTTAGCTATTTTAATAATGTTTTATAAGAGAAAATAAATTATGACTGTTGAACCAGCTAATAAGTTCAAACGAACCAAGCTATAAATTATACGTAATTAAGTAGTACAGATAGATCAACATATGACCAAAGACAAAAAAAATATTATACGACTAAATTTTAGTATATGTCACATCGAATGTTTTTACATAGATAGAGGCTATTTTGTGAGACGAATGTATTAATACTAATTAGTCTATAAAGTAACAATGTGGTGCTACAGTAAATATGTACTAATAATAAATTAATTAGGCTTAATTCATCTCACAAATTAGCATATATCTATATAATTAGTTTTGTAATTAGGCCAATCTCAATGTGGGTTTTATTTGAGTTTCATTTGCATTAAATATGCTGCCACATAAGCACTTTTGATGACATGACATTGTATTTAAGAAGGGAGAGAAGAAATGAGTTTCATCTAGATGAAAGTCTCTTGGCACGAATACCAACTCTATATGAGTCATGGAATTTAACGCTTATGAAACTTTAGAATGAAACTCTCTCTCAATAGAGAGTATGAAACTAATAGAGAGTTTCATTTTGTTTCATATGACATGACAGTCTTGGAAACAACAAAATGAAACTCATCATTGAGATTGGCCTTATAATTATAATTAGTTTTGTAACTAGTGTTAGTTGTCCTAATTAGCATGGAACATCAGAACATGTAATGATACGATAAAAGTGTGAAAACTCCAATGTAATGAGTAGTAATGAACTTAGTTTTCTCATTGATCTTGTGTTTACATATATATACATGGATGGAATAAGCAACTGCTCTAGGCAGTTTACATCGAGAGAGAGGAAGGAAGCGGTTCCGAGAGAGAGCGGTTCTCTGATCTCTGATGAGATCAACTGCTTCGTAACACTCCCCCTTTGATCGAATCTATCTTGAGATCAATGAATAGTATTAATCCTCCAAAAAGTCATGTAGGATAAAAACAAGGAGAAATACTTTGATAGATATGCTGTTAAAAACTCCTTCAAAACCCAGTGGAAAAATAAGGAGAAAGTGACCCAGCATATATGATTATTGCCTCATTGTAAACTCATATGAGAAAAACCTTTGCAGGAGAAAAACTCATAGATAGTTTAGAGGACAATATATGTCATTGATATCTCCTTAAAACCCCTGGTAGGGAAAACACGATATATGACATAAGCTTATGCTAATATTGCCTCATTAAAAACTTTATATGAGAAACCTTGTGAGTAAAACTCATACAAAGAAAAGAGTACAATATGATGGTGTGGACAAGACAACAACTAGGAGATCTCTCCCCCTGAACCTTGCAAATCCTGAAGTCGTCGCATACCAATTCCTTGAACACATTTCTGGAACGAGGAAGCTGGTAATGACTTAGTCAACAAATCAGCGAGATTATCGCATGACTTGGTTTGCCAGATGTCTATTTCACCCATTTGTTGTAATTCATGAGGAAAAAACAACTTAGGGGAAATATGCTTGGTTATGTTGCTCTTAATGTAGCCTGTCCCCATCTGTGTAACACAAGCAGCATTATCTTTATAGATAATGGTAGGTGAGTCGAGAGTACTCATTCCACATGATTGTTGTATGTGGTTAATCACTCTGCGAAGCCAAACACATTCGCGTGAAGCTTCATATAGTGCAATTATTTCAGAGTGATTGGTGGAGGTAGATACAGGGATCTGTTTTGATGACTTCCATGAAATGGCAGTCCCTCCGTGTAAGAATACAAAGCCTGTCTGAGATCGGCCATTATGGGGATCAGATAAATAGCCGGCATCAGTGTACCCAATCATATTGGATTCTAGGTTCCTTTGAAAGAATAACCCAAGATCTCATGTACCATTAACATATCTGAGGATATGCTTAACTCCCGTTCAATGACGTTTGGTAGGAGCAGCGCTATGTCGTGCTAGCAAGTTTACTGCAAATGCAATATCAGGCCTGGTGCAATTTGCAAGATACATGAGCGCTCCAATGGCACTGAGATAAGGGTAATGGGCTCCCAAAACCTCTTCTCCTTCATAATCAGCAAATGCGTCTGGCATATTATTTGCAATGTGTTGCAAATTGATGATCTTCTCAACTTGAAGTTCAGTCTCTGAAGTACGTGGATCATAATTGGTGATGGCTGAGGCATCCCAATTGATTTCCTGGCATTGTTTGTGGTTTTCTGTTTCTCCCCCTAATGCCGGGAAATGATCTTCATTGAAGATGCAATCAGCGTACCGGGCAGTAAATAGATCCCCTGTAAGAGGTTCTAGATACTTAATGATCGACGGAGATTGATATCCCACGTAGATCCCCAACTTCCTGTGTGGGCTCATAGATGTACGCTGCGGTGGTGAGATCGGTACATAGATAGCGCAACCGAACTTCCGCAGATGGGAAATATTTGGAGTATTTCCACGTACTAGTTGCAACGGGGAGGTTGCATGGTATGCAGTTGGTCGCAATTGAATCAAGTCCGCAGCGTGTAAGACTGCGTGACCCCAACATGATGTTGGTAAATTACAATTCTGTAGTAATGGTCTAGCAATAAGTTTCACTCTTTTGATAAGAGATTCTGCCAACCCATTTTGAGTATGAACATATGGGACCGAGTGCTGAACTTGAATTCCTAGTGCCATACAATAGTCATTGAATGCACGTGAGGAAAATTCAGCAGCATTATCCATGCGGATGGATCGGATTTGATGTTCAGGATGTTGTGCTTTGAGTTTGATAACTTGCGCAACAATTTTGGCAAATGCATGGTTTTGTGTGGAAAGTAAGCACACATGAGACCATCGTGTAGATGCGTCTATTAAAACCATGAAATACCTGAACGGCCCAGACAATGGTTGAATGGGACCACATATGTCTCCTTGAATGCGTTCAAGGAACTTTAAAGGTTCGGCATGAATTTTGAGGTAAGAGGGCCTCAAAATTAATTTCCCCGTGGCACATGCGGTGCACACAAAATCTGAGGATTGGGGAAATTTTGTATCACTTAAAGCGTGACCAACAGAATTCCTTATAATTTTCCTCATCATCCCGATGCCAGGATGGCCAAGGCGATCATGCCAAGTTTGGAATACGTTAACATTCTGGAAAATTATTTTGTAAGCAACAAGTGGTACGAGTTTGATGTATGTGTAGTACAATCCAGATGGGAGTGAGGGAACTTTTTCAAGTGTCTCTTTGCCATATCCGTGATCTCTTGTAATGAGAAGAAACTCCTCATTGTTGTCCGCATGGGTTTCAACATGGAACCCATTCTTACGGATATCTCTATAACTCAGTAGGGTACGCGTTGAATCGGGATACAGTAATGCATCCTCAATTGTTAGCGATGTACCCATAGGGAGCATAATAGTGGCACGTCCAGTACCAACTCTTACTGCATCGCGCCCAGCGATTGTTAAAACATTTTCTTTATTCTTTGTCAGAGTTTGGAAATATTTTATTTCCCTGAGTATAGAGTTAGTGGTACCACTGTCCACTAGGCACATTTCCTCATCCATCAGATTGACTCCCGTACAATCTATACAAAATGGAGAATTCAAACATGTAATTCTCAACAAATATATATAGAATACATACAATATATAGGTATCAAATGTGCTTATTACAATACCCATTGTTCTAAATAAAATACGGACAACTTAGTAGCTTATTACAACATCATAATCAAATAACATCCACAATTAAGATAGTAGCAATAGATATCAAAGTGCTGGAGTCTAGTGGAAGTCTCCAAAGAGATCATCGGAGGTATACTCCACGATCATGTTGTCCATCCCATCAGTGTTTCCATCAGGTGGTGGAAGTGCCTTGGTGTTGCTTGGACCCGCAGAAGCGGAGTTGGAGCATCCAGGGGCATCTTGTTTAGGGATGTCGAGTTGGAAGTTCTCTTCCATGGTGACATCACCCTGGGAGTTGAAGTGTGCTTCAAATTGTCCACCTTGATTGGAATTCCCTTGAGTGGAGTGTCCCCGTCCCACAGATTTCAAGTATAATTCCAGCAAGTGCTTAGGGGTACGACACTTCTGTGTCGAGTGGCTGTAACAGCCACACTTGTCACAAGTGTTAGACTTGTTGAACTTTTTGTTCGACTTAGGAACATTTGTACCCTTGCCCTTGTTGGCACCACGAGACTTACGCTGCCTCTTGCGCTTGTTCTTGCCTTTGAAGTTTCCAGGATTGCTAGAGGTAGTAGCATTCCTTTGCTGTTTGTTTTGAGCATTAGCATTAGCATGTACTTCAGGCAAAGGCTTAGCTCCTGTGGGACGCAGGTTGGAATTCCATAGAAGGAGCTCATTGTGCCTTTCTGCATGTAGTAATGTCTTAATGAGCTCAGAATAAACAGTGAAACCTCGCTCACGGTATTGTTGCTGAAGGACCATATGTGCAGGAAGCATTGTAGACAATGTCTTTTCAATCTTTTCTGCATCAGTTGGTTCCTTTTCGCAAAACTTCAGTTTAGAACTGAGTTTATGAACAACATGATTGAACTCTCCCACAGATTTAAAATCTTGGATACGGAGATGGTTCCATTCATTGATAGCCTCCGGAAGGATGACTACCTTTTGCTGTTCATACCGTGTTTGAAGAGCAAGCCACAAAGTGCGTGGGTCTTCCTCCATCAGATACTCAGATTTGAGATCTGGATGGATGTGGTTCCTTATCAGAAATAAGGCATTATACTGGAGAGTTGGAGCCAATGCATCTACACCTTGTTGGGGTGGAGCAATTGCTTCATACAACCCGCGTAACGATAGACTCACTTTGAGGTCCATTGTCCATGTGGGGAAGTTATGGCCATCAAGAGCGAGAGGCTCAAACTCTTTGGAAGCCATTTGTGCCTACATAAGTAGGGCCAAGATTTGTTAAAAATCTTTGGCAAAGTTGAATAAGCAAAGCAAATGCAAATAATCAAGGTAAACTTGAATAAAAGGGATATTCTCATGTTAAATAACACTGTTAAGCACCTGTTGGTGTTGATTTTGGACTCATTTTTCAACATTGGGTACGCACGTTGAGGATAAAATCCCACAGTAGTACTATGGTACTACCTTGTGTATGGCCAATGTGAAAAAGAAGCATGGTAATCACTCAAGTGGCCCTTGTATAATTTATTTATCAAATTGGGTACGCACGTTGAGGATAAAAATCCCACAGTAGTACTAGGGTACTACCTTGTGTATGGCCAATTTAAAAATAAATAAAGGTAGACACTCAAAAGTGTAGACCATATGTTTCAAAAGTGTAGACCATATGTTTCAAACAAATTTGATATTAGGTACGCACGTTGAGGATAAAAATTCCACAGCAGTACTAGGGTACTACCTTGTGTATGGCCAATATCAAAATTGAGAAACATAGTGTTATTTAAAACATGAGAAAATCAACCTATAAGCATTTGCATATATTAAGTGCTTGTATGAAAGCTGAAAACTTAGGGCGTGTTCGTTTCCTGGCAAAAGTGCTAAAGTTGGCAAAAGTGCTCATTTTTTGCCATAGGATCCAAACATCTTGGCAAAAAAGTTGGCAAAAGAGCAAATTTTTTGCTAGTTCCTCTTGCCACCAAAACCTGGCAAAATAGGCCAAAAAGCCTCGGGGTGGGCGCCCGGACGCCCACTACCCCTGGTCCCCACCCACCCGCGCGTCATAAATAAGGTCAAATCATCATTAAATAGGGGCAAATCAGTCATTGTGCAGTTATTAATGTAACTTTAGCCATAAGATCCAAACAGCTCTACAAGACAAAAGTTTTGGCTACAAAAATTTTGCCAAAGTTTTGCTAGTGGCAAAGTGGATCCAAACACGCCCTTAATATATAAATTGCACAAAGTAATATGCAATATAAAATTTATGTCATAGGGAATTGCATAAAGCAAATGCTATAAACATAAATTTAAAACATGTATAATATATTCATGAAATAAACACGTATATATAATACATGGATACAACTTAGACTAATACTGATAAACAGTACTATGAAATTAGCGACTAACAGATAGAGGTTAATCAAGCTAATGAAGTACTTAGAAATATTAAAATAGAAAAAAACAGCAGTAGCCATCAGGCCCATACGGCATGTGCTGTACTACATGCGTGTCAGAGCGGATAAGAACAAGAGCCCAACAGCAAACATCGGATAAGAACGAGGCTGCTATCAGAGCCACCGCCGCTGCCGCTTGAAGACTAGCTGCCGTCCGTCCACCATGTCCACCACATCGGCCGGATTTGGCGCTCGTCATGAAGATCCGGAGGACCTCCACTTCAAGCGCCTTGGAGGAGCACCAGCCATAGCCGGATTCGCTGGCGCTCCTCCCCCTGATACGCGCTCAAGCCGGCGGTGGGGCGCGGCCCCCATCCTCATCGGAGGAGGAAGCCATGGCACCCGGGGCGCTGGGCCCGGCGTGGCCATTGGAGAGTGGCCGCGCCACCGGCTCAGCATGGCCGTTGGGGAGAGCGCGGGCCGATTCCCCATGGGGAACGCGGAGCCAAGTCGGGCGGAGGCCGGGTCGGCGTCGAGCGGCTTCCCCGGCGTGCGCGCGGCGGTTGAGAACCACCATCGGCGAGGGCGGAGGAGGCGGTTCCGCGAGCTCCGGATCGGAGATGATGATGCGGCGTGAAGGAGCGGAGCGGCGAGCAGCAAGCGTCAGTGGAGAACGGCTCCGTCTTCTCCTTAATCCCGCCACAGTCAGAGATGGAGTCGGGTCAACCTCCATCGGTGCTGTAGAGGTTGTCGGCTGCGCCGGCCCAGTTAGAGGGACCAGCGGCCTCCGGCGCTGGCGGCACCGGCGGTGGAGGCGTCGGGCAGGGACCGTGGCCGTGCTCCACGCAATATCGCGGTAGCCATGGCGGGCACAGTCCTGGTCCGTGCTCTGGGCAAACCGGAGGTTGCGGAGGAGCCTCTGGGGCGGGGACGAGATGTCGGCGACGGCCACCGCGTCCACCAACCCGCATCCGAAGTCCACGGCCGCGTCCTCGGCGTTCACCGAGAAGATAGCGAAGCGTGTCGAAGAGTTCGGCACGGATCTCGCGGTGGTCGAAGGGGAGGCCACGGTTGATGGCGCGATGGAAGACCATGAAGATGATGTCGAGGATGAAGATTGCCGGAGGTACGTAGCGCAGAGGCGGCATGGTACCTTCAGTTTCGATCCTCGTCCTTCTCGCCGGCCGTCTCCTTCTCGCCGGCCGTCTTGCCAGCGCTCAGATTCTTCTCTGAACTCCCTCTCGAGAGCGCAGACAGTGAGCGAACAGTGCTGATAACGTGTGAAAACTCGAATGTAATGAGTAGTAATGAACTTAGTTTTCTCATTGATCTTGTGTTTACATATATACATGGATGGAATGGATGGAATAAGCAACTGCTGTAGGCAGTTTACATCGAGAGAGAGAGGGAAGGAAGCGGTTCCGAGAGAGAGCGGTTCTCTGATCTCTGCTGCTTCGTAACAAAAAGGTCGTAACGGTGGTAATAATCGGCGCACTTCCAGCGAAAATCGAAACGACGATTAAAGGTTAACGGTGGTAATAGTCGGCGCACTTCTAGCGAAAATCGAAACGACGCACAGGAAATGCCCAGATGGGAAGCACGTGCACGTCCGGTGTGTTTGGTGACTGGTCTGAGAGTGCACGTGCACGTCCGGTGTGTTTGGTGACCGGTCTGAGAGTAATGTGGTGGTTTCTTCTTCTTTTTTGGTTTATGGAGTGAAATATGTCAATCCATCAACCCATTTCTTACAAGCCAATAATTAGCATACGTAGCTAAAGACACTCACAATACAAACTCTATCATAGAATCTAAACCTATTTATTACTCTTGTTTATTGTATTTTACTAACATGACAATGTATTTGTTGAAGAAAGAGGGAGAAAAACTAAGACTCCAAATCTTATTTAGACTCCAAGTCTATGATATCTTCAAGAGACCAAGTGTGCATTGTGAGTGTCCTAATGATTCCACTAAATTCATAATGCACCACCTCATAAAGCATGTGACGATTTCACAAATCAACACACCATTACTGATCACTCGTCAATTTTTTTTATTTGGTATGTGGAAAGCAATGGATCCATCCATCAAATTCGTAATGGGCCACATCAATCCTCAAAAACCAAACACCCAAGAGAGTGCAACAAACATGCTACCTGTTCATAATTAATTCACCACACGTACGGGAACCGAAAGCCTGGTATTTGAAAATCTTAGTATACATGTGACCAAGAGCGCAGATGCATATCATGCTATAGCATATTAGAATACATTGAGATTTTCACCTTTAACTGTTAATGTGAATACATGACTTGGTGAGATGCATTAATGGAACCAAGCTGTTTAAGCTGATTCCAACAAAATAATGGGTGAACCAGTCAAAATTGGGTTGCTGCAAACAAAATTATGATCGACTAGCCAGATAAAAATCCCCTGCACTTAGAAAAACATGCTTTCCTAGCAGTAAACTAATTGGTGGATAACCTTCGACGATGTCAACTGTAATCTGGAAGAATGTAAACAAAGCTATAAGCACGAAGGAATACCCTTTCTGAAAAGGAAGGAAAAAGCTTACTGTTTTGACTGCTTACCATGCCATTTCCAGCATGGAACTGGTTCTTCAATTTGGAAAGAGATCTTGACAGAAGATACGTTCTCAACGCCTCCACATGATTGTTATTGCCTGATTCATCAGAGTACGTGCATACATTATTCAGACTGTCCACATGACCACAGTATCAAACTGAAAAATAGCTAGTGACTGCATGGGCAGTTCACAATTGTACTCTGGATTCAGCAAGATTTACCTGAGGCATGAGAAAGAAGATCTGGTGAAAGAATTGTGGTGGACCTTGCAATGCATATGACAAATGACATGTCATGCACATTGTGCGACTCCTCGCCAAGTACTACCTGCAAGAGTTTGATAAACTCTAAATATTGCCCATGTAATCCTAAATCACAGGCTCATAATGTAGATCAGACATGTGCAGCCTGTTGATTTGTCCATCGAATAGTTTGTCAAACTTGCAAGCTAAGCCAAGCAAAAGAAAGATTTTTTGTACTTTGGCATATTATGACAAGAGACTTTAAATAAAAAAAGATCCATTGCCATGGAACAAAAGGACATTATCTCTGTAAGTGCATCTAGCCCTTAGTGGGTTTTGGTGAATTGAGTGACAACATAATTAAAGGTCTAACAAGTTTGCTAAGTGTATCAAAGGTTCAACAAGAAAAGCAAACTTGATGATATTCCACATAGTGTTGAAATGAAGGCCAAAATTGTGTATTGTTGTATTGGAAGATCATGGAAACAATCTTGTTCAAGCAAAAGACAACAATGCAAATAGAGTTGATGATATGGCTTCTATGTTGTGGGATATCATGGCATCATGAGAAAGCAAGCATATTTGGCAAATGACAAGTGAGACATGGATTGATGATTTTGGAATGGTCTCAACAATGGGTTGCTTTTCGTGAGCAAGAAGAGTTTGATAGTGAACTAGCTTTGATCAAGCTAGAAGTATGAAGATGGAGATTGAAGTGAGTGTTGAGTGTCAAGCCAAAAGGAGAGGATATTAGGAATCGTGAATTGGCTTGACCATATTAATGATGATCCATATATGTCTCTATGTGAGTCAAACTAAAGCTTGATTGATCTCAACATGCATATCTACAAGATGTTCAAGCAAGGATCACAATATTGAAGAAATGGTTTTCAATGGATGCTCAATATGATGTGACTTGAGTGTGGCTTGATAAGGTGAAGATAGCAAGGAAAGGGCTTCGAGGTACTAAGCGACGGTGAAGGTCAAGAGACCGAAGTACTATGGCTAGGGTGAAGAAGAGAGTACTTGCATTGAGTCGAGGTACTAATCAAGCTATGAGGATTCATATTGTGTTGAGGATCAAATCATTAGTGGAAGTGACTTGAAGCCATGGATTGAACTCATATGTGTGGAAATGGTTCAAGTCACATGCTCAAGGTGTGTTTGCTCAAAGAAAGGAGACAAAGATGATTGCAATCCCTTTCGAAGTGATATCAAGAAGAAATGGCATATGAAGACATTGAAGACTCAAGTGGTTAAAATGGTTATATTTTCTTTGTCTTGAGTATAGTTATGCCGTACTATCAAGGGGGATGCAATACGAATCATAGACAAGTCTCAAGTGCTCAAACTAACCGAACCCGAGTGTTAACATGAGAGAAAACACTTAGCACTGCACCTGCACTTGTTGATCTTGGGCTTGTTCTCTGTAGGGTTGGATAGCCCTCGAAACAAGCTTTCCGGAAAGTCCAAGATCACTGAAATCGGAGTTCGGAGTAAAAAGTTATGGCGTTTTTCGTGAGGTCACCTGTGCTGTCTCAGGGAGCTGCGGCAGTGCCGCTCTGTCGAGCGGCAGTGCCGCTCCCCGGCAGTGCCGGGCTAAGTGCGGCAGTGCCGGGCCTGTACAGCCAGTAACGGCTAGTTTCTGACCTCCAACGGCTAGTTTTGGGTGTGGGGGGTATATATACCCACCCCACGCCTCCAGAGCTGGCTGCTGGTGCCCAAAACACTTCTAACACATCCAAAGCCATTTGAGAGCTCTCCCCAACCCTCTCTTGTAAGAGTGACATGCTTAGTGCATGATTAAGTGTTGGGGCTGTGTGATTAAGAGCTAGAGAGCATATTAGAGCCTTCCAAACCTTGAGCACTTGTCGGGCTTCGTCGATCTTCGTTGTGCATCTTTTACTCTTGGAGGTGAAGCCTCCTAGACGGCTAGGCGTCGCCCGGCGAGCTCCCGTGCGTGTGGTGAGCAGCGGGAAGTTTGTAATCCTCTTGTGGAGCTAGTAGAATTACCCCTCACTTCAAGGATTTGGTTCCTTGACTTGAGACCGAGGAAGAGTTGCAAAGCTCTTGACCTAAGTGGTCATCCTCAACAACGTGGAGGTAGGCAAGCCTTGGTGGCGAGCTGAACCACGGGATAAATCACTTGTCTCTTGTATTTACTTGTGTTCATTCATCATACTTGTGAGCTTGTGATTGATTCTAGGATTTGGCCCCGATCTATTTCATACAACATATTTGGCTTGGTTGAGTTGGTTCTGCAGGTTCAGGAAACCAAGAGCAACACTTCTATTCATATAGAATCGGTTTCCTGTGGCTAGTTTTTGAATTGCAGGCTCGGGCAGTTTGTTGGCGCGGCAGTACCGGGCTGAGGCCGGCAGTGCCGGGGTGCGGCAGTTCCAGGCTTAGGGCGGTAGTGCCGGGCATCTCTAACAAAGTTTTGAGCTGTGATTTTAAACAGGCCTATTCACCCCCCCCTCTAGGCGACATCAAGGTCCTTTCAATTGGTATCGGAGCCTGGGCTCTCAATTACGGGCTTAACCGCCTTGAGAGACGATGTCGACAAGTGAGGAAGTATCTCTAGAACTTTTACTTTCCGATGGCTCAAATTATACATCTTGGTCTGCTAGTATACTTGATGTTTTTAGGGCCATGGGTCCTCAACTCGAGCAGATTGTAGATGTGAGCATTTCACCTCCTAGTGATGATTTGGACTATCTAACTACAGAGGGAGTGAAATGCTTACAACTCAATGCTCAAGCTACTAATGTCTTATTTAGTGCCTTGAGTGAAGATGTACTTGATGCCGTCATATTTGGAGATGGTGAACCACTTGAGGATGCTCATCTCATTTGGACCACACTCAAAGAAAGATATGATAAGTCCAAATGTGATGAGAGGTTGCTCTCATTAGAGGAATCACTTGAGGAGTGCTCAACTTCACCAACAAATAAAGAGCCTCAAGTGATTCTCTCAAAAGGTTTAGGTGATCATGACTCATCCACTCTCACACCAACATATGCTTTTACATATGGTACTTCTACTTCCTCTAGTTCTTGTGAGACTAACATTTTTAAGGAAGAAGAAGAGTGTGATCGGTGGAGGCCAAATGATGAGTCCACTTCACCGAGATGCTCAACTCTCTATGCCACTTCTCATATGGGCCTCATGGCAAAGAAAGAGAAGAATGTGGCAAGTGAGAATGAGAGTTCAAGTGAAAGTGAAAGTGAAGATGAGAGTGATGATGATGATGATGAGCTTGATCCACTCCTTGCACTCTTAAGCAAGAAAGACAAGTTGATGGTGCTCAAGCTCATAGATAAAATTGATGAGCAAGAAGAAGCACTTCACAAGCAAGAAGATTTTCTCATCGAAAAGATCAAATGCTTGGAGAAGTTGACCAAAAGGCATGAAAAGCTTAAGTGCTCTCATGCTACTTTGGTTGAAAGGTATGAAAACTTGTCAATTGAGCAAACTTGTACTATTAACTCTCTATGTTGTGTTTCTCAATTAGAAGATGAAAATTATATGCTCAAGGACAAAGTGGAAAAGCTCACTAGCAAGAATGAGACATTGCAAGAAAATCATGATGAGCTCTTGTGCTCTCATGAGAAGCTTATGGATTCTCATATCATGCTAGAAATCAGTCATGAGGTTGTGGTAACATCGGTAAAATCCTTCCAACCTCACAAGTGCACATGTACACAAGTTCAATTTGATTTATCTCATGCTAACCCTTGTTGTTCGCAAGGAAATATGTCTTGTGTTGAGAATGTGCTTGTAGAGTCTTGTGATGACCTCATTGTGCAAGAGAATGATGAACTTAAAGAAGAGGTTGCAAGGCTCAAGGACTTGATTCAATTGAAGGGCAAGTGCATTGCTCAACCTTCTCAAGATAACCGTGAAGACATGGTGAAGAAGCTTGAGAAGGGATCAACTGCAGCATGCATGAAACCCCATCAACAAGGTCACAAGTCCGACAATGGCAAAGCCAAGGAGCATGTTGGAAAAGTGTATTTTGTCCATAGTGCGAAAGTGCCGCGCCCACCCACGGAAGTGCCGCGACGCGGTAGTGCCGCGCACAAACGCGGAAGTGCCGCACTTGGGCAAAACAGAAAAGCTCCCAAGGCCACCAAGAAAGAAGAGAAGGGCATGAGCAAGATTCAAGAGAAGAACAATATGGCTCATGTCAAGTGCTCCAACATGGGACACAATGCCTCTATGTGTTCCAACAAGATTGATGACCAAGCCACACTTCCAAACAAGAAGATAAGAAGAAGTAAAAGGAAGTGTTATGAGTGCAATGAGAAGGGTCATGAAATTGCATCATGCCCCTACATGAACGACAAAGGCTTGATATCATCAAGAAAGAGGCTCAGTAGCAAGGTAGCAAGCAAATTGCAAGAAAACAAGGCTAAGAATAACAAGACACGCCTATGCTACACTTGTAGAGGAAAGGGACACCTAAGTGTGGAGTGTCCCATGGGTAACACTCTTAAGCCAAACTTGTCAATTGATTCAAAATTGCTTAGGAGGTACAAAAATGACACTTGTGCTAGAAAGGTGATTGGTTCACCATATACTAGCACAAAGGCCATTTGGGTGCCTAAGTCTCTTGTGACTAACCTTGATGGACCCATCTTGGTATGGGTACCAAATTGTGCTTAATAAGTGTTGTAGGTACTTGAAGGTGATATGAAGCCTTGGGGAGCTTGAGCAAGTCTTATTGAAAATATCATCTCAAGCTATCAATCTTATTCATATTGACTATTCTATCAAGATTGACCCAAGGATGAATTGATGGATATATCTCTAACTTCATACTCATCTCGGTAACAAGTACCTAACCCTTGCTAGCTAGCCACTTGACTTGTGTAGTCTCTAGTAGTTCACAAATATGTGTATGTTTGTGAATTATTAGGAGTGGCTAGAGTACTTTGAGTTCAAATGAATCATATTCCATATGATGCTTTTAATGGCTCTCTAGTAGAGCAAGATCTTATTCATGTTGTAGGTAATGAGGAACCACTTTGTGAGACAATCAAGAAAATGCCCATTGGTGATATAAGACCAAAAGAAGTTCTGGGTACAAAGATAGGAGATCCTCAAGCTACTATTGCACCAAATTCCGCTGACATCTCTGATATGGTAGTACCATGCCTCAGAGCGGCAGTGCCGCGCCTCAGAGCGGCAGTGCCGCCCCTATGCAGACAGTAGTGGCTGAGATAAGTCCAAGCAATGGATGAAGTCTACAACATGATGATAAGCAAAGTGAAGATGAAGAAGCCACCTCATCCATTATGTTTCAAGAAGGGTGGTAACATCTAAATCTCAAGTGCAATTTATTTCAAATCTTATCTCTTTGTGTCTTGTGTAGTCACTTAGGGAAAGAAACCACTTGAGGATATGTATTGGTTGTTGGTCATGGAAGAAAAGTATGATTGGAATTTCACAACAAGCAACATACATGACTTGGTGTTCTTTGTGGACCTTAAACCAAGAATTTCAAGAAAGCTCAAGTAGAAGCACTTATCACTCAAATCTCAAGAACTCTCTACTTAATGAAATCTTGTCATATGGTAGATTGGCAAATTCTCATTCTCATCTTATGGCCATCTACATGCTCAAATGGTTGTGAGTATTTCTTGGCATAAGTTAAATTTGATTATTCTATTGTTGCCATGACCTAGACATAGAGTAAAATGCCATGTTCTTAAATGAATAGAGTGCTATGTGAGAAATTCAAATACTTAGAGCACTTATAAAAAGGGAATTTACTCTATGACTAGAGTTGTGAGACTAACCATTTCTCTAAGTGATTTATGTAGTCTCACTAAATGAGAATGTGTTTCTTAAATGGAGTGTGCTATCATATCAATGCCATCAATCCAAAACTATGTGATGTGTTCTCTCTAGTTAATTTTGGGTTGATTCGTCTATGTTAGCCACTCACCATAATATGGCTTAAATCTACCCTTTGGACTTAATTGACCAACCATGCACATTCACATTTCCATTCGACTCAAAAGAGTGTGCATGCGGCATTAAGGGAGATTTAATCCATGTTATGAGGTTTCTCTTTTTTTGTAGCTCATTTGCCTTCCACACATAAAGGGTTACTAAATGAGAAACTAGTGCTTGTGCTACTAATACCTCTTGTGTTGAGCTTATTCATAGGAAATCAATAAGAAGAGGTTGTGCTTATTCATTTGGATGCATCACAAGCCTAAAGGTTACTCTTCACCTAAAGCAAGATGAGGTTGGTAGATGTCGGAGTGTGTTGACTCACTCTCAAGATGTGGAGGCTCCTCATGTTGAAGATAATCTACAACCTACTGCTGATGTGCGAGCAGCAGTGCCGCTCAGCGGGCAGCACTGCCGGGCCACGGGCAGCACTGCCGGGCCATGAGCAGCACTGCTGCACCATGAGCAGCACTGCTGCGCCACCTCCACAAACAGCAGCTGACAACCGTCCATTTTGTGGACCTAGAGCATGATGTTGAGGTTGAGTTGGATATGCTATATTGGAAGAACTCATAATACTACAAATATTGATAAGAGGACTGAATGGTAATGACATCTTGTGAGTGTTCTAAGCCAAAACCACCTCATTATTGGACAAGAAGAGAAGAATTGTAAAAATTATCAAATCTGTCCAGAAATCTGAAATTTTGAGTTAGCTGCTTTCAAGCATGGATTTGAAGGTTCCAACACTGATGAATTGACCTGAAACTTTGTGAGCATGCTATATATATCTAGTACTTGTTGCTGTACAGTTGGGATGCAGTTTGGTTTAGAAGAAAATCAGTTTCAGTTGAATTTTGTCAGCCTCAGCACTGCAGTTTCAGACTTGAGCAGTTTTGGTAGAAAATAGATTTGACTAATAAAATGGAATCCAAATGGGCTGAAATTTTGACAGCAGTTAGAGGACTCATAGATGAACATTTCTACCAAATTTCATGTATATTGGCTTAATGGTCTGAGAGATATGAATTTTTCTCCAAGGAAGACAGAATCTGAAAAGTTGGATTGCAAGCATCTTGAAGGAGTCTGAAATGAGTTTGAACATAGTGTAGACTTCTCCTTTGACCTCATTGTTGATGTGCATAGGTGTGCTTTGTGTACTCTTGTATGCACAAATTGAGGGGGAGTTTACTTTCTATCTCATGAGACAAAATGCCTTCTCTCAAGCTCATATTCCGTAATCTCAAACATTGGAGAAAGAAGAACTTCAAAGGAGGATGGATAGTTCCAATGGAATCTTTGGGTGCTCCAAAGATTATTCTTGGAGGTCTCAGTCTTTATAAACTGAATGCTCTTAGTTTTGTTGTCGGATGCCCCAATCCTTTGGAGGAACTATATTTATGTGAGTTGAAGAAAAGAAGTAAAGATTGGATGTTCATTGCTAATTCTTCATCTAAAGCTCATCAAGTCACATGGATCCATCCCTTTGATCACCCAGGATCTCGTCAACAAGAGTGGTAACTCCTAGTTCACAATTTACAAATTTCATGAACTTTACCATTTGCTTTCTATGTGAGTTGCTTTAGGTAGAGAAAGAACTAGGAACCTAATGTGGATCTTGGATGATCACAAGAGCTTTAATTCACCATGAATCATCAAGTGAAAAAGTATGGCCATCCATATCATCAAGTCTCACTTATGATGGTCATATCAATGAAAATCTATGTGGTGATCTCTCTACCTAAGTGGTGGTATGTTCTCTTTGGCATAATTTCAATTGTTGCAAATTTGGTGTGCCTTGACCAAGATATAGCATGAACTCCTCTAGACTCTTAAAGTGATTCAAGTGCATTTCACAAGTAGTTCGAGTACTTGATGCACATATTAAGGGGGAGTCTATTCTATGTTTTGTGTCTTTTGAGACTAACATTTTCTTCTAGTGAACTTGTGTAGTCTCTTGGTGAGAATGAGTTTCTCATGGGTATGCTACATAGCCAAATCAATCCAAAATAGTAATGTTATCTCTCATATTTATTTGGATTGCAATTTTAACTCTTATGTAGCTACTCTCCATAATATAGCTTAAATTTCCTTATTTAGACTTAATTGACCAAAAGTGCATATGTTTTGCTTTCCACATACATATGTATGCACTATCAAATAAGGGGGATTTAGTTTATGTTATGAGGTTTTACAATTAGTGATCCACATGCTTTCCACATTCAAATGGTCACTAGTTGTAAAACTATCGCTTGTGCAATTTAATGCTATCTCTTGTCTCCGTGAGCATTCCCTAGGTCGACATCTAGGTGATATTATGAGATACAAGCATCCATTCCTATTGGCATCAACTTGTGAAGATTCCTTCCATTGGTGTCAAACTATGAAGATCATATTTCAATTGATATTGGTGGATAATCTTTCAATTGATATATCAAGAAATATGTCTTCAATTGGTATCTCAAAATGACAACAAGAGCTAGCAATGGACTTTCAACTAAGATGAAGCACAAGTTTGAAGTGTCTCCTTGAAGATGATGAAAAGGAGAGATGGGCACAAATGAGATCCTTTTCTTAATGAAATGCTAGGCCCATCAAAGCACTAAATTCAAAATCATCATCATGGTGGAGATTATGAGGCTTAGAACAAAGGTATATCACTCTATGAACATTCGTATTACCTTTGTGCATCTAGGCCCTTACATGCTAGAGTGTGCATGTGTATGCAATATTTTGAGTCACACCATGAGTTTGTTCTTATGGTGACAATTAGAGAATGAGTTAGATATTTGGTTGATACCTCTTGTGGTGATTATGTAAGTTTGTCTCATGTTATGTCACCTATGTGAGGTATGAGCTAAATATGCTAACCTCTTGAGAATCTTGACTTAAAAGTGTTGCATACTTTGTTTGGTAGAAAAACATAGAAGAGAAATCATATATGCTAAACTTTTACCTACCTCTATCCCTCACTTGTCTACCATCATTTCTTCCTTTTGGTGAAGAGATCCTTTTTGGAGATTAATGCCAAAGGGGGAGAAATTTTGGGGGACATTGTAAGGGAAGAGAGATTGATATGAGGATGGAAAGGGGTAAAGGAGAGGCATATAAGATTTATTATGTGGTGTGTGCAAGGATAAGTGCAAGGATAATTTAATTTGATGCTCTTGACAAGAATCATTTATGCTGCCTTGAGTGCTTGTGCTTGTTTCTCTAGTGTGCTTGTGCTTGTTTCTCTAGTGTTGGCCAGGCAAGTGCGGCAGTGCCGCTCTCTAGTGCGGCAGTGCCGCTCTCTAGTGCGGCAGTGCCGCTCTCTGCTGGCCAGCAATCTCTGAGTGCATGAACTGTCTCGTGAGCATCACGGTTATCATGTTGACACCTTGCACCCCACGAATGTTAAGATATAAGAGAGTTTCCACACTTTGTCTTAAATATGTGCATTTGGCATTTGAAGCCAAAATTTGAAATTCCTTTCAATGCACACATTTAGGGGGAGCTCACTATATCATAGGATTCAAAATCTTAATGTTTATCAATCTCTTGTAAGCTTTAATTGTGTTGTCATCAATCACCAAAAAGGGGGAGATTGTAAGTGCATCTAGCCCTTAGTGGGTTTTGGTGAATTGAGTGACAACATAATTAAAGGTCTAACAAGTTTGCTAAGTGTATCAAAGGTTCAACAAGAAAAGCAAACTTGATGATATTCCACATAGTGTTGAAATGAAGGCCAAAATTGTGTATTGTTGTATTGGAAGATCATGGAAACAATCTTGTTCAAGCAAAAGACAACAATGCAAATAGAGTTGATGATATGGCTTCTATGTTGTGGGATATCATGGCATCATGAGAAAGCAAGCATATTTGGCAAATGACAAGTGAGACATGGATTGATGATTTTGGAATGGTCTCAACAATGGGTTGCTTTTCGTGAGCAAGAAGAGTTTGATAGTGAACTAGCTTTGATCAAGCTAGAAGTATGAAGATGGAGATTGAAGTGAGTGTTGAGTGTCAAGCCAAAAGGAGAGGATATTAGGAATCGTGAATTGGCTTGACCATATTAATGATGATCCATATATGTCTCTATGTGAGTCAAACTAAAGCTTGATTGATCTCAACATGCATATCTACAAGATGTTCAAGCAAGGATCACAATATTGAAGAAATGGTTTTCAATGGATGCTCAATATGATGTGACTTGAGTGTGGCTTGATAAGGTGAAGATAGCAAGGAAAGGGCTTCGAGGTACTAAGCGACGGTGAAGGTCAAGAGACCGAAGTACTATGGCTAGGGTGAAGAAGAGAGTACTTGCATTGAGTCGAGGTACTAATCAAGCTATGAGGATTCATATTGTGTTGAGGATCAAATCATTAGTGGAAGTGACTTGAAGCCATGGATTGAACTCATATGTGTGGAAATGGTTCAAGTCACATGCTCAAGGTGTGTTTGCTCAAAGAAAGGAGACAAAGATGATTGCAATCCCTTTCGAAGTGATATCAAGAAGAAATGGCATATGAAGACATTGAAGACTCAAGTGGTTAAAATGGTTATATTTTCTTTGTCTTGAGTATAGTTATGCCGTACTATCAAGGGGGATGCAATACGAATCATAGACAAGTCTCAAGTGCTCAAACTAACCGAACCCGAGTGTTAACATGAGAGAAAACACTTAGCACTGCACCTGCACTTGTTGATCTTGGGCTTGTTCTCTGTAGGGTTGGATAGCCCTCGAAACAAGCTTTCCGGAAAGTCCAAGATCACTGAAATCGGAGTTCGGAGTAAAAAGTTATGGCATTTTTCGTGAGGTCACCTGTGCTGTCTCAGGGAGCTGCGGCAGTGCCGCTCTGTCGAGCGGCAGTGCCGCTCCCCGGCAGTGCCGGGCTAAGTGCGGCAGTGCCGGGCCTGTACAGCCAGTAACGGCTAGTTTCTGACCTCCAACGGCTAGTTTTGGGTGTGAGGGGTATATATACCCACCCCACGCCTCCAGAGCTGGCTGCTGGTGCCCAAAACACTTCTAACACATCCAAAGCCATTTGAGAGCTCTCCCCAACCCTCTCTTGTAAGAGTGACATGCTTAGTGCATGATTAAGTGTTGGGGCTGTGTGATTAAGAGCTAGAGAGCATATTAGAGCCTTCCAAACCTTGAGCACTTGTCGGGCTTCGTCGATCTTCGTTGTGCATCTTTTACTCTTGGAGGTGAAGCCTCCTAGACGGCTAGGCGTCGCCCGGCGAGCTCCCGTGCGTGTGGTGAGCAGCGGGAAGTTTGTAATCCTCTTGTGGAGCTAGTAGAATTACCCCTCACTTCAAGGATTTGGTTCCTTGACTTGAGACCGAGGAAGAGTTGCAAAGCTCTTGACCTAAGTGGTCATCCTCAACAACGTGGAGGTAGGCAAGCCTTGGTGGCGAGCTGAACCACGGGATAAATCACTTGTCTCTTGTATTTACTTGTGTTCATTCATCATACTTGTGAGCTTGTGATTGATTCTAGGATTTGGCCCCGATCTATTTCATACAACATATTTGGCTTGGTTGAGTTGGTTCTGCAGGTTCAGGAAACCAAGAGCAACACTTCTATTCATATAGAATTGGTTTCCTGTGGCTAGTTTTTGAATTGCAGGCTCGGGCAGTTTGTTGGCGCGGCAGTACCGGGCTGAGGCCGGCAGTGCCGGGGTGCGGCAGTTCCGGGCTTAGGGCGGTAGTGCCGGGCATCTCTAACAAAGTTTTGAGCTGTGATTTTAAACAGGCCTATTCACCCCCCCCCCCCCTCTAGGCGACATCAAGGTCCTTTCAATCTCCAAACACAGTATAGCTTTTTTTTCCGAATACACCTGAGAGCTGTTTATCATTCATTGAAAAAAAAATGGTACAGAACCAGCTCAAACCCATGCAAAAAAATACATAAGACACACCACTCGCTAAAAAATGCAGTATACTAAGCAACAACCAAAAGCAAGTACTGGTGAAGAACTGAAGATACCAAGGGTGCATATGGTTTGAGTAGGATGCAATATTTGAGTTGAAGTTGAAGATCAACGATGCAACAAAAAAAGGATCGAGGACTGAGGATCGAAACTTACAACATCTGTTGGTGCCAATTCCTTTGGGACGATTGGTGAACCAAGTGCGTCTCTGATATACTTATCCTGTACAGAATAAAGTAGTTTTCATGAAAAAGGTATTCCAAAACAACAATCATGTGGATCAACCAGTTATAACTTACCTGTGACTTCAAAATCTCTTTCAGTGTGTTTTTGTCATTGCCCACAGATTCGTAATACACATCAACAGGATCAGCAGGTTCAAGCTGAGCAGTCTTTCGCAATTTCTGGATCCTGTTCACAACCTGCACAGAGGTACTTATAGTAAACATATTATATTAAAATTAAAATATAAATTTAGCAATTTCAGAAACACTAAAACTTGTACAGAAATAGAAAACTCGTCAACTACCTCTCGAGCCACTCCAGCTTCAAACAATGACTGGTCAGCTCGTAGGTCTAAAATGACTAAAACATCACCTACAAAAGCAATATAGGAATGTTAGCAGAAAAGATTAGGCAAACTAACTAGACAAAGTAGCATATTCATGACAAACCATCTCCTGCAGCATCAATCTCCTTCTCTGACACGTTTTCAGGACGCTTAAACTGTCGGACGACCTAAAAATAAAAAGTCTACAAGTAAAATTTGTAGAAATGGTGAACATGCAGAAAACTGAAATAAACACCCTGTGAGATCTAGTAGAAACATGTTGCACTGAAGTATTCCATGCCCAGTGACGAGCATAAGAGGATGAAAGCACAAACATGCCACAAACCCAATAACTCTAGAGTCTTCCTTTTTGGGACATAGTAGTCGTCTAATCATACTAATTGAAAACTATTTGCTAGATGAAGATATTTTTCCAGCATCCAAACACTGGGAAGTTGCAAGTCATAAGCTTATACAGTCACCCAATGTTGAGTTGTAGACAACTGTTATTGCCATCAAACCAAGGACTGCATGTATATGGAACATTACCTTGATATCATCTAGCTTCAAGGAATGACCGAAGAATGAAATCTCTCCACTTTTTTCAAAGGCTAAGATCTGTTCCTGAGTCATCTTCTTCACCGCATTTGATACTTTGCCCATGTCTTTTCCAAGTCTTTTTCCTAGCACGCTTCAAAATACCAAAAGCATTGGTAGTGGGTTCAAATGTGCAATATTTGTTCATTGAACTAATCATACCTGAAATTAGGCTCGGCTCGCAGAGAAGCGTACATCAAGGGGTCATTACATGGAGTGACAGTCTTAACATTGATTTCCTCCATGACATACTACATGGAATGAAGTAGATGTAGTCAGCGTCCACCAATGAAGAACCAAAAATTAATGAAAACTAAGAAAAAACTTGAAATGAAGTCTGATTGATGACTGCAAAACAGTTCCATAATTTCAGAATGGGATACAACAGAGAACAGATAAGCTCAACAACTATAGGTTGTCTAACAAACCTCTTTTAGTTTGCCAGTGATGTCTTGAAGAAAATCATTGTCTGGATGCACAACCACCATCTCCCTGAAACACAAATCAGTCACCACATGACACAGTTGAATGCTACTAAATGCAGTATGCATTTTCCCCCTTTTATTTTTAAATGTTATGAAAACAAAAGTTTAGTATAAAACTCAAATACTGCACTTCCGTCTAATTTCAACAGCTTCAACCATCTTGATGTACTTTGCATACACAAATTATTTAAGTTACATGTACAGGAATGCAAAAACACAACTCAAATTATAAACCTTATTATGAGAACCACTACTACAGCCAAGATTTCTCACATTTCATGCTTAAGACCGCATTATAAGCATGATCTGCCAAAGTGATTGACATCATCACAGAAAACATACACGTCCAAAAATTAAGGAAGCCTATACATACTTGAGTGGTGTTTTGAGAGCTTTGTTATGCCGCTCACGAATATTACGTGCAAGATCAATGATGGTCACCATCCTATTTACACTTTGCTCAACACGCTCATCTCTCTGGCAATGTAACAAAATCAATCAAACATTAAGTCATAAGCCAATCTGCTAAAATAAGACGCGATGGAATCTTTAGATGAACAATTACCTCGCCAGTTGTGGAAGGGAACTTGCAGAAGTGAATGCTCTCCTCAGATTTACTTGACACCTTCCGCAAATTTTGATAAAGAACTTCAGTAAAGAATGGTGTAAATGGAGCCATCACCACGCAAGTTGTTACAAGAACCTGCATTTTCATAATTCAAGTATCTTATAAGCAATTGGAGAAAGAACCAGCAAAAGCACAAAAAAAAAGTATGCATGATTGGGCGCTTTAAATATTTGAAGGTACAGAAATGATGCAACAGGTGATATTTGGTGCTCAGGATTGTTTCAGATGTTCAGATTAACATATCACAGTGAAGCAAAACAACAGAATCAACACAATACCACCCTAACTATACAAATTACGTATGAGCTTGCTTTAAAATACCATTTTCCGTAATACATAGACACTTTACAGCAGCACTGACCAGATGAAGTGTATGCTACTGGATATATACTTACATGGTAGAGTGTTGAAAGAGAAATTCTGCAGTCTTCTTCTCCAGTACGTCCTTTGAATCGTTTGCGGTTCAAACGCACATATATGTTAGTAAGATAGTCAATGTATTTCACCAAATACGGCACAACCTGCAGGGGTAATTACATCAAATGACCATAACACAGAAATATCTTAAAGGGAACTAATATCCAGAAAAACTGTGAAAACATTCAACCGTGTAAAGCCGATATGCATCCATCTCCTGGTGAACAAAGCTAACTAGACTTTCAGTTGCAGAGTTTATCCAGTGATCCAACACATTCGATGAATTCAGAAGTACAGCTTGTTCCATTGGAGAAAATGAGGCAAGACCCTCAATTTCCAGTCTCTTTGCATTTTGGACAAAGAATCTGTATGCGTTATACCATGGGAGGAAGACATCTTTCACCTGATAAAATATAAAAATAAAGCATGTCAAATCGGGGATCATGTTCTTTTCCCCAAGATAACAATTATTAATAACTTTGGGTAAATGATTTCATGTGATCTATGCAGACCAGTAGCCTGGACAAAAGATAATAAGGAAGCACAGAGCTTTCAAAAAATCAACTTACAACAGCAAAGACACCAGCACGTTTGAATCGTAGAGACTCCGCACGTACAACTGGAGAGTTTACCAAATATAGTCGCAGAGAATCCTGAAACGGAACAAATTTCATTCTTCTAATTACTAATTCCAATACCGAGTCTGTTGCATGTATCTTTCAGTAACAGACATTGACTTATTCAAAGCAAGCAGCCAAGCACCCATACCGCTCCAAACTCGTCAATGAGATCTTTGGGTGGAGGATAGTTCTTTTTGCTCTTGCTCATTTTCTTACCATCCTCAGCCAAGACAAGGCCATTGCATATAAGATTCTTAAATGCAGGCTTCCCAAACAGTGCTGTTGAGAGAACCATAAGAGTATAGAACCTGCAGCATGAAGGCACATCATAAAGGTGAAATACCCACTATAAATAATTATGGCATGAATAAAAGTGTATTAGTCACCATTACATGCTTTCAGCACCATATATACATTCTAGACCCAAAAAAAAAGAGATTCTATTCTTAACAACCTTGGAAGGAACTAATCTAGGATTAAACAAAACAGAAGTATTAAGAACTAGATCAAATTCAAAAGCTGCAGGCTACAGATTTTGTAATAAGGACATGAAATGTAAAGGACATAAATATAAAGTGAGAGAAATTAAGAGCCTTTTAGTGAGAAAACTTAATGTGCATGAGCATGACAAAGAAATGGAGCGAGGTCAAGCACATAGTAAAATATTTATGTTTTCCGCACAAAAATGAAGCAGAGTTTGGTCAGCAATATGTGTGTGTAGTTGTCCAGGTTCTTGCTAGTGTCTAGGCTTAGTCATTAATGAGCAAATTTCTAGTTAAGGAGAATAATAGGCAATCATCACAAGTGTAATGCTGTATAACTGAGGCTACTACAGCAATGTTTGTTGCCATAACTCTGCTACATAGAGAGACCAAAACCAGAAAAGATTTAAGTCATTAGGTAGAGCCGTAGAGCAAGTTCTAGGAAGTAAATGACTTCAAACAAAAATAGACCTCAGATCTTGATTGATCCTTCAAGATCAGTACAAGTATGCCATAAGAAACAACACGAATAGCATATAATCATGAAATGAAATATCACCACAGGCCATAATTGAACGAACCGAAGGAAGAAAATGAACCCTCCAATCATCACTGCCTAATGAAACTATTATACCACTCCATATTATTCTGAAAGAGAGTAACGAACCATCCACGGGTTTGATCCAAACCCTCTGCCACAAAATTGCCAGGAAAGTTCTTTTCAAATAGTTCCCGATTCTCAAATGGATAGTGAATGTAGGCATATGGCATTGACCCACTCTCGAACCAACAGTCAAAAACCTGTGTAACAACCATAATTGCTTAGTGAACCATTTCAAAACTGAAGACATTGATATGCTCCAACATTCATGGCAATGGTATTGACAAGCCAAGTTTTCACACACATAAAAAAAGGGTGTACGCACTTCGCAGTGCTGAAAGCTCCCACACAAGGTGGGCCCGTGAAAGGGAATTTCTTAAAATGAAGCTCTGATTAAGAAAAGGCAAAAATAGATGTAACCTAACAACCTAGCAGAGATTAGGTTCATTGTTTCAGAAATCTTGGAGCATCCGCAATGGACATCCTATTCCAGTCCTATATATGCATCTGGCTCCCTAACATTGTGCACCAGACCCAAATATAGAGAGAACTCACTACCTTGGATAGAACCTGCCCCCTCACATTGTGCAGCCAATTATATAGAAAACTCGTTCCCTTAATAGAACTCACTCCAAAAGAAGAAAAATTCATGCTTCTCTCTCACCTTCGACTCTTTGCCTCCTGGGCATCTCGGAGGAGCGGTCACAGACCCCACAGCCGTGACGACTGCACTTGCGCCACTGCATCTTTCTCGCACTGGCCAGGTGGGGCACTATGGCCAAGCTGCGCCGGCGCGGCAGCGACTTCGCGCCCCACCGCCACGTCCTCCATCCGCCTGGTGCCACCGTGTCTTCCCTCTCGCGCTGGTCAGGTGGGGTGGGGGAAGGAGGTTACCATGGTGGGGAGGGAGAAGAGGGGGCAGCCATGGGAGAGAGAGCAAGAAGGGGGGACTAGGTTGGGAGAAAGAAAGGGGATGTCATGGGAGGGAGGGAGAATCGGAGGAGCTGACACACGGGTTGAGAGGAAGAGAGAACAGAGAAAGCCCGCTGATTTTTTATTCTCATGAGCCCCACTACAGATCCTATACACCGCAGATGCCCTTACTGCACATCACTGCTTTCAATAAAAATTCAAACTTCAAAAGGGAACTTACATACTACCAGCAACATCAGCGTAACTAAGGTAACATCTGATACTACAGTAATCTAATAAGCAAATAAGAGAAGGCATCTCATACCTAAATAGACAACTAAAAACCTTGATTGATATGTATTTGGTTAATGGGGATGCAAGTTAGTATATTATGAACTAATTTGCATCTCCTAACAACAAGTATTAATGACTGGAGGGAGTATTCAAAGCACCAGAAATTTGTTTTCTTGAGACCAAATTGCTACAGCTAGCCATATTACAGATTACTAGCAGCAAACGTTATGGACTTGAATCATCAAGTCTATTACACCAAAATTTCATTTCCACCTATCTCCCATCTAAATATCTTAATGCCTAATGGAAACTGGAAAGCTAAAAATGATAGTCAATAAGTACAAAAAATGTACCAAAACATCAGTGTAAAGTAAGATGTTCAGCACATGCAAATAAGAATCAGTACTTAAGGGTCCAATGAAACTTACATCATCAACACGTTTGAGCACCCCAAACTCAGGTCCTCTCTTAGAGGGAATTGTAATATCATCAACATAGTGTCGGTGAAGATCAGTGACCTGATGTTATATTTAGAAAGAAAAATCAAAGGTTACTACGATGAGTCTAGAGTGATATAAGGATAATCTTGAAATAACAGGTCTCTATTGTTAGCCACAAGAAATGTCTAAGCACCAAAGAACAAAAGAATGTAACAAATTAACCATTGTTTCAAATCTTCAATAAAGATACTGTGAAATCACAAGAATGTTTATCCAAATAATTGAATTCATCTTGCAAGTACCAAGAGAGATGTTAACCTTGACTCCAGATAATTTTTCAAGCTTCTCGATAGAATCCATAACAACAATTTCTTCACCATCTTGACTCATCCACAGTGGAAGTGGAGTACCCCAGAATCTACTTCTGCTAACAGCCCAATCACGAGCACCTTCAAGCCAATTGTGAAACCTTTTTTCCTGCAGGAAACCATTGTCAAAGAATAAAGCAAGTTAAAACAGAAACTTTTCACAACATCCTTCATAAATATGTAAACACACGAACTCTCCAAACAATTTCATGATGATATATCATGTCGGTCAGGTATGTATCTATTACAAACAATATGAAGGACACATGGCAAAACAATTTGTGCCTTATCTAAGCCAAGAGCAGACCAAGCACATATGCAAATGATTGTGAAGTACACTATCCCAAGACAGTAAATGGAAATCCACTAAGATACACAAGTACAAATCACATGTCGGCCAATCCCAATCATTGTGAATAAGATCGTTGGGGCTTCGTGTTGGATTATCATAATGAGGAAACAGTTCAAAATATTGATTTAACGCTCACTAACACAGGTTCTAAAGCGCATGCCAGACCTAGTTTCTGAACACATGACAACACTACCTGCCTCATTCCTCAACTTTCTAGTATTTGTAGGATTTAGTAACTGGAAAAACACTACAGCAGCAGCAATCTGGTCATTCTTGAAATTCCAGACACATTTGGATGTTATGTTACCGTGGAAACTTTTGTATACTAGTTAAGGTGCTTCCAAGAGCTCCTATGAAATTGCAACAACTAGCTATACTTTCACAGGATTTATCTCAGTTAGAGCATCTCAAATAGTGCCTATATTCGACATGTACTATTTGTAAAAAAAATAAAGTTTATGACAAAAAATCTCCTCCAACAACCTAAACTTAGTGGGCACCTAAATCATCCTCCTAAGTCCTACCTCAAATTCACTCTCCGTCCACCCTATCTTTAAAAAAAGGAGGTTGATTTGGGGGGAATTGCTGCGGGAAAAAAAAAACAATTTAGGGTGGATTTATGTTTAGGATGGACCCTATATGAAAAAAATCGGATATCTAATACTATATATATGTGGATCCTTGGAAATGGTGAAATGCTCTTATGCAGATCCTCATCTAGACAGTAAAATTTCAGGTACTGATCACTTATTCCTAATGGTTCATTATGTTGAACCCCTGATCAAAACCCTCCTTGTTTTTACAATTCCCTTTAGACAATCAGGACTGAGATCCATTTATTTACAAAAATAGCCAGAGTGATGTTGAGGTTTTATCAATTGGCACCAGTATTCTCCTGTGACAATTATCCACAAGTGAATTTTAGATGATACTTAAGAATTCAAAAGCTTGCGATTAGATAGCGGTGACAAACAGTGCACACTACCAAAAGAAGGGCGTTTTGAGACTGGTAGCAGAGCTTGTGGAAAGAAACTAGAATACATTCTTCATTGATAAAACTAATGCAACTAGATTATTTACATATAGAGCTATCCCTCAGCAATCAAATGACTCAAATGTAAATACTCAAATATACACCCTCTACATATTTTTTCTCGAACACGCGGAGAGCTGCATATCATTAGAACTAGTGTAGACGACTCATACAACCCCTTAGAAGGGCATGACCAGTACAGCAGAAAACCACTGAAAACAAACTAAGTATCCCACCGCTTAAATTAGTGGCCATATTTGTTTCGTTAGGACAAGACTTCGAACAACAATTACTCAATTAGTATGACATTAATGTGATACACCAAAATCATAACCACAAATATTTTTTCAATACAAAACTAGATTCATCAATTTATATTGCAAAGTCATGTATAAAGAAACTGTTGGCCAAAGGCTCTCTGCTAAAACGGAGGGAGTAATCTAATGCTCTTAGTTAATCTTATCTTTAGAAAACTAAAACCCCTAATTCAGGAGCTACTATATTTGGTTGCTACATACCTACTTCGCCTGGTTGAGCCTTGACCCATGCCATAGCATACATCCAAGGATTCAACCAATCTTAAGTTTGACTAGGTCCATAGAAAATAGTATCGACACTTGTATCTCTAAATCAGTTTACTACGAAAATATATGGAGTGACTAATCTAATTGTGCTTATTTGGTATCATAAACATTAGTAATTTTTAGTACATATTGGCCAAATTTCAGATTGGTGACTCCTCGAAGTGTGGATGTGCATTTATTTCGGGATGGAGGGAGTACATGTCTCCATGCAATATACCTCCATAATCACAAGATACAGAAGCTCTATGAAGATGAAGATAACCGTGAGATACCCTCATAGCCATCTTCATTCTATGGGTCTCAAAATATGGTTAAGGGCTATGAGGAACGCCTGCACATGGCGTTTTTTCCATACAAGGTTTCGTCCTCATGGCACAGTCAGGAGCAGAAAGCCATAAAATACCTTAACATAGTCAGGCACCCAGTAAGTCTCCTTGTTACATTCCAGCAACTGGTCCTTGATCTTCTCAACCTTGACAAACCTACAAGCAAATCTCTTTCAGGCTACATCCTCCAAATAGAAACAAGAATTGCAGAAGGAAGACCATAATGAAAATAAAGGGCAGATGAGCTGAGTAACATAATAACATATACATACACCAATAATAAAAGCCGTTTAGTCCCAATCATGTTGGGATAGGCTAGAGATGAAACCAAACATGAGCCACAAACAAAAAAAAGAAAAACTCATAAAAAACATTGTGTATAAAGCATTGGTAGTAATATTCCTAGGAGATAAAGAAAACGAAAATGGTTCAAAAGGATGGTTTATTGTGTATACGGCTCACTATAATAACTGGTAAAGAAATCATAAAGTGTTCAATACATGTGGTAAGAGAACTTGGTAATGGGGAGGCTTGTCAGGTTATCAGAACAAGAAGATGCATTGGTACTAACTTGAAATAAAGCTGAATGGCAAAATCATAAATTATCAGCATATGGACAAAATATATATGGACAGTAGTAATAGAAGGTTACCAGCTTGGAACAGCCCGATAAATAAGAGGAGTACCCGATCGCCAACAAAATGGATAAGAGTGTTCAATACTCCCTTTACTAACAAGTCTTCCCTTATCCTGTTCATGTTATTTATCACTTTTCAGAGTACAATCCTCAGGAAAATAAAAAATTGTGGGTCATATTAGCATTGAAACTGAAATATTTTAGCATTTATCTTATCAGACAAGTGCATGAAATTTGTAGGTAAAGGAATGCTGATTGGACAACTAGAAGCAAAGGTTATTTAAAGACTGAGATGAGATATTAGTCCATGGAAAACTGAAACATCAACTTGCCTTAACAGCATTGATGATATCCTTGTCGGCTTCTTTGACATGTCGTCCTTTAAAATCAGATATTTTTTCAATAAAGCACCCATCGTCATCAACAGCGACAACAAGTCCAGCAGTCTGCACGTGAAAGCATCGGAAAGGATAAAAATATAAGAAAAATAACTAAAGCAAAGGTCATGCTTGCATAAGCAGAAACAGCTGGCAGAGATACGACGTACAAAAAGATGCATAAGGTCATACTAGATAATGACCATTCTTCCAAATTGGAAAATAAAAACAAGAAATCAGATAGAACCATTGCATCCCATCACCTAAGAGATGGTTGACGCATGAGAAGTATATCATTTGCGATAATTAACAATGTTGTGGCAAAAAGGTAACAAGGCAAACTGTGAACATTAGGAAAATACCGAACTAAGCTCTAGTTCTATAATCAGATTCAAATTCCAATGTGCATAGTATGTACTTCACTCATGTTTTAGGGGGGGGAGAAGGGGGTATACGTTAAAGAGAGGAGATATAATAGAAAAAACTAGTGTTCAGGCATTCAGCATTTATGCTGTATCTTTAGGGTGTGTTTGGTTGGAGAGCGAGGTAGAATGGAACTGTTCTGCTCCTGATCTAGGGATGGGACGATTCTATTTTGGTGTTTGGTTGAAGGGATATGTTAAGGTAGGATGACAGCTCTGTTAGCCCCGTCATTTGGGACCCACATGTCAGTGAAACTCAACTCATCTTCCCCTGGCTATCACGACTGCCCCAGCTCCACCATCGCCGCCCCCAGCTTGTGCCGTCGCCGTACGCCCGCCCCCAGCTTGTGCCGTCGCCGTCCGCCCGCCCCCAGCACATGCTGCCGCCGTTCGCCCACCCGCACCACGCTCCACTGCCGCCTGCCCGCCCCCAGCACGCGCCGCCAACGCCTGCCCGCCCCCAGATGCCCGCCTACCCCTAGTGCACGCCGCAGTAGCTTGCCCACCCACGGCCTGCGAGCTTGCGCCGCCATAGCCCACCCGCGCGAACTCCTGCCACCGGTTGGTCGTGTGAGGTCGCACCGCCACCGCTCACACGTGCTCTTGCCCTCGACCTTCCGTACGACCTCGCAAGAAAACTAGAGCGAGCAAACGGTAGCAAGCGCGTCCGATGAATTTTTGGGAGCAGGGGCGTTCAGCATCTCAAGGGAATATTCCTGGGTTGGGATGGCTCCATTCTCGCGGTCGTGAACCAAACAGCCTAGAAACTGGGATGGAATAGCTCCATCCTACCCCATCCTATGAACCAAACGCACCCTTAGAATTGCAGCATGCTGATCGAGTAATGGTAAAGGGTGGAGGCAGAGCACTACCATGTCCCTTTCCGAAAATTGTCGTACTGCCAGATCATCATTGGTTTAATAGTGTCATTTTAATTAAATATATAGGGATATTCCCCATGTTTCTGAAAAGGAGATTGCTGGCTTACTGATCTTCCCATTTCTCTCAACCCTGAATACCTTAGCCTTAACAGCACATGAGTTAGTGAGGATGAATTAAAGAAGAATAAATCTAACCTCAAATATCCCAGCAGCAAGGCAAACACGATGGTCGTCTTCACCAAAAGCAGGAGCACAATGGACAACACCCGTTCCACTATCATCCGTGACATAGTTATCCGCAATCACTCTAAATGCGGTCTCTTGAAGTTCAATGAAAAAATCAAATAGAGGAGTATATCTGTAACCAGAAAAAAAAAGGTAACAGCCATATAAGAACAAAAAAGCTCCAGACACATACTCCAGTAATTCTTTGCTATCACATGAATTTGATATTCTCAAACAATCTTCAGCGATTAATACTGAAGAGTGGTAGTGCTTGTTAAATGAATAATGTCCACAACCTACAGTACTTCAGTAGACTTTGGAATGGAACAGTTGTTGGAGTAAGCTAGCTATATCAGTGCAAGATATCCAAATGTGAAATATTTTCTAAAATTGTAGATGGATGTCCAAAGTGGATAACATAAGGATAACAGGAAGCTAGTCCAAGGAAGACCTTTGTATTCCAGTCACAACTTGATTAAATAGAATTGGAAATTTTCTAAAATTGCAGATGGATGTCCAAAGTGGATAACATAAGGACAACAGGAAGCTAGTCTAAGGAAGACCTTTGTATTCCAGTCACAACTTGATTAAATAAAATTGGAAATTCTAGTTCACAAAGTTCTAACACTGAAGTGCTGGTAACTGATGATACATGTGTAATGTAAATCACATTCACATAATAGTGTGGATATCATATCCTACAGAAACAAGTCCAACTACAAGATTGATCTAAATTTAAAAGAGTACTCACTTTAAGCCAACCAAGGATGACCCAGGAATCTTTGCCAACAGCTCATATGATTCCTTGTCCAAACCATCCTGAACAGCTTCAGCATTACTTCCCTTTGAAGGTGCCTGCTTCTTTCCTGAAGCTTTGGCCTTAACTGGTAACTGCCCAAGCCTAGATTCTGCAATAACATATACTGCTCCATTTGATTTGTCTTTAACCTGTTTGTACACAGTAAATGTCCTCAATGGAATGTAATAAACAACAGTTTACAAGTAGATAAGTGTGTGAACAGTAAAGATCTAACAAACTGGGGTGGCCTGTAGACATGCACATGCAGCAGAATAGGAAGAGAGTGTGTCAAAATTACAAAATTAAAAGAAAAATAGGGTTCAGAAACAGCAAAGTACCAACCTTTGTATACATGAGATTGGCATTGACACACAGCGCTAGGTTACTTGGAAGTGTCCAGGGTGTTGTAGTCCAGGCAACAAGAGCTGCATTGTCCACATCACCAACAATCGGGAAGGATACCATCACCGCTGGGTCAGGAACGGTCTAGGATACAACTTAAAAATCAGTCACTATAAACAGCAACAATAAAATTAGCTAGGTCAGCTAGGAAGTAAATAACCAACCCTATAGTCCAGCGCTGCCTCAAAGTTTGAGAGTGCAGTTTTGCATCCTGTGCTGTAAGGCATGACCTATACCAAGAACAAAGAGTTTGTGAGGTTTTATGGAATTCCCCGCAATACATACAATAAACAAAAAAGATAGGATAATTGTATTGCCAGATAGTCTATTTGTTTCTTGTTTTTCTCTTCATTCAAGAAGGATTGAAAAACAACTTGTACCAAAATAATACTTACTGTACATTAGCATCAACTACAGTGCACAGATTTTACCCTACAAGCCACACACAACTCACAAAATTACAACCACACCACACCCCTAAAGAAACATGTGTGCTGTCACAAAACCCAGATCAACAAAACAAAATGACATTCTCTTGCCTTACAGAAGCAATATTTAAAGCAAGCTAAAAGTTCATATATAAAATCATAGATCTAAACAATCAAAGCAGCACACCAGCATAACAACAGGAAAATTCGTAAAGAGATGTACTTCTCGTAGAGACGGCAGAATTTGCAATGTAGTCACTGTTAAGTTCCCAATTCACTGAATGCTAAGCTTGTCAAACTAAATCCATCGAATCCTAAGACTGTCAAACTCTGTACAACTCAGAATTATGAGAACCGACAGACTCGAAAATTAGCTATGAGTGAGGTTAGAGATGCGACCTTGAAGCCCTTATAGACGAGGTCCTTCTCCCAGAGCTGCGCAAACACCCACCAGACGCTCTCCATGAAGTTGATGTCCATGGTCTTGTAGTCGTTCTTGAAGTCAATCCACCTCCCCGTGCGTGTAACCATGGCCTCCCACTCAGAGACGTACTTGGTCACGATGCTGCGGCACGTCTCGTTGTACTTGCCGATGCCCAGGTCGAACACCTGCTGCCGGTTGGTGATGCCGAGCGCCTTGTCGATCTCAAACTCGACGGGGAGCCCGTGACAGTCCCACCCGAACCGTCGCGAGACGTGGCGGCCCCGCATGGACTGGTGCCGGGTGACCACGTCCTTGATGGTGCCGGCGAGTATGTGGCCGTAGTGGGGCAGGCCCGTGGCGAAGGGAGGGCCGTCGTAGAAGACGAACTCCTCACCGCCCTCCGTGCGCCGGAGCTGCTCGTGGAAGGCGTCGAGCTTCGCCCACAGGTCGAGCACCCGCTCCTCCTGCTCCGGGAAGGAGAAGTCCTTCCCCTCGCACACGTCGTCCATGGCCTCCACTCTGGCGATCGTGGCGGCGCCGAAGGGGGCTGGGATTCCGGGGATTCCGAGGGAGGCGGCGGGCTAGGGTTTCGGGCTATTGTGCGGCGGCTGCGAAAGGTAGGGGATGGGAAGAAGACGAGGGTTTAGAGGTCAGCTGGAGCTCACGTCCTACTCACGTGCATTGGACGGTCTGAACTCCGAACGCAATTTCAATTTGATCCCTCGACAAGTCGAGATAGTCTGAATTTGCGGTAGTATTAGGCCAGTCTCAATTTTCGCAGATGCAGTAGTCGTCAAGTTACCTTTTCTTTCCGCGGATGTACGGAACCCAATTAGAGCAGCTGTAGAGAGGAAATACTCCCTCCGGTCAAACATTAAAAATATAAATCATAAATAACTTTAAAATTATTAAATTTAGAAATATAAAAATCATATAAATAAATTTATCTTAAAAAGTGCTTTTATAAAAAATACTAATAACACTTTTTAACAATATTTTAAAAGAAATAAGTGGTGTCTAAAACGATATCTTTTAACAATACGAAAGGAGTACTATGCAATCCTTCGGTCCACAAAATAATACATAATTATCGCTTGAAAAATCAAAAAGTTTAGACTTTGATTAAATTTATTAAAAAATGCTAACGTTCATAATACAAAATAAATAAGTACCACTATATTAGTCATGCAATATGTTTTTATAATAAATTTATTTGGATACATAAATGCTAATTGTATTTATTTAGTCAAACTTGAATTTTATAATTATATTCTTTTCTAGACGGAGTGATAAGATGTACTTAGTTTGTTTTAAATTATAAGATGTTTTGGTTATTTTTAGATAAGTTACTTTAACTATATATTAGATGTGGTATGGGCCAAAATATTTGACAATTTAGGATAGAGGAAATAATATGCTGAGAGCCGTTAGTGGTAGATAAAAAAATGCTATTATGTATTACTACAATTGCACACGGTATAGTGTAAAAGAAAACTATCAAGTTTTGTTTTGTGTGTACTTGCATCAAAGATTCTTTTGTCTTACATTGAACCGAGAGAAATATGGACATGTTCGCTTAAATTTTTAATGCTTTCTGCTGCTGAAATGTCTAAATTGGCTAGAGGAAGGTAAATAGCTAAGTAAAAATCTACGAAATCACTTAGCCAAATTGATTAGCAACACAAATGACTTTAAAAAATTTTCACTAGCCTACTAGATATGTTGCAAGCCACCTATGCACATAATTCTATCTTAATAGAGCTATGTCACACGTTTTAACTTAAGCCAAATATGAGAAAAGTATATGAATAACAATTATTCTAGAGATAAAAACTACACAAGCTATATCTGAATGTGAAACAAATTACTAGAAAGCAATTAATCTAACTAGTTACACAAGATAAATAGCATAAGATATATGGCACAAATAAGGTACGCAATGTAACTAGCTCAACTCAAATGTAAATGGCAAATGTAAATAAGCTAGAGAGGAAGGTGTTTCACCGAGCCTTCAGATTTTGCTAAGTTGTGGACCAATCACCAGTGAACACCTTGCATAAAGACAATCACCAATATAACTGAAAGAAGACCAATAACCAAGAAGTCAGAAGACAATCGCCACAATATCAAGCACTCGAGAGACACGGTGATTTATCCCAAGGTTCACATGCTCGTCGACACGCTAGTCCCCTTTGTGTCGATCAACTCTTGGTGATTCGGTGGCTAATTGACACCACACCAAGCTTCTCACAAGCACCACAATAATCTACCACAAGAGAGATACTTCAATGGCATGAGCAATCCACTAAAGGTGTCTTTCACCACTCCGGTGAGGATGAGGCCCAAATAACCCCTCACAAATGTGAACAGTGGTGGATAAGAAGAATCACCAACTCTTACCAACTCCACCAAACTCCTCCAAGCTCTCTAGTCACTGGCAAATATCAAGAGTAACAAAAAAACTCAAAGCCGATGCGAAGGACTAGTGCCACTAGAATGAACAACTTCAAATCTTAGCACTAGATCACTCAACGTCACTTGAAATGAACAAATCAAGTCTAGAGATGAGAGGAGGGGAGTTCCAAAGCTCACAAGAATGTTAGAGTATCAAAATGTGCAAAAGAGACATCCCCAAGCCGGTCACTCCCCTTAAATAGACAACCCACACATGGGCTAGTCGTTGGGCTTATCTGCGCAACATCGGACGCGCCTATCGCGGGATCATCGAACGCGCCCACAGCGTCTGATGCCCAAAAGATAGTCATGTGTCTGAGCCCTTCAAACCTCAACCACTAGATCTCAACGACTATTTGAAAGGTCTAAATTGACTAGAGGGAGGTGAATAGCCTAAATAAAAATCTAAAACACACTTAGGCAAATTCAATTAGCAACATAAATGATGAAGCTTTTTGCACTAGCCTAAAGGTTATGTTGCAAGCCACCTAGCCAACAATTCTACCTAATGAATCTATGCCACTTAATCAAATAGAGCTACACAAGTATGCAACAAATAAGAGGTAGCTCTAACACAATTATAGAATAACTAGGAAGAAGATGAACAATCTAATTACACAAAATAGATAGCACAAGATAAATAATACAAGTAGCTAGCCCAAAACGAATATGAATGCAAATATAAATGAGCTAGATGGAGTGATTTTACCAAGCCATGTCACTGGTGAATATCCCAAGGGTAGAGCCAATCACAAAATATAGATGAAGTCCAAGCACCAAGAATGACAAGACAATCGTTGCAAAGGATCAAATACACATTTGACATGCGATTTATCCCGAGGTTCACGTGTTTGCCGGCACGCTACTCCCTGTTGTGTCAACCAACTCTTGGTGATTCGGTGGTGAAAGGATCTAATCAGCCTAGAGGGGGTGAATAGGTGATTTTTGACAATCTGAAACTTCACAAACTAGAAATTGTAGTTAGACAACAACCGGTGTTGCCGGTTTGTTTGGGTAGGTACTACCGGGTGTGATGCACCGGTACTACCGACACAAACAAACGACACTACCGGGATCCTAAAGAGGAACTAGAAATCCAATGTAAGTGAGCTATGAATGTAATACAAGTATGTACCCCACTTCCCTAAGTATGATAAATAGTGATTCTAGCCTTACCAAGCCTTGGTTGCTTTCCACGGTGTGGATCGAGCCTTCTCAACCTAAGAAAGAGATAGGGAGAGGAAGAACACGAAGAACACAAGTAATATACAAAGTAGAGACAATAACAAGCACACGGGACGCAGCGATTTATCCCGAGGTTCGGCCAATCCACTAAGGAGTGCCTACGTCCTTGTTGTTGAGGTGACCACAAAGGTCGGAGTCTATTTCACCTCCTTGCCTCACTCAAGCAACCACAAAGGCTACGAGAGTTTCTCCACTAGAAATCACAGGGGAAATACAAACACTTCGGGGAGCCCTCACAAATGAAGCAACACGGGCTACCACGAAGAACACCTAACTGGCTAGAGCTCAAAGAGCTCAAGAGTAATAGACACAAATCAAGCCGGCTAGATGGAAACCAAGTGCTCAAGTTGTAGATCGAAGCTTCCCACTCTCTAATCTCACTTCCCTAGCTCAAATCTTGCAAGTGAGTGGATCTAGGAGCAAAGGGGGAGAGAGAGGGGAGTAGTCAATGCTTGGAGGCTCTTTTGTCTGAAATTACGTCGCAATAAGTGAGTGGAATGATTGGGTGAATGTCAAACGAGAAGAGGAGAGTTATTTATACTCCCTCAGTCCCGAGGCTGGTTGGTAGTACCGACCACCCATGGTCGGTAGTACCGACCAGTCACTAACGGTCGCACAGATCTGGATCTGACCTAAAGTCAACTACCGGCCTCAAGTCGGTACCACCGAGGGGCGGTAGTACCGACCCTATGGCGGTACTACCGCCAGGCCAAATCGGCCGCAAACAGAGAGCTCCGCAGAAAGAGACTTGGTCTCTCGGTTACTACCGACTAGGGTCGGTACCACCGAGGGTCGGTAGTACCGACTCTATGGCCGTACTACCGCCAAGTCAGAATCGAGCCAACACAGAGAGCCCTGCAAACTTGGTTTACTACCGGCTTGGGTCGGTACCACCGAGGGTCGGTAGTACCGGCCCTATGGCGGTACTACCGCCAAGCCATTTAGAGCGTGAACAGAGAGGTCTGCAGAAACAACCTTTCTACCGACCAGGGTCGGTACCACCGAGGGGCGGTAGTACCGACCTTATGGCGGTACTACCGCCAAGTCATTTTCGAGCTTATACAGAGAGGTTGTAAAACTGGCTTGCTACCGGCCGAGGTCGGTACCACCGAGGGGCGGTAGTACCGCCATAGGCGGTACTACCGCCAGGCCATTTCAGGGCCGATCCAGTGAGGATGTTAGAACAACACGTAGAGCAGCCATGGTTGGTACTACCGACCACCCATGGTCGGTACTACCGACCACACAGTTTTACATCTATGTGTTCGTGATCAAGCGATGTCTCCCAAGCAAACTTTAGTTAGTCGATTTGAGCACTTTTCTCCACATCTAGCCAACCTAATTTGTGACCCTCTTGATAGTCCGGCTTACCTATAACTCAAGTTTAAAATCAAAATTTTAAACCACCACTTGAGCTAGGTATCTTTATGTCCAAATGTATCCAACGTGCTTTGTTCACGAGATTACAACAGTTCAAATCTTTCTAAGGACTAACACCTGCATATATGCTTTTATAAATCCGTTAGTCCATATTTTGATTGTCATTAATTAGCCAAAACCCACAATGGGGGCGAATGCACTTTCAAACTCCCCCTTTTTGGTAATTGATGACAACCAACTTAGGCTTACAATAAGGATAGAAAGAATTGAAACTTTTGAATTCCAAAATTTAGTTCGAGCTCCCCCTTAGTGTATGCTTTGGATATGAATTTCAAACCTTAACTTAAAGCAAGGTTGCATACACAAGAACAAGAGCTCCCCCTAAATTTTGCAATCCGTGGGGGTGCCTAAGTGTGTGACAACATCATATATATCAATTTGTGATGCATAAACAAGATGGCATGGTGATCCACATAACAATGTAATAAGAGAACAACGAATTGCTATGGAAGAAAGAAAAAGACTCAAATCACATAGCCATATCGAAAACAACAATCGCCAACCATGACATGAATATAACTAGAGGATGAATCATACATGAATATAACATAAAGCTCAAATGTTTTACGTCCTCATCACATCACAAATAAGCAAGTAGCATAACTGAAAGGATCTAATCAGCCTAGAGGGGGGTGAATAGGTGATTTTTGACAATCTGAAACTTCACAAACTAGAAAATGTAGTTAGACATAACCGGTCTTGCCGGTTTGTTTGGGTAGGTACTACCGGGTGTGAAGCACCTGTACTACCGACACAAACAAATGACACTACCAACATCCTAAGAAGGAACTACAAATCCAATGAAAGTGAGCTATGAAGTAATACAAGTAAGAACCACAGTTCCCTAAGTATGATACACAGCGATTCTAGCCTTACCAAGCCTTGGTTGCTTTCCACAGTGTGGATCGAGCCTTCTCAACCTAAGAAAGATATAGGGAGAGGAAGAACACGAAGAACACAAGTAATATGCAAAGTAGAGACAACAACAAGCACACGGGACACGTCGATTTATCCCGAGGTTCGGCCAATCCACTAAGGAGTGCCTACGTCCTCGTTGTTGAGGTGACCACAAAGGTCGGAGTCTATTTCACCTCCTAGCCTCACTCAAGCAACCACAAAGGCTACTAGAGTTTCTCCACTATAAATCACAGGGGTAATACAAACACTTCGGGGAGCCCTCACAAATGAATCAATATGGGCTACCACGAAGAACACCTAACTGGCTAGAGCTCAAAGAGCTCAAGAGTAAAAGACACAAATCAAGCCGGCTAAATGGAAACCAAGTGCTCAAGTCGTAGATCGAAGCTTCTCACTCTCTAATCTCACTTCCCTAGCTCAAATCTTGTAAGTGAGTGAATCTAGGAGCAAAGGGGGAGAGAGGAGAGGAGTCAATGCTTGGAGGCTGTTTGTCTGAAGTTAGGTTGCAATAAGTGAGTGGAATGACTGGGTAACCATCAAACGAGGAGAGGAGAGCCATTTATACTCCCTCAGTCCCGAGGCTGGTCGGTAGTACCAACCACCCATGGTCGGTAGTACCGACCAGTCACTAACGATCGCACAGATCTGGATCTAACCTAAAGTCAACTACCGGCCACAGGTCGGTACCACCGAGGGGCGGTAGTACCGACCCTATGGCGGTACTACCGCCAGGCCAAAATGGCCGCGAACAGAGAGCTCCGCAGAAAGGGGCTTGGTCCCTCGGTTACTACCGACCAGGGTCGGTACCACCGAGGGTCGGTAGTACCGACCTTATGGCGGTACTACCGCCAAGTCAAACTCAAGCTAGACCAGAGAGCCCTGCAAACTTGGTTTACTACCGACTTGGGTCGGTATCACCGGGGGCGGTAGTACCGTCATTTTGAGAACGAACAGAGAGGTCTGCGAAACCAAGCTTACTACCGACCTGAGTCGGTACCACCGAGGGCGGTAGTACCGACCTTATGGCGGTACTACCGCTAGGTCATTTTTGAGCTTATCCAGAGAGGTTGTAAAACTGGCTTGCTACCGGCCACGGGCGGTACCACCGAGGGGCGGTAGTACCGGCCTTATGGCGGTACTACCGCCAGGCCATTTTAAGCGCGAACAGAGAGGATGTTAGAGCAGCGCACAGAGCAGCCACGGTCGGTACTACCGACCACCCATGGTCGGTACTACCGCCCTCATAGAAAACCCTCTATGTGTTCGTGTTTGTGCGGTCTCTCCCAAGCAAACTATAGTTAGTCGATATGAGCACTTTTCTCAACATCTAGCCAACCTAATTTGTGACCCTCTTGATAGTCCGGCTTACCTATAACTCAAGTTTAAAGTTAAACTTTTAAACCACCACTTGAGTTAGGCATCATAATGACCAAAATGTATCCAACGTGCTTCGTTCATGATATTTCAACGTTTTAAATCTTTCTAAGGAACTAACACCTGCATGCATGCTTTTATAAATCCGTTAGTCCCTAATTTGATTGTCATTAATTAGCCAAAACCCACAATAGGGGCGAATGCACTTTCAATAACCACACTTAGTTCTCACAGTTTAACTCTCTCAAAGACTACTATTACATCAAGATAAAAGCCTAACACTCCCCTTTGACATCAAATGCCAAAAAAGGTAGGCCACGATAAGCAAAGGATCTAATAGTAGCCACCGGACGAACCACCATAGCCACCAAAGATAGAGGAGTAAGCACTAGCACCAACATCACCACCTGGGAACGACAACGAAGGGGCGGTAGAAGGATCCAGCGGAGGAGAAGGGTCGCAGAAGCCACCACTCCCAGCTAGATCGGCGTCGGGGGCAGCAAAGCCCATGTAGGAGCCACCGCCACCACCTTGATATGATGTGGATCCGCCACGAAAGGACGAACCCGCACCATAGTCAGGGTAGTAAGGAGGAGGCTGGTACGAGGGCGGGGGCTGAAGAGGCTGATACATGTCGGAGGAGAAGATCCCGGCCTCATCACCACCCTGTTGTTGCTGGCCACCGTCGTCATCGTCGTCATCATCATCATCATCATTGCGCCTGGGCTGAGCATCATACTCGGCGAAGGGGTCGGGGAAAGGTCGGAGCGGAGATCACGGAGGAAGACCAAGGTGCTCACGCACCTCCCGCTGGTGCTGCTCGTCGCGCTCAGCCTTGTAGCAACACCATGAAAAGAACTTGCTGAGCGCATAGCGAACAGCCCCACCACCCCCACTCCTCCGCCTCTCAGGACGCAGATAAGAGGGGGCAGCAGGGGGCACGTCCTCGTGGGCCTGCTCCGGGCCATGAGCCTCACCAGGAGCTGCTGCTGCTGTAGGGGCATCACCACCTTCATCAACCTTGGCCTTGCCCGTCGAAGAGAACTGACGAACAATGTACTCCTTCACGCTCCTGTCATACTCAAAAGTGGCTCCAACAACATGCTCAATTATATGCATTAAGTATGGAGCAAAAGGCAGGTCCTTGTGCGGGTCATTACAGACATCTGAGATCTTCTGCCAAAGGAAGTGGGAGATGCTGAAACGTCCATCTGGCAGAGCAAACTGGACAAGGACCTTTGGAGCATCATTTTCTCAGATTAGTGTTGTCTCCACTCTTGGGGTCTAGGGTAAGGCGCATCAGGTTGTTAAGCACAAAGTAGGCAAGCTTCAGCCCATTGACCTGAAAGTTTGCCACTACGCCATGCATGTAAATTCCAGAATTCTCCAGATGCTCAGGGTACATTCCCCCACCATACATCTCAGACAGCCTAAGAGCATTCCGGTCCGCACTGTCAAACCCCAGCAGCCTGGCAAAAGTGACAAAGTTACACCTGTAGTGAACTCCCTGGGCCATCCAACGCAGCACCTGAGCAGGCTGATCAATGAAGAGAGTGGACCATAACTGACAGATGATCTCCTGATTATAACTTCGCTCACCAGTTATCAGCCCAAGAACTCTCTAGTCCTCAAGTCTCTGCACTAGAGCATCAATCTCTTCAACACCCTTGTCTGTCAGAGAGCGGATTGCCAGCCGCTTGTGCTCAAAGAGGGGAGGATGCCCCTTAGCACAAAATCCCTTCCAGCAGACGGACACATAGTAATCCTGCTAAAAGCGGGACCAAAACCTTCTGTCCACTGAATCATCCCTGACTAAGAGATAGGGACTCTCCAACCTCTGGGTCCTCAACAAGTTCGCCCGCTTCCTGTCAGAATAGTCCATGACATTACCAAGAAGAGCGGGACTCACCATCACAACACCGGCTTGATCATGCATGCGAAACAGATGGTTGATCAACATCAACCCGGCAGCCAGAGGAGAGGGAGGTCCAACCCGAGGATCAATGGAACGACCCTCTCGCTCAGGACCAGCCTCCTGAGCCACTCCTCTCACTATCACACTGTGCAGATGCCCGGGAGGACCATTGACAGGAGGCAGTGAAGGTGGAGGAACAGCATGTCCACTGCCACCACCCCTGTCACTGCCGACACTCCGACGGCCCATGGACGAACGTCCATGAACCTGACGAGTGAGATCTTCACTGCTCCCACCGGGGCGAGCACGACGCCCGGGATTGCGTCGTTGCGGTTTACCCGGCTGCACATCCCCTTGCCCCAAAGCAACATACTCCTCCTCTTCCTCATCTCTAGCTTGTCGAGCATCACGAGAAGGCCTCCGGTTATGCGACATCTAGAAAAAGATAGCATTGACCGATATGAGACACAAGTGATAACAAAACAACTTCAACGGATGTAGCAAAGAAGGAGACAATCAAGATCGGGGAAGAAAATTGCTCACTGCACGCGGTCGGTACTACCAACCGTAGCGGGCGGTACTACCGACCGCACTGCAGCGTGCGGTTCACTTCGATCCAATCAACCAAATCCCCATAAACTTGCAAACCATACATCCTAGAAGCATCTACACACTAGATAGAACAATCCTACCAAAGGAATCGACCTAGTGAAGGGTCGTGATGGCGGACTAGAGGGGGGGTGAATAGTCCTTTCTAAAAATAATTGCACCGGCTAACTGAAACAAATGCGGAATTAAAACTATCTGTCTAGCCAAGACTACACCCCTCTACTTATACTCTATGACACCTTACAAAAGATCCTAAACAATGCAAATAAGGTGTCGGGCTAGCTAGAGCTCACCTAACCAATTCTAGAAGCAAGGTCACACAAACCTATGCAACTAGTACTTCAAACACCGGGGAGCTCCTACACAATCTAGTAAGCAAAGCACAAAGCTCCTAAGCTCACTAGCAATGCTCAATAACAAGGCTACACAAGCCAAATTAGAGAGCTCAACTTACTTAGCTACACAAACTAAGCAATGTGACTAACAAGGCTACTCAAGCCAATTAGTCACGCAAGAGAACTACTTCTAAGCTACACAAGCAAAGAGGGTAACTAGCAAGCTACACAAGCTAACTAATTACAAGAGCAACTACACAAGCACAATATATATGAAAGTAAATACAAGCTTGTGTATGGGGAATGCAAACCAACGGGATGAACAAGGTTGACACGGTGATTTTATCCCGAGGTTCACTTGGTCGCCACCAAGCTAGTCCCCGTTGAGGCAAGCCCAAGGTTGCCGCCGATCCTCTTGCTAGTGGTGACCCTAAGTCACACTCTCCACGATGGAGTGCTCACCAAGAGCTCTAGCATCTGATCCGGCCAGACCACTTGACGCTCTTCGCGCCTCTCTCCACTAGAGTTGCTCTTCGCGATCTCCCGCGGGGCGAGCACAATGCCCCTCACAAAGCCTTCTCCGGAGCCACGCACAATCTTCTTGCGGGCTTCACGATGGAGACACAATCACCAAGCCGTCTAGGAGGTGGCAACCTCCAAGAGTAACAAGCACCACCGGCTTGCAACACGAACACCTAGTGCCAACTCTTGCAATCTCTTATGCACCGCACTAGAATCGCTCTCTCACACAATCGGATGATCACTTATCAAGTATATGTGAGTTAGAGGGCTCTCAAGCACTCCCAAGCATGGACACAAAGTCCCTAGGGTGCTCAACCAACAGCCCAAGGCCGGCCACCAACGACATATATAGCCCCAAAGGCTAACTAGCTGTTGCCCCTTCACTTGGCAACCTGCGCCACCATCGGACGCTTCGGATCGGGACCATCGGACGCTGAGGCCAGCGTCCGATGCTTGGATGCTCGCCACGTGTCCCCCACATACAACATCGGCCGAGCGATCCCAACGGCTATATCACTTCCCGCGCCAGTTAAAGTGGCATCGGACGCGCCGATGCCTAGCATCGGACGCTCTGATGCCTCTGCTCAAATCTGCGCAAACCTGCTCTCACATCGGACGCGCCGGACCCTTACCATCGGACGCTAAGGGCTAGCGTCCGATGACACACCAGAGAGGTTCCAGAACGCTCCCAACTACATCGGACGCGTTAGGTGGAACCACATCGGACGCAGGCCAGCGTCCGATGCTCCCAGCTAAACTAGCTCGCGCCACGTCACTGCCATCGGACGCTCGGACCAGCGTCCGATGCATCCTCTGCAACAGACTTCATCTAGGGTTTGCCATCGGACGCTCGGCCCAGCGTCCGATGCTCCTCGGACCAGCTTCCGATGCTCCTCGGACCAGCGTCCGATGCTCCCCGAGCATAGCACTTCACCTCCAAAAATCGTTGAATCATGCCTCGCAAGCTCGGCAGGAGGGAGAGGGACTATACACTAGTTTCTCCCACTTCTCCAAGCCTCCTTTCAGCACAACTTCTTTTCAAATCAACTTCTTCTTTGCAAATGTGCCAACACCGACCAAGTGTACAACAACATGTGTATGTGTGTTAGCATTTTCACAATCAATTCCAAAGGATTTTCACTTACACTCACCACACCACTCGATCCTAGTAACAACGCAAAGTTAGATCGCTCAAGTGGCACTAGATGACCGATATGCAAACAAGTTTGCTCCTCTTAATAGTACGGTCATCTATCCTAAACCCGGTCATAATCTTCTCTACACACCTATGACCGGTGAAATGAAATGCCCTACAAATATACCTTTGCCTTGCGCATTCCATTCCATCTCCATCGGTGTTGATGCAACACATGCACCAACCTATCTCCAAATGATATGATCCACTTCATATCATCACATGGCCTCCATGGTCCATCGATCTTGACCTCACTTGCTCTTCACCATTGCTTCGGTCCTTTGGCGCCAAGTCTTTGCTCAAGCCTCCCGACACTCGGTACCAACGGCTTCAAAGCCTCCAACTTGCCCTTCACCTTCGCAACTGGTCCATCAAGCCAAGTCTTGCCTTGATCTTCTCCATCTTAGCCACATGACTCCATGTCATGTTTCATGTGCATTAAGCTCCTCCATCACATGTGTGAGCCTTGCAACATCTTCCAAGCCATTTCACCTTTATGGCATATGTTGCTCACACATGATCACCTGCGGACTAATCACCTGTGTAATTCACTTCAAACACATATTAGTCCACCTAAAGTTGTCACTCAATTACCAAAACCAAACTAGGACCTTTCAATCCCCCCTTTTTGGTAATTGATGACAACTCTACAAAGATATGGAAATTAAGCTTATTCCAAGCTAGCACTTTACAAGAATGCAAATTGCTAACATGGTTTGGATTCTATGTTACTTATCCATCATTAAGACCGCATATGAAGGTTTGGATAAGTACCATACAACCCGACTTGGTAGTGTTAACTCCCGCTACATGTGTGCTCAAATGGTTTGGTTTCAAGCTTGCACACATGCATAAATATAAATTTTTTTTGGGAGTGTTAGCACTACTAAGTGATGCTAAGGTATACAAGATGGAAATGTACCTTTGAAGCATGTATACCACATTTTAAATCATCCTTAGCATCAACCTTGCTAGAAACAAGTGAAACTAGATACCACGTGAGATCAACATTATAATCAAGGTTCTAGTTACCACTTGTTACACTAAGACTATGCTCTAGATACCAAATAAAGGAAAACAATCATCATCCAAGTCTTAGCTCTAGCAAATATTGCACACAAGCATGTAGGAATGTAAAACATATGCAATGCGAGCAAGCAAATGTAATGCACAAACAAATGCATCAATCATGTATTCATGAGCTTGCTCCCCCTACTTGTGTGCTCTCTTTGTCCAAGAATTTTGATCCTTTTGCATTATCCAATCTTGCTCCCTCTTGATCCATGTCCATGTCCATATTTTTTTCTTTGTCCTTGACATATCACAATTGACATATCTTTTCCATAATTTATCTTTTCCACAATTTCTCCCCCTTTGTCATCAATGACCATAAAAAGGTATGCTCTTTTCTCACAAAGGGTGACACTAGGGTAGATGGTTGATACTTGAGTCTTCATTTTTTATGGACACCACCATATGTGTTGGAATGACACCATGTGTAGGATCTTTGACCTTGATACCAATAGGTGGGGCACCTCCCCTAGTTCATAGCATGGGTCATCCACTTGATAAACTTGAGCTCTTGTTGGTGAGGGATGTTTTGCTTGATCTGATCACTTAAAGTTGAGGATCACTTGACATCTTGTAGGATACCACTTGTGAGCTTGATCTAGACACCACTTGGTAAATATCACTTGAAAGATCATATACCATCTTGAATAGATACCATGTGAAGAAATGATGAGTCTAGATACCACTTGAATGATAGTTTAAACTTGATATCCATTTGCATTATTGTCTTCTTCTTGAACTCTTGTCATGAGCCTCTCATTTGTGACTTGAACTATTAAAGTTGCACAAGATATCTAACTCGGTTTGCTCTAGAGTAAGCTTCTTCACACATCTTTCAATGGTTATCTTACTCACGTTGAATTAGACACTTGAATGCTCATCTTCTAGATCAAGTACTTGGGTTCACTAGCTCATGAACAAACTCATATACTAACCACTAGATCATATAATCAATCAAGCAATAGTGGTAGGCTATGAATTTAAACTTTTCATTTGTTATGCATGATCCTATTAAGCATGTACTATATGCACTAACCGCATACTAGTAAGGGATGAAATGATCATGCACATTACAATGATACCTTCGCTATCTTGGAGTAGAGGATAGTCATTTTGATTCCAATTAAGCTCCAAATAGCAATGTGAAGTCCATGGTGAAGACCAATAGATACCAATTGATAGAACAAATCTTCACCCATATGATCAAGTGCACTAGCTCAATGTTGTGGTTGACATTGCTTCTTCATTTGATCTTTGCTTGCATATATGAATACCACTCATGATTTGCTTCTCTATTTTGGATGTTGCTTGCTTTCTTTCTTAATCAATCTCTTGATTGCTCCAACTAAGCATCTCCAATGATACTTTAGATCATCACTTCCATGTTAGCCTTCCAAGCCTCGCTTGGTTAACCTACCAAAGGCGGCAAGCCCCTACGAAAGGGAGAAGTGACCTCTCTCCAAAGAATCATCCTTGATACTCACTTGAATTGACCTCATTTGATTGATCCTTTTGAACTCTTCTTGAAATGTGACTTTGAATCCGTTTTTGAGTCCTTTTCTTTCTTCCAAATGATCTTCAATTTGATACTAGAATTCGATCTTTATCTTCATCTTGATGTTGGTCTTGATCTTCAATTTGAGTACCAAATTGTGTGCAAAATGCACTTCTCAATTGAATGACCTTGTACTCATTTTTGTCATTGCTTCTAGATCATCTCAAAACCAAACATAGGTCCCTCAACCAAAGTGACTTACTATCAAAGTGACTTGAGATTTATCCAATAATTGTCACTTTTCTGGCAGATTCTGTCCTTCTCAAGAAAACATGCATATCTCCCAAAATATAAGTCCAATGACCATGAAATTTGGTGGAGATGTGCCTTACTAAGTGTTCTAGCAGCCATAAAAATTTGAGCTTCATTGGACTTCTAGATTGCTACTAGATTTTGCATCTTTACACACTACTACATGCTGAAAACTGTTGCACTAGTGTTGACAAGATCCACTCCAAAAACTGAAGCATCACTTATCCAATTATCATGAATTTTGCACAGCAACTAATACCATAAGTGTAGAGCATGTGTACCAAATTCCAAGCCAATCCAATTAGATTATACCATAAGTGTAGAGCATGTGTACCATAAGTGTAGAGCATGTGTACCATAAGCCTTTTATACCCGGGTCAAACTCGGTCGGTACTACCGCACATAGGGGTCGGTACTACCGACGTCGGTACTACCGGCCCTTATGGTGGTACTACCGACCGTTCACTTCCAGAACGGATAGAGAGCTATTCAAGGAGAACCTCGTGTTGTATACTACACACACTCCAATCATGTCCAGATTTCATACAAGCAGTACATTGCTATGGACACAAGTGAAGCATGCAAAATAGATTTTGAAATCACACACAATATTTGATAAAACATTTTGTCTAGGTCTCTAGGTGAAAACAAATATGTGTGCAAGACATCAAGCCACGTTACGAGAATAATGATATTTAGTTCACTCCTCAAAGCACAAAATCTTGACTCATCTAGAGGCTTTGTGAAGATATCGGCTAATTATTTTTCGGTGCTCACATGGCGTATGGAGATATCTCCTTTGGCTTCGTGGTCTCTCAAGAAATGGTGTTGGATGTCAATGTGTTTTGTGTGAGAATGGTTTACGGGATTGTTGGCTAGCTTGATAGCACTCTCAATGTCACACAAAAGTGGAATCTTATTTTCCTCACATCCGAAATCTTTTAGTGTTTGCTTCATCCAAAGTAGTTGGGCACAGCAAGCGTCGGCCGCCACATACTCGGCTTCGGCGGTGGATAGGGCAACACTATTTTGTTTCTTGGAACTCCATGACACCAAAGATCTTCTAATAAATTGGCAAGTCCCGGTAGTGCTCTTTCGATCTACTTTGCAACCGGCATAGTCCGAATCGGAATAGCCAAGTAGATCAAAAGTGGAGCCCTTGGGATACCACAAGCCAAGATTAGGAGTGTGCACTAAGTATCGAAAGATTCTTTTAATGGCCATAATATGACATTCTTTCAGATTAGCTTGAAATCTTGCACACATGCACACGCTAAGCATTATATCAGGCCTAGATGCACAAAGGTAAAGCAATGAACCGATCATAGAGCGATATACCTTTTGGTCCACTGACTTACCATCCTCATTTAGATCAAGATGTCCATTAGTAGGCATGGGGGTCTTGATGGGTTTGGCCTTGTCCATGTCAAACTTCTTTAGCATGTCTCTTGTATACTTGGTTTGACTAATGAACGTGCCATCCTTAAGTTGCTTGATTTGGAATCCAAGGAAATACTTCAACTCACCCATCATGGACATCTCGAACTTTTTGGTCATGATCCTACTAAATTCCTCACAGAAAGTCACATTAGTACTACCAAATATTATGTTATCGACATATATTTGGCACACAAAGATATCATTATCGACTTTGTGAGTAAATAAAGTAGCATCGGCCTTCCCTATCTCAAAACCCTTTTTGAGTAGGAAGTCCTTAAGGCAATCATACCAAGCTCTAGGGGCTTGCTTGAGCCCATAGAGCACCTTATCGAGCTTGTAGACGTGGTTGGGAAACTTGGGATCTTCAAAACCCGGTGGTTGCTCCACGTATACCAATTTGGAGAGGGGGCCGTTGAGGAATGCACTTTTCACGTCCATTTGGTATAGCTTGAAATCATAGTGAGTAGCAAAGGCAAGTAATATACGAATTGACTCGAGCCTAGCTACGGGTGCATAGGTTTCCCCAAAATCCAAACCTTCGATTTGAGTGAAACCTTGAGCCACCAACCGTGCTTTGTTTCTTGTTACCACGCCATGCTCGTCTTGTTTGTTGCGGAAGACCCATTTGGTTCCTATCACATTTTGCTTGGGCCTTTCCACCAAGGACCAGACTTCATTCCTGGTGAAGTTGTTCAGCTCTTCTTGCATAGCCATCACCCAGTCCGGATCATCAAGTGCTTCTTCCACCCTAAGAGGTTCCAAAGAGGAGACAAACAAGTAATGTTCACAAAAACTTGCTAAACGAGATCGTGTCGTTACCCCACGTCGTATGCTCCCCAATATGTTGTCAACGGGATGGTCCCGTTGAACTGTATGATGAACTCTTGGATGTGGCACAAGTGATCTCCTTTGGATGGGTCCATCTTCATCATCTTCGTCATATGTGTGGATGTCCCCATCATCTCGTCGGTCTTCATGTTGAGCTTGTGTTTGATCATCAACTTGATGTATCACTTGAACATCACTCACACTACCACCATTCGGAGTTGCGGAAGCTTCATCATGCGCAATTGGATGCACATGATGGACATGAGAATCTTGTGGAGTGTGTGATGGATCATCTTCATCATCTTGAATTTCAACGGGCCTCACATCATCGGTTGCAAGCTTCTTGATAGCTTCGGATGGAGGCATGTCATTACCTAAAAGCTCATCATTGACTTGCTCCTTTTGGGAGCCATCGGATTCATCAAAAGTCACGTCTACCGTTAACTCAATAGTGTCGGTGGCATTATTGAATACGCGGTAGCCGTGTTCGTTAGTACCATAACCAAGTAGAAAGCCTTTGTTTACCTTAGGTGCAAACTTTGAACTTTTGGCCCTCTTGTTAAGTATGAAACACTTGCAGCCAAAAACTCGAAAGTAATGCACCTTTGGTTTGTTACCAGTTAGAAGCTCATATGGCGTCTTGTCCCTTAGCTTGTGGAGGTAGAGGCGGTTGATAGCATGACACGCGGTGTTCATCGCCTCTGCCCAAAAACCATGGGAAGTCTTGTACTCATCCAACATAGATCTTGCGGCTTCAACAAGAGTTCTATTCTTCCTTTCCACAACCCCATTTTATTGTGGGGTGTATGGAACGGAGAACTCATGTTTGATTCCTTCATCATCAAGATATTCTTCTATGTTGGTGTTCCTAAACTCGGTTCCATTGTCGCTTCTCACTTTCTTGATCTTGAGCTCAAACTCATTTTGAGCCCTTCTAGCAAACTTCTTGAAGATGCCTTGGGTCTCACTTTTATCTGCTAAAAAGAACACCCAAGTGAAACGAGAAAAGTCATCAACAATAACAAAACCATATTTGTTACCGCCGATGCTTTGGTAAGCAACGGGTCCGATGAGGTCCATATGTAGTAGCTCCAATGGCCTTGTTGTTGACATGACGTTCTTCATTGGATGCTTTGCTCCAACTTGCTTTTCGGCTTGGCATGCGCTGCAAATCCTATCTTTCTCAAACGAGACATTGGTTAGTCCAAGGATGTGCCCTTCCCTTTGAAGTTGGGCCAAGTTCCTCATCCCAACATGAGCTAGTCGGCGATGCCAAAGCCAACCCATGCTAGATTTTGCCATTAGACATGTTGTAGGTTCTACCTTACTAGTTGAGAAGTCAACTAAGTAAAGTTTTCCCTTCAACACGCCTTTAAATGCAATAGAGGAATCCCTTCTTCTAGAGACGGTCACACCCTTATCCGTAAAGAGACAATCGTAACCCATTTCACAAAGTTGAGAAACGGACAACAAATTGTAACTCAACGAATGCACAAGTAATACATTAGATATGGAATTGTCAGTTGAGATAGCAATTTTACCCAAACCAAGCACTTCTCCTTTACCATTGTGTAACACCTCTGGTGTTTAACTGTAATTAACCTGACATGTCATCATCATTAGTCATTAATCATTCTTGTCATGCATTTATGTTTGCTTAGTACTTGTGTAGCAATCTCTTTTCAAAAACCCTAAAGCCCAAATCTTCCTATAAGGGCAAAAATGGTAATTTCACCTCTGTGCCTAGCTTTGTGTAATTCTTGTTCAGTTGGATGTCTTGAAATTTTGTTGTGTTGGCCAGAGTTCAAAAATCAAAATCAGATTTCAAATCCCTTTGCAAAACCCTGATTTCCAAACCCTGGATTTTATCCCTCTTTTTGTAATTCAAAATTATTCAAAATTTGAGGTTGGTCCAAAAAGCAAAGTTGTAGATCTGGCCAAGAGAAACAACTTTGGTATTTACAAATTTTCAAGTTTCTGTACAAAGTTTGAAGTAAATCCAAATTCATTCAAATTCCAGTTTTTGTCCCCTTTTCAGTTTTCAAAATTTATTTAAAAACTATTGGGTTTCAGAAAAAGGGTATATTAGCAAAATTGTAGGTTTTGATAAAAGGAACAACTTTCATATTTGCAGATTTCCAACTTTCAATGTAAAATCAAAAGTAATTTTGAAATTATTCAAATCCTAAAAGTGTCCCCTTTTCTGATTTCGTATTTAATTCAAAAACTGTTTGTAATTTGAAAATATTCTTTTTGACAAAGTTGTAGATCTCTTTTTTCTGAACAACTTTGGTGTTTTGAGTTTTTGCTGCTCAGTTCAAGTTTTGGAAGTAATTTGCGAAATACAGAAAGTCAAACCCTAGACCTAGCCCTGTTCATCCCCTACCTCTAGCCGGCACAGAGCAGGGGGGCCCCGGCCATGGCCGCGCGCCAGCGCCGCTGCGCCACGCGCGCCTGGCAGCCGCACGCCCGCCCCCGACTTGTCGCCTGCGCCCGCGCCATCATGCCGCACCCGCACGCGCAAGCGCTGACCTCCGCCCCGTCCCCTACAGTGCCCAGGGCGTCGCCGCCGCGTGGCCGTCACCGGCGAGCCTTCGCCCAGGCCCTGGGTGCACGCCCGTCCTCCCGCCGGCTTGCAATCGAGTGCGCACGCCTTGGCCGAGCTCATCCACACCATCCCGTGCTCTCTACCGTCCCCGACCGTGCCTATAAAAGGGACCGCCGGAGTCCGAGCTTCTCACTTGACCCCGCCGCCGTGGCCAGACCACTCCGAAGCTCCCGCCGCTCAACCAACTAGCCCAGCAGCTCCGTCTTGAGCTCGTGAAGCTTCCCAGCCCCTCAATTTCACCTTCCCCGCCTCCAATCGCCCGGCGTAACCCCATCTTCCCAAACTCCGACGAAACACCGGTGAACTCGGGTTCGTCAAATACTACCTCTCCGGCCACGATCATCTTCCCCTGACCCCTGTGTCAGCTTCCTTGGCTCCGCGCGACTCTAACCAGGCCCTTGCGGTCTCGTGTGTTGCGCAGGATCGCCGGATCGCCAGAGTGCCGCCGCGGTCGTCTCCTTCCTCGAGCCTCACCCTCGAGCACGTGTCGAGCCTCACCCTCGAGCCTCACCCTCGAGCACGTGTTGAGCCTCACCCTCGAGCCTCACCCTCGATCACGTTCCCGAGCCACACCCTCGAGCACGCCTGCGAACCGCGCTCCCTCGAAGCAGCCGAGCCCTGCCTCCGACCCGTGGTAAGCACCCGAAGTCTCCGGTCTCTGCTTCCACTCCGCTTCGCCCGAGCCTCCCAGCCAGGTCTCGAGCACACGTTCTCCGCTTCGCCCGAGCCAGGCCTCGGCGAACACATGCTCTCCGCTTCGCCCGAGCCAGGTCTCGGCGAACACATGCTTTCCGTCTCGCCCGAGCCTCCCAGTCAGGTCTCGGACGGACGCTTGCTTTCCGTTTCGCCCGAGCCTCCCGGCCAGGCCTCGGACGAAACGCTTGTTTCCGTCTCGCCCGAGCCTACCAGCCAGGTCTCGGACGGCCGAGTGTTTCTGCCTCGCCCGAGCCCTGCTGTCCGCCTCGCAGCGATTCGCCCGAGCCCCTGCGAGGAAGGAGCACAACGCTCTTTTCTTTTTCCTTTTTGAAAGAGTGTGAATAGTGTTCTGTTTTCTCTTTTTTGTGTGAATTAATCTGTTGTTCCTTAAATCCTGATAAAATTATGGTATGCTCCATGCACTGTGTAGTATTTTATAAAAATATGAAACTTGACTTTTCTGCAAGAATTTGAAAATGTAAAATCCCTCTTTTAATTAATAAATGGATGGTTTTGGATTTTAGAAAATTATTTATAACTCCAAAAATCATGAGATAAATTTTTGTGAGCTTCCTATGCCATGTTTAGTCTCTGGGGAAATTTTGAAGTCTTTTGGAACAAGTTGATTTTTGAGCATTTATCTTTAATTGTTAAATAGTGCCTTTGTTAATTAATGTCTGATTTTATTTGAGCACCTTAATGACCTCCAAAAATTATGAAATTTGTTTTGCCATCTATCTACACCATAATGAACTTATGTGATAAATTTGGTAATTTTTGGAGCAACTTCATAAAATGACCTTTTTAAATAATTAAGGAAAATAGAAAAAGTGATTAGGGTTCATGTTGTATGCCCTGTTTTGCATTGTTCATGCTAGCATACTCATGTGCATGCATCATTGCATTCGTATAGTCACCGAAGGAGAAGTCAAAGTCGAGGCCGCCGCCGACGAACCTGCTCCCGAAGTAACTCCGAGCTTCGACCTCTCCACCTCCAACCCTGAGCCAGCTGTCTTTGCTCTTCAAGGCAAGCCCCAGTGCATTTAACCCTTTCCTTGAATTTATAAAATGATTTCCTTAAATGCTTTTGAGTTAAATTATTGCATTAGGTTTATAGGAGTTGTGTGCTATCCTAATTGATGCACTATCCACCTTGACCACTGATACACCTGATACCTGCTTTTCAAAAGTATTTGAAAAAAATGCTTAGCAATGCTTATCGAATTAGACTTTGCAATAAAATGCCAATTTTAAAAGTGTGATCACTTAAGGAATGTTTATGGGATTTTGGTCTTACTCCCCCGGCTGTTGGCTAGGTATCTGATCCGTACCTAGTCAATAGCGAGGAGAGGTTGTCCGAGCGTACGGTGCCGTCATGTTGTAGTCCGGGACTCAACAGTTGACACCGACCGGGACAGGGTTGAAAAACTGACAGGACTATTACGCTTGGGTGAGATATAACCAAGGTATAGTTCTGGCTGGAAAATTAGGGACCATCCGTATGGGGGCCTGCTGGTCAAGACTTGTAACTATTCACATACTTCGGAAAGCTCTGGCTCCGAGAAATCCTTGATTGGGACCGACAACCGCGCACTGGGAGTGGAGAGATGGCGGAAGTAGCATGTACCCACGTGGTCGTCGTACCTGGAAAGGAGTGGTGTACTGTACTTCCGGGTGGCGTAGGATCGGTCCAATCTTGGAGGAATCGTGGTAGACGAGTTGGTATATGCAAGCTTGGATGCTACATATGCAGTGTGGATAGGGATCCTCAGCTGAGTATTATTTATCCGGATTAACGTTGCTCCTCGGTTATGGAGACTTGGTCACTGACTGTCAACGGAGAGTGGTTCTCAACTAGGAATGTTTTGAAATGTAAAATGAATCATGAACGATGAAGAATTGAGGAATACTGAATCTTTCAAAAATAAAATAAGGTTTACAAAAATGCTTTTCTGCAAAATACTTGATCTTGCTTAAGCCTTACCTTGACTACCCTAAGCCTCTCATTCCTGAGTCTTCTCCCTTTTCTTTAGTCGGGTAAGTCTTGTTGAGTACCCCAGTACTTAGGGTTTGTTACCCATGCTGCAGGTATGACAGAGTCCCCGATGTGTCTTGCACCCTGCTGCGTGACCATCGTCCAGGAAGAGGTCGATGAGGCCGAAGAATAGTTGTACACCCTCGGGCTGGGTGATTATAAGTATCTTTGCTGTTCTCCACTATGTTGCCTATGTCTATTTCTATTATCAGAACTTGGTTTGTAATAACTGCACCTTAATTTCTATTTGGAACCCTGCTTTGTAAAACTAATGTTATTTAAGTCTTCCGCTCTTTATTCCGATGTTATTTGTAAAAGTATGCAATGCTGTAACCGAATCGTGAGATGATCCTACGGACATTGGGCACTGATGTAGCCCGGTGGCGAACAGGTCTTAATCACATGGAACATGGGTTCGGCTGTCAGAGGTTGACAGGGACACGTGGGCCATGGGATTAGGGTCGTTCCGTCACACATTGTCACCAAACACAATGTTGTTACATGAATCATTGCTTGGTTGGAAGGAGGCAAACATTTCTTTTGCCCCGGTCATATGATGGTGCATCCACTATCCAACACCCAACTTGTTCCACCGGAGGCATATTCCTACAAAACAAGATTATGTTCTTGATTTAGGTACCCAAATGAGATTGGGTCCTAGGGGGTTAGTCACATAAACTTTTGGCACCCAAACATTTCTCATAATCTCCCTCTTCTTGAGGGAACCAACATACTTGACGACAATCTTGTCGTTCTCCCCCCAACACACAAGTAATCACATGTATAGCTTCTTGATGTAGGCTTTTGTTGCTTGGAGATCTCCACTTGCTTTTCCTTGTTGATCTTACCATTAGCAAGTGGAGCTTTTGGATTTGCAATCTTGTTGGCCTTGTTCATGAGGTCAAAGAGAGGAACCCTTTGTTAAAGTTAACAAAAGGTACCCCATTGACCATCTTCCTTCCATTGGTCTTGCCACCATACCTATTGTACCCAATCCCATCCTTGATGGATGGGTGTCTTGCGGTCTTGAGATATCCTTTGGATGTTCCATCTTGCACTTGCAACCATTCCTCAAGATCATGTTCAATCGTTGGATTTCTTTGCTCTTCTTCTCTAACTCAACAATGTTAGTTGCACAAGCATTTATATCAACTTTATAACATCTATTGCAACCATTACTTGTTGAGGCATTAGATTTGTCGGAATCCTTAGGAGTAGTTGAAGACGTACTACTCCAAAGAGTGTTGTAGCTTAGTTCAAGAGATTGATATTTATCTTGAGAGCTTGTGAGGCTCTCTTGAACCAAGCTAATCTTACTCTTTAGATTAGCAATTGAGTCATTGCTCGTGGAACACTCCTTAGCCAACTTCTTGTTAGAGTCGTTAGCTAAAGATAGTTCCACGGTCAATTTCTCAACCTTCAACTTCTCCTCGGCAAGAGAGGCTTCCAATGCAAGGTTCTTTTCTCTCTCTCTGAGAGATCAAGTCCCCTTGCAAAACAAGACTCTCATTCTGACTTTCCAATTTGCTAAGCAATTTTAATATCTTTTATCCACCTTTCTTACCAAACTTTCTTATGATGCTTAGTTCAAATTCATCCATGTCATCATCACTATATTCATCGCTAGAACAAGTAGGAGAGTGAGGTAATACCTTCTCATTCTTAGCCATGAAGCAAGAATGAGTGACGTCATCCTCATCGTCAGTGAGGTCCTCGAACAAGCGTGATGAAAGTGGTCGAGGAAGTCATGTTGGAGAGGGGGCTTGGAGAAGAAGTCTTGTGTATGGCGATGTTGGCCGCATCCCTTCTCTTTCTCCTTGCCCTTGCTCTTCTCTTCATCACTAGAGTCATCTTCCGAGAACCATTCCTCACCAAGATGAGCTTCACCACCTCTTCTTCTTCTTTATTTCTTGTCATCACTCTTGCTATACTTGTTCTTCTTCTTCCTTTGTGGACAATCGGCAATGAAATGATCGTCTGCACCACACTCATAGCAATTTATCTTCTTTGACTTCTTGAAGTATCCACCTTTGCCCTTCTTGTACATCTTCTTTCTCATGAATCTTCTAAAGTTCTTCATGAGAAAGTGCAATCTCATCATCGGAGTCGTCATTCCCTTCACTTGATGAGTCATCTTGGGGCCATTGCTTCCTTCTTCTTGTTTTGCCTTGAGAGCTACCAACCTTCTTGTTGCTTGCTTCTTGATCTTCTATGGCTTCATCATCCAAGACTTCATGATGCTTTATTTTGGCAAGCATCTCATGAGGTCTATGCTCTCATAGTTGGGTCTCTCCATGATGATTGATGCAAGTGTCTTGTTCTTCTTTCTATATGCTCTCATAGCTTTCTTTGCAGCTGAGTTGTCATCCCACTTTGTGTCTCTAAGAGCTCTAATCTTGTTGATCAATGTCATGAATCTATCAAACATTTGTTGAGTGGTCTCACCACTCTTGATAGTGAAGTTCTCGATCTTCCTTGAAAGAATCTTTATGTTGCACTTCCTCACACTTGCATCACACCCTCATATGATATCCTGAGAGTGTCCCAAATCTTCTTGGCATTCTCATTCCATGTACTTTGTTGCTTTCTTTCTTCGGGCTTAAGGCATGATAGGATCAATGATGCGGCTTGAACATTTTGTTGAAACTCAACCACATCATTGTCGGTGAACTCTTCGCCTTCAACATGATTTGGTCATTCTCGACAATCTCCCAAACCTTTGCGGCAAGAAGATGCAGCTTCATCTTGTGTGCCCAATCATTGTAGTTGATTCCATCGAAGGAGGGTGGCTTGCCTAGATTGACGCTAGGCAATTGAAGGACTTTGCCCATTTGGCTATAGTCATAAGACATGTTAGAGAACTGCTTCTCTCTCTTGCCTTTCTCTTCATCTTCATTCTTCTTATCTTCTTTGGGCTGTGGCGGATTTCTCCACTTCCGGATGATTCGCCTTTGCTGCTCAAAGCTTGCCTCATGCTCTCCATCTCATCTTTATCTTTTGCATTTGATCTTCATATTTCTTTGCTTGATCTTCTAGCAGCTGAGTGGAAACCCTCTTGACAATGTCATCAATTTGTTCTTGACTTAGGGTCGACATGATTCTCCCTTACACGGTGAAGCGCTAACACAAGGGTTAGGCTCCGATACCAATTGAAAGGATCTAATCAGCCTAGAGGGGGTGAATAGGTGATTTTTGACAATCTGAAACTTCACAAACTAGAAATTGTAGTTAGACAACAACCGGTGTTGCCGGTTTGTTTGGGTAGGTACTACCGGGTGTGATGCACCGGTACTACCGACACAAACAAACGACACTACCGGGATCCTAAAGAGGAACTAAAATCCAATGTAAGTGAGCTATGAATGTAATACAAGTATGTACCCCACTTCCCTAAGTATGATAAACAGTGATTCTAGCCTTACCAAGCCTTGGTTGCTTTCCACGGTGTGGATCGAGCCTTCTCAACCTAAGAAAGAGATAGGGGAGAGGAAGAAACACGAAGAACACAAGTAATATACAAAGTAGAGACAACAACAAGCACACGAGACACAACGATTTATCCCGAGGTTCGGCCAATCCACTAAGGATGTCTACGTCCTCGTTGTTGAGGTGACCACAAAGGTCGGAGTCTATTTCACCTCCTTGCCTCGCCTCACTCAAGCAACCACAAAGGCTACTAGAGTTTCTCCACTAGAAATCACAGGGGAAATACAAAACTTCGGGAGCCCTCACAAATGAAGCAACACGGTGAAAGCCCTAGTTTGGTTTTGGTTAATTGATGAAACCTATTTGGTCTAATCCTATTGCTAAGCATGAGTGTAGCTTATAAGAAAGGATTGTGACCAAGCCAAATGGTGGAGCTAGCAAGGTGGCAACCATGGAGGATGGTGATGGCCACAAGCACTCAAGAGATCAAGTGATCTACCATTGGTAAAATGAAGAAGAAAGAGATGGAGCAAAGAGGCCCGAAGGCAAAGGTATAACCTATAGGGCTCTTTGTTTTGGTGATCAAGACACTTAGCGAGTGTGATCACATTTAGGATACATAGTCGTACTATTAAGAGGAGATTATTCACGGCTTATGCGGTGTTCAAGTGCCACTAGGAGTTCTCTAACATATCGATGCTACAAACCTAGTGAGTGACTAACTAAACCCTTGGAAAATGCTTTGTAATATGCTAACACACATGCATAAGTGTTGAAACACTTTGTTGTTGGCACATGGGAGCAAGGGTAGAAATTAGAAAGCAAAAGATGCTGAGTTATCAGCATCGGACGCTGGAGGCGGCAGCATCGGACGCTGGCCGAGCGTCCGATGGCTAACCCTAGTTTGTGTCAGAAGTTAAAGGAGCATCGGACGCTGGCAACGGACGCTGAGGAAACACTGTTGCAGAGTCCGATGCAGGTGACGTGGCGCGAGCGTGCTTTCTAGGGAGCATCGGACACTGGCCTGCGTCCGATGCAGAACCATCGGACGCGTCCGATGTTTGGACCTCTCTGGAACCTTTCTGTTGTGTCATCGGACGCAGGGGTTGAGCGTCCGATGTGAAGGTGCCGACGCGTCCGATGTGGCGAAAAAAGAGCTGAATCGAGCAGTAGTAGCATCGGAGCGTCCGATGCCTAGCATCGGCGCGTCCGATGCCACTTTAAACCGTGGCGCGAAGCGATATGACCGTTGGGATCTAACATGCAGATTTCATATCAAGGGGACACGTGGTGCTCATCGGAGCATCGGACGCTGAGGGAGTGTCCGATGACCCCGACACCGGCGCATCTGATGCCCCCGTTTTCAGCCCAACGGCTAGGCCGACTTGGGTGGCCTATTTAAGGGGCTTGGCCAGCTCACTGGTTTCCCTCTTGCACATTTTTGATTCCTAAGCATTCTAGTGAGCTTTGGCAAGCCTCCCAACTCATCTCCCAAGTTGATTTGATCAAACCAAGTGAGATTGAGTGATCTAGTGCGTGATTTGAAAGAGTTCACTCTAGTGGCACTAGTTCTTCGCATCGGCTTTGAGTTTCTTGTTACTCTTGGCATTTGCCGGTGCCTAGACGGCTTGGAGGTGTTGAGGTGGTTGTTGGCAAGATTGGTGATTGTTCTTGGCCACCACCGTTCGAGATTGTGAGAGGTTTTGGAGCCTCACCTCGCCGGAGCGGCAAGAGGCATCCTTAGTGGATTGCTCGTGTCATTGAGCTACCTCACTAGCGGTAGATTCTTGTGGCGCTCTTTGTGAGCTTGGCTGTCGTTTAGCCACCGGGTCACCTATGTGTTGGTCGACACAATGGGGGAGTAGCGTGCCGGCAAGCACGTGAACCTCGGGATAAATCTTGGTGTCCCGTGTGCTTATTGTGTTTGCTTCCACATCTTGGTGATTGGTCTTCACATTCGCATTCTTGGTGATTGGCATCACGAGTGGATTTCACCGGTGACTCTACTAGACAATCCCGAAGGCTCGGTGAAACCACTTCTATCTAGCTCATTTACTTTGTGTATTTACTTTGAGCAATTCCATTCATATAGATACTATCACTTGTTGTATATCTTTGTAAATACCTTGTGTGAGATGTGTGAGATTGTGTTTAGCTGCTAGCTTATCTTTTGCACACACTTGTTTATCTTAGATTAACTTGATCATAGTTGTGCTAGAACTAGTCTTTTATTCCGCATAAGTTTCTAGCTTTACTTGATTGTGTGACTTAGAAATATTAGGTAAAATTGTTGGATAGGTGGCTTGCAACACACTATTAGGCTAGCGCAAAAAGCTTCGCCATTTGTTATACTAATAATGTTTGCCTAAGTGATTTTGTAGATTTTTAATTAGGCTATTCACACGGGCTACCACACGGGCTACCACGAAGAACACCTAACGGCTAGCCAATTTGGACCTTTCACACGGGCTACCACGAAGAACACCTAACCGGCTAGAGCTCAAAGAGCTCAAGAGTAATAGACACAAATCAAGCCGGCTAGATGGAAACCAAGTGCTCAAGTCGTAGATCGAAGCTTCCCACTCTCTAATCTCACTTCCCTAGCTCAAATCTTGCAAGTGAGTGGATCTAGGAGCAAAGGGGGAGAGAGAGGGGAGTAGTCAATGCTTGGAGGCTCTTTTGTCTGAAGTTAGGTCGCAATAAGTGAGTGGAATGATTGGGTAAACGTCAAACGAGAAGAGGAGAGTTATTTATACTCCTTCAGTCCCGAGGCTGGTCGATAGTACTGACCACCCATGGTCGGTAGTACCGACCAGTCACTAACGGTCGCACAGATCTGGATCTGACCTAAAGTCAACTACCGGCCTCAAGTCGGTACCACCGAGGGGCGGTAGTATCAGCCCTATGGCGGTACTACCGTCAGGCCATATTGGCCGCAAACAGAGAGCTCCGCAGAAAGAGACTTGGTCTCTCGGTTACTACCGACCAGGGTCGGTACCACCGAGGGTCGGTAGTACCAACTCTATGGCGGTACTACCGCCAAGTCAAAATCGAGCCAACACAGAGAGCCCTGTAAACTTGGTTTACTACCGGCTTGGGTCGGTACCACCGAGGGTCGGTAGTACCGGCCCTATGGCGGTACTACCGCCAAGCCATTTAGAGCGCGAACAGAGAGGTCTATAGAAACAACCTTTCTACCGACCAGGGTCGGTACCACCGAGGGGCGGTAGTAACGACCTTATAGTGGTACTACCGCCAAGTCATTTTCGAGCCTTGAAGGGTCGAGATGGCGGACTAGAGGGGGTGAATAGTCCCTTTTAAAATTAAACTTAATTGGAGCGGTTAACCGAAACAAATGCGGAATTAAAACTATTGGTCTAGCCAAGACTACACCCCTCTACCTATACTCTATGACACCTTACAAAAGATCCTAATCAATGCAAATAAGGTGTCGGGCTAGCTAGAGCTCACCTAACCAATTCTAGAAGCAAGGTCACACAAGCCTATGCAACTAGTACTTCAAGCACGGGGGAGCTCCTAGGCAATCTAGCAAGCAAAGCACAAAGCCTAAGCTCACTAGCAATGCTCAATAACAAGGCTACCCAATCCAAATTAGAGAGCTCAACTTAGCTACACAAACTAAGCAACTAAACACTAGCACAAAAATAAATATTGCAATACAAGCTAGTGCAAACAGCAGGCAGTCGGTACTACCGAGCTGTAGGGCCGGTACTACCGATGCCGGTACTACCGGGCTTCCAAGCCGGTACTACCGAGCACCTGCAGGAAGCTACGAAATCGAAGGGGGTGAGATGCAATCTCAGATCTAGCAATTACCCCACTTCCTAGATGTTGTAGATGACGATTGTAGCTTCCTCACGTCTTGATTCCTTGCCAAAATGTGGATCGAGTCTTCCCAACCTAAGATAGAGTGATAGAGGGAGGAAGAACACGAAGAACACAAGAACAAGCGTAATATGCAAGGAAACAAGAATAATAAGAGCAACAAGGGACGGGGACACAAGATTTTATCCCGAGGTTCACTTGGTTGCCACCAAGCTAGTCCCCGTTGAAGCAAGCCCAAGGTTGCCGCCGATCCTCTCGCTAGTGGTGACACTAAGCCAACCTCTCCACGATGGAGTGCTCACCAAGAGCTCTAGCTTTTGATCCGGCCGGACCACTTGGCGCTCTTCACGCCTCTTTCCACTAGAGTTGCTCTTCGCGATCTCCCGCGGGGCGAGCACAATGCCCCTCACAAAGCTTCTCCGGAGCCATGCACAATCTTCACGCGGGCTTCACGACGGAGACACGCACCAAGCCGTCTAGGAGGTGGCAACCTCCAAGAGTAATAAGCACACCGGCTTGCAACTCGAACACCTAGTGCCACTCGATGCTATCTCTCAAAGCAACGCACTAGGATCGCTCTCTCACACAATCGGATAAGCACTAAAGCATATGTGTGTAGAGGGGTCGCTAGCACAAGCCACCAAGGCTTTGGAGTGCTCAACCACTTGACCAACCAGCCCAAGGCCGGTTACCACGACTATATATGCCCCAAGGGCCAACTAGCCGTTATGCCCCTTCACTGGGCATTCTGCGCTACGGTCGGTAGTACCGACCTGTACAGAACCGACCAATTTGCACCAGATTAAGCACTGAAAACCTCTGCTCTCACAGAAATCATCGAGTACTTAAGCTCGTACAAACCCGGTAGTCCGGAAATCTCGAAGGATTTCAAATCATTCAACGACATCCAGCCAAGATCGTACTTGTTCCACGAATATGCTCACGGGTTACATCATAGTTGCATAAAGTTCAAATTACATCGGAGTACGGAATAATATTACAAACCATAGTTTGATAGTAGTAGCGGAAGCAACATAGTCTTTAAAACATAAGTTTGGATTGTTCATAAATACGGTGCCATCAGTTGACTGGGTCCACAAAAGCAACAGATGAGATAAGTGTTGACCATGCCCTTGGTCTAGTCATCACCCGTTACCGGGTACAAGCAGTTCTCGCAGTAACCATAAAAGCACTGGCCATCTGCAACAACAAGGGAATAAAACCCTGAGTACGAGAAGGTACTCAGCTAGACTTACCCGTCATAAACCAAAATAATGAGACTCCAAGGACTATGTAGGCTATAGGGGTGGGGTTGGCTGTACATACTCTTTTGCATGAAAGCTTTAGTAATAAAACTCAATTTCAGATGTTGGCAATTGCTTTTAGTCATTAACTCTACCTTACTAGATTTGCACCTGTACTAAACAAGCACTTGCTAATTAATCAATCAAGAGTGACTATTTCATCAATAGCCTTTCAGATTCCATAACCATTTTAGTTCCATAAGTTCTACGGGAGATGATCTAGAGTCAACTGCTCACTGTCCAGGAGCGATGGCGATTATAATCGATTCCTACCCAGCTGGGGATAAAATGTCTCACACTCGCCCGGCACGTCCGGCTACGGCAGTCGTAAGCTGCCAGTCAGGAGATTCGAGAACACAAAGCGCGGGACGGCCATGGGCCCTTCTACACCGGGGGTTATCTCAGTGCCAGGTCGCTCAACCTATAACTGCCCACGGTCATGCCAGGTCGATCAGGCCCTGCCTGCCCTCGGACCATGCCAGGTCGATCAGAATAGTTGCCCACGGTACAGCTGAGGCCCTGGGTGTTAGGCGTCAACATCTCCATCTCCGGCTCGAATAACCTTACTCGGCTTCACGGGAGGTACTCAGACCAACTCCGTTAAGTGATCGACGCGTTCAATTTGACTGAAGGGACATTCTCGAACGGGTCCTAGGCGACACAGGCGGGAGACTACTAGCACTCAGAACCCATGTTCTGCTGCTCTTACATCCCGCCTCCGTCTCAGATTAATTATCACATGGTTATCTCATGGGTAGCACAGGCTAAACATGATCAGTATCCACCTATTGCGGGAGACAGGGAATCACCCGACTTTTACCGGTCTAAGCAGGGCTAAGCATATAACGAGCCTAGACCTAAACAGGGATATCAAGATATATTGCAGGTGGACAAGGATAAGTAATAATGCATCAATGGTAGCAATCAATTCCTATAACCTAATGCAACATCCATCATCAGGTTAATTAGAAAATACTTGCAAACCGTAGGAGTTAGAATGCTCCGGGGCTTGCCTTTCTCAAAGTCCGACGGACGGTGATCGCGGCACTCGGGCAACTCGTCGGCGTCGGTCCCTCCGACTTCTTCTGTCAGGATCTCTCCGGACTGGGCTCTTCCAGCAACGACGGGGTCTGGATCTCCTCCGCTGATCCTGTATGATGCATAGTGCGCATGAATAGGATGAATGCACATAGAATGCATATGTGATGCACATGATCGACAACAATCAGAAGATAAGCACATGGCATCTACTGCATTCTCTTCAACAAGGTAGTCAACATCATCCCACTATTTAACCTAACATAGTCAACTTGTTAAGCGATGTTGTCACCACATCAAAGTTTACTTAATGAGTTTATTACCCTCTAATTGCTTGCTGAAATAAATCTATTTACACATGCTTAAACAGCAACCTAACCTAGACAGCTTCAGAAAAATCTACAGAAATTACTGGGAGTTAACCACACCTAATCTAGCTCCCTGTCCAAATTTCATCTCATTTGGACTTAAACTCCATTCTCTGTGAAAAAGACAAATTCTATCATGGAAAGGTGCTTTGAACTACACACCCTAGCAAAAAGTGTCAAACAACAAATTTCTTATTTTCTACTGAGCTACCTAGTACAAGAGCAATGTGCTTAAATTCTCAGGTTCATATTCCTCATATTTTAATTACTACAAAATAAACAAGGAACGACATTTAACCATTTTAAAAGCTACTGTCAAATTAATTCACAGAACAACCTCATATTATATTTTTCTCTGAAACTACACCTTCATACAAACCTAACAAAACTGGAATCACATTTTCTGACTGCTATATAATTAGTTATGCATTTTCCAAGTTATCAGCACTTTTCTAATGTAAATAAAGCTACCCATAAAAATATCACCAAGAATGCATTCAACAAACTTTACTGATAGATCTAAACATGCTTGACCTAACAAAATTTGTTTCACAGGATTTGGACATAAAATGAGCCTTGTATGAATTTTTGAAGCCTTTACATGGATTCTGCAAAACAAAACTTAAAAAGGAAAACTCAATCCTATACGCTACGGACTTCGGCCGAGGCACAAGACAAGCGCTCAGCACACCGGCGCGATTCGGCTGAGGCCCGAGGCAAGGCTTCGGCACATTCGGCGCGATTCGGCTGAGGCCCGAGGCTAGGCTTCGGCACATTCGGCGCGATTCGGCTGAGGCCCGAGGCTCAGACACATTTTACCGATTCGCCGAGGCATACTGACAGCCGAGGCTAACCTATTCAGCCGAGGCTACTGACTCAACCGAGGCTTACTGATTCAACCGAGACTAACTGACTCAACCGAGACTAACTCAACCGACTCGGTCGAGGCTCGAGGCAAAGGCTCGGCGCTTCGGCTTTCCGAGGCCTACGGCACCCAAGCTCTTCCCTTTCTCTCTTCCTTACTGCCAGTCGGGGCCCGCTGGTCAGGGTGACCAAGCTTCCGAGGCCAAGCTCGGCACGTTACCGCGCGAGGCCAGGCTCGGCGGTCAACGGCGGAGTTTGGCGCCGTGGTCGTTGACCGGCCCTAGCTCGTCGACGGCGACTTCTGGCGACACGGAGACCATCGTTGGGTGCGGGTTTCGAGACGAACACGACCGACTAACTTGCTGAGCCAGAGGGATACCGGAGCAAGCTCGACGGCGGCCATGGCGGAGCGGCGGCTCTGCGACTCGGCGGCGGAACTTTCCCCGGCGGCTTGCGACTCGGCGAGGTTAGCCCTAGCCCAAGCAAGACCTAAGCGACCTATTGGAGCAACTCTCGGGCTTCGGCATCCCCGGCATTGCTCGGAGCTATGCACGGCGGCGGTCCATGGCGGACACGGCGATGACACGGCTCGGTTCCAGCTGAAACACGGCAAAAGAGAGGTCTCCATCTAACTCTAAGCTACTACGGAGGTAGAGCAGACTAGAACATGGCTCAGCTCAGGGTAGCATGGCCGGAGATGACCGGTCCACGTGAAGGTCACGGTGGCGGCCATGGCGGGAGCTTGCGGGTGGCATCCGCTGTTCCGGCGGCTAGAGAGGGAGAGAGGGGAACCAACCCTTACCGGAGAAAGAGGAGGTCGCGGCGGAGAAACTGGCGGGAGGAATCGAACGGTGGTGCGGTGAGTAGCGAGCAATCGCTCGCCGAGGTTCGGCGGGCGGCGGCGGAGCTCTGGTCGGGTGAAGATGGAGTGGAGTGGAGCGAGAGAGAGAGCGAGCGGAAGAAAGCTCTCCTGGCTTGCGAGCGCGGGGCGGAGCAAAGGCAAAAGGAACGAAGTGCTAGGTGCATTGCACCTGGCCGGTTCCCGTCGGGGAACTCCCGACCGGACGCGGCGGCGGCAGGCGTCGCGCGACACGCGGCGGGCGAGGACGCGGCATGGAGCGACGTGGCGAGTTCGGGCGCAAACCACGGGCGGCGGTGCTGGCGGTTTGGCCGGCCGGCGAGGCGGTCTCGCGGCTGCGGGCGGATTCTGCCGGCGCGGAGGGAGCGGCGTCCGCGAAGGAGAGGAAGAAGAGACTGACAGGCCGGGCCCACTAGGATTAAACTAAAGAAGTTTGATTAAAAACCTGTATGCTCTATAACTCCTAAACTAAGCTGAATTAGGAAAAGGTCTTAACAGCAAAGTTGCTTAGAATTTTGTAAGGAACAAATCATCTTTAAGGCTCAAGTCCAAATTCTGCTTAGAAAAAGAAATCTACTTCTAATCCATTTTGCTAAAGCAAGAAATCACATTTTAAAAGCTTTTTCTGAGAAAGTGCTGTAAAGCAAAGTTGTTCCCTTCATCGAGATCTACAACTTTGTTATAAGGCACTTGGTCAGAAACAGAAAGCAAACAAGGTTACACTTAGACACTACACAAGGACTTAAGCACTTCAGCAAACATATGCACATGAAATGATGAGATGCTATGCTTATGCCATGCCAAATTATGCATTTAGGGATTGCTTAACACCGGGGTGTTACAGCCCTCCCCTCCTTAAAAGAAATCTCGTCCCGAGATTTGGATTACAAACCATTTCTTATAAAAGTGTGGGTATACGTCCTTTAGATAGTCATCCGTCTCCCAGGTAGCATCCCGGTCATCTTGCTCACTCCAAGATACCTTATATTGCTTCACGATTCTTCCGCGGGTCGCTCTTTCTTTTTCATCGAGCACTCGACATGGTATAATTGAGTAAGTGAGATCAGATTGTAACTTGATACAAGCTGGTTGTACCTCTTCTTCTGGTACTCGAAGACATTTCTTCAGTTGAGAGACATGGAACACTGGAAAAATAGCCTTCAAATGCTCTGGTAATTGCAGTTGATAGGCCACTTCTCCCTTCTTTTGCACAATTCTATATGGTCCCACGAACCTTGGTGCTAACTTCCTTTTGACTCCAAAACGTTTTACACCCTTCATTGGTGAAACCTTCAAATAGACATAGTCACCAACATTGAACTCAAGCGGTTTCCTTCGCTTATCAACATAGCTTTTCTGACGAGATTGTGCAGACGCAATATGTTGCTGAATTGTTCTAACTTGTTCTTCTGCTTCTTTCACAAAGTCAATACCATAGTATCGACGTTCCCCTGGTTCTACCCAGTTTATCGGTGATCTGCATCTTCTACCATACAGAGCTTCAAAAGGAGCCATTTGTATACTTTCTTGATAACTGTTGTTATAAGCAAACTCTGCCAATGGTAACCATTTCTCCCAAGAACCTTTTGCTGATAAAACACAGGCTCTTAACATATCCTCTAATACTTGATTCACTCTCTCTGTCTGCCCTGACGTTTGTGGATGGTACGCTGAGCTTCGGACTAAATTCGTGCCTAACTCCTTCTGCAACTTTTCCCAAAATGGTGCAGTAAACTGCGGTCCACGATCAGAGACTATAACCTTGGTACACCGTGCAGTCGCACAATCTGACTCATGTAGATCTCGGCATAATCTGGGGCCTTATAGTTGGTCTTGACTGGAATGAAATGTGCGGTCTTTGTGAGACGATCCACAATTACCCAAATTGAATCATTACCCTTCTGGGTCGTGGGTAAACCAACGATAAAGTCCATACTCACTTCTTCCCACTTCCATTCAGGTATAGCTAATGGCTGAAGCATTCCAGCTGGTTTCAAGTGAATAGCTTTTACTCGACAACACGTATCGCATCTGGCCACATAAGCAGCAATTTCTTTCTTCATTTTGGTCCACCAAAATCTCGGACGCAAATCTTGGTACATTTTTGTACTTCCAGGATGAATAGATAATTTGGACAAATGTGCTTCATCCATGATCCGATTCCTGAGTTCTCTATCCTTAGGCACCACTAACCGCTGGTTAAACCATAGAACTCCATTTTCGTCAACTCGAAAATGCTTATCGGCCTCTTTTTCATCCTTGAGCCTTCCTTAATATGATAGATGCCCTTATCAGTTTTCTGGTTCTCTATAATTTGGTCTACTAACACATTGCGCAACTTCAAATCATGTAGCACTGCAGCATTGTTAAGCTGAACTCATCCTGGCAGAAGCTTCATAGCATTACAGTGTGATTTCCGGCTCAGAGCATCGGCCACAACATTCGCCTTGCCTGGATGATAGTGAATCTGAAGATTATAATCCTTAATCAATTCAAGCCATCTTCTTTGCCTCATATTCAATTCTGCTTGCGTGAAAATATATTTAAGACTCTTGTGGTCGGTGTACATATTGCAGACATTCCCAAGCAGATAGTGTCTCCAAATCTTCAAAGCATGCACAACGGCAGCTAATTCCAAATCATGGGTCGGGTAATTCACTTCATGCTTTCGCAATTGCCGCGAAGCATAAGCAATCACTCTGCCTTCTTGCATGAGAACACAACCTAGGCCTACTTTTGACGCATCACAAAAGACATCAAAGGGTTTCTCGATATCTGGTTGAGCCTAAAACAGGAGCAGTGGTCAACAGTTTCCGCAGGATCGGAAAGCAGTTTCGCACTTCTCCGTCCATTCAAATTTCTGATTCTTTTGCAACAAACTTGTCATTGGCTTTGCAATTTTGGAGAAATCGGGAATAAATCGACGATAATATCCCACTAAACCAAGAAAACTCCGGATTTCACCAACTGAAGTAGGAGCTTTCCCAGTCCATGGGACTTCTTTTTACTTTACTAGGGGTCTACTGAGATTCCTTCTTCTGACAGAAATATGACCAAGAAATTGTACTTTCTTTCTTCTTCAAAACTCGCACTTGCTGAATTTAGCATAGAGCTTGTGTTCCCTGAGTCTAGATAAGACAACCCTCAAATGTCCTGCCATGATCGTCTGCATTTTCCTCCGAGTAAACCAGAATATCGTCATTGAACACTAACCACAACTTTGTCTAATTCTGGCCTGAACACAGAGTCATCAAACTCGTAAAATATGCTGGAGCATTGGTTAATCCAAAGGACATAACAAGATACTCGTATAAACCGTATCTGTTGAGAAAGCGGTCTTTGGAATATCCTGTGGTCTGATTCGAATCTGATGATACCCTGACCTTAGATCAATCTTAGAAACACCTTGGCTCTTGATAACTGATCAAAAAGGATGTCTATTCTAGGTAACGGATACTTATTCTTAACAGTCACGGCATTGAGTGGACGATAATCCACACATGCGCAAGGACTTATCCTTCTTTTTTGACAAACAAAGCTGGGCAACCCCATTCTGATACACTAGTTTGAATGAATCCCTTGTCCAAGAGTTCCTTGATCTGGGTCTTGAGTTCCGCCAGCTCATTGGGCGGCATTCGATACGGTCTCTTAGAGATTGGTGCAGTTCCTGGTAACAACTCTATCACAAACTCCACTGCTCTCTTCGGTGTACCCTGGTAACTCATCTGGAAAAACGTCCGGAAAATCCTAACAATGGAATTTTGGAGAGGTCTTCTATAGCAAGAGTACAAGATAAGTCAACAAGATCGGCACCTCGAGGAAGAGATACGCGAAGCTTGTTACCTGTTCGATAATTGATAAGGTAAGAGTCCTGTTTGCAGGTCTAACACCGCATTCCACATAGTCATCCAACTCATTCTAAGACTACATCCATACTTAGCCCTGGTAAAACCACTAAGTTGGCTCCAAATTTATGCCCTCCAATAATCAATGGTCACATTACACACCCATCTGCCTAGATAACACGCTACTCCCTACGGAGCTCACGCGAAACCCATAATCCATTTCAGAGATTTCTTGATTATGCTTTTGTGCAAATGCCTTGCTCATAAAAGAATGCGATGATCCAGTATCAAATAAAACAACTGCAGATGATGGTTCACAAGACACATACCAGCAGTCACGGGCTCTCCTGCACGAGCTTCTTCAGCAGTCATGTTATGCAGACGCGCTGGATAATTAGCCTGCTGCTTCTTGGGTGTGGGCAATACCTTGCAAAGTGCCCATCTTGGTTGCAATTGAAAGCACGGCCCCCCGAACTATTGGCTTGGTCCCAGTTGAGCTGCCTTGTTCCCTGCTCGAGCCTGACTTTGCTGCCACCCTGTATGGTCGTTGACCACGCTGAGCTTATTTGCTGCCCTTTCTGTTCTGAAGCGCCTGAAACGAGCCCCAGGTGCTGTGGTCGGTATTGAGAAACGCTGGCTTTGGGCCCTCTTAAACTGAGATGGATCCAATTCCAAGGGTCCTCTCCTAGCCTTGCTTGTAGCATGCTTGTTGTTGTGATTCTCCTTGGGATCAGCAGTCACTGATGAAGTCCTGAAACTGGTGCGGGATGAAGTACCACGTGATTTTCCCATCTTAGATTCAGTTGAAATGACCTGATTTTCAGTGAAGGGAAAATCCACAGAGTCAAGTGTAATGAAACTCTTTCGAGTCAAATTACCCGATAATCCAGTTAATTATCATAATCCATACTTCGAATAAAGGTACTTAATACGGTATTACATTTATTACATTGCCAACAGGCGAGAATTTAAATAAACACCATCCGAAACAGCTTGTAGACGAAGAAGCGCGATCGAACTCCACACTTGAGCGTAGAAGCGAAACCCCCTACTCATCGAACTCCTCGGAGTGGTACTCCTCCTCGGAACCTGAAACCTCAATTTTCAGTACGATTTGTACTGGCCACACTTTCCCATCCTATATATGAATTATATGTGGTAGTGGATGCAATAGGTAAAAAAAATTCAGACCTAACCGGCTAGGTTTTCCTATGCATAACAGTATAATAATTATGTATGTTTATCATGTTTCACCATTTCAACTCATCACCATATCCATCACCAATACACCATTCCCACCCCACACACACTACTCTCGCTCAGTCGACAGAGGCCAGCTCCCTCCCAGCCTTTGTCTCAACGGCCCGCAGTCTCACCTGACTCACGGCCGGCACACTCTTACCAGAGGGAGAAGAGAGAAGCTCTCACTAGTCGGCAAAAGGTCAGGGAAAAAGGTCCGCAGCCAACAAGTTGGCTAACGTATCGATCGATCAACCATACACTCTGCAGAGGTTCTACAATATCCACAAGATCGCCATCATCAGCACCCCGGATGTGCCTAGGCGGATACCGATCGCTTGCCAGCCTAGAGTAATGCCACCCTACCACTCAGCCCTGGATTCACCTCAAGTATGTCTGGGTGGCTAAGTCTGTGAAGTCACGTTCCCTCTCCCGTAGGGGGAGCCGCGATCGTCTCGGAAGGGTGTGGGACTCTGATACCCGTACCTTCCTCGCACTCTCTCGCCTAGCAGTAGTGGCATCACCCTACCAGGTAGTCCGACCGTCCCCGTCCATAAGGAGCGAGTGGCATGTAAAGGTATTTCCCCGTGGTCCAGATCCCGCACCAATCTAGGGTGACTAAGCCGGAATATCTTCTCAAAGGTTTTCATTATATGTGCCACCACAGCACGCTCCTGATCCGGGTTCCACCAACGGCTCACACCCGGATCCACCTCATGTCACCATTTAACCCCCGCCACAGGTTTTACACCACAGGGGCCTCCAGATATGCCCCACGGCAAGACTTGCACTAGGCTCGTCGTATATTCCGGCTCGGTCGACACAACCCTCACCACCATACTCACCCAAAACACACGCAGCACACTCCCCGATATACACCGTATAACGATATGCACCGGTTCTCACCGTAGCATAATATATATGATCAAGATAGTATTAGCAGCGCGTGTATCTATCCTATCAGCTGGTAGCAGGGGATAGGTTGCGTCAAGGTATGGGCTTACAAGCAATTCTATCATGCAAGTCCTGTAGTGAGCATCATTAAATTAGAAATGTAATTTTAGCATGCGTAATGGGATCTACGAGGTTGGATGGGCTGTGGCACCTTGAGATTGATCGTCGCCTTGTTCCTCCTCGTAGTCGTGATCCTCCTTGTCAGACGTCCCTTCCGGTTCTGAAAACGTACGAATACGGTCGCATTAGCGACATCTATAGAATAGCACAAAGAACGAATGAAAATTCAAAAGATCCAAATGCACTCAATCATGGTACCATTAGGTAGATATCGATTTTAGATGAATTTAGCAACTTGAATCACTATTTTTGAAGTCCGTATGAATTAGTTATGAATTTCCGAAGTTTATACTATTTTCTGAAAATAACAAATGGCCGATTTAACCAGGTGCTGACACGTGTCCAAAACTGATTGGCTGGTGCATTTGTACAATATGACAGGTGGGTTTGCGGTCAGCGTTGACTCGGTCCACGGGTGATGACGTCAGCATAACGTCATGATGACGTCATCGCAGGGTTCGGAGTGGGCCTGGCGGACCGGGCTTGGGCCGAACTTGGGCCAGACCGGGCCGCCACGTGTCGAGTACACAAAGCGTCACGTGTTGGGCTTTGGGTCAGGCTGGGCCGAGCGTGCTTTACGGACCGTGAGCCTCGAGGGCGTCGAGACCCACCCTCGAGTAAGTCGTGGTCTCCCTCGGCTCGAGCCTCGGACGAATCGGACATTACCTCGAGGCCTCTTCAGCCTCGAGCCTCGGGCGAATCAGAAAATGGTCTCGAGGCCTCCTACAGCCTCGGCCTCGGGCGAGACGGACATTACCTCCTCGAGCCTCCTTCGCCTCGAGCCTCGGACGTGACGGACAACTGCTTCGAGGCCTTCTACAGCCTCGAGCCTCGGACGAGACGGACAACTGCTTCGAGGCCCCTTCAGCCTCGAGGCCTCGGGCGAATCGCAGTTTTCTCTGAGACCTCACTCATGCCTCGGGCGAATCGGACAATCGCTTCGAGGCCTCCTTCAACCTCGAGCCTCGGGCGAGACGGACTTTGGCTCCGAGGCCTCCTTCAACCTCGAGCCTCGGGCGAGACGGACTTTGGCTCCGAGGCCTCCTTCAACCTCGAGCCTCGGGCGAGACGGACTTTGGCTCCGAGGCCTCCTTCAGCCTCGAGCCTCGGCGTTCTCTCCCCTTTCTCTCTCTGTTTTGTTACGGCGGCGCCCCGCTAACGACGAGCCCGCGTCGGTGATCAACTTCTCCTCTTCGGACTCGACGACTCTGTGCTCCACGTAACCGTGTTCCTACGGCGATTCGATCCAAACACCAATTTGACCCGATCCAGTGCTCCTAGCGGCCGCGTAGAGGGCTGGCGGCGGAGCCACGACGGTGCTTTTCCGGACGGCTCTGCACACTCCCAGCCAAATTCGTTGCATACACGCTCTTTCCTACCTCCTCTACTGCTCTTGCTCCCCAATTCGTACGGATGGCTAGCTCATCTTAACCAGTGGCCGTAGCATCGGAGCATTAGTTCGCCGCAGCGTTCAGGCCGTGGCGTCGCGCTCTTTACCGCGGGTTCAGCGCGCACCCCTTTCTCCGCGCACTTCTTGCTATCTCACCTCACCCGATTGCCAGTGTGTATTTGTGTGCTCGAAACCGAGACCGTAGTGACCTTGGCCTACACGCTCCGGTACGGAGCGCCATGACCGTCATGAGTTCGGGGTTAGCAAGGGCGTGGCGGCTGCTCACCGTGGTGTCGACGAAGACAGGGTGGCGGTGCAGGACGATTCGATGCAGTGACGCTCCGGTAGCATGCCGTGCAGCGCCTGGGTCGATGGTGTTCGCTCGCGGTGCCTTCCTTCCAGCGCCGGCGATCCTTGCGACGGCGCCTCGGTTCCACCCGCCTCCCCTCCGCTCCGCTCTCCTTCTTCTTCTGCCCTCAACTCTCTCTTTCGGCGGTGTGGTGAAGTGGTTGCGCCACAGCGTGGCGACGCTTGCTGCCAATCAAGTGCTTCGGCGAGGCTCTGCTTATATGGGCGCAGGGCCGTCGCGGTGGATGGCGGATCGGCTACGCGTCTTGATCCGAGGGTCGTGAGGCACTCCGATTCCACACGACTCCAATTCAGTTGCAGGGGGCAAGATTCCCTAGTTTGTTAGGGATTTGTTAGCCGTGGTCGGCCGAGGTGGCACGGTGGGGTCGCTGCCGTTGCCGTGCTCTGCCTTCCGGCTTGCGCAAGAAGAAGAACAGAGATGGTTCTCGCTGACGCGTGGGGTCGGGTTGTCGGGGTCTCAGCGCGAAGGCGAGCGGTCGCACGCGATGGCTGCTGGGCCCCAGAGATCGTGCAGTGGCTTCCTTCTGGGTGTTGGCTGGGCGCGGTGACCTGGGCCGGTTTGGCCGTGCAGGTAGGTTGCAAAGGCTTTCGGCCCAGTCAGTCTGTCTACCATTTCCCATTTCCTTTCCTAATTAACTAGTGCTAGTGTTGCTCCTTACTCCAAATATTGATCTTAGGTTATGGGTTTGTTAAGTAACATGCTTTGCAAAGTTTTATATATATGTATTGATGCATTTCACACAAGAAATCCAAGAAGAGCCAAATCACATATGCTTATTAATGTTATTCAGTTTCTTACTATGCTACTAATGTTAATGCATATGCTTAAATAAGTTGTCACACTCATCATGCAAGGTAAAAAGAAAAGAAAAATTTTATAGTTGTGAATTTTGTGTAGGAATTTGTGGTTGTTACAGTCCTCCCCCTTATTAGAATCTCGACCCCGAGATTAAACCGATACATACCCGGTGAATAGGTAAGGGAATTGCATTCGGAGATCGGATTCTTTCTCCCATGTTGCTTCCCTTTCAGTGTGGTTACTCCACTACTGAACCTTGCACATCCCGATAGTCTTGCTTCGGGTCTCCTTGGTGTCCCACCCCAATATCTTGATTGGATGTTCTTATATTCAAGTGTCTCTTGTAGGTCAAGCACATCTGTCGGCACAACTTCCTCGGGTACTCGCAAGCATTTGCGTAGCTGGGATACATGGAACACAGGATGTACGCCTGCTAACTCCCCGGGTAAGTCCAGCTTGTAAGCAAGCTTCCCGATTCTTCCCGTTATCTTGTACGGTCCCACATATCTCGGTGCCAGCTTTCCCTCTTGTGGAATCTCACTGTGCTTCGAAGCGGTGATACCTTTAGGTAAACAAAATCCCCAGTTTCAAATGCGAGATCTCTTCGTCGTTTATCCGCGTATCCCTTATATCGATTTTGGGCCATTTTTAGATTTTCACGGACCAAGTTCACTCCTTCCTCAGCATCTTTGATTTTTGCGGGTCCGAGGAGTGATCTTTCTCCAGGATTAGACCACATTAGTGGTGTCTGGCACGACCTTCCATACAAGCCTCATATGGGGACATTTTGATGCTTGCCTGATAACTGTTGTTGTAAGCAAACTCGGCATGTGCGAGACATTTCTCCCAGTCCTTTCCGTAATCAAGACGCTGGCTCGGAGCATATCTTCCAGTATCATCTTCCACCCTTCAGTATCTGATTCACCCGTCAGTTTGCCCATCAGTCTGTGGGTGATAAGCTGTACTATAATCAAGTCTTGTACCGATTGCCTTGTGCAAAGATTTCCAAAACTGGGATGTAAATTGTGAACCTCGGTCAGATACGATGCTTGAAGGTGCTCCATGAAGCTTAAGGATATGTTCCACGTATAACTCCGCTAACTTATCTGTAAGATAAGTGGTCTTAACGGGTATAAAATGAGCCACTTTTGTCAACCTGTCCACAATTACCCATATGGAATTGTTGCCCTTTTGTGTCCTTGGCAATCCAACTATAAAGTCCATGGTTATGCATTCCCATTTCCACTGAGGAATTTCTAGTGGCTTGAGTAATCCCGCGGGTCTTCCATGCTCCGCTTTAACCCTGCTGCATGTGTCGCATTTTGCCACGTGTTCTGCTACAGAGGTTTTCATGCCTTTCCACCAGAAGTGTTTCTTCAAATCTTGATACATTTTGGCCCCTCCAGGGTGAATGCTATACTTAGAGCTATGTGCCTCAGTCAAAATTTCATTGCGAAGCTCCGGGTTATTGGGTACACATATTCGATCCTTGTACCAAAGAGTTCCTTGGTCATCTTCTCGTGATCGGTGCGACACCCAAGCTTCATCAAGCTCCGGATATGCTCCATTTCTTCACAATTCTCCTGGGCTTTGCGGATTCTATCTGTGAGGGTGTATTGGATCCGTAACTCATTCAGCATTCCATGCGGTAGGATTTCTAACTGGAAGTGATCAATTTCCTCCTTCAGTTCAGCTGGCACAGATTCCGCTATTAGGGTGTGACAATAACTCTTGCGACTAAGTGCATCTGCCACAACATTGGCCTTTCCTGGGTGATAGTGAATTTCCAGATCATAATCTTAATAAGTTCGAGCCATCGGCGCTGCCTCATATTTAGGTCTTCTTGAGTAAAGAAATATTTTAGGCTCTTGTGATCGGTATAAATATCGCACTGGTTGCCTATCAAATAGTGTCTCCAAATCTTTAGTGCATGTACTACAGCTGCAAGCTCGAGATCATGAGTGGGGTATCGCTGCTCGTGGTCTTTCAGCTGTCGAGAGGCATATGCTATTACTTTTCCATTCTGCATCAAAACGCATCCAAGTCCTTGACGGGAGGCGTCACAATAGACTACAAAACTCTGATTGATGTCGGGCAGAGCCAACACAGGGGTGGTAGTAAGTCTCTTCTTTAACTCAAGGAAACTATTCTCACATTCATCTGACCATTCAAAGTTCTGTGTCTTTTTCAACAAATTGGTCATCGGGCGAGCGATCTTTGAGAAATTCTCAATGAATCGGCGATAATATCCCGCCAGTCCTAGAAAACTTCTGATTTCACCCACATTACGAGGTGATTCCCAATCCCTGATAGCTTCTATTTTCGTGGGATCAACAGCTACTCCTTCAGCTGATAGTACGTGTCCCAGAAATGTCACTTCTTCAAGCAGCCAAACTCACATTTGCTGAACTTAGCATAAAGCAGATTTTTTGTGCCAATCTCTCAAGTACAGTCCTCAAATGTAACTCATGCTCTTCCGCTGTGGCTGAGTATATAAGAATGTCGTCAATGAATACTACGACACTTATCTAACTCCTCCATAAACACCTTATTCATCATGTTCATGAAATAAGCAGGTGCATTTGTGAGTCCAAATGGTACCACTGTGAATCATCATACTGTCCATACCTCGTGACAAAGGCTGTTTTGGAAATATCAATTCTCTCTGATCCTCATCTGGTGATACCCTGATCGAAGATCAATCTTGGAAAAGTACTTAGCACCCCGCAACTGATCAAGCAGGTCATCAATCCTCGGCAACGGGTATTTGTTCTTGATAGTCACCGCATTCAGGCTCCTATAATCAACACACATCCTCATTGTGCCATCCTTCTTCCTCACAAACAGTACAGGGGAACCCCAAGGTGATGCACTAGGCCTGATATATCCCTTATCAGTAAGTTCCTTTAACTGTTTCTTTAATTCAGCCAATTCATCAACAGACATGCGATATGGTCTTTTGGCTATAGGCCCTGTTCCCGGTAATAAATTAATCACAAACTCCACTTCCCGTTCCGGGGCATACCTGGTATTTCCTCCGGAAACACATCGGTATGATCTCTGACTACGGGCACATCATCCACTGTCAAAGGTTTGTCCTGGGGTTTGACCCTGGTTTTAAGGGCACACAGGAGGTTAGAGGTTTTCTCGGTTTGGGGTGTGCATCGTACGGCTTGGCCTGTTGGATGGGTTATTTGGATGTATCTGGGTGAGCAAGATATAATACTCCGGTGTTTGGTTAACCAGTCCATTCCTAAAATAACCTCTAAGCTGGTAGAAGGTAGTAGGGTTAGGTCGGCTGTGAAAACTAATCCCTCGATGGTTAATTTCACTCCCTTACATATATGGGTACTTTTTAGGTCTCCCAAGGGTGAGCTAGTTATGATTGGAAGTTGGCGTGGGCTGACCGGAATGCAATGCTCATGTGCAAACTTTGATGATATGTAAGAACATGTAGCTCCTGAATCGAAAAGAACTGATGCTCTAATGCCGTTAACCAAAAACATACCGTACACCACATCTGGGGCATCTTGGGCATCCTCAGCATTCAAGTGAGTAAGGCGACCACGGGAGCAGATTCCCGGGGTTGAGGTTGAGCTCTTGGTGGTGCCTTTTGGGCTTTGGCATTTTCTGGGCAGTTGGCAATCTTGTGGCCAGGCTGTCCACACTTGAAACATGTCCAAGGCATACCACTGGTAGAAGTTGGTGTGGGTGCCTTCCAAGTGGTTGCATTCTGTGTAGTGCGATTCTGAGCAGTACGGTCTTGTGACGCACGAAAGCTTCCTGAATGATCCTGAGTGCGAGCCGGAGTACGGTCCTGGTATGAGCGAGTGTATTGAGCAGAATGTGAGCCTCTGCTCCTACTGGGTCCAGGGCGAGAGTAACTGGTAACATGGGTCACTCGTGCCTTCTTGCGTTCAGGGTGACGAAAGGAACCATCTGCCTTGCGCTTCCTCTCTCTGAACTCTTCTCCAGCTTCATTCCGATCCTTTTCGATCTGGATGCTGCGATCTATGAGGTCGCGCAGAGTGTGACTCTTAACTCCTCCCATATTCACCTTGATGCGAGAACTGAGACCCTTGCGATAGTAGTACACTTCTCTTCTTCGCTGGTCACTATAGAAAGTGGCGCAAAGCGAAGTAGGTTGGTGAAGCGGGTGGTGTACTCAGTAACCTTCTCATTCCCCATCTTAATGTTACGAAACTCTTCTGCTTTAGCTTGCATCACGCCTTCAGGAACGTGATAGTCAGTGAAAGCTTCCACGAACTCATCCCAAGTAATCCCAGCTGGATTCTCATGAGAGTCACTGAAACTGTCCCACCAAGCGCGGGCTGCACCAGTGAGCTGATGGGTAGCGGCTCCAACACACTCTTCATCGGACAGCATGGTAAGGTCGAGCTTCTTTTCCACCTCACGTAGCCAGTCGTTGGCAGCGAGTGGATCAGGATCGGTGCCATCATAGGTAGGTGGCCTGAGTTTGATGAATCCTTCAAGCTTCCTCTGAAAGTCATTGTATTGACCACCATTGCGACGATTTGCACCCTCTACGAGTGCAGCTAGCAGCTGAGTCTGTTGAGCCATCACTTCAGCCAGACTTGGTGGTGCTGGCGGTGGTGGAGGCGGTGGTGCCGCGCCGATTGGCACGTGATCATCAGCGGGCACATGGTCATCCTCTGCTGGTGGTGGCGTCTGCTCCATATTGAATGGTACTCCACGTCTTCCTCCACGGCCACGACCGTTTCCAGCCCCGCGTCCTCGTCCACGGAATCGCCCAGCTCTTACAGCGGGTTCAGGAGTCAGATCACGCGGGTGGCTCAGACGTACTGAGCGGCGTAGCGACATCTGTGTCATAGAATAGATAGAGTTTTAGTATATATGTTATTTGTTTAATCATTGCTTTTAAGTTTTATTGGAGTTATTTCAACGAGTTAAAGAAATCATTATTCTATCCTGCACTCAAACAAAGAAGCGATAAAGATCCATAAGACGCAATAAAATCCGAACACTCATAACATGTTTTTCTTAATTAATAAATAATTTATTCGTACTACGCATCGTGGGTACAACTCTGGAATACATCTCATGGGTGACACACACTGGAACTCATCACATGACCACGCAGGGTCATCACTCACACCTACTCCTGCCCGTACACTGCTTCCGGGAAGCGACTGTCCTCAGCTTCGATGTCCTCGTTAGTCTTGTGGAGTCGGGCTACATACTTAAGCGCTTCGGCAAGCTCTTCAGTAGGCTTGGCTCCAGGTAGAACAGGGCAAGCGTCGAGGTTGAGTCGGGTGGGTGCCAGCTCAAATTCCTCAGTCCTGGGTCGGATTTTGACACGTTCTTCTTTGGGTAGTTTCTCCCAGATGCCCTTCATTTCCCTGAGTCGCTTTTTGTCTGACTTCTTCCAAGCATCCCGAGTTCGCTCGCATTTCTCTTGTAAGTACTCTGTGTTCTTGACATATTCTATCAGGTGGCCTTGGTTACGCAACGCTTTCACCTGCATCTCCTTGACTTCCTGTTCCTAGGGCCTTCACCTTGTTTTGAAGTTTCAGAAACTCCATGCCTTGATTCTTCTTCCGATTCCAACTCTGGTTCATTGCTTCGGTCCTTTCTTCTAGATTCCTTTGCAATTCCAGCACTCGACAGCCCAGAAACCAGTTGTCATTTCCCAAATCTGCAGCCTTGTATCGCAGATCTGCCACTTCCGCCTTGTGCCTTTCCTCTTGTCGCTCCAACTTGTCTTGTAGTTTTGCTATAGTAGCTCTTAGTTCCTCCTGAACGGATCTCTCAATCTTGGTCGCCTCCTGGCACTCCATCAGGTGGTTGCGAGCTGCAGTCTGTTTGAGCTCAAGGTGACTTGCATAGCTGTTCAGGTCATACAAATGGTAAGCTGTGGTGCGCAGGCAGGGATCAGCTTCGGCAAGTACAGTCTGGGTGTAGGCATGCTCCTGCTCAACCTGAGTGAGGTGAGGGTGTAAGGCCTGGGGTAGTAACCGGAACTCTGTTTTCTTCAAGTGGTCTCTGTTGTCTCGTGTTACAACCTTGAGTGCTTGAAAGGACACTGCCTGCACGCACTCCTCAATGGTCTCTCCAATCACCATCTCTGAGCAAGCTGGAACGGACGGCAGGGTCTGACTTGCGGGTATCTCCAGTCTCGCCACTATAGGTGCCCTGAGTCCGCCCTCGGGTGCTGGCTCTCCAGAGCAAGTATACAGAATTTGATCAACTGGGACTCCTAATGCCATGAGGACCTCACGCAGGGTAAGTGGAATTCCTGCGATCCCTTCGCCGTTGGAAACACACTTTGCAGTAAGGCTGAGCAAAGGTCCTAGCGGCGGATACACCGGGGTTGTCTCCATCTGCACGTTTCAAAAGCTAAGGTTAGCAAGTCCATAGTAAGATAAGCCTTGCATTGAAAAGTAATGCAGGGTCGGTATATAACCGAAGGAGATTGGCTTCCTGTTTCTAACGTCCATTTTCTAGGGTTTCCGTCCTAAGGTCAAGCATGGCTCTGATACCAACTGAAATGACCTGATTTTCAGTGAAGGAAAATCCACAGAGTCAAGTGTAATGAAACTCTTTCGAGTCAAATTACCCGATAATCCAGTTAATTATCATAATCCATACTTCGAATAAAGGTACTTAATACGGTATTACATTTATTACATTGCCAACAGGCGAGAATTTAAATAAACACCATCCGAAACAGCTTGTAGACGAAGAAGCGCGATCGAACTCCACACTTGAGCGTAGAAGCGAAAACCCCCTACTCATCGAACTCCTCGGAGTGGTACTCCTCCTCGGAACCTGAAACCTCAATTTTCAGTACGATTTGTACTGGCCACACTTTCCCATCCTATATATGAATTATATGTGGTAGTGGATGCAATAGGTAAAAGAAATTCAGACCTAACCGGCTAGGTTTTCCTATGCATAACAGTATAATAATTATGTATGTTTATCATGTTTCACCACCATTTCAACTCATCACCATATCCATCACCAATACACCATCCCCCCCACACACACATACTCTCGCTCAGTCGACAGAGGCCAGCTCCCTCCCAGCCTTTGTCTCAACGGCCCGCAGTCTCACCTGACTCACGGCCGGCACACTCTTACCAGAGGGAGAAGAGAGAAGCTCTCACTAGTCGGCAAAAGGTCAGGGAAAAAGGTCCGCAGCCAACAAGTTGGCTAACGTATCGATCGATCAACCATACACTCTGCAGAGGTTCTACAATATCCACAAGATCGCCATCATCAGCACCCCGGATGTGCCTAGGCGGATACCGATCGCTTGCCAGCCTAGAGTAATGCCACCCTACCACTCAGCCCTGGATTCACCTCAAGTATGTCTGGGTGGCTAAGTCTGTGAAGTCACGTTCCCTCTCCCGTAGGGGAGCCGCGATCGTCTCGGAAGGGTGTGGGACTCTGATACCCGTACCTTCCTCGCACTCTCTCGCCTAGCAGTAGTGGCATCACCCTACCAGGTAGTCCGACCGTCCCCGTCCATAAGGAGCGAGTGGCATGTAAAGGTATTTCCCCGTGGTCCAGATCCCGCACCAATCTAGGGTGACTAAGCCGGAATATCTTCTCAAAGGTTTTCATTATATGTGCCACCACAGCACGCTCCTGATCCGGGTTCCACCAACGGCTCACACCCGGATCCACCTCATGTCACCATTTAACCCGCCACAGGTTTTACACCACAGGGCCTCCAGATATGCCCCACGGCAAGACTTGCACTAGGCTCGTCGTATATTCCGGCTCGGTCGACACAACCCTCACCACCATACTCACCCAAACACACGCAGCACACTCCCCGATATACACCGTATAACGATATGCACCGGTTCTCACCGTAGCATAATATATATGATCAAGATAGTATTAGCAGCGCGTGTATCTATCCTATCAGCTGGGTAGCAGGGGATAGGTTGCGTCAAGGTATGGGCTTACAAGCAATTCTATCATGCAAGTCCTGTAGTGAGCATCATTAAATTAGAAATGTAATTTTAGCATGCGTAATGGGATCTACGAGGTTGGATGGGCTGTGGCACCTTGAGATTGATCGTCGCCTTGTTCCTCCTCGTAGTCGTGATCCTCCTTGTCAGACGTCCCTTCCGGTTCTGAAAACGTACGAATACGGTCGCATTAGCGACATCTATAGAATAGCACAAAGAACGAATGAAAATTCAAAAGATCCAAATGCACTCAATCATGGTACCATTAGGTAGATATCGATTTTAGATGAATTTAGCAACTTGAATCACTATTTTTGAAGTCCGTATGAATTAGTTATGAATTTCCGAAGTTTATACTATTTTCTGAAAATAACAAATGGCCGATTTAACCAGGTGCTGACACGTGTCCAAAACTGATTGGCTGGTGCATTTGTACAATATGACAGGTGGGTTTGCGGTCAGCGTTGACTCGGTCCACGGGTGATGACGTCAGCATAACGTCATGATGACGTCATCGCAGGGTTCGGAGTGGGCCTGGCGGACCGGGCTTGGGCCGAACTTGGGCCAGACCGGGCCGCCACGTGTCGAGTACACAAAGCGTCACGTGTTGGGCTTTGGGTCAGGCTGGGCCGAGCGTGCTTTACGGACCGTGAGCCTCGAGGGCGTCGAGACCCACCCTCGAGTAAGTCGTGGTCTCCCTCGGCTCGAGCCTCGGACGAATCGGACATTACCTCGAGGCCTCTTCAGCCTCGAGCCTCGGGCGAATCAGAAAATGGTCTCGAGGCCTCCTACAGCCTCGGCCTCGGGCGAGACGGACATTACCTCGAGGCCTCCTTCGGCCTCGAGCCTCGGACGTGACGGACAACTGCTTCGAGGCCTTCTACAGCCTCGAGCCTCGGACGAGACGGACAACTGCTTCGAGGCTCCTTCAGCCTCGAGGCCTCGGGCGAATCGCAGTTTTCTCTGAGACCTCACTCATGCCTCGGCGAATCGGACAATCGCTTCGAGGCCTCCTTCAACCCTCGAGCCTCGGCGAGACGGACTTTGGCTCCGAGGCCTCCTTCAACCTCGAGCCTCGGGCGAGACGGACTTTGGCTCCGAGGCCTCCTTCAACCTCGAGCCTCGGGCGAGACGGACTTTGGCTCCGAGGCCTCCTTCAGCCTCGAGCCTCGGCGTTCTCTCCCCTTTCTCCTCTGTTTTGTTACGGCGGCGCCCCGCTAACGACGAGCCCGCGTCGGTGATCAACTTCTCCTCTTCGGACTCGACTCTGTGCTCCAGCGTAACCGTGTTCCTACGGCGATTCGATCCAAACCACCAATTGCCCGATCCAGTGCTCCTAGCGGCCGGCGTAGAGGGTCTGGCGGCGGAGCCACGACGGTGCTTTGCCGTGGACGGCTCTGCACACTCCCAGCCAAATTCGTGCATACACGCTCTTTCCTAACTCCTCTACTGCTCCCCAATTCGTACGGATGGCTAGCTTCATCTACCGTGGGCCGTAGCATCGGAGCATTAGTTCGCCGCAGCGGGTCAGGCCGTGGCGTCGCGCGTTACCGCGGTTCAGCGCGCACAAGGTCTCTGCGCCAAACGTCTGGGCTCACACCGATGTGCCAGTGTGTATTTGTGTGCTCGAAACCGAGACCGTAGTGACCTTGGCCTACACGCTCCGGTACGGAGCGCCATGACCGTCATGAGTTCGGGGTTAGCAAGGGCGTGGCGGCTGCTCACCGTGGTGTCGACGAAGACAGGGTGGCGGTGCAGGACGATTCGATGCAGTGACGCTCCGGTAGCAGTGCCGTGCAGCGCCTGGGTCGATGGTGTTCGCTCGCGGTGCCTTCCTTCCAGCGCCGGCGATCCTTGCGACGGCGCCTCGGTTCCACCCGCCTCCGCCTCCGGCTCTCCTCCTTCTTCTGCCCTCAACTCTCTCTTTCGGCGGTGTGGTGAAGTGGTTGCGCCACAGCGTGGCGACGCTTGCTGCCAATCAAGTGCTTCGGCGAGGCTCTGCTTATATGGGCGCAGGGGCCGTCGCGGTGGATGGCGGATCGGCTACGCGTCTTGATCCGAGGGTCGTGAGGCACTCCGATTCCACACGACTCCAATTCAGTTGCAGGGGGCAAGATTCCCTAGTTTGTTAGGGATTTGTTAGCCGTGGTCGGCCGAGGTGGCACGGTGGGGTCGCTGCCGTTGCCGTGCTCTGCCTTCCGGCTTGCGCAAGAAGAAGAACAGAGATGGTTCTCGCTGACGCGTGGGGTCGGGTTGTCGGGGTCTCAGCGCGAAGGCGAGCGGTCGCACGCGATGGCAATGCTGGGCCACAGAGATCGTGCAGTGGCTTCCTTCTGGGTGTTGGCTGGGCGCGGTGACCTGGGCCGGTTTGGCCGTGCAGGTAGGTTGCAAAGGCTTTCGGCCCAGTCAGTCTGTCTACCATTTCCCATTTCCTTTCCTAATTAACTAGTGCTAGTGTTGCTCCTTACTCCAAATATTGATCTTAGGTTATGGGTTTGTTAAGTAACATGCTTTGCAAAGTTTATATATATATGTATTGATGCATTTCACACAAGAAATCCAAGAAGAGCAAATCACATATGCTTATTAATAAGTTATTCAGTTTCTTACTATGCTACTAATGTTAATGCATATGCTTAAATAAGTTGTCACACTCATCATGCAAGGTAAAAAAAAAGAAAAATTTTATAGTTGTGAATTTTGGTGTAGGAATTTGTGGGTTGTTACATCATCCTCCTCTTAAAGCTAGCTATCTTCTTAGCATCGGTAATCAACAATCTGGTGCATAGCGAGATAAAGAGTTGAACAAGTATGATACTCGGTCACTGACGCGTTCCTTGAGTTTAAGCTCATGAATCAGCCATCTTCATCTGAGTCAGCCTGGCGAATATAGTGCCCGCGAACAGCTTCCGCGAACAGTCTCCAAGTGACAGGTGTACGGAGCTGGGTAAGTGGTACGGTGATGTCCCCACCAAATCCCGGCTGGCCCCTGTACTGATGTTGCAGCATACTCTGCCTTTAACTCTTCTGTAGCCTGAGCAGTCGAAACTTCTGCTCTATTGTATGCAGCCATTCTTCCGCTTCTAGAGGTTCTGTGGCTTCCTTGAAAATTGGCGTCCTTGTGTCCAGAAAATCCGAACGAGCTGTACTGATTCGGTTCAGGGCGTTGATTGTTATGCGCTAATTCTCTCGCAGAAGCGCCTCGATGTTGCTTTGGCTTCCCAAGAACTGAGCGAAGAGTTGCTCGGCCGTGGGTGGTGGAGGAGGTGGTGGATTGCGGTTCTCTCTGCTATCATCATTACCACCACTACCACCCGCTCCACTGCGAGTCGTCGTCATCTGCATGTAGCGATAGCAATGATCATTAAAGACGTTGCCAAATTGCGGAGAACAATAAACCATGCCAACAGAAATTATTCGGAAAATAAATTCGCCAAAACAATTACAGAGGCATAATAAATTTCGATCCACAACGCATCATCACATGATAAAAAGTGCTCATCACATAACATACAAAAGTCAACATAACATCCATAGATGCCCATACATATGGGACTTTTCAAGGTCTTGCGCGCCATACGCATATAGGTCCAACACACATCCTTACATCCACGTGATAACCCCAAAAGATCAAGCACTAGGACATGAGACAAAATCACTACTCGCTAACACTAACTAGTCTACTCCCTAATGGCACCCTCGTCATCATCGTCGTTGTCATCATCATCACTCGAGATGTCCGAAGAACCACTGGACGAAGCATGAGAATCCGGGTCCTCCTGAGGAAGGATAGGGTTCCCTCTCGTTCTCACGGCGATGAATCTCCTCATGTAGGCGATCATTGTAGTCCTGGAGATGATGAAGTTGCAGCTCTAAATCTCCCACTTGTAGCCTGAGAAGCCTGTTCTGCTCAGTCGCACGCATACCCTCGAGACAAACACGACGTAGCGACTCCTCAGTCTCGGCCATGATGGTGGATAAGAAGGTCGTCAAACCCTGCTGGTCACTAAGCTGTTGTGCCGTCTCCTGCTCCCTCTGACGAGCCTGGTCTCTCTCAATGGTCAAATGAGCTAGCTGAGTGGTAAGAAGGTCGACCTCTGTAGCATGCGCCTCCTGACCCAGGTGATGTGCAGCTATCTCCTCACTGAGGATGTGGTCCAGGTGGTCGTAGCTACGTGACAGACACCCGTAGGTAGCCATGAGTGCAGCCATCGCACTCCCAGCTGGCCCTGCGCAGTGCTCACGCTCTGAAGAACTAGCCCCCAAAACCGTAGCACCCGGCTGACGCCACACGGACGGTACGGATCTGCTGTAGGGAAGACACCGGCTGTGGCCTGGGCAACTACCTCTGGATGATCCTCCATGATATCCCGAAGAACAGTGTACGCAACTTGGTTGGCTCCATCCCAAGGAGTCCTGCCCTGAAGAGCAAACACTCTGCGGCACCACACATGATCCTGCGGATCACGGCTGGGCACGTCCACCTCAACTGTGTACATGTAGCGATCCTCTGAGAACTGAACTCGATGCCACTCATACTGCGGCTCCTGGCCCTCCTAGTATCCGACTAAGTGCAGCACCCTCCACAAAAGAGTAGGCATGCCGAACTCCTCCAGAAAATCCTCGGATCCCTCCTCGGTCCAAGGACCCAGCATGTAATTGGGCCCTCCTGCCTCCAGTCGACTTGCGGGCAGTACGCTTAGTGCGGGCCATCTGAAAGAAGTGTATCCACACAGTTTTTAATTAGTTGAGAACAACTTTTATTTAAGATCGGGACGGATAACATAAGGAAGGAAGTAATTAATGCAAGATTATAGGATCATGATGCATGAGTGTAACATACGTCCTCACTGCCTAACAATCTAATGGTTAGACGGTGGCATACAACGTTCACTCATAGCGCTTAACTAGCGTACTACACGTTCGCAAGTTAGTGTACCTGCAGAAAGTTCATTTCAGCCCTGCCCACAATATGAATATCATGCATTGCCGAAAATTAAATCTAATACTGGCTTAGGTGCACACCCAGTATACACGTAAGCAGTATATGCACCCATCAGAAAAGTATTACTCCCACAATTAATACTTTCACATATACTTGTGTGCAACAGGTATACATGTCAGCATCATTCAAGCACTCCCCTAGATTGGCGGTTGTCCAATCATGCTCTCACAACTCACTTATTACCTTGGCGTAGAGGCAATTGATCCATACATTACTATTCCGAAGAATAGCACCCATACATTTCACCCTTGCCGTATGGACGACAGAATAACAGAAATTAAATATGATGCACAACCCCCAAGTTAGTACTTAAATAGCCACCTAGATTCCTATTGGGCATAAGGACTTAGTCACTGGCACACCTTAGCTTTAAACCTTAAGATTTTCCAAATCCTCATATAACTACAAGTTGGCATTATAGCTTTATTTTTTTATAAAAAATATTGTTTTTAAATACACCCATGAACAGTAACGCAGAACTTGCTCCGATACCAGCTCTGTAACAGAACCGACCAATTTGCACCAGATTAAGCACTGAAAACCTCTGCTCTCACAGAAATCATCGAGTACTTAAGCTCGTACAAACCCGGTAGTCCGGAAATCTCGAAGGATTTCAAATCATTCAACGACATCCAGCCAAGATCGTACTTGTTCCACGAATATGCTCACGGGTTACATCATAGTTGCATAAAGTTCAAATTACATCGGAGTACGGAATAATATTACAAACCATAGTTTTGATAGTAGTAGCGGAAGCAACATAGTCTTTAAAACATAAGTTTGGATTGTTCATAAATACGGTGCCATCAGTTGACTGGGTCCACAAAAGCAACAGATGAGATAAGTGTTGACCATGCCCTTGGTCTAGTCATCACCCGTTACCGGGTACAAGCAGTTCTCGCAGTAACCATAAAAGCACTGGCCATCTGCAACAACAAGGGAATAAAACCCTGAGTACGAGAAGGTACTCAGCTAGACTTACCCGTCATAAACCAAAAATAATGAGACTCCAAGGACTATGTAGGCTATAGGGGTGGGGTTGGCTGTATACTACTCTTTGCATGAAAGCTTTAGTAATAAAACTCAATTTCAGATGTTGGCAATTGCTTTTAGTCATTAACTCTACCTTACTAGATTTGCACCTGTACTAAACAAGCACTTGCTAATTAATCAATCAAGAGTGACTATTTCATCAATAGCCTTTCAGATTCCATAACCATTTTAGTTCCATAAGTTCTACGGGAGATGATCTAGAGTCAACTGCTCACTGTCCAGGAGCGATGGCGATTATAATCGATTCCTACCCAGCTGGGGATAAAATGTCTCACACTCGCCCGGCACGTCCGGCTACGGCAGTCGTAAGCTGCCAGTCAGGAGATTCGAGAACACAAAGCGCGGGACGGCCATGGGCCCTTCTACACCGGGGTTTATCTCAGTGCCAGGTCGCTCAACCTATAACTGCCCACGGTCATGCCAGGTCGATCAGGCCCTGCCTGCCCTCGGACCATGCCAGGTCGATCAGAATAGTTGCCCACGGTACAGCTGAGGCCCTGGGTGTTAGGCGTCAACATCTCCATCTCCGGCTCGAATAACCTTACTCGGCTTCACGGGAGGTACTCAGACCAACTCCGTTAAGTGATCGACGCGTTCAATTTGACTGAAGGGACATTCTCGAACGGGTCCTAGGCGACACAGGCGGGAGACTACTAGCACTCAGAACCCATGTTCTGCTGCTCTTACATCCCGCCTCCGTCTCAGATTAATTATCACATGGTTATCTCATGGTAGCACAGGCTAAACATGATCAGTATCCACCTATTGCGGGAGACAGGGAATCACCCGACTTTTACCGGTCTAAGCAGGGCTAAGCATATAACGAGCCTAGACCTAAACAGGGATATCAAGATATATTGCAGGTGGACAAGGATAAGTAATAATGCATCAATGGTAGCAATCAATTCCTATAACCTAATGCAACATCCATCATCAGGTTAATTAGAAAATACTTGCAAACCGTAGGAGTTAGAATGCTCCGGGGCTTGCCTTTCTCAAAGTCCGACGGACGGTGATCGCGGCACTCGGGCAACTCGTCGGCGTCGGTCCCTCCGACTTCTTCTGTCAGGATCTCCTCCGGACTGGGCTCTTCCAGCAACGACGGGGTCTGGATCTCCTCCGCTGATCCTGTATGATGCATAGTGCGCATGAATAGGATGAATGCACATAGAATGCATATGTGATGCACATGATCGACAACAATCAGAAGATAAGCACATGGCATCTACTGCATTCTCTTCAACAAGGTAGTCAACATCATCCCACTATTTAACCTAACATAGTCAACTTGTTAAGCGATGTTGTCACCACATCAAAGTTTACTTAATGAGTTTATTACCCTCTAATTGCTTGCTGAAATAAATCTATTTACACATGCTTAAACAGCAACCTAACCTAGACAGCTTCAGAAAAATCTACAGAAATTACTGGGAGTTAACCACACCTAATCTAGCTCCCTGTCCAAATTTCATCTCATTTGGACTTAAACTCCATTCTCTGTGAAAAAGACAAATTCTATCATGGAAAGGTGCTTTGAACTACACACCCTAGCAAAAAGTGTCAAACAACAGATTTCTTATTTTCTGCTACTGAGCTACCTAGTACAAGAGCAATGTGCTTAAATTCTCAGGTTCATATTCCTCATATTTTAATTACTACAAATAAACAAGGAACGACATTTAACCATTTTAAAAGCTACTGTCAAATTAATTCACAGAACAACCTCATATTATATTTTTCTCTGAAACTACACCTTCATACAAACCTAACAAAACTGGAATCACATTTTCTGACTGCTATATAATTAGTTATGCATTTTCTAAGTTATCAGCACTTTTCTAATGTAAATAAAGCTACCCATAAAAATATCACCAAGAATGCATTCAACAAACTTTACTGATAGATCTAAACATGTTTGACCTAACAAAATTTGTTTCACAGGATTTGGACATAAAATGAGCCTTGTATGAATTTTTGAAGCCTTTACATGGATTCTGCAAAACAAAACTTAAAAAGGAAAACTCAATCCTATACGCTACGGACTTCGGCCGAGGCACAAGACAAGCGCTCAGCACACCCGGCGCGATTCGGCTGAGGCCCGAGGCAAGGCTTCGGCACATTCGGCACGATTCGGCTGAGGCCAGGCTAGGCTTCGGCACATTCGGCGCGATTCGGCTGAGGCCCGAGGCTCAGACACATTTTACCGATTCGCCCGAGGCATACTGACAGCCGAGGCTAACCTATTCAGCCGAGGCTACTGACTCAACCGAGGCTTACTGATTCAACCGAGATTAACTGACTCAACCGAGACTAACTCAACCGACTCGGTCGAGGCTCGAGGCAAAGGCTCAGCGCTTCCGGCTTTCCGAGGCCTACGGCACCCAAGCTCTTCCCTTTCTCTCTTCCTTACTGCCAGTCGGGGCCCGCTGGTCAGGGTGACCAAGCTTCCGAGGCCAAGCTCGGCACGTTACCGCGCGAGGCCAGGCTCGGCGGTCAACGGCGGAGTTTGGCGCCGTGGTCGTTGACCGGCCCTAGCTCGTCGACGGCGACACTTCTGGCGACACGGAGACCATCGTTGGGTGCGGGTTTTCGAGACGAACACGACCGACTAACTTGCTGAGCCAGAGGGATACCGGAGCAAGCTCGACGGCGGCCATGGCGGAGCGGCGGCTCTGCGACTCGGCGGCGGAACTTTCCCCGGCGGCTTGCGACTCGGCGAGGTTAGCACTAGCCCAAGCAAGACCTAAGCGACCTATTGGAGCAACTCTCGGGCTTCGGCATCCCCGGCATTGCTCGGAGCTATGCACGGTGGCGGTCCATGGCGGACACGGCGATGACACGGCTCGGTTCCAGCTGAAACACGGCAAAAGAGAGGTCTCCATCTAACTCTAAGCTACTACGGAGGTAGAGCAGACTAGAACATGGCTCAGCTCAGGGTAGCATGGCCGGAGATGACCGGTCCACGTGAAGGTCACGGTGGCGGCCATGGCGGGAGCTTGCGGGTGGCATCCGCTGTTCCGGCGGCTAGAGAGGGAGAGAGGGGAACCAACCCTTACCGGAGAAAGAGGAGGTCGCGGCGGAGAAACTGGCGGGAGGAATCGAACGGTGGTGCGTGAGTAGCGAGCAATCGCTCGCCGAGGTTCGGCGGGCGGCGGCGGAGCTCTGGTCGGGTGAAGATGGAGTGGAGTGGAGCGAGAGAGAGAGCGAGCGAAGAAAGCTCTCCTGGCTTGCGAGCGCGGGGCGGAGCAAAGGCAAAAGGAACGAAGTGCTAGGTGCATTGCACCTGGCCGGTTCCCGTCGGGGGAACTCCCGACCGGACGCGGCGGCGGCAGGCGTCGCGCGACACGCGGCGGGCGAGGACGCGGTGCATGGAGCGACGTGGCGAGTTCGGGCGCAAACCACGGGCGGCGGTGCTGGCGGTTTGGCCGGCCGGCGAGGCGGTCTCGCGGCTGCGGGCGGATTCTGCCGGCGCGGAGGGAGCGGCGTCCGCGAAGGAGAGGAAGAAGAGACTGACAGGCCGGCCCACTAGGATTAAACTAAAGAAGTTTGATTAAAAACCTGTATGCTCTATAACTCCTAAACTAAGCTGAATTAGGAAAAGGTCTTAACAGCAAAGTTGCTTAGAATTTTGTAAGGAACAAATCATCTTTAAGACTCAAGTCCAAATTCTGCTTAGAAAAAGAAATATACTTCTAATCCATTTTGCTAAAGCAAGAAATCACATTTTAAAAGCTTTTTCTGAGAAAGTGCTGTAAAGCAAAGTTGTTCCCTTCATCGAGATCTACAACTTTGTTATAAGGCACTTGGTCAGAAACAGAAAGCAAACAAGGTTACACTTAGACACTACACAAGGACTTAAGCACTTCAGCAAACATATGCACATGAAATGATGAGATGATATGCTTATGCCATGCCAAATTATGCATTTAGGGATTGCTTAACACCGGGGTGTTACAGCCCCCTGGGCGGTAGTACCGACAATGTCAGAACTAGCCGTTACACACGGCGCGTTGACCAAAACGAACAAACGACTCCTGGTCGGTACCTCCGACGGTCGGTAGTACCGGCCCTATGGCGGTACTACCGACAGGCCAACTTTGGATCTACACAGAGAGCATCCAAAACTCCTCCATACCATGGTACTACCGACCCCCTGGTCGGTACTACCGAGCCCGGTACTACCGGCCCTATGGCGGTACTACGGTAGGCCAAAACTGGCCACTTCCAGAGAGCTTCCAAACTCCTCACACCTCGAACCTCGAACGGTCGGTAGTACTGACCCTATGGCGGTACTACCGGCAGGCCAAACTCAGCTCAACACAGAGAGCCTGCAAAACCCTTCAGGGCCACGGTACCACCGACCCTCTGGTCGGTACCACCGCGCGGGCGGTAGTACCGAGGTTATGGCGGTACTACCGCCAGGCCAAAACAGCCCAACACAGAGAAGGTTGCACGCAGCACCCATGGGCGGTACTACCGACCCCCCTGGGCGGTACTACCGACCATACTCAGAAAACTTCCCTTTTCTTCTCTGTGTTGATCCAAATCAACTCCAACAACTTCTCCTTTGCAAATGTGCCAACACCACCAAGTGTACAACAACATGTGCATGTGTGTTAGCATTTTCACAATCATTTTCAAAGGATTTTCTCTTTCACTCATAACGCCACTCGATCTTAGTAACATCGCAAAGTTAGATCGCTCTAGTGGCACTAGATGACCGATATGCAAACAAGTTTGCTCCTCTTAATAGTACGGCCATCTATCCTAAACCCGGTCATAATCTTCTCTACACACACTATGACCGGTGAAATGAAATGCCCTACAAGTATACCTTTGCCTTGCGCATTCCATTCCATCTCCTCCGGTGTTGATGCAACACATGCACCAATCCTCTTCATCAAATGATATGATCCACTTCATATCATCACATGGTCTTCATGGTCCATCGATCTTGACATCACTTGCTCTTCACCATCGCTTCGGTCCTTCGGCGCCAAGTCTTGCTTAAGCCTCCCGACTGTAACACCTCTGGTGTTTAATCTGTAATTAACCTGACATGTCATCATCTTTAGTCATAATCATCCTTGTCATGCATTATGTTTGCCTTAATGCTTGTTGCATTTGTTCCCTTTTGTGTGTAGAAATCCCCTTTCAAAAACCCTAAAAGCCCTAACCTTCCTATAAGGGCAAAATGGTAATTTCACCTCTGTGCCTAGCTTTGTGTAATTCTTGTTCAAGTTGAATGCCTTGATGTTTTGTTGTGTTGATCAAAGTTCAAAATCAAAAATAGAAGTGGAAGTTCTTTTGAAAAAAAAACCTAATTTCCAAAATCTAGTTTTACCCCTCTTTTTATAGTGTAAAAACTATTCAAAATTTGGAGTTGGTATAAAATGCAAAGTTGTAGATCTGATCAAGAGAAACAACTTTGGTATTTACAAATTTTCAAGTTTCTGTACAAAGTTTGAAGTAATTTCAAATTCATTCAAACTCCAGTTTTTGTCCCCTTTTTAGTTTTCAAACTATTTCAAAAACTAATGAGTTTTAGAAAAAGTGTATAATAGCAAAGTTATAGGTTTTGACAAAAGGAACAACTTGCATGTTTACAGATTTTCAACTTTCAATATAAAATCAAAAGTAATTTTTAATTTATTAAAATCCTAAAAGTGTCCCCTTTTTCAAATTTCAAATGTGATTCAAAAACTATTTGGATTTTGAAAATGTTTTTATTTACAAAGTTGTAGATCTTCTTTTTCTGCACAACTTTGGTGTTTTGAGTTTTTGTTGCTCAGTTCAAATTTTGGGAGTAATTTGCAAAATACAGAAATCAGTTCTAAGTCAAACCCTAGACCTAGCCCTGTTCATGTTCAACCTAGAGCTAGGGAGGGGGGGGGGGCGGCCGTGCCGAGCCGCCGGCGCTGCGCGAACCGCGCGTCTGGCCGCTCCTCCTGCCACCACAGTCTGTCGCCTCTGACCCCGTGCTCATGCCGCTCCCGCACGCGCAAGCGCTGACTCTCTCCCGTCCCCCACTGCTCCCAGCACGTCGCCGCCGCGTGGCCGTCGCCGGCGAGCGCACGCCCGGTCCCTGAGCAGACTTCCGTCCTTTCTTCATCATGGATTCGCAAGCACGCGACGCGGCCAATCTTATCCACCCTCGCGCACCTCTTATCCGCCCCCGAGCACGGCTATAAAAGCCACCCGCCGGTCGCCGTTCCTCCGCCACCGTCGCCAGCTCACTCCAGAGTCTCCGCCGCTCAACCACCTAGCCCAGAAGCTCCGCCTTGAGCTCGCGAAGCTTCCCAGCCCCTCAATTTTACCTCCGCCGCCTCCAATCGCCCGGCGTAACCCCATCTTCCCAAACTCCGGCGAAACACCGGTGAGCACGGGATTGAGAAATACTCTCTCCCCGGCCGTGATCTTTCCTCCCCGACCCCTGCTTCATCTTCCTTGCCTCCTTGCGCTCCTAACCCGCTCCTGGTGACCGTGTCTGGTGTACAGAGCCGCCGGCACGCCGCTCGCCGCCGAGAGAGCTCCGCCGAAGCACCGCCAACGTCGAGCTCTCTCCTTCGACCCTTGTTCCGCCGCCGAGCCCTGCCTCCGACCCGTGGTAAGCACTCGAAGCCCCGGTCTCTGCTTTCACTGTCTAGCTCGAGCCAGGCCTCGAGCAGACACCACCCTCGCACCTCGCCACTTCGCCGAGCCTAGCCTCGAGCAAGCATGCACCCTCCGCTTCGCCCGAGCCAGGCCTTGGACGAAACGATTGTTTCCGTCTCGCCCGAGCCTCCCAGCCAGGCCTCGGACGAAACGATTGTTTCCGTCTCGTTCGAGCCTCCCAGTCAGGCCTCGGACGAAACGATTGTTTCCGTCTCGCCCGAGCCTCCCAGCCAGGCCTCGGACGGACGATTGTTTCCGTCTCGTCTCGCCCGCCTCCTAGCCAGGTCTCGGACGGACGATTGTTTCCGCCTCGCCCGCCCGCCCTGCGGTCCGTCTCGCGCGATTCGCCCGAGCCCTGCGAGGGAGGAGCACAGTGCTCTTTTCTTTTTCCTTTTTAAAAATGTGTGAATAGTGTTTTGTTTTCTTTTTTTTTCTGTGTGAATTAATCTGTTGTTCCTTAAATCCTGAGAAAATTATGGTATGCTCCTTGCACTGTGTAGTATTTTAGCAAAATATGAAACTTGACTTTTCTGCAAGTATTTGAAAATGTAAAATCCCTCTTTTAATTAATAAACGGGTGGTTTTGGATTTTTAGAAAATCATTTATAACTCCAAAAATCATGATATAAATTTTTGTGAGCTTCCTATGCCATGTTTAGTCTCTGGTGAAATTTTGAAGTCTTTTGGAACAAGTTGATTTTTGAGCATTTATTCTAATTGTTAAATAGTGCCTTTTGTTAATTAATATCTGATTTTATTGAGCACCTTAATGACCTCCAAAAATTATGAAATTTGTTTTGCCATCTATCTACACTATAATGAACTTATGTGTTTAATTTGGTAATTTTTGGAGCAATTGCATAAAATGATTTTTTTAAAATAATTAAGAAAATAGAAAAAGTGATTAGGGTTCATGTTGTATGCCCTGTGTTGCATTGTTCATGCTAGCATACTCATGTGCATACATCATTGCATTCGTATAGTCACCGAAGAAGGAGTCAAAGTCGAGGCCGCCGCCGACGAACCTGCTCCCGAAGTAACCCCGAGCTTCGACCTCTGCACCTCCAACCCTGAGCCAGCTGTCTTTGCTCTTCAAGGCAAGCCCCGGTGCATTTAGCCTTTCCTTACTTTTATAAAAGTTTTACTTAAATGTTTTTGAGTTAAATTACTGCATTATGTGATAGGAGTTGTGTGATGACCTATTACCTGCACTTTACCTCCACCAAAGATCCCCTACCCTGTTTAAAAACTATTTGCAAAATGCTTAGCATTGCTATACAATAGATTTGCGATAAAAATGCCAATTTCAAAAGTGTGATCACTTAAAGAATTTTTATGGGAATTTGGCTTTACTCCCGACTGTTGGCTACGTATCTGATCCGTACCTAGTCAACAGCGAGGAGAGGTTGTCCGAGCGTACGGTGCCGTCATGTTGAAGTCCGGGACTCAACAGTTGACACCAACCAGGACAGGGTTGAAAAACTGACAGGACTATTACGCTTGGGTGAGATATAACCAAGGTATAGTTCTGGCTGAAAAATTAGGGACCATCCGTATGGGGGCCTGCTGGTCAAGACTTGTAACTATTCACATACTTCGGAAAGCTCTGGCTCCGAGAAATCCTTGATTGGGACCGACAACCGCGCACTGGGAGTGGAGAGAGATGGCGGAAGTAGCATGTACCCACGTGGTCGTCGTACCTGGAAAGGAGTGGTGTACTGTACTTCCGGGTAGCGTAGGACCGGTCCAATCTTGGAGGAATCGTGGTAGACGGGTTGGCCTATGCAAGCTTGGTGCTACATATGCCGTGTGAATAGGGATCCTCAGCTGAGTATTATTTATCCGGATTAACGTTGCTCCTCGGTTATGGAGACTTGGTCACTGACTGTCAACGGAGAGTGGTTCTCAACTAGGTATGTTTTTGAAAGGTAAAATGAATCGTGAACAATGAAGAATTGAGAAATACTGGAATCTTTCCAAAAATAAAACAAGGATTTCAAAATGCTTTTCTGCAAAATACTTGATCTTGCTTAAGCCTTACCTTGACTACCTAAGCCTCTCATCCCTGAGTCTTTTCCCTTCCTTTAGTCGGGTAAGTCTTGTTGAGTACCCCAGTACTCAGGGTTTGTTACCCCCTGTTGCAGGTATGCCTGAGTATCCGATGTGTCTTGCACCCTGCTGCATGACCTTCGTTCAGGAGGAGGCCAATGAGGCCGAAGAATAGATGTGCACCCTCGGGCTGGGTGAAGTATCTTTATATTGTTGTATTCCGCTACGTTGTCTACTTTGAACTGTCAGAACATGGTCTGTAATAACCGCACTTCTTTAAGTTTATTTGGAACCCCAGTTTGTAAAACTAATGTTATTTAAATCTTCCGCTCTTTATTCCGCTGTTATTTGTGAAAGTATCAAATGCTGTAACCGAAAGGTGAGTGATCCTGTGGACATCGGGCGCTAATGTAGCCCGGTGACGAACAGTCTTAATCACGTGGAACATAAGTTCGGCTGTCAGAGGTTGACAGGGACGTGTGGGCCATGGGATTAGGACCGTTCCGTCACACCGACACTCGGTACCAACGGCTTCAAAGCCTCAACTTGCCCTTCACCTTCGCAACCGGTCCATCAAGTCAAGTCTTGCCTTGATCTTCACCATCTTAGCCACATGACCACATGTCATGTTTCATGTGCATTAAGCTCCTTCTTCACATGTGTGAGCCTTGCGACATATTCCAAGCCATTTCTCCTCTATGGCATATGTTGCTCACACATGATCACCTGTGGACTAATCACCTGTGTAATTCACTTCAAACACATATTAGTCCACCTAAGTTGTCACTCAATTACCAAAACCAAACAAGGACCTTTCAAGCCTATACAGAGAGGTTGTAAAACTGGCTTGCTACCGGCCGAGGTCGGTACCACCGAGGGGCGGTAGTACCGGCCTTATGGCGGTACTACCACCAGGCCATTTCAGGGCCGATCCAGTGAGGATGTTAGAACAACACGTAGAGCAGCCATGGTCGGTACTACCGACCACCCATGGTTGGTACTACCGACCACACAGTTTTACCTCTATGTGTTCGTGATCGAGCGGTGTCTCCCAAGCAAACTTTAGTTAGTCTATTTGAGCACTTTTCTCCACATCTAGCCAACCTAATTTGTGACCCTCTTGATAGTCCGGCTTACCTATAACTCAAGTTTAAAATCAAACTTTTAAACCACACCTTGAGCTAGGTATCTTTATGTCCAAATGTATCCAACGTGCTTTGTTCACGAGATTACAACAGTTCAAATCTTTCTAAGGACTAACACCTGCATATATGCTTTTATAAGTCCGTTAGTCCCTAATTTGATTGTCATTAATTAGCCAAAACCCACAATGGGGGCGAATGCACTTTCAGGTGGCTAATTGGCACCACGCCAAGCTCCACGAGCGGCACAAGAATCTACCACAAGAGAGGTGACTCAATGACATGAGCAATCCAAGCTCAGATAGTCGCCACGTGTCTGAGCCCTTTGAGTACAATCCGCCTGATATCAATGGCTATCTCGTTCCCGCACTGGTTAATGTGGCATCGGACGCACCGATGTCCTAGCATCGGACACATTCGATGCTCACAACCTCACTTTAGTACCTCTCTTGCCCATCATCGGACGCACCCATCGGACGCATGAGGGCAGCGTTCGATGGTTGTGCAGAGAGGTTCCAGAGAGCGCCCGAACGCATTGGACGCGTCCACTGGAACCCCATGGGATGCTCGGAGCGTCCGATGCCTCTCTGATCACTCTGCTCGCGCCATGTCATCAGCACCGGACACGCACACAGTGTTACCTATTTGATGTACGTTCAGTGGGAGGAGGAGATCTTGTATTATCTTACACCAGAGTGCTCGTAGCAGGGGTTACAAGCAGGTGAGAGGAATCTGGTCCTAAGTCTCAAGGTGTGTGTATGTGGGCTTGGTGTGGAGAGCACAAGTGTTCGAGCTTGCTTGGTCTTGCGCTGTGTTTGTGATGCTCTGATCGTCTTTGCCTCGAAGGTGTCCCTGACTCCTCCTTTTATAGCCACAAGGAGGGCACAAGGGTTACAGGGTTGCGGTATACTTGCGGTTTTATCTTGGTCAAAAGGAGGAAAGGGCTACCCAGGCTTCACTGTGGCGACATGGCTGCGACATGGTGGAGCGGTGCTTGACGTGATGCGTCAACGACTATAGAGGTTCCTGTAGAGGCATGGCCTGCATGATGGGCGACGCGCGGTCTTTTGTGCCTTTGACTCCATAGAGTGTCGAGGCCTGGTTTGTACTGTTGTTTCTTGGCGTTGATCTGACGGATCGGGAGCTCAGATGTGACGCTTGTACGTCGTCGAGGCTTCGGTAGTGGGTATAGTATGAAGTAAGGTGGTATAGTGCACGTTAACCCCCGCCCCATCGAATCGGGAGTAGGTGTGGATGACTTGATCTGTGCACGCTGCACCACGTCGTCCATACCAAGCAGGTACGCAGGTGACACTGCGTGAGAATTGATGGTGCAGGGAGTTGGCATGTAGTCTCGTCGGAGTGTACGGTTGGGGCAGATGCTATGGGTTTGGTTGCTCAAGCTGGGCTCGGGCGAATCGTTGTTTGTTTCCTCATCTGAGGCCCTGCGCTGAGGCCTCGGGCGAGGTAGAGATATGTTGGCTCATCCGAGGCCTGGGCCAGAAGCCTCGGGTGAGTCGGAGGATTTGCGCTCCCCGAGACCTGGCCCCGGGGGGCTTGGGCGAGTTGGAGATGCGGCTTCCGTCTAAGGCCTGGTGCAAAAGCCTCGGGTGAGATGGAGGGTTAGCGGTCGTACTCCTGGTCAGTCAAGGAGCAGGTGTTATAGTGGTCTTGCACACGTGATTGCCTTTATTGGATTCGCTGGGACTGAATCCTTGACGAGTCCTTTTTTTTAGGTGTGTGTCGTGCGACTAGTAAGGTGCATCAGCTGGCAGTCGGTGCCGTCAGGCGCTCGAATGACCCGTCAATGAGTGTGGTTATTATACTCTCGATCTTCGGAGCGCCGTGATACCCGACTTGTCGCCTAATTCTATAGCGGCACAGATAAGGAGGCGTACCATGGGAGCTCTCTCCTTTATCAGGACGTACCATATTGGCCAGTTATTCACGCCTACCGTATGTTGGCGCGTCTGGCCCGTCAGTAGGATGACAAACTTCGATTAGGTGGACTCCCATGGCGCTCCGCTCCCGCTCATGAGTTGAGCGAGTCCCTAGGGTGGATAGCTATGGCCTAACACTGTTAGGTGATGGATCTTTGCCTTCACGGGGAACAGAACTCGCGAAGTAGAGCATTCGACCCGCCCGTTGAGGTTTGGCTGGAGGGCCTAGTCGAGCCCAGGGTCCAGTTGCGGACGGTTGAATTTTGCTCTGATTAGGAGTATCTCGTTTGTCGGTTTGTTTCGGGCACCCCTTATTTTGGTATCGGACACCAACAAAGCATGAGCTCCAATCAACAATTTTTCCACGCAAATCTACGCTCTCAGGAACACCCACCGAAGCTTGTGCCTAGATCGATGTACGAACCATAACAAGACGAGAGAGGCTCGCTCACCATGGTTGCGTGGGTCGACAGGTGATCAGAGCCGAGCTCGCCTACAGTTGAGATCATGAGCACACCGCCGCTGCTCAAACTTCGGAGGGGAGACAAATGAGCGGTACACGTTTGTATACGAAGCCAAAACCCACTAAGGTTTAGTCCCACCCTCACTCAACACAAGTTTTTTTTCTCTCTCACTTTTCCGTCACAACCGGTGGGCCCTAATCCTTACACTAGAATCGTGTCGTAATTTGTTGTCTTGAACTACTAATGGACTGATATTTTTTTGGGCTATCTGGACTATATAAGAATGCAACCCATTTAGCCTCGTATTCTTTTTTTTTTTTTTGCAAAATTAGCCTCGTATTCTTCCCATCGCCTTGTCTGATTGTCTCGCTAGATAAGAATGTGTTTACATCAGTATATGTTTTTTTTTGCCACCATTCCTGAGCAGTTTTTCCATTAAGAGGAAGGTTTTGCCCCTCCATATTAAAATCCATACCCGAGGATCAAACAACTAAATTCACAAATTTACGCCCGTATCATGTGGTGATGTAGTATACAGAGATACACAGTCGAAACTTTGAAACACAACCGCATACTCCCTCCGTCCCTAAATAAGTGTCGTTCTCGCTTCCCATAAAAAAGTTATCGGAAATTATATATTAAAATATATTAATATTTATGCTAAGTAATTAGTATCATCGGAAAGATCTTTACATCTAGTTTTTGAACAAAATTATTTGGAGATATAAATATTGCATATATTTTCTACAAATTAAGTCAAACGCGTGACACGCACACCAACGGCGACACTTGTTTAGGGACGGAGGGAGTAGGCTATAGCCCTTTGCCTCTCCATCACTCACATCCACGTCCATTTCTGGCACTGGTTTCTGAGTTCTGATCGCCTCTCTCTCTCTCTCTCTTAGACGGAGAGATCTGATTGTCTCTAAAACAAACACAGAGCACTAAAAAAAAATTCTACAGGCGTCTCACGAGACGAAGCCACTCTGCCGCTGCACGGTGCTCCTCGGCCTCAACGCGCTCCAAGTAGAACCGGCTCGGCATCCACACGTGCCGGCGCCACCGCGCGTACTCGCTGAAGGCCCACCCGTGCGCCTTGAGCGGCGCAACGGCCTCTCCGGACTCTCCGCCGCCGCCTCCGCTGCAACCGCGGCGCTGTGCGCGCATCCAGCACCGGCCCGGCGCGCCGTCTTGGTGCAGCGCGCAGCGCAGGCCCGGCGGGAGCCTCGCGCAGCAGCACGCGATGGTCTTCTTCGGGTTGCTCCCCTCGTCCGCCAGCGGCGACGGCCGCGCCATGCTCCGCTTCAGCATGCGCGTGGCGACCCGCTTCGCGAGCGCATGCCGCATCCACGCCTTCGCCGTGCGCTCCGCGAGGTCCACGCCCGCCGTGGCGCTGGCGCCGTCATTCCTCATCCTGTCCGCTCTGGCGTCGCCGCCGCCGCCGCCGCCGCTGATTGGTGGGAGGCGCCTCAGCTTTGCGTTGGTCGACTGGACCGCCGCCGCCGTCTCCTGCGCCGCCGCCGGCGGCTCCCCCGTCACCGCCTTCTCCGAGACGTGCGGTGGCCGTGACATGGAACGAGTGCTCGCCATTCAGTGCTGTAATGTAAATGCACTGTCGATCGGCCGGCCAGCTTATAACCCCGCGCACGAGCATGGCAGCACGCGGCAAGCAACGCCCGCGAGGCGGCCAGTCGTCGCGGGACACGGCGATTTGTTTTTGCTGCGCGGCGGGCGGTTCGCGCCGCTGCTCCGCACGCTGCATTTGTTCAGCGGAAAAGGGCGATGGATCGGGACGACCAGGGGTTGCGGCCGGCTTTGCGCGGGCCATCACCACGCGGCGCCGCGCCGGAAGGGAGGCGGTCTGGTACACTGGCCTGGCTTGGCTCACGAGTCACGACAGACGACACCACCGGCGGCCTGCTGAACAACCACAACTTCAAGAACAGCTAGCAGAAACTGCATGGATGCAGCTCGGTGCAGAATTAGCACATGACTCCGTGCAAGGCTAGTTAGTTCAGCGCATTGTGTTTTTGTTTTACAGTCAAGTTTCGTTCCAGCGCTCATACTTCCACCACCAGTTCACCACAGATGGAGCTTCAAGTCACGGACTCAACTGCAGCGCCGCTCGAGCTCGGTCTTACTGGTACATCTTTAAAATTTATTTGATTTGCGATCAAAAAAAAAATTTATTTGATTTAAAATTAGATTAAAGTATATTTAAATCTAACCAAAATAGTTAGCTCATTATTAAACTGTCTGCACTCATCGTTCTTTAAATCCATCCTCTATCCGTTCTAGTCATCAAGATTTTTTTCTCTATACATCTTTCTTTCGCACCCATCATCCTTTATATCCCATACTCTGTACCAACTATCAACAGTGAGACCTACTTGTCACTTTATCTAAATATATCCATGTGAGATCTTGTTTTAAAAAATTTATTGAAACGAATTTAATGCTGTAATCAGAATTTAATTTGGTTTTTTTTGGTTTGTGACTTATAATATTTTTTAGTTAGTTGAAATAGTGGGGGCTCACCTAAGATTCTTTTTTTCTCTCCCCTCCTCCGACCGATCGCGCTCTCTCCCCACCCACCTGCAGGCGCCTCTTCCCTTGCAGCAACTTGTACCAGACGCCCGCTATCACGCTAAAAGTAGCGGACGCTGCGCTCGTCCTCGCTTTTACTGTAGGGGATAGCGTACCCGGTGCAACACTTTGGTCTAGTATGTGTTTCCCCAGGATGATATAACGGATAATAGTGCATATAGCCTTATTGGTACAAGGGCTCAACAAATTGTACATGTAACGTACATGTTTGCTTGTAAAACCTATTTACAAAACTCTTTTACCACCAATAAATCAAATCATTTAGCAGTTGTTCAAATATAAATAGAAGGATCTGTCTATGCATCAGTTGAGCATTTTGGCTCTCCTAACATTCGATTATTTTTCTTTGTATTTTTTTCCTTCTTCCGATGCGCCGCCATCCCACCGTGACGTGGTAGGGTCATAGAGCACCGATGAAGCCTCTCACTATGGCCTTCTTCCCCTTCCCGTTCCCCTCCGATCTGGTCCGGTTGCCTCCTACGTCGTCGATATCCTAACGTCCTCCTCCCGTTGTGTCGGCCTATCTTTCTAAATTTCCTCTAAGATCATCAGATTTCTTTAAAGTTTTTCTGAGGTCATCAGATTTACAAAATAAAAGAGAGAGAGGAACATCATTTCTCGTATAGAAAGATACAACAGCCGTGTGTAAAGTGTAATGGGTCGTGAAAAATAAAAATACAATGTGATTGTACGCTTTTTAAGTACCGCAGCTATGCAAAACAAACACGTTTCTTCAGACCGAATTTCTGTAAATTTTGCTCTAAAAAGATGTAAATAGTTCTTTTGAAGGCGTAAAATTGCTTTTGTTCGGTTCGGCGCACGGCCGCACCGATCTCCGGACACCGGGGCTCAACTTCCCCTGACGGCTGAAGTCGTCACGGAAGGGGTGTCGAAGCGAGGTGCGCATAGACCCCCACCCGCCGCCGTCTCCGATGGGCTTCGCTGGCCGGGTGGCCGCGTCCGCGCTGCTCTTCCTCCTGGTCGCGGGCGCTGCAGCAACCGACCAGATCTTCACCACTTCAGGTGAGCGCCGCGGGGCCGCGCTGGATCTAACCGGCGCCATTGAATCCCCACCCTCTCCGCGTTTCCTCCCCCAAACCCGATGAATCCACGGCTTCATCGATGCCCTCTCTTGTCGAATGGAAAAGCCAAAGGCTGTAGGTCGATGTTGGCGGTAACCTAGTGGCTAGTACCCGTACACTGTAAATTCCTGCCCAGATATAGCGCCCGATGTAGTGTAGCTGAGAAGACTCTGCCTTTAACTGTGCATATGGATCGAGGGCTGGTTTGATAGTCTTGCTTGCGCTTCGATTTCATTTTGTTCGACACTGATATGCTCTGGAAGCGAACTTAACTGGGTGTGGATCATCAGGTGTGCCATTTGGGCGGAGTTCGCGTGAGCCAAGGTACCGCGTTGAGTTCCATCCTGTTGATTGGCCATTCCATCCGGTAAGATTTCTAATGGTTTGTCCTTATCCTTGTTTGTAACAAATAAAGAGCTTTCTTTTGTTCTTACTTAATTCCGTTGCTAATTATGTGTGGCGGACTGGCAGTGTGGGTTATAGGTTCTAGTGAACTGTAATTAAAACTACTTACAGTTTACTGGCGTTTTTTGAATGCTCATATATATCATATAAATTATTCTTGACTTCACTACAGTTGGGGTAATCGGCTGCGAAAGACAAGCAACTATAAATCAGGCAATGCAAACTTACATGTTTATGCTAAATCATGTGAATTTCATGCTTTCAGAGAAAGCAATATTTGAATTTTCCATTTTTCTCTGGAAATTACTGCTTGGCATAATTCAAACCTAATCCTTTTTACCCTAAATAGAGCTGATTATGTTGTATTCAACAGGAGAATGGTCATGAATTGGTACCAATGGCTAGTCATGAGGGGAAAATTATGAGTGCTTTCTACCATTGAAGAAACCAAAGCCATGAGTCGATGCTCCCACAAAATGCAACTAATTTTATAATAGAAAGTGAAAGGAAAATTAAACCAAAGGAGCCAGATGAGCTACTTGAGATTCTCAAGGATCAGTGTTTCTACAGGGTGAGCATGCAGCTCTTTCTTATGCATGAGCATGCACAGTGTATTTCCACTCGTGTATGTTTCCTGGCAGGCAATGCCTACAAAAAAACTGATTATTTTTTTAATTGGTACAGCATGAAGGTTGGTGTCCTATGAATTCTGTTATCATGGGAAAATCAGACGGTCCATGTAGAAGATGGTAAGGTAAAACTTTTTTCAATGATCTTATCTTTTTGCCCAGGCCTGTAATCATAAATTTTTTTGTTATTCTATCTATCCATCACCTCAAAAAATCTCGGGATGTTCCAGTGGAAGAATTGCTAGTTTCAAATGGAGAAGCAAGTTCTGTACTTAGTTACAGTGTGGAGAAAATAATATACCTGGCCTTTACTTTGAATAATAGTTACTGTAGCTTCAGTTTTATTGACATTGCCACATATGCAATCAAAAGTTGCTAGAGCTACAGCATAGCTGTGTAAACTGTGTTTTCTTTTTTGAAGGTTATTCAAGAATTTGTTCTAGGCGAATTTGATGATGATGCGACTGCTGCATACCATGAAAATAGGTTAGCTGACGAAGATCATCATGTGAAAGATATATCTAAGAGGTGCTGTACTAAGCTCTCCTGAAAGTGGGAAGAGAAACAACATAATATGTTCCTCAGTCTTGAATGAATATCTTATGTTCCCGCTTTGTTTCAGGTATCATGTTCACATGTATACTAATGGGACTGTATGTGATCTCACAGAAATTCCCCGGGAGACAGAGGTGAGAAATAAACAATAGAAGACCATATAAATGATAAATCTATGAAGTAAAGGACATACTTGCCATGTCAGTGCATTTGACTGTGCACACCCTTTTGTCCTACAGGTTAGATTTTCTGCTCGGAGCCTACTATACTGATCTCAGTTTCAGTCAAGGTATATCTCCTTCCTGCAAATATGGTGTAACAGTTCAAAGTCCGATGCTTTGCAAAAACCCGTAAGTGCTAGCATTCTTCCAGTAATCTCTATCTTTGCAGTACATAAGCTCACAATCTTTGTTCTGCTTGCAGGTTGTTCCAGCAAGAAAAACGAACCCTCTCCATCCACTGCAATGAGTTGCCTGCTAAAGCAGAATCCAGTGTGGAGGATGACTCGCTTCCAAAAGAAGCGCAGATTTCCATCATTCCCGATCAGGATGAGCTACAGTATTTTCCAGCTTATGCTACTTGATGTAACTCCAATAATTATGTCTGATGTAGAAAACACGCAATTTTGGAGACACAGTGTAAACTGAGCAACACTATATTAACTATCGCATGGATCGTACAGCAGAGGCTCCCTGTAAGGGCGTGTTTGTTTCCGTTTATAATCGAAATCCAGACGAAAATTAGCAAAAAATAAGCAGGTTGAGATGATCGTTCTCCAGCGCTGATTATATAGGATGATTACAAAGGCAGAAGGTTTCTCAGTATTAGCAAAGGAAACGAGTTTGGGACAATGATATTTGCTTGAAATGTCTATAACGAATGGTGCAGTAATCTTGAAATGTAGGTCGTGTGCGAGCAATTAACTTTTTCTCGACGTACTATTACTCTGGTGTGACAGACAATCTGCTGGAGGTTGAGAGGAAAAAGCACTTTTAGTACCAATCAAGGCAAGTACTCAGACGTCCAGAGGAGAATTGTTTAATTGTTAGGATCACTTGATTCTCTTGATGATCATCTTTGGCAAACAAATCTCAGGAAGCGTGGGCTAGAGTGCTCAGAAAACGAAGGCACCTGTTCGTTTCTTGCAGATCAAGAAACTCAGAGGCCCAAAGAAAACCATCATCTGATGTTAGGGTGTCTTGGCTCTTGATATTTTTTTTCCAGCTTTACAGTCTCAGTGTCATACAAAGCCTAGAACCACGCACTTCAGTGCTTGGAGAATAAATTCGCGATCACCGTCTGGGAAAGTGATATTTGGAAATATTCCTTAAATACAAGTTTCATCATTTTTTTACATCCTCTGCCCTAAAGAAACCTATCATTGCAGTATTCAAAATTTGTTCAACAAAACTGTCATTGTAGACTTTAGACAACTATAGTGAAGGCGCATCTTCTCTCTATTTGCCTTGATTATATCTGCATGGATAATTACTGAGCCCTAAATTACCTAGGTGGCAACTAATCATTTTATAGGAGATGTCTATTAAGCCTGTTTGGAACGTGTTCTGTTTAAACTTTTTTTCTATGAAATTGAACTGATTCATGAAAATTTTCTGCACGATTCAATTCCAAATAGACTATAAATAATTATGAGTACTCATTAATTAAATAGGGACGTCATATCATGGTTATTTGAGTTCCACGCTGATATTTCTGAAATTTTGTACAATGACAGCTTTTGTCGGAGGGAGTAAATGAAAGATTGTGTTTGAATCTATAAAATATAATATAAAAGCATTCGTATCCGGAAAAAATGAGATTAATCTACACGTACCATATCCCACATCACAACTTCTTGATATTGCCAGTGATATATCACATGCTTTGTACTTAGTCAAACAAGACAAAGCTAATTGATATTTTTTTTTTTGTGCGAAAAAACTTCGAGCTGTACCCGGTCAAAGAAAGATATTATTCAGATGAAGACTTGAAGGTTTCAAGGCCACTTGAACACTCATTTTTTGTGTTGACCGTATTCCAGGGGGAAAAAAATATTCGAGTACAAAACTAAAACAACTTGGAAACCAGATAAATTCAATTCATTTTCAAAAAAAATATGCAAAAATCAGGAGGGAAGATATTTCTGCTCACCGACAGGTGGGGGCAGATGGTAGTAGGTGGCACCACTAGGCAGCAACTGGGTCCCGCTCCGACTTCAGGTTGCCAGCCAATCAGATCGAAGGGGCTGTATCCGCGCGTCGCATTCCCATGTGGCCGGGCGCGTGGGCCCAAGACAGACAACTCACCAATTAGTGTACCCGCTCACTGTCACATGGCCCCGCTTCTGCTGGACCCACACGTCATTTGCATCTACGGAGAACACGGGAGTCACATGGTTGGTGTAGCCATCCGTACTTCAGAATTAACGTGAATTGACTGTGCTCTTTTGTGAAGGAAGAAGAAGAACACGGAGCCACGGAGGAAGGAGTGGCACGAGTAATAACAGATTAAAAAAAATTACAAATACGAGTATGCAAGAGAGATAAAGCTCAGATCTCTCGCCGCAGTTCAACGCTGCATCCCCTTTGTTGCTCCCCAACTCCCAAGCCCTTGGTGCTCACCAAGATTCATCTTCTTCCACCGTTGCATCCCCCCAATCTCCTCCGCAGGGAATATATCTTGTTTTTGGTTTCCGACACTCTAGATAGGCACTCTTTCCTCCCCTTTCTACAGCAAGCAATTTTGTGTCCTTAGTTGTAGATTGGGCGCGAATTTCCTTCCACTCGTGGGTTATTCAGGCATTAGGATTCTATTTTCAGCACAATTCGTTCCTGTATCCGGTCTTGCCAAGAATTTTTCAGGTCCCCGTCTTGGGCTTTCTGATCCATCTTTGATGCGCCTAGAGGCGAGATGAACACGAATTACTCGGCGCTCCCATTGACCTCCCCCTCCATCGAGCTCCAAGCCAAATCTAACGCCGCCGCCGCCAATGGCATCGTCAACGGCCACGCTAAGATCCACAAGCAAGATTCGTTCTTGGGCGAGGCGGAGGACGGCGGCGGCGGGGAGCACGACGACCTGCCGCTCATCGGCGACGGCCCCGCCGGGCCGCCAGAGGGGTCCGTCGTGCCCGCCGCCGTGTTCAACCTCGCGACGTCCATCATCGGGGCCGGCATTATGGCGCTCCCGGCCACCATGAAGGTGCTCGGAGTCGCCGCTGGGCTCGTCTCGATCCTGGTCATGGGGGTCCTGTCCGAGATCACCGTCGAGCTGCTCGTGAGGTTCTCGGCCTACTGCCGCGCGCTGTCGTACGGCGAGGTCGTGCACAGGGCGATGGGCCGGCCAGCGAGCATCGTGGCGCAGATGTGCGTCATCATCAACAACGCAGGGGTCCTGGTGGTGTATCTGATTATCATCGGAGACGTGATGTCAGGGTCGCTGAAGCACGTTGGCGTCATGGATCAGCTGATTGGCCATGGCGAGTGGGATAACCGGAAGCTGCTGATCTTGGTGGTTCTTGTCATCTTCCTTGCGCCATTGTGCGCGCTTGAGAAGATTGACTCGCTGAGCTTGTCATCTGCCGCTTCAGTTGCCCTTGCTGTTGTGTTTGTGGTTGTGTCCTGCATCATTGCTTTGATCAAGATCGCCGAGGGCAAGATCAGTATGCCCAGGATGGGGCCAGATTTCAGCTCCCGAGCAGCAATGCTAGACCTGCTCGTTGTGATACCCATCATGACAAATGCCTATATCTGTCATTTCAATGTCCAGCCAATCTACAACGAACTCAAGGAGAAGACGCCGCAGAACATGTACAAGGTTGGGAGGATTAGCACTGTGCTATGCGTAGTGGTGTATGCCCTGACAGCGCTTTCAGGGTATCTCTTGTTCGGTGAGGACACTGAGTCCGATGTGCTCACCAACTTCGACAAGGATCTTGGGATCAGATTCAGCTCTTTGCTCAACTACATCGTCAGGATTGGGTATGTCATCCACCTGGTCCTCGTCTTCCCAGTTGTTCACTTCTCTCTCAGGCAGACAGTGGACGCACTGATCTTTGGGGAGCTGGCAACCCCTAGCAGGAAGAAAACACTCACATTGACAGTGGTGCTTCTAGCGCTAATCTACCTTGGCTCAACAATGATACCCAACATCTGGATGGCCTTCAAGTTCACCGGAGCTACGACAGGGTTGGCTTTGGGTTTCATGTTCCCGGCCCTGGTGGCATTGAGGCTGGACAAGGAAGGGAGTCGCTTGGGACATGGGCAGAGGCTCCTGTCACTTGGGTTGCTGGGGCTATCAATAGTTGTTAGCGTCATTGGAGTAGTTGGAAATGTATACACCTTGAAGAGTAAGTCTGAATGATCTTCCAAAGATGTTCAAGTTGATAGCTAGGGTTAGAGGAAGCTTTACATCATGACGACACTTGGTGTGCTGCAAAAAGAGGCATACAGATAGTGTAAACATGGCGACTATACACTAGGTCAAAAATGATATTACATTCGAGAGAGCCTCAGGATCCTATATGCATTTTTACTTCAGAGGTTTTACACTGGACCGTCCTGAAGGGAATTCTTTTTGTACTTCGGACCAGATTCTTTGACGTATCAATTTGATTGTGTTCTTACATGAGGGCTCTCTAGTCACTTTTTGATCAGCAACAAAAAGAAAAAAAAGATTGGTTCTGATGTACTTTGAGAAGATTGTTTCCCCAAGTCATTAAGTTGGGCTGTTTGGGGGCATACAATTCTTAGACATTTTTTATACAAAACCTGCATCCAATGATGCATGATATTGTCTGCCGTGTTATGAAATTCAAGAAGTTTGCAACACTACATTTACATTTGCAACACTACATTTTGATTGCTGCTGATTATCAGCCTGAAGCTCTGAAAATTGTTCAGCATTTTTCATGACTGTATATTCTCATTAAACACCACATATTTAGAAGTTGGAAACACTCTACATAGCACTTTTCAAAATTATCAAAAACTGGCATATGTGAGGTTATGAAGGCCCACGCAAATGTCAGGTCAAGGTCGATTAGATATTTAGATTTGTGAGGTAAGGTAGAAAAATTCAGGTGCAACAAAGACACAGTTCAGTGCTCACACTTAATTTTTTTTTTTTTTTTTTGGTGGTGGTGGTGGGGGTGGGGGGGGGGGGGGGGGGGGGGGGGGGGCGGCGGCACGGCTACGTAGTGTTTCTAATATTATTACAAACTTTGATGTATTTTGGATATCTTCACCTGATATCCTTCACAATATAAGACCAGCGCAGACGCTAAGCTTCCTGAATACACAAACATGAATTTTGCTCAAATAGCAATGGCAAGCCTTCACGTTTCTTCCAACACGGTGTTTGATACATCAGTTTGTTACAAAAGGATGACACAAATGTAAAACTACAAAATTGTTACAATCATATAAGATGGAGTTGTTTTAGTAGCTATCAATGTTTACCAAGTGGACTCCTTGCTGCGTAACTGCTACAGCAAAATTGTAAGCATAGAGTATATAGCCATGGCTGCCGCTGAACGATGCTCCAATATCTGTGCGGACAGCTTGGACTGCCATGCTTGAGAACAACCAAATCTATTTCATTGCCATCTCCAAAACTCAACTATACCCATTTGCTCAATCCAATGGCCACAATTCCTGCAGGTATTAGACACCATGTGTCCATGTATGCCCTGTATGTGGAGCTCCGGCCTATTTAGGAACAAAAGAAAATAGATTACGAAGCTGCAGAAGAATATATAAAGAAGGTTGACCTAAATGTCAGTGGTAAGTTGAGTTCTGAATATTCTACCTTCAATTAAATGAAGTACAAGTGTTGTGAGAAAAAGGGAAGGTCAAAATTTACCAGTCAGTAAATGAAGTGAACTTGTTTTACAAAACTAATGTTAAGGAATCACCTGCTACTAAAATTGCGAGTTACTGAGGAATGTAACCATGCACCGTGCACCCTGAAAGATCTTATCAATCTTCTGCCAAACTAAGCTCTGGACCTCAAGAAGCTTCTTAACCTTACTCTGAAGCATCGAGTGCCGTCGTATTGTTTCACCATGTATCTGCTTCCCAGAAAGATATAGACTTCTAAGTACAAACTCAGGGTTAAGATGTTATGTACTTATCACATGCCTTGTTATATACCTTCAAAAACAATTTCAGAACAGCCTGGACAAACTCGAAGTTATTCCTGAAGGAAAGTTCATGAATGAAATAATCCAACAGCGATGAAATGGACTGAAGCTCAGGTCTTTGCTCCAGACCTTCAGATTCTTCATCATCTATTATTTGTAGCATTCGCAGTTCCATATCTAAAGATGACGGTGACAGGCCTTTTAGGTAATCAGTAAAAGCAGAATCTGCAAAATAATCCGAGGTCAGTTCTTAAATCACGAGCATCAGCCTCTAAAGGCAACAAATTGAGAATGTATCCAGATATTTATCTATATACGGGATTCAACGATAATGACAGTATGTTGCAACTTTTTAAAGGATTAACAAGCTAAGCCTTACAAGTGATATTAAGGAAAATTTACTTGAGTAAAGATAATAGTAAATACTCACAGTTCTTTGTTTCACCACAAGATTGCAACAACTGACTGAAATGAGAGGAGAGCTCAGACATCTTATGATTTGTATTCTTAGAGGTACTGATGTCTGTTTCTTTTGTGCTGGCAGGGGGCTCAAACAATATCTCCCCAGAAAGGGATGGAACTGAAGGCAAGAAGAAAGGTGCCTTCTCAGGTTTCTTAGGTGGCTCAATTGGTTTATTGCGAACCTAAAGACATAATAGAAAGGTTAGGACTTTAATCTAGTTTTTCAACAAAATAAATCTTTTATAAGATGTAGGCAAGCAATATAGGTCACATAATTCATAATTTTGCAATGTTGAAACCTGAAAGCTAGAATCAAGACAAGCAATCAAGCATATTACCTTTATAATGTCAAGATTTGTCAAACTTTGCCATTGACTCTTTGGAAGTAAGGAGAGGGTGACTAGATTGGGTATTTGATGATCCATTATGACAAAAGGTTTAATACTGGACTTATATGACTCTCCTGAATTCTGAACTTGTTCTTCCTCGGATCTCTCTGCTGATGAAACAGCTGGCAAACACACATTCCGTACATGTTTACCACTGGCAAAATTTTCAGTATTTGTTGAGGCCGAGAACAAAGATTGATTAACCCTGTCAAATTATAACACATGTATGAGACCCCAGATGAATAAAAAACTGGAAGAACACAATACATATCATGACCCATAACAGCATATAAAATTGCATGCTACGCCACACAACTCCAATTCGGTGAATATGTTAAAACAGAGTGTACTGAATACTATCCCGTTGGGTATAGTGAGATGAATAATATATTTGTGGAAATTGCACCAGCTGGAAGGCCAGTCTCATGATTTATTTTTTCTGAACTATATATATAGCTGCAAAATAAATTGAGATATTTGTGGGTGGTATAATAGGCTGAGCACAGGGTGATGCGGCAGAACCCTACCAGAGGTAGACACCATTTTGATCAACATGAGTGGTTGCCAACACATCCATATTAGGAGAAATAGAGATAGATGTTATAGATACATCAACATGCATTGCATCTATCTGCCTTGCTAAACTGATGTCCCAAATCCTAAGGGTCCCATCCATACTAGACGAGATGAGCCATTTTCCATCCTCACTGAAGCAAAGATCAGTGATACGGTCTGTATGTCCTTCAAATCTACGAACCATTTTCATTGACACCGTATCAAACAATATAAGTACCATATCACCTGCTACGGTAGCAAGAAGACCTGCCATAAATAACAAACAATTGTTAGTTGTCAGAAAACTTCCTCATGGGAATACCAAATATGTTAACACTAGTATACTACCATTTGGCCGGTGAAATGCAATTTTAGTGACAGATTTACCAACATCCAATCTGGATTTCAGCTTGCAAGTTTTAAAATTCCATACCTGCGAGATACACAATTTTATAGTTAATATAATTGTGGCTGAAATTTCATTGAGACTTTTAAAGCAAAGTTCAAAAGTGAGTAAATTTGAAAAAAAAACAGGTGGATCATACAGAGCTATTCTTGATTGTAGGGGTTAAAAGATTTTTGAGCGATAATATGAAATGTAATTTAACCAGTTGAAAGGACACACAACACGAAGAGCACAGTTCTCCATAATGTTCATGTCTGCTCACAACAAGAAGCACACTACAGAACAGAGAGGGTCATACCTTAACATCACCATGGTATCCAGCACTAATAAGAGAGCCATTTGTAGCATCGCAAGCTAATCCAACAACTTCACCATCATGTGCACATTGCATTGCCAAAGAAGTGTCAATGTAACTACCCCGACTAAACCCTGATTGAAGGTTAAATTTTTCGATCCAACCACCTTCAGTGCCCAAAATAGTAAAATTACCACATGCACTTATTACACAAGCCTGTCAGAAAAAGAAAATGATGCTTAAAAAGCAAATAGCACTTGAATTTTTAGGAATCACATTTTCTAGTCTACAATGAAATTCCATAGATGCAAAACTTCAAAAACAAGCATTACCTTAATCGGTGTCACAGTGCTTGTCGATGGTGTCAAAACATGTTCACCAATAACAAAGTTCTGAAGACGCCATACATATGCCTGTGGAGTATCCATGTGGCATGTGACAACATTACACCAGTCACGTGCACGTATCTCAGCTGAAAAAGAGAGGGAAGGTATATAAACAGAAGATATGCCGATCTGTGAAATATCTTACAGGTAAAACATGTATAACTAACATCTCAGGCACAATTTAATTCGTTAGGTGATAGCAGTGCGGTGCTGTGCCATTGGTTGTGGCAGTTATTGTAGATAATCACCACATTTATTAAGTTTGTTGCATAACAAGTATGCAAATGGTTAAGAACGCATGTGAAACAATTTCTCGGGTAGCATTTGCAATGTCATTAGACATGTATGCAATTGCCATGTCTGGAATCTTACAAACAACATGATGGACTATACTATAAGGCCCATATTGGATAGTATCAGAAGTCACTTCAACCAATCTTTGTTAAACTGAAGTTCTAACCTTAGCAGCAATAAGCTACAACACTGTGATTGTTTGTTCCTATGATATGCCAGCCTAAGGTGCTTCCTAGTTTAAGTTTACCCCTACTTCTGCAACTTTATATTTCAGCTACTGCTCTCCTCCCGCCCCTTCCCAAAATATCCACATTTTGGTAACAGCATATATCATGTAATGAGATGAAGATCACGCAGTTTGTAGGATGAAATATAACTCTACAACCAATTATCTAGACAACAGTAACACTTTTGGACACAAAAATATATCTTAAACCTCTTGCTTTTATATGCTCCAAAAAAACTTGCTATGCAAAGCAGCAGAATTTATATGATAAGTGGATTCTGTATCCAGGGGTTCTGGCGCTGCCATCAGCGAATTCAGCATTTTGCAATCCGAAATTTCATAAAAGAATCATGTATCCAGTACACAAAGTTATGACAACCTGCAAAAATCTAATTTCAAATTCGCAGAAGTGTGAAATTGCTCATCATGTGCTAATATAGTTCCACTTGTCTTTTCTGAATCTTGATATCAAAGGTGACATCTGAAGTAAATTTCTGCAGGTTCTACGTACATGATATATTTATGTAATCTTTTAAACATTCCAACATGTTGGATTGATCCTATTTTCACTATTGGCACGCCGGCTCCCCTGGATATCAGTGAATTTTCTTAACAATATTAAGAAATTTTGCAACTTGCAAGAAACCAAAATAGTACCGCAGTCAAATGTAACAACTGGTTTTAGCTTGATCTCTTCCTCCTGCAGGAAAAAAGGAACTTTTCAACACCCCAACCGGGGAGGGGTATTGAACATAATAAATGAGTAAACCCAGATTAGCACCTTTACTCTTAGCCTTTTTGCTCTTTTTGCCACATGCCGCTGAGAAAGCTCTCTACTTTGTTGATCCTGTTAAGAAAAGTTACTTCACGAGAATTAAAACAGAATGACAATATTAAGTTTTTTGCCTCAAAGAGGCAAAGTAGCAAAGCAGCCTGGTATTCGAGACGTTCTTATAAAAACACTATTACAAAGTTATGATGCAATTAGTTACCTGGATAACTGAGAAAAGACGAAATGCACGATCTTGACCAGCAGATAATATGCATTTTCCATTGCCATAGAATCTAAGAACAAAAGTAGGTTGACTCAGCAAAAGCACAGCTGACAGGAAGCAAAGACAGGACACAAATTGGAGGGAAGCTGCACCTTATGCACCTAGGTGGAGCACTGTGACCACATCGAAATCGTAACAGACGAGCATCACCATCATTACTATCGAATATCCACATCTGGTAGAGCACATTAGATTAGGACCTCAAAGCTAAATGAGGCAATTAACAGGTAACATTGTTAAAGGAATGGTAAGTTTGTTCCCGGTTATTTTGTTAGCTGCACTTATTAGCAGACTATCAAGCTGGATGCTAATTGCCAAAAGGAAGATTCATGTTGCCCCCCGCCCCTATTAAAATATGTAAGGAGAGCCAGGCTAACATTAAAATATTGCAAACATACAAGAAAATACTACTCGATGTGAGGCATAATGGCCTGCATATATGAAGATAAAGCATGCAAATGTTTGCAACTTCCAAGTGATTGGACAGCTGGTGAAGCATGTGGGTAAGTACACAGTGCATGCATTTTTCTACCATACAGCAACTGAGAAGTGAAATGAAAAACAGGCACTAACTTTGATTGAATTATCAACAGCTGAACTCATCAGAATAGGTTCGTTCGCAAAAAAGTCAAGTGAAACTATAGAACCATCATGGGCCTCCCTAATCACAGAATGCAGCCGTCTCTTCTCAAGATTCCATATGCTGATAACACCTGAAGAACCTCCAGAGGCCAGAAGGGGTTGCCCATCTGGAAAAAAGTAAATTTGGGAAAGGCCGCTTTAGCTAGTCTGAGATACAAAAGTGGTTTCATTACAATAGTGCAACTTTGGTGTTACCAATACTGAAAATAAAACATTGATGTCAGTAAAGCATCTGGCTATCCGCCCAGCGATAAGAAAATCCAGATGTGTTTCCATAATAACCCAAATGTGGGCTCTATAATTTTACAAAATTTTAGTGTCAATAAAGCAGCAAAACTTGATTCAAACTAGGGAGGACTCTTCAACAACTTTTATCCTTAAAATCTTGTTCAAGCTCCAAACAGTCAAAGAACAAAATAGTCAAAATGATAATTAGTAGGTACACTGGCTAAGTTGGATCTCAGGTATTAACAAACTGGGTGGTACCTGTACTAACTAAAATTTTGATACGGAACCGGTTTAGGGCTTGAGACAAGCATGTTACAGCGAAAATAAAGATTTTTGTTGTTCTTGTAACAATGTAGTTGACTAAACACTAATAAAAATTCCATTATCGTTTCTTTTCCATTTTACAATATATTATTACATCACCTGTTCGAAATGACAGTGCAGTCACAGCACCACGAATCTGATGGTTGAAAGACATCAATTCTTCATCATATCTTACATTATGAACATGAACTGACCCATCGGAACATCCGACAGCAACTACATCCAGGGCAGGCGAAGAGACACAACACCGAACTGGTGAGTTCCAACCATCAAAATCATACAGTTTCTTTTTTGTGCTGATATTCCACAGCTGCAAGGGGCCTTCTTCGCTACCAACAATTACCTGATGCAGAAACAGACTTGTTAACAGAAAAGAAACAGAATGCAGACGAGGTTCGGAATGAATACTATTTCTGAAGCAAAACTTCAGATAGCTCCAAGCACCTTATTTAGGTAAGTATCAGGATGCATGATACATGTTGGGGTGAACTTGTCTCCCAACGATATGCTTCCAACTGGTTCAGTGTTTGGTTCTGCTCCTCTGAAGGCCCACATGAATACATTACCTTTAGCATCTGCACTTAGAACATATTCACCAAACAGGTACAGCATGTTGACCTTTTCTTCATGTCTACTCCAAGTAGCCACCTGATTGAAAGAGAATGTGGGAGACATACATTTAAGGTTTGTCCAAGTAGCAGTTGATGGGCATATATGGTGAGGTATGGATCTCCCTTAGTAAGCTCATAGATGATCAGCATTATCCCAAAGTTCTAATTTCATATGATAATAGCACATCTTAACTACTTTCTAATCAGGAAAAAAATGAATAAGGCTTCTAGTAAAGAAGAACGAGTTTGGACAGCCAAGGGAGCAATATAACTTATGCCGGACAGATAGCAAAAGTGTAGGTAATGGTAGCACAACAATTTCCGTACCTGATCAGTCCTTTTGAAAACTGCAATATCACTTCCATAAGCAGCAAATGTATAATCCTTGTAGGATGCAATAGCACGGATCTTCTTAGGCAGTTGGGGTCCTTTGATAACATAAGAAACTCATAAACGACAAGAAAAACAGGAACTTTAAAAAGAATACATGAACTGAAATAACAGACTTACCAGCAAGAACCAAATTCAGCTTAGCACACTGCAGAACCAAAGGGCAAAAGCAAAATGAGTATCACAAGCTTAGAATGAAATTCGGTTGCAAAGGAGCCATGTAATAGGAACAGAGCGTAGTAAGGCTCAAACGACAGTCTCGCTGCTCGGCTGACTACATTTATCCCCTACTAGGAGCAACCACCACTAAATAAACTCTGAAATCCGCACCAGCTCAAAACAGATTCTAGTGATTTACTACATTCACTTGCTCTCACTATTCACGATACTGAATTCCAGCAGAGCAAACCACACCACCTCGACGCAGGCGAATCCTTGTCGAATTTTTTCAAACAGCGGAACAGACGGGGGCGTGCTGTAAGGTGGCGACTTACGTTATAGACGTGGAAGGCCTTGCCGACGCTGACAGTGACGAAGGTCTCGGTACCGAGGCGCTGCACGGAGAAGGGCACGCCGCCCGCCGTGATGTAGCCGATCGCACGGAACGGCTCGAATATCCCCATCTTCTCTCCCTCTCCTTTCCGGTCGTGGGGCCCCCTCCTCCGACGAAAGCTGTAGCCACTCCTGTCGCCGCCGTTTTTTCTAGGGTTTCGCTACGCAGGAGAGGAGGCAGGCGCGCCGGCGGCGAGGGTTTTAGAGTGGGTTTGGGAGGCAGAGCGGCGGCGGGAGGCGGGGAACGGGGTCGGGGGTTTTCCGGGTAGGTCAGTTTGGTTGGCCGTGTGAGGTGGGTCGGGTTGCGCGAGGCAGGCAGGCAGGCGGCAGCTGCCGAACCGGGTCGGGCCGAGCCCAAACATGTCTTTTCTTCCACTTTTTTGAAAATGTTTATCTTTTCTCTTTTTTTTTCTCCGACAATTTTTATCTCGTTACATTCCCTTATTATGTTTTTTATACTTCCATTCGATTTGATTTTCACCACTAGTGAATTTACATGTCTTTAATCCATTCAATTCGATTTTTTATCACTATGTGGCTTTACATTTCTAATCGGTTAAATGAAACAAAGTACAATTTTGCAGAACTAACACCCTGTTTGGATGCACCAGCTAAACTTTAGCTGGCTAAATTTAGCCGCTAGACATCCAAACAGCTCAGCTAAAGTTTAGCTACATTTAGCTATTCCAATCCAACTACAATTTAGCTGAGTCTATTAGCTGAGTCTATTAGCTGCAGCATCTAAACACACAGCTAAAATTTAGCTAAAAAAAATAGCTAGCTAAAGTTTTACATTGAAATTTTAGCTAGCTAAATTTTAGTTAGATACATCCAAACAGGGCATAAGTTAATCCATTTAGCAACACTGTAATTCTATGAAATGACAACGCTGTATACTTGTTTCACTAGGCGCATTAGCAGGCGTTGCCAGAATACATACAATCGATGCATAGCAATTTGTAAACAGCACTATAAACTATATCAATAACAAGCGAATGCCAGGTGAAGAAGACCAATAGCTTGGAAAAGTTACAACAATAATGAAGGTGCCTTTTGTAACAAGCAATTTGATGTCAGCTAGAGTAGGACCCACGCGAGCAGTGATAGTGATGCCACGGTAATATGGCAGAGTACAGCTATTTACCATACAACTTCCTCTGCATTCTAACATGCTTCGTAACAATAATGTCCTAAACTCTGAAGTACTCACACAATCGAAACCCGAAAATTCTTTCCGTGGTTCATAACAATAATCAGACCCAAAAATGAATGAAAAGTAGGAAAACAGCTAGTGCTGCAGTGACCTTACTAATCAATTTACAATTTCTCGATTTACAGTTACCTTTTCCAAACTCGTATCATGCTAAACAATGGGGGTACCACCGAACCTGATGTACACAACAATTATGAAAACATCTCATGCTACTGCAACTGCCATAAGCCCCCGCCCATAACTGTTACCTTTTCTGCACAAGCTCTCTGATATTTCCCGACTGCAGATCAGCTGATATTCGCAAGCCAAGTCGTTACCTTCAACTTTGGAGTTCACCGCAAAACTACAACACTAGATATATCTGAATATTCCAGAGCATGACCCAACAATGTTAACCCTGCCCAGCCAATGCTACATTTTTTTTCCACCACAGCAAAGCCGAATTTCATTACTCGAAAGCAACGAAACCTAGACAATGCTACATGGTGAACCACGTCGAAGGGCACGTATAACAGAAGATGGAGCCGGAGCAGTGAACAAATCCAATCTACAGAGAAACAAACACATGATCTTCAAATGATGGATCACAATGGGATAAGAGAGCGAACATACTGCCGGGACGCACTGTTTCTCCCAAGGCCCAATCCTAGGCCCAGAGGTGTCCTGTCAGTCCTCTTACTGTGATCGCAACACTGAGACGAACCAACTTGGCTATGAGGTTTTGAGTTTGCTTGTGAATCAGCGCAACTATGGTCGGTGCCATTACCATGATGTAAATGATTCTCACCATTCTGCGAAACTGCACTTGTCATCTGTATCATTCCCATTTCCTCATCGGTGTGCAATGTCTGGTCTAGCCGTTCAGTGTCCTCATTGTATCCATTTAACAAGAAGTCAGAGCAGTTCTTGCGGATCCCATGATCATACGGGTTCCTGAATCTGCCACCTGGGCCTCTGAGATATGCATATCTCATGGAATTTGCCATCTCATTTGTTGTAATGTTCCTTGCTATCTGCAAGTGAGATGGAAGCAAGGCATGAGCACAGTACAAACAGTAGGAGTAGATGCAGGTATGCCTTTCACGTAGGCAAAATTTGCCAGGAGACATTGTTAAAATGTGGCTTTTGCTCCAAACCACTAAAAAAAGTTGTCTTTGACAAAAACCATTATAATTTCATGTATATTTGCTGGAAGACACTATAGTCTCTATAATAGCATTTTTTATATCACATATGTCACAAAACATATAAATTTGGACAAAAATACCCCTGCCCTTCACTAATTTTGTGGACCCAAGCCAAACCTCGCCAGTGCCCTGGAGCCAAAGCCTCTGCTGCACCGCTCACTGGCCATACTCGGCGAGAGCTGCTAGCAGCAGCAGGGTGCCGGAAGCCCACTCTCGTCCTTGCCGCCTGGTTGTGCACATGTCCTCGTTGTTCTGCTGCGACACGCCTGGCCACATACTCGCCATGAAGCCTGCAGCTGTCATCGCCTCCCAGATGTGCGTCCATCCTCTACGCTCCGTGCTGCTACACATGCCTCTCAGCCACAGCCTCCCAACACCACTAAACCGTTTGCGATGTCCGACCGCATGCTCATTGCTAAGGTTGAGTCTGTCATCATCATCCGGGCATGCGTCATGCCCGTTGTGCCTCCGTGGCGCCCAACCACATGCTTGTCGCGGGTCCGCTCCCGTCCTTGCCGCCTGGGCATGCGCCCATGCTTGCCGTGCCGCTACGACGCCTGGCCACGTGCTCGCCGCGAAAGCCTGCTTCGGTCCACGCCATCCAGGCGTGCGTACATGCTCGTCGTGCAGCGTTTGTGCCGCCCAGCCATGTGCTCGCCACACTAGAGGACAAAGACGGTGGAGAGGGTGCGCCCCGCTGCCGTGGCCTCTTGTCCTTTATCCATGCGAGGCGAATGCGTCGGGCTCCACAAGCGACGCACAGGAAGAGAAAGAAGGCAAAGGGCAAGGGCATGTTCATCATTTCAGTGTTTGTCTATTAAAATCAGATAAAAATAATGAGTTGAGTGTCCTATAGCATATTAGCAAGGATTTATGGTGTCTTTTGGCAAAGACAATTTTTTTGGTGGTTTGTGGCAAAAGCCGCACTTTAACTGTGTCTCCCAGCCAATTTTGATGGATTGATGGAACCAATAGCTATAGGATGAAGGCAACGTCCTACACGGAAACCTCACAGAAAGCAAACTGGATTCCTAACCTTCATTACTTCATAATGAATCTGAAATAACATAGCAGTTTCATTCTTGATATTCTAGAGTTCGAAACCACAATCAATACTAGATGTTAGTGTATACTATCACAAGCCATACAGTTATGAATCATGAAAAAGCTGAAAATGGCATAAACGATACAACAAATCCAACAAGACTTTCAAAGATTTCAATGGTAAACACAAATGGCTGCAGTACCAGTTTCCTTACAAGTTCCTGGTGCCTAATCAAAGTTGATGTTCCAGTTAGTGATCAAACCATATTTACAGTTTTACAAACAATATAAAATCACTCCGTAAAAGCTAACCAAGTTTCTCTGGTAAAAGAAATATACATTTTTTTAAAAAAACACACTTTACCTGTGATGCTTGAACAACTGTAAGAACTGCAACGCCAAAGAAAAGGAAACAATCCATTGCGAGAAACGAAACCACCCCAGGATGCTGGAACGCAGAATAATGAATCCAAGCACCAAAGGATGATGGAGAATCTGGATCCCTTACAATTCCTGCAACAAAAACAGCAATGAAGCAACAAGAACTTCAAATGTAATAATTAGGATAAAGGACTCAAGGCATTACTTATAATGGCAGCTGAGCCAGTAATGATCATTGCAAAAACTTCTAGAGTGAGGAACATGAAGAATTCCCATTTGTTCTTCTGCAGTTACAGTTCACAAATAGATCAGATGAAAGAACACACTGGCATTGAAAAACAATGAATTTTTTAAAATACCAAATTCTCTTTCTAATGTTACAGCCTTACAGGGAGTAATTCAGTAAGATTCTCAGAGAGAAAGTGTTATGTCGTGGGCCTATTGGGCCCGGGCTAGTGGTATAGCCCGTTAGGGTTAATTAGAGATAAGGGTCACTTGCTTAGGGGTCAAGTAAGCCTTGCTTGTAAGTCAAGTAAACCTCTCTATATAAGGAGAGGAGATGTATCAATCTAATCAAGCAAAAATTAAGAAGTAAAACCCTTCTCTCTTGCCTAGCCGTGGGCAAAGGCCCCCGGCCGGCCCTTCTCGCTCCCTAGCAGCCCTAGCCCCTGCCACCATTACTGCTGTGAACAGTAGCCATGGGTACTGTAGCATGCAGCAGCCCACCACCACTCCGTCAACTCTCTCTCTCTCTCTCTCTCAACCCTAGCAGCCACACAGCAGAGAGAGAGAGAGAGAGAGTACCATGATTTTTATATCAACTTTTATCAAATTTCATTGTCGATTATACGTTGGTGTCAAGCTTTCAGGATTTGTTGCTTGAGTATCTTAACTCAAATACAATAGAGAAAGCAGATACATTAAATCACAACTATGCAAATACGAAATCACAACAGGAACATGTACCTTTCCTATGCAATTAGATACCCAAGGGCAGTGGTGATCAAACTGCTCCACGCAACGATCACATGTAGAACAATGTTTCGACCGAACAGGTCTGACTATCTGTAATGAAGATGTTAGGAAATCTGATCCTGTGATCCATGAGAATAACAATCAAGGAAAGAGAACTGAATTGCTCAATCGAGTGACTTACTTTGCAGGTTATACAAAGTTGTGACCAGTTGCCAGAAAGAAGTGCAGGATTTTCTAACTCCATCTTCAGCAGCGGTTCCTGAAGGAACAAATGCTCATGATTTAGACAAAAATTCAGGATTATGTTTTCACTTTTGAAGTATGGAAATGCATCAAGATAATGAACCAAAGTTCAATAAGAAGATAAAATTACATGCAGGAAACTACATTAATTAATTGGTACTTATATTTTAAACTTACATCGTCCCTTTGATTTTGTGAGCCTCGTGTATTTATGTTGATGTAACCTGGATCTTTCCTGCATAAAGCAATAGTCAATATCATGATGGTGTTCAATGTCAAGATCTTTCCTGAATCTTGTGTGTGATATGAAAGTAGTAGGATAATTATACGACAAAATTAATAGATATTTGTTATTAAAAATGATACAATGATTCGAATAATTTGGTGTCTATCTGAGCATGCAAAAGTTGATCAAACAGTCAACTACTAAAAATAGGTTTAAGATATGTCACACAAAGTTTTAATTTCCATGCTCCACAAAGTGCATAAACTGAGAGAGTTTGACCACATACTAAAAAAATCACAGACCCACAATATTATCAAGAAGTAATAAGTACTTCCTCCAATCGGTAAGTATAAAGTCCATCTAGGTTTTTCCTAATAAGTTTTAAAAAAGTTTGACTGGCAATATCTACACAAAATATATTATATTAAATGGGGAGAGGTTTATCCAAGTAATTTACATAATGAATCTAGAATTGTCAATGTACATAAGGTTTTAGATATTGGTGGTCAAAGTTAAAACAGTTTGACTTAGGACAGACCTAGGTCAACTAACATTTCTGATAAGAGGAAGTAGTAACTGGCGATCAATGCCCTCAGGTCTGGTTTGACCTTTTTATAACTATCAACAGAATGCAAATTTATAGAATTACCTGCTACATTTATAGAACATGACCAACCCAGCAGTTGCAAGAAAAACTCCGGACCATGCGAACATCCCAAATGGTGCTGCCATAGTCATGGCATATTGTCCTGAGGAGACCAGCACTAACATATTACAGAAGATCAAGGTAGTGAAAAACCCATAAAGATGCTACTCAATTTACCTGATATAACAGAGTGTATGTATGTAATAAGCATGCCAATAATGGTACACCAAAGAAGAGGAGCAAGCCCTAATTTTGACAATTTCCCAAATCTGGTGTTCGCACCACATCCTCTGTCATGTACCCTTCTAGCATTGTCCTGAAAATATTGGTAATACAGGTAAGCAAATGGAAGGACATTTCAGCTCATGGTCAATATGAACACTCTTATCCAGCTTAAGGGTTAAATACAAGGTAACCATTTACAGGAGCAATCACAAGTCATTAAGAAGTTCATATGGAATCTATGAAACCTATATCAGATAGCATTTAAACATTAGAAAGGTGCCAGGTCAAACGAAACCAAATCATTTTCCTCGTTGGTTACCTCTCCTCTGTTTCAGTATTTTAACCAGACTTGTAAATTCCGTTCCGGTTTCGGCCGTTCTGGCCGATATACCTCATACCAGTGTGGACCGGTAGACACAGGTATTGGGGCTAGATCTCAGGTTTTATTAGCCTTGAAGGCAAAGGAAATAGTGCAGGGATACATATAGGGGCAGCCAACTTGAGAGCCAAGAAAGCTTCAGCATATTCCTGTTAGAATGGAATGGCCAACTAGGTTCATTCCAGGGCCCAAAGGGGCAAGTATACATGTAAGTGTACATATGCAAAGAAGTCCTTCAAGAGAAGGAAAAAGACATATATATCTATACATCTAACACCCCCCCTCAAACTCATGGTGAATCTACAACACTGAGTTTGGAAAGCAAAAATCTATGGTGGATCCGTGTCTGCGCCTTGGTGAAGAAATCAGCAAGTTGAACCTCTGAAGGCACATGGTGGAGAGACACAACCCGAGCATGGACCTGTGATCTCATGTAGGAAGCATCAACGCCAATGTGTTTGGTGAGCTCATGCTTGACCGGATCACGAGCAATACTGATGGCACCAGTGCTGTCAGTAGAAAGAGGAGTGGGGGCAGCAACACAAACACCAAAATCCTCAAGAAGCCATCGTAACCATGTCACCTCGGCAGTCACAGTCGCCATAGCACGCAGCTCAGCCTCAGCACTCGAGCGGGAAACTGCAGTTTGCTTCTTGGTTTTCCAGGCAATCAAGGAGGAGCCAAGAAAAACACAGTAAGCTGAGAGAGAGCAGCGATCAGTGGGATCACTTGCCCAGGTCGCGTCAGAGTATGCCTGAAGCTGGAGAGAACTAGAGCAAAGAAAGAAAAGGCGATGGGTGATGGTTCCACGAAGGTATCGCAGAACACGAAGAAGGTGAGAGTAGTGGAGCTGAGTAGGAGCTGAGACAAACTGACTCAAGATATGAACAGAGTGAGTGATATCAGGACGGGTAATCCCAAGGTAAACAAGGCTCCCAACAAGCTGACGATAGAGAGTGGGATCAGCAAGCGGAGCACCGTCGGTGGGGCGGAGGTGGACGTTGAGCTCCATAGGAGTGTCAACAACGCGGTGATCAGTGAGAGCAGCACGGGAGAGAAGGTCCTGAGTATACTTCTCCTGAGAGAGAAAAATGCCATCGGCTGTGGAGATGACCTCTAGCCCAAGAAAATAGCGAAGAGGACCCAAATCAGACATGAGGAAAGTCTCACTGAGACGCTGTTTCACAAAGGCAATGAACTGGGAACCATCACCCGTGATGATCATGTCATCAACATAGAGAAGAAGTGTGCGACCACGAGGAGAGGTGTGAATAAAGAGAGCAGGATCATGATCACTAGGCTTGAAGCCAATATCAAGGAGAGCAGAGGAAAAGCGCTCAAACCAAGCTCGGGGGGCTTGCTTAAGACCATAGAGGGAACGACGCAGCCGACAGACCATCCCATCAGGAACGGAGTAGCCCGGAGGCGGCTGCATATAAACTTCCTCACGAAGCTCACCATTGAGAAAGGCATTCTTGACATACAACTGCGAGATCGACCACTGACGAACAGAGGCAACAGCGAGAAGGGTCCGAACAGTGGTCATATGAGCAACTGGAGCAAAAATCTCGTCATAGTCAATGCCATACTCCTGCTCAAAACCACGAGCCACAAGGCGAGCCTTGTAGCGCTCAAGAGAGCCATCTGAGCGAGTTTTGACCTTGTAGACCCACTTGCAAGTGATAGGAGTGACATGATGTGGTTTAGGAATAAGATCCCAGGTGTTGGTGCGCTCAAGAGCAGCAATCTCCTCAGCCATAGCATGCTGCCACTCAGGGTGACTGGCAGCCGCCCGATAGGTCGCGGGCTCGGCTAAAACAGCAGCTGTGAAGCCAAGGCGTTCGGGAGGACGAAGGGTGCTGCGGTCACGAAGAGCATAGCGAGGAGATGCAGGAAGGGGTCCAAGGACGGACGGAGAAGAATCAAGGGGTGGAGCAGTACGAGGACGACGAGTATAGTAGTGAGCGATCTCACGGGAGGAGACCGGTGGTGGAGGGTGAGGCGGGGAAGGTGGAGAAGGAGGAGGAGATGGCGAAGGTGGAGAAGGAGTAGTAGGTGGCGGCGAAGGTGGAGAAAGAGGAGGTGTCGAGGAGGAAGGTAACAACGGAAGATACCACTCAGGTAAAGTAAGAAAGGAGAGGGACTCGGCGGTGTTAGAAGAGCCGGAGGGAGAACGAGGATAGTAGGGCCGGGACTCATCAAAGGTGACATCCCGAGAGATTCGCATCCGGCAGGCAACAGGATCATAACAGCGATAGCCCTTATGTTCTGTACTATACCCAAGGAAAACACACTCGACAGACTGAGCAGTGAGTTTGGTGCGCTCACGAGGGGGAAGTAGAACATAGCAGATACACCCAAAACAACGGAGATGATCATAGGAAGGAGGGCTGCCGAAGAGACGCTCATAAGGAGTGCTGCCCTTGAGAGAGGTGGAGGGTTGGCGGTTTATGAGGAAAACAACCGTGGAGACAGCCTCAGCCCAGAATTGAGGAGCAAGGGCAGAGGAGATCAAAAGAGCACGAGCAGTCTCAAGAATGTGGCGATGCTTGCGCTCCGCAACACCATTTTGAGCATGAGCACCAGGACATGAAAATTGGGCAAGAGTACCCTGCTCAGCAAGGTAGGAGCGATGGGCAGTGGAGATGTACTCACCAGCAGAGTCCGCACGAAAAACGCGAATGGGAGAGTTATATTGAGTACGAACCATGGTAGCAAATTGTTGGTAAATAGAAAGAAATTGACCACGAGAGGACATCAGATAAATCCAAGTAAATCTCGAATAGTCATCAATGAACAGAACATAATATGATTGCCCTCCTTTTGAAACTATGGGTGCAGGACCCCATACATCAGAATGAACAAGATCAAAAGGTCTCTGGGGTTTGGACTCACTAGAGGGGTAGGGGAGTTGCAACTGTTTGCCAAGTTTGCAACTCGTACAATGCAGAGCAATGTCACCAGAAACAGGACCTAACACACCACTACCCACAAGACTGGACAATCGAGAACCAGAGAGATGGCCAAGACGACGATGCCACTGCGCAAAAGAGGTAGTGGATGAAGCAGCTGATGCAGATGCTGGAGAACCAGGCGATGAGGGAGTCGAGGCGGATGAAGGAAGACGCAACCAATCAAGCTCCCATAGACGTTGTGAGTCCCGACGCCTAGGCCCAGTTCCCACCAAAAGGCCCGTACGAAGGTCCTGAACAGAACAGGAATCAGACTCAAGAATTATGCGACAACCATGATCAGTGATTTGACCCGCAGAAAGGAGTTGCATAGTGAGTTGAAGAACATGTGAAACAGTGGGAACCTCGAAAGAAGAAATGGAAAGAACACCCCGCCCAGCAACAGGAAGGGAAGTGCCATCGGCAGTGCGAACAAAAATTGGTGACTCGGAAGATGACAAAGAAGATAGGTGTGTGGCATGAGGTGTCATGTGGAAAGAAGCACCAGAATCAAGAAACCACGGGCATGATATACCTGACGAAGGAGGAGGAGGTGTGGAACCAGAAGCCTGGGCTGTAGTCCCGTGAGGAGAGGCCTGAGCTGCAGTGGTGAGGCGACGGAACAGGGCAAGAACCTCCTGCTCCGCGGCAGACATAGAGCGAGTGCCCTGCGGAGTAGAAGAACCACCAGAGCCCTGAGATTGGCGCCTATCACGACGCCCATAGCGGTTGTGCTGCTTCTTGCGACAATCCTTCTCCTCATGCCCATAGATCTTGCAGTAGCCACACTGCACACCAGAAGGAACCCCCGCCACCACTGGGGAAGGAGAGACCAGTGGCGGAGAGACCGGTGGAGGTGATGCCGCTAGGACGGAGGGCTGCGGCTGAGCACGGCTCACACCCCCAGTCCGAAGCCGAGTCTCCTCAGCTCGTAGCTCAGGCATCGCTGCTGCGAGCGAGGGGCGTGGACGACGAGTCAGTAACTGTGCCCGAACAGTCTCAAACTCTGGGCGCAGACGAGACAGGAACTTGTGAAGGCGAAGTGTGTCTCGCTGGTCCCGGTGGCGAGCACAGCACCGGCAAGTACCACCACCACAGAACTCAGCACCCAAGTTGTCCAGGCGATGCCAGACATCTGTCATCTTCCGGTGGAAGTCCTCAACTGTAGAATCAAGCTGACGAAGGGACTGAGCTTCCTCAACAACAGCAAGGTACATCGCCTCATTGCGGATCTCATAGCTGCGACAGAGGTGATCCCACATGAGGTGCGAGGTGGCAAGACCTCGGAGAGACCGTGCAAGATCAATGTCCATGCTAGCAAGTAAGATGGCCTTGGCAGATTTCTCCTCTCGCAGCCAGGTCTCATAAAGACCAAGGTCAGACTGATAGGTCTCCATCTGAGCCTCAAAGGCATCAAGAATAGCATGCTTGGTAGCATCATCAGCATCTGGAGGATACGGAGGCTGCGCAGGAATAGCAGGATAGGGAGGACAGATCCGATCCCCCGTAAGATAGCCCCACAGTAGCTGACCATCCATGTGAACCTCCATGTGGAAGACGAAGTCGGCCCAATTTGTGCCATTGAAGATGACAGGGCACTTGGGGACAGGAATGGCACCGGGACGGGTACCAGCTGGAGACGCCATGAAGGAGAGGCAACGAACACGGGCCTGCTGTTGTCCTTTTTTTTTGCAGAGAAAACAAGCAACGAAGGACCGTCGGTGGAACAGAGGAGCGTGGGCAGAGCAGAGTCGGGGCGGGCAAGAGCAGGCGGAGCAGAGGCGAGCGAAGCAGCGCACGCAAGCGTGCTCCAGGCAGGGGGAGGAGCGCTCACGCTCGCACGCGCGCTCACGGGCGCCTGCGCGGGGACGAGGGCGAGGAGCGCTCGCGTTCGCGCTCTCGGACGCCGGCGCAGGGACGAGGCCGAGCGCGGGGGCCGGCGGCGACGCGAGCCGGAACGGCGCGGGCCGGAGAAGGGAGCGGCGCGCGGGCCGGGGCCTCCGCGGCCGCAGCGACGTCGTGTCGGCGGCAGCCGGGCCGGGGCAGAGGAGCGCGGCCTTGGGGAGACGCGCGCGGACGAAGGGGAGTCCTCGGCCTCGCAGCGATGCCGCGTCGGTGACAGCCGAGCCGGGGCAGAGGAGCGAGCGTGTCGGCGGGCTGGCTAGCTGGGTAGGAATCGCCGGGGGCGGCAGAGAAGGATTGGAAACCCTAGCTCGATACCATGTTAGAATGGAATGGCCAACTAGGTTCATTCCAGGGCCCAAAGGGGCAAGTATACATGTAAGTGTACATATGCAAAGAAGTCCTTCAAGAGAAGGAAAAAGACATATATATCTATACATCTAACAATTCCAACCACTAAAGTAGATGCTAATTGTGATAAGGTGGGGACTCAGCCACCAACTACTCTAGATAAATATCCTAGATACATAAGCCAAGACTTATAGCTGTCATCCCTCACTGTTCCGGCGGGAATAAAGTGTTTCCTGGATCCCGTGGCGACCAGTGGATGGAGCTCCAAGGTCACCATGAGTGGCGAGCAGGCGTGCTGCAGGAACTGCTGTGTTGCTGCATTTTCTCCTGGGCAGTGACGCAATGGAAGTGCTGCTCCAGCAGTTAGCACAAACAGGAAGAGGAGCGCCAGTAGAAGCTCAATTCCATCTACAGTCAGGAGGAGCTTAGCGCTGGGCCATGGCAGTCTGAGCAAAGAAAGAAGATGAGGCTAGGAGAGAGAATGAGAAAGGGGCTCATTTTCTGACTTGCGCGAGAAGGGATAGAGAGAGAGAGAGAAAATAGCTTTTTTATGGGAGATAAATGGACAACCAGGCAAAGGGCAGTACTTCTACAGTTCTACTAGCTTAGCTTCAGTCATCAGTCATGTAGGTACATATTATGGGCAAGCTTCATGACAAGCAACTGAAGCCAAACTAAATATTTTTTCTATTTATTACACTCTGGTACAGTACACCGGTATTGACGGTACTGAAATATTCCATTCCACAACCAGCAAAATGGAATGGGCTCCGAAACTGTATTGACAAGCTTGATTTTAACATCTAGTTCTTACTTCAAAATTCAGAGGAAAATTACCACTAAACAGATTAGACAGCATGTTATCATGCTCCTAATCGGTTAATAATTTACAGGGAAACAGGCATACAAAACATACAACGATCCAAACAATTAATTTTTAACAGTAACATGTCTGTATATTAGCAATCCATATGCAACATTCAAAACTTAAAAATAGAGCATCCTTTACAACAATCATTAGCAGCTAGTAGTCTAGTGTTATACTACCATTTTATTTCATTACTTTCTTGCTCTTTTAGTTTTAGTCCGTGTGTCTCGTGTCAGGTTTCATCTAAAGCCTACCCCAACTTCCTTAAATTTTGTGGTTATAAGTTATAACATGTCTGCATGCAAAACCATATTAAGAAACTTGCTGCCATAATACCTATGAGATGGTAATGCTAGGACATTGGGACTCTTGACTCTTATGATGCTGCAGAAACAGGACTTCAAGTAGATTACAAAATATAAATGTCCTGGTTAATTTTACTCACTAGGAAAAATGCAACTTGCCGATGATTCTTTTCAGTAGCAAGCTGTGCTGGAGTTAAGCCAGTTTTGTCTTTCACCATCAAATCATCCTTTTTGCCAACCTGAACTAAGACAGTACATGCCTCAAGGTTCCCCCGAATAGCAGCCCAATGTAAAGGAGTACAACCTAAGAGTAGCATTTGCAGTTAAGGAACAGCAACCAAATAAGCTGATACAATTACCGAAGGAATGATTATAAATAATATAGGCATGAGAAAAATTTACACATGCCTTCTTTGTCTTGCCGTCCCCTATAAGCATCCAAAAACAAAAGAAGACGTATGGAGTCTGCAAAACCTTTATAAGCAGCCCTAGAAGGGAATATGTAAAAATAGAGAGAGAAATAAGCAGCAAAATGTTAAAATTCAGCAGGGCAGTATGCTACAAAGTGCACAAGCAGAAATTACAAGGAGGCAAATGAGAAACATATAACACAAGTACAAACCAGTGTAAAGGGCTCCTTCCATCATTATCAGGGATATCTGGATCAGCATTCCATTTCGCAACAATGTGGTAAATGAATGCAGTCTGACCATACTGTGCTGCAACATGTGTGGCCTGAACACAGAAGTATATTGAATTAAAGAGCTGTGACAAATTCTACGCATAATGAACTTCAGTGATTCTTTTTCCCCCTAACGCAGAACAATCACATGAACAAAGTATGTTTTTAGTCTACTATTAACCTCTGACCTGGTAAAGTGGATATAATTGGTCAGCTGGCAGATATACATCCAAAAATGCTTTAGTCGGCCACCGGTTGTCAACTAACGATAGGCAGCTAAATGTGGAGATAGGCACAGCAAGGGCTAAAGAGGCAAAGAAACAGCAGGGAAGAGAATACAGACCTGATACCCATATAAATCAGCAGCATCCACCTTAGCTCCTTCTTTAAGAAGTAGTTCAGCAACTTGAATATGACCACGTACAGCACTCCAGTGAAGTGCTGTTTGTCCAGTGTGATCCACAGCATTTATGTCTGCTCCATGCTATCCAATACAAGCACAAAATCATCACCAAAGGGAAGCAAGGAGATTCAATCAACAACAACAGCCATCAACCAAAAGTAGCTAATATACCTTTCAACCACAACCACCTAATCAGAATAACAAAGCAATATCTACTATGACATCAAGTATTCAACAACATCACAATATGGGTATTGTGTGAGATCATGCATTCATGCAATAAAAGGCATATTACGAGTAGTAATCTCTTGGTCTAGGCTATATACTAATTCCTAAGCATACCATATACACATTTCAACTAAAAAGAAATGGATGAAGGCATAAATAGAAGTAGCTAAACCATCTACATTCTTCCTGAACTGTCCTGTTGCAACTGTCAGCAAGTATATTTGATCCAGATGTACCAACAACATACACCAATCCAAATCCCTCCACATAGGCCAGCTCCGAAATTCCAAACCCACCACCACGGCAAAGCATTCAGCTCGCAGCTGCACACCTGATCACAAACAAGGATGCCTCGGCCATAGAAACTGACCGGAATGATGACCACCGAAGGTGCATAGCTCCTTCAAGCAATTAAACAAGCAGCCCACGGTTCTGGAACAAAAAATTCCAGCTCAGAAAGTGCATTGCATCGCAACGCAGCCTACTGGAACGTACCCTAAATCCCCCAATAGCAACGCAAAACGAACGTATATATAAATAAAAGGCCGAATTGCGAGGCGTTTGGGGAAGCGCAGGAGCGGGAGGGGGGGAGAGGGCAACCTCGAGGATGTACTGCGCGGCGGCGACGCGGTTATTGAGCGCGGCCCACTGGAGCGCGTGGTAGCCCCCGCCGTCGGGCTCGGTAACCGGGTGGCCCTCCTCCTCCACCAGCCGCTGCAGCTTCTCCAGATCGCCGTACGCCGCCGCGGTGTACACGTCGTTCTTCAGCGACTCGTCCTCCGCTGGCGCCCCCGCGCCCTCTGCGGCGGAAGGGGCCGTGGACGCGGCCGCGACGAGGGAGGTCGAGGAGGTGGTGGTGTCCTCGAGCACCTCGATCTCCGACGCCATGGGTTCGGTGGGATCGGGGCGGGGTCCGGGGAGGCGGCGAGAGGGCAAGGAGGACGGGGTCGGAGTGTTTTGACTGGGCGCTAGGCGTTCGTTGATTTTCTGTAGCGTTTGTCCCCTGGTGACTCGCGAGGAGAGCGTGGGTGGCCGGAGGCGGAGGCGGAGGCGGAGAACGAGAGAGAAGGTTGGGCCGAAATGGGATATCGGATTTTGCATGTCAGGACCCAAAATTTTCTTGTTTCAAAATTTCGGCCTGTCAAACTCAGACCTGAGGATTTGAGTGCACAAATTCTAGAGTACGGCCAATGTCAATGGTGAATTTTATTTGGTTGTTTCAAAGACTGTCATGTCATATAAGATAAAATGAAACTTGAATAAAACTCTCCATTGAGAGCGAGAGTTAGCGAGAGTTTCATTGTAAAATTTCATAGGTATTAATTAAATTTCATGACTCATAGAGAGTTGGTATTCGTGTCAAGAGAGTTTCATCAACTCATTTCTTCTATCATCACTTCTTAAATACACCGTCATGTCATCAATAATGCATATATGACAACTTATTTAATGCAAATGAAACTCCCATTGAGATTGACCTAACAGTAAGCCACCGAGAGCATCTCCAAGAATTCTTAAACTTTATCGTTACCAAAATCCTTAAAATTTTCAAGTCACTGAAAGTCTCCACTATAATAGATCAGTTCAAATTATTTTAAGTCTATCAACAAAATTGTCCCCCATTGATAGTCTCGAATCATTATACATCAAAAATTGCACATAAAAAAATTGTCTCCATTAAAATTAAAGGCTATCAAGAGATACAGATCAAATCCAACAGCCCAATGGTCCATAGAAAAAGTTTTTATCACTCTCTTCACTCATCCTCTTCACTCTCTTCACCCGTTGACACCACCTCTGCCTCCAGCCCCAACGCCCACATCAAACGACGAGGGTTCGATTCCTCGGTTGTCTCCTTTTTCCCGTGGAAAAAAAAACCATCCCGGTGACTCAGCGACCCACCTTGGTGGCGGTCGCCTCCAGCACCAAGTTTTAGATGCAGCGCATGAGGAACCAACCCATGGCGCGGTTGTGTAGCCCCTCCACCTGCGACGCCCATCTGCGGATCACCAGCCCTGCGACGTCGTGACCACCTCGAAGGCTCGAACTCGTCCAACACCAGGGTACCCGCCCTCGGTGTGCACACGAACACCGCCAAGCTCCGCGCCAGCGCGTCCACCACGGACACCGCCTACTGCCAGTGGTGAAGGGAGGGAGAAACTGATGGCGGGGGGTCTGGCATCTTTGTGTTTACAAGTGTGTTTACACTGACTCAACCCTACAAAAGACTACACCTATCCATTCCTACTCTAGCAAGACATTTCAACAAAGAAATAGCAACAAGTAAATGCTGGAATTGAAATGCTCAAAGTAAATGCGTAAGTAAAGAGACGAAGAAAGACTTTGTGATCTTTTTCTCGAGGTATCGAGGTGTCGGCACACCCCCTAGTACTCGTTGGAGCACCTGCACAAGGGTATCGCTACCACTTAATCTGCGCAAGGATCAAGTGCTTACTACGAGCCGATTCTTCGCCACTCTGGGACGGGATCGAAGCCGACTGCATTCGGTTCTCGGTTCGATTCCATCAGTTATTGATGAAATTCGGTTTGTGGAAAATAGAAACGGATCAGTTCCAAAAAAAATTAAGTAACCGAGCATTTTGGTTCTCGGTTATTTCGGTTCGGTTTCGGTTCTAACCGAACTTTTTTAACAAAGGTTAGTACAACAAAACAATATGCACATTTTAAACAATATTTAGGCAAGACTACCTCTACTTTAGATAATAATAATTAATAAGTGAACAATAGCAATATAGTAACACAAATACATAATAATGAAGTATGATACATCATACAAAAATCAAATATAGTCTTACAAAATACATGTAGGTGAAATACAATTCATGAATTTTAGTTCTTCGGTTAATTCGGTTATCTGAGAGTAGGAACCAAAATTTTCTCGGTTATTTTGGTTCCTAAAAAACGAAAACCGAATAAGAAACCGATAATTCCGGTTCTTTCGGTTTCGGTTAATTATGCCCACCGTGAGCGAGGAGACCGATGAACAGAGAGATGAAGGAAAGAAAAAGGAAAATAAATATTTTTTTGACTTGATCTATAGGTTCCACGTACTAGGGAGATTTAATGGGCTTCTGTTACAACATCTTCATCAAAGTCTAGAAAATGCTATTCGGCTACCTCCCTCAATCCCAAATTATGAAGAATCTAAAGTCAAAGTTTTCTAAATTTAACCAATTTTATATAATAAGATAATAATATTTACGATATCAACTAAGTACTATTATGATATCAACTAAGTATTATTAGATTCTTTAATACTTATATTTTCATAATATATTTATTTGATATCATAATTTTTTGTGTTTTTTCTATAATTATGGTCAAATTTGAGACGTTTTTGACTTTGCAAGATTACTAGAATATAGAATAACTTATAAGTTGCGGTGGATGAAGTACCATATTATTGGAAAAGTTATATTGAAGAATTGGTGTAGATGCTCTAAATTATATAGAAAAGCCACCTCATTTCAGTTTAATATATGGCTTTCTACCAAAATGTCCATGTTTTTACCTGCCAGTGTCATTAGTAATTTTTGAAAGATCATTGTCATGCTAAAATTTTAGTTCATGTGATCCTGTCACATCGGATATTATGGTTCTAATTTAACTAATTATATAAAACTAATTTGTTAGTCAAAAACTAATTCACGAGACGAATCTATTAAGCTTAATTAGTTTATGATTTGACAATGTGGTGCTATAGTAAACATTTGCTAATGATAAATTAATTTAGCTTAATAGATTTGTCTTGTTAATTACCATACGGCGATGTAATTAGTTTCATAATTAATCTATTTTTAATCTATTAAATTAGTGATACAATATCACGAAATTTTAACCTGGGAAAAAAACACTCCCAAATCAACAATTCGCACCTCCGATATTCTAGGCTGCCAAACAGTTTAACAGCTTATATAATCTAGCACAGGGAAGCAAACATGGCCTTGAGTCCTTAACTAAGGTACAACTTATATTCTGACATAGAGTAAACTGATAAATAAAATTAGCTTAGCAACACTGGAAACGTAACGAACCTAGCTACCGATAAGGCAGTGATAATAAAAGACAGGACAGGACTAATGCACGGCGAGGGAAAATCACTCGAATTTCGATTCAGGAGACATCTCTGCTTCTCCTTCCTTTTCGCTCCCACTGTTGTAGCCATCTTCCTCCTCCTCCTGAACAACAGAGAATTCCTCCTCCTCCTGAACATCGGAGAAATCGAGGCTGTCAAACAAGTCCGCGAGCTATTTCCGGATGAACCGCCGCTTCTCTTCCCTGTACTCTAAGGAGTCATCGTCCACCTCGACGTAGCCCTTGGCCTCGTACTCGTCGCGTACCTCTGCCTGGCGCTCGGCAAAGTTGTTGTTGAGGACAATGGACGACTGCATCGCCCTGTGCATGATCTCGGCTTCTTCCTCCGACATGTTGGAAGTATCTGGTGAAAACTCCCTCCTCTCCCAGGAGAGGATATATTGAACCTCCGCGTCTGGCAGCCGATACTGCTTCGTCTTCACCATGCCGCCGCACGCCTCCGTGGTCCCTTCGCCATCGCTTACGTAAGCGGTGGTAGTGGCCACCGCCACCGCCGCCTCCTCCGAGCTCGCAGCATTCTCGCCCTCCGTGGAGCCGCCTTGATCTGCCTTGATTTCACTGATCTTCGGTGCCGCTTCCACTTGGCCTTGACAAGAACTGAAACCACCGACCATCTCAAATTCTGATCTTGCCTAGAGATTTCGAGGCTGAACTGTACGTGGATGTGATGCAGAAGCCGGATTGTATGTAGATCTGATGTGAGGAGAAGGCGGTGCTCCCTCTATGGTTATATACTTATATGGGCGGAAACGAACCTAGCCGTGCTCCGAACGGGATCCGATCCGCACCTGCTAGCCGTCTAGTACTCGAAACCTTATCTATAGTACGGACAGGAAAAGAACTCTTAGATTATTCCAGGCGCCGGCCCGACCATGAATTTGTTTTATTTTTTACAAACTAAAAACGTTGCTCTCCATTTTTTCCATTTATCTATACCTAATCTATATACCTATATACCTACCTAATATATATATATATATATATATATATTCTTTTCCTATGAGGTCGTTCCTTTTTTTACTTTTTTATTTTTCCATCCGTCTCTTTTATCTTTTATTATTTCCTATACTAAATACTCTCGCGGTTGTTATTTCGTACGTCATTTGTTGCTTCTGAGTCCCTTGCACCGTATCAATTTTACGTCCAAACATCTTTTCTGACTTCCCTTTTTCAATTCTTTAGTCTGGACTAATCACAAACGGGACGGACACGGCTTGTCCTGGCAAAAATAGGACACCAAAACAAAACACCGCTTTTGTCTTGCGTCCGTCCTCGCATCAGTCCAAATAGATCCCAACTAGCCCTTTATCAAATATATCCTGATCGACAAGACCAGCAGCCATGACCAATCGATCGATCGGTCGATCAATCATCGTGGATGGGGATCGCACTGAGCAGGTTGCTCACGCAAGACAACGTGTTGCGCGACGTGGTGACAAGAACTGCGCGGTAGGGTTCCTTTTTTCGAATCGCTCAAACCCGGCTGGGCTTTCCATTGGATGGGGCACAACTACGGCGCCATCGCCATGTGCCATGTACAAGCGCGGCGACAACAATGCAGCGCCTGCCCCATCTTGGAAGTTACGTCTTGTTCGAGATTGAATATGCGAGCCGCCCGTGCACGTCGTGGTCTAAGCGGGCATGGCGACATGCCTCCGGAACACCGAAGTGTGCAGGTACGTCCTGGCGGAGGCCGGGCTCCACGACGACAACCGCTCATGCACAACACACTGTTTGAACATGCGCCCTCGCCGACTCTACCGATGACGAGGAGGCCAGGAGACAATTCACGCGGGAGGACGGCGAGAGGTGCCTACTTGTCCTCTTCCAGATTAAGCGTTCCATTAACACCACACCTCAAGTGGCCACCAGAAAAAACAAACAGAAGAGCCGAGGTGGAGGACGATCGGGAATGCTCTTATTATCATTGGCGTTAATGCCTGCTAACTGCGCCATCTAGATCGATGTTGAATTCTTGACCTCTCTGGGGTGATAATGAAACATGATTCTTATGCTTATTTCACAATCCAACTTATTAGTCCTATCTAATTTTAACTCAAAATCATATAATATTATCGTCTAATCCTTATTGAGTCACATCTTAGAAATTATTAGGCTAAATTAGAGAACCCTTTACCACTTGACATACTGCTTTTGATGTCCACTAGAATTCAATAAAGCAAGGCAAGGCAAGGCAATGTGATAAAAACGTATCACCCTACTGATGACCCAGAAAAGAACCATGCCAATGTCACAAGATTTCGCATAATTAAACATATGATAGAATGAAAAAAGAATATTATAATATATTTACAAGTGAATATTACTATACTTTGCAACGTGAGAAAAATCTATCACAATTGTATTTTAATTTGATACACAATTAATAGGACACTATCAACTTATATCATGGTATGAATCGTACTACAAATGGGTCGAACAAAATGACAATAAAAGAAGACATGTTAGATAATCTTTATGAAACTTCTACTGCAACAACTTATTAGACTACTTATGCCAATTCCTTTTTGCAAGATTATCCTTAGTGAGAGTGATCCCTTTTTTGAGATACCAGTCACAAAACCAAAAGTAGCACCTATATTGCGGTTGCTACATTTGTGCAGCAAGCTAAAACAAACAAATCGAATGTTTGATGATTTTTTTTGTCTCCCGTTGCAACGCACGGGCATGTTTTGCAATTTCTGCCCAATTTTTGGTTTCGTCTGGCCTATGTATAAGGCGGTGGAGCAAGTCCACATCGACCAAAGAGAATCCAAATCGAAATCGAAAAAGAACTCTAAATTGAATATAAAAAAATTCAACCTCTTTTTTGGTCTTGATTTTTTTAGTCCAACACAAACAGAAACGGGAAGAGGATTCAGACCAACACAAACAGAAAAAAAGACTCCTCCCCATCCCCGGGTGGGAGAAAAATGTTGTTCCCAGTTAAGACACGTTTACAATATGCACGTTTTTTTTTCTTCTCCAAATCAGACTTTTGCAACCGTTAAAATCTAATCCAGCCAATAAATCCAAGTCCAATCAGACAAAAGAAAAGAGATGGGAAAAGAATTTGGGCTGGGAAAAAAAATTGGGACTCCATTAGTAAAAAAAAGTGCCAAAAAATTTAAAACAAACAAGGGCCGAAAAAACCCTGGACGAAAATATTTCCAAAAAGCGATCCAAAAAGCAAAAAAAAAAGTTATATGAAGATAAAAACATTCATCTCTTCCAAAATAATAAACTAATATGGATATAAAAGAGTACAAAAATGATATATAAAAAAACGTAATACACTTAAAAATGAAGAGATATAAAATAAAAAATGTGACATTTACCTTTAAAAACGTAAAAAATTGTTAACCCGTGGCAACGCACGGGCATTTTTACTAGTATATACACTTAATACTAATATACTTACTTTAATCTATACCTACCTATATATATATATTATATTAGGACTGCGCTATTTGGAGCGCTGCGCTCTAAATACTAAATACTATTTAGAGTGCACGCATGCACCACCAAAAGCTTTTCTGGCTAATCTGGTTCTACAACCGTAAATGAATCAGCCGAAGCGCAGCCTCTACTAAACTCCCCTGGTAATTATCATTATTGAATCTGGCAACCATAAAAGGTGGCACCATGTGTGTTCTCCAACATGAATATTTGATTCGGCAGCCGTAAAAGTTTTTTCTTTGATTAGATAACCGTAAAAGCTGCTCGGATGTGACCTATCCAACCCAATAAAAAATAGAGATGGCACCTGCTGCAGCTTTCATGAAATTGTAATATTAAACCGTAATATAATAATGCAATAGATGCATTTTTTTTTATAACATGCAATCGATGCATCAGGAAGTGTACAACCGTAACTTCTCCACTGAGGCATATCACTCAGCAATAATTTGAACTAAATAGTAATTTGGTAGTAAAATAACATGTTAACCACGTAAATCCATAAATATTCATCGACAGCTATAATACTTTATTTTTGAAATCTCGTAGTACTACTCTTTCTCATTTGATTTTTATTTGTAGTAACTGTTTCAGATCACGTAGTACCACTTTTTAAATTCATGTGTACAGTAATACCTGACCAACTCAAGTAGTCAAGTAATAATTAGACAAATTAACCTAAATTCAATTAAATAGTATTCAAAAATCAGATCATACACGATTAACACAAATACAATGTTATTCGAATTCCTAGGAACACAATCTCTAGAAATTAAAAAAAATGTACAAAATTAGCCGCTACACAGACACTGAACAAACACAAAAAGTCGATCAATTTAGTAGTACATTCGGCTTCTCCCATCGAACAGGAATATAGGGGAAAAAAATACAAGATCTGCATCTGCATACACGAAAACCCTATTCTTGCTGGTACATAGTCGTTGATAATTAAACATCAAAAAGATGCCAGATAGGATCTAGAACGAGTCGCTAGAGAAAGATGCCGGATAGGATCCAGAACGTCGATATCCTTCTTCTGCCGCACACAGGGTTTTTCTTCCCGACCGGTTGCTGGTAACCGCCGGCCACCGGTAGCGGTTTACCGGACCGGTTTGATCGGTAACCGCCCGGTACCGGCCGGTTTGAAGTTTGAATTCAAACGCCTCAGTTGTTCGGTTTCGAATCGGTAAACCGGTCGGTTTGGGTCGGTTACCGACCGGTTTGAGTGGGTTACCGGTCGGTTTGAATCTCGAATTCAAATGCCTCTGTAGTTCGGTTCCGAGTCGGTAACCGACCGGTTTGGGTCGGTTACCGACCGGTTAGATCGGTAACCTGTCCAAACCGGTGGGCTGTCTTTTTTTTGATAAAAATGATTTTTTGGTACTTCCTTTGGACATATAGATATAAAAAAGACCGCACACTGCGGCAATAAATTCATTGTCTCGAAAACATGAACAAATAGTCGCATACAAATAAATATTGTCTCGAAAACATCAACGAATGCATTAACAACACATCCTCACAGTCACAGGAATACATGATCATCTACGCAAGATGTATGGAAAGACCCCTTGTTGGCATGACATTTCATACTCGGCGATGGACATAAGAGCGATACCTTTGGTTCGAAGCAGGGTTGCCTTGTAATCTTGCCACGTCTGGCCCGTCCAAGCTGCGGTTGTCTCCCATTCTTGAACCAACATACTGTAAAAGCTGGGAGCGAGATTTTCACCATGCTCCCAAACAACGTCTTTGTGCCTGCCTGACATTGTCTACCTGCATAAACAGACAACACAAAATCAAACCCACGTAAATGTTGTCTATACAATATATACAAAAAAATATACATCCTAACAGAAATCATACCTCAAATCCTAAATTAAATGGTACTCTACACATAAAGCTAACCCTAACCCTAACCACCTAAATCCATCCATCCTAATATCTAACACAGATCCTGCCTAAATACAACAATCCTAACACAAAACTACACCCAAAACATATAGATACTTAACTAAAATAGCAAGAAAAGGGGGGAAAAACTTACCTCAAATCCCGGACGAACCGCTCGGTAACCGAGCGAGCCGACCGCGCGGCTAGCCGAGGGCGCGTCGCCGGAGCGGTTACCGCTCGCTCCCGCTCGGTAACCGAGCCTAACCGAGCGGTTAGCCGGCGGCGGCGAGCGGACGGCGGCGCTGGGGGCGGAGGGCGGGGGGCGGGGCGCGGATAAGGCTCGGGAAGGAGGCGTTCTGCCCCCCCCCCCCCCCCCCCCCCCGCCCGTGAACGCCTGGTTTTGTGCCCGTGAGCGCCTAATGGGCCTCATGGGCCTTAACGGGCCGACCTTTTTTTTTCCAATTCCAAACGTCCAATTTCAAAAAAATTTATACCATTGGTCTCCATAAATTATAATCTATTTTAGGAATTTTTTGGGCATTTTTTTTTCAAATTTTCAAATTTCAAATTCAAATTTTGGTAACCGGTCCGTTTGGTAACCGGACCGGACCGGTTTCATCGGTTACCGACCAAACCGACCGGTTACCGATCGGTAAGAAAAACCGTGGCCGCACATCCGTCATCGTGGGCACGCTCGCCTCCACGAGACCGCCGACGATGTTGGCCTGGTAGGCCTGCTCCCAGCTTTGGAACGCGATCTTCTTCATGCACTGGGTAGGCATTGCTGCAGAACGTCTTGTCGACCGGCGGCGGCGCCTTCTGGAGGAGCGAGAACTTGAGCTGGTCGTCGCTGTCGCTGAACAGGTGGTGTGTCAGGGTGGGCGCCGCCAGCACATAGGCCACGTGGATGTCGAAGTCGCAGTTGTCACCGCACCTATATCGCTGCCCATGGCTGCTGTCGGGCTCCATGCAGCGCGCCATCGCACCGGAACGACGGCGTGTCGTGCGTTGTCGCCGGCTTCAGCGCATACGTCGAGTGGCCGTCGCGGGTGATCTGCGCTGGTGGCTCCTCGAACTCGAACATATTCATGGGCAGGAGGCCGCCGCCACCAGCCAACCACCACCATGAGAGGCGATGCTCTCGTGCGCAGATCTGGGAAGTACGAGGAGAGAGAAATGAGGAGAGAAATGAGTAAGAGTTAATTACCAGAAGTATTTATACACGTAACTTTATAGTTATGAAAATAAATATATGGTTACGACACAAATTATTACCAATGTGCGTATACGAGACTCTGAAACCCGATTGCCAGTAAGCGATAGTGTACTGAAAGATGACGATTAGTAACAATATTTACGGTTGCGGGATTTGAATTGGTTTGATAAGTCTCGTTGGAGCTGTTGGTGCTCTAAATAATATTTAGAACACAGAATCCTAAATAGCAGTTCTATATTATATATTATATATATATATACCTATATATTATATATATATATATAATAAAGAGGCAAAATTTCTTCAATGTTTTTCGTCTAGCCGTTTTCGTCAAGCCTATTTATATAGACTAACTAGGATCCCCACAAGATTAGAGGACCAATATGGGACTAATAGCTTGTTCGTTCCTCCCCTCCCCTCCCCCCCCCCCCCCCGCTTCGTCTAGTCGACAGCACCGGTTGGAGCAAAAACCGATCCAGTCTGGCTATTTCGTCTCGGCCCGGACCTCTTTGCAACGAAATCGGCCCAAACTTGAAGGCCCAGTCTCGGTAGCCCACGAGACCTCAGCGGCAGTAGAGCGGAGACGAGCGCTCGTTTAGTTTCGGTCTGGGCGTTTAGCACCACCTCACCAGCTGAAGGTGGACGAGCCACGAGCTCACGCTATAAGAAGAGCGCCTCGTGCCCTGTTGCTCCATATTTACGGTCTGGGCGTTTAGCACCACCTCACCAGCTGAAGGTGGACGAGCCACGAGCTCACGCTATAAGAAGAGCGTCTCGTGCCCCGTTGCTCCATATTTACCTGGACGGGGTCGACGTGGGATCATTAAGGCTCGTGGACCACTGCCAAAATTAACAATTTAAACTTTGGTCTTTCTGCATTTATTTGTTTTCGAGGCCGCCGTTGCCGCCGGCGGTGGGACACTCGGCGCCGTGCTCTGGTTCCAGGGGAGAGCGACACCATCGAGCTCGACGACGCCACGGCCTACGGCGGCAGGATGGAGCGCCTCGTCAACGATCTCAGGGCCGATCTCGGCATCCCCAGTCTGCTCGTCATACAGGTCAGCATCAGCACGCGGATTCCTCTTTTATTTTATTTTTTCCTTCCCCCCTCTTCATGTACTTCCGTCATGGCATCAGCTCGAATTCAGTACCAATCTTATTTCTTCCACATTGCTAAGCTAAGCCTGAAAGTTGGCTCCTTTCTTACTAACAAACATCAGCGCCACTTCAGCATGATAGCTTGATGATAGATCCACTGACAAAGTTTATCACCCGTGACTTTAGTCATCATCATCTTGATGAACTCTGTTGAGAATCAGCTTAAATGGAGTTACATCTTGATTAGCACAACCTCAAAGTGCCGCTCAACTGTGATTCACTTTACTGATTATTAAAATTAATAGTTTGCCTCGCCCTCGCCTTCATCTTCCACTGCCCTAAATAAATTTTTTGACTGATTTTTTTTAAAATGCGATGCTTAGCGTATGTGCGGATGTGTACGTATCTTCTTTCACCCGTCTTCTCCTCTCCGCGTGTCGCCCTCGCCTTAATCTTCCTCTGCCCCACATCATCAGTCGGTCTCGCCGAGCTCCATACCATCAGTGAGACACTTTTTACTCCTCTCTCCCATGACGCTATGGTGAGCTCCGTCAAATCCACCTGACATCCCCGCCCCTCCTTGGATCGGCCACCGTTGCTGCCATCAGGGCCCTAAGCTCCATCCAACGGGGGCTCTTTATTATTAGGTATAGATAAACTGGACAATATAATATTATCAATGTTAACCTACATTACGAATCCATCATAAAGAAAATTATAGATCATAAAAATTAATAGAAAAGAACAAATATAAATCATGTCTTATTTTGTGTTAATTACCTTGTTTGCTAAAGCTTATGGTCAGTCAAAGTTGGTCAATGTTTTTCTATCACAACAAAACAACAACAACCGCCATAAATCATGCCGAACAATCCTAATGTATTTTTTCCCGTTACAGCGTACGTGCATATGTACTATGAAATTAAATTTTAAAATAGATCTATTTACATCACTTTCATTTTTTTAAAATAAACCCAAAAGAGTTGATTTATCGTTAGAGTTTAAAAATTTAAACTTCGGATTAAACTTAACCTAAAAGATTTTTAGAGTCTCTTTCTTCTCCCGTTGCAACGCACGGGCATTTGTCCTAGTATATATATTAATAATAAAGAGGCAAAATTTCTGGCTTTTTTTTTTTTTTGTCACGCTGTTTTCGTCCGGCCTCCCGCATTCATACACGTTTTGTCTATCGTTTAGGACAGTAGAGATCTTGCGGGCTTGCGGCGAAGGGAGCCGACGCGGCTCCGGCGGCGGACACGGGGCTAGGGCAGGTGCTAGGCCCCATCAGCTCAGGCGACGACGGAGGCGACGAGTGCCACGGCGAAGGGCACCAACACGGCTCCGGCGGCGGACACGGGGCTAGGGGCGGGCGCCTCGGATGCGGAAGCACCGAGAGGGCGACGACCGCCAGAGGATGTCGACCAAGGCGAGGGCCTTCGATCCAACTTCGGCCATTGCTTGCTTCGCTTCGACGGGTGGTATTGGCGGAGGCGGATGCGGCAGCGAGAAGGATCTAGAAGGCAGATGTGTTGATGTGGAGAACGAACGGATGATAGCGGCGAGCACGAGATGTCAGCTGGTGGTGGGGAAAGGTGCGGAGGGGTAGGCTGGAACGGGTCTCTGATTTGGGTTGCAAATTTCGTCTCTTCTGTTTGTATTGAAAATCGATTTCCTGTTGATATAGAGTAAAGTAGGTTCGAGAAAGTCTGCCCCTTTGCTTGTGTACTTGTTGAAGTTGTGGTTTCGAGAAAGGACTGAGGTATCATGTTCCATGGAGCCAATTCGCTGAAGATAGGAGAGGTATACACGTTATTCATAGAAATTCTTGTCTATTTATTTCTTTTTTACAAGGTACTTTTTTTGTTTTTTCTTATTTTTCGTATACGAATGGACGAGCTTTTTAGGGGAACGATAAAGAGTAGTACTCCCTCTATATCGTTTTTAAAAATCGTTTAGAACATAATTGTGCGCTTATCAAGGAAGGTTAATTAGATGATTTTTTCTTTGTCTGCTCCGATCAAATATTGCTACGGGTGGATTCTATACAAGAAACAAACAGAGTTCACATTGCTAGCGTAGTGAGC